>CP129447.1:48897500-49497500 GCA_030445155.1 Quercus variabilis | reverse complement strand
TCAATTTCTTAATCTTGAGCAAATGAGAGATCGCGAGGTTAGTGTACACACCACCCATACAAGTAGGAGTCATTCTAGAAGTGGGAGTATGTGTCCCATGGAGAAAACACTAGGAACATGCAGTTGGAGATAGACCACTTACGGAGGAAGTTACATCGTAAGTGACGGAGATGGACTCCTTCAAGCTCAGAGTCTCCCTTTGAGGATGATAATGATGATAGCTATAGGCCCAAATCAAGGACTCCCCCCAGTAAGTCTTTTTCATGCGGAGAAGTAAAAGTCCATCTTATAGGGGTCTCGACAATGATGCTATGAGCAAGGCCTTACGCCAGATTTATAAATCACCGTTTACATGAAGGATTGAAGGAGGAAAGCTTCATCGGCAGTTTACTCAACCAACATTTGCCATATATAACGGTAGGACAGACTCTGTGGAGCATGTCAGCCATTTCAATCAAAGAATAGCTATTCACTCGAAGAATGAAACCTTAATGTGTCTACCCATGGAGATTCTCATCCCTCCCTCTATAAAGGCAATCATAGGAATTGCTACTTCCCCTTCTTGGGTTAGGGCATGACACTCCCCTTAGCTGCAATACCTAATGGAAACCCTAGGTGGAATATGGTAACGAGCTTTAAAACCCTTTATACCTTATGGGGTGTCTACTAAACTAGCGAATCTACCCATTTGAAAAATAATTGTAGGTGTTAGGGTGACAAGGTGAAATTAGAGAGGCTAAGGAAGAAAATGTTCTAAATTTAAGAAGAGATGCTAAAGGTAACTTACAAAAGTATAGAAGGTCCTCGGATTGGTTCTTGAGAGTTGAAGATGCAAAAAGTGGAACAGTCAAAATTTTCGAGCAATATATATATATAAGGAGGGGAAAAGTAAGCGGGAGAGTTCCCAACCAAATCCCCATAAAATTTCTCTACTGCAAGATCTTCATCACACCATAGGATGTGGGGGACAAGGTGCCAAATGAAATAAATGTTGAAACATCCCAAATGTCGAAGCATTAAGAGCGTGCCTCTCTACAGTTGAAAAGACACATGCACATAAAGAAATGACATAAGTGAAAGGGCAGTTGCCAAGAAATTGAAATCCCACTTTTTCCCGAAAAGCAAAAGAATGGAATTTTGAGGGGCTATTATAGGGATGAAGGGTCTAGGTATGGGTATTGGGCCGTAGGCTATGTCCGAGTACATCAAATAGTCTGAGGACAGGTAAAGTCTTTTGGAAGCCTATAAATTAAAGGTCCGTGGAAGAAGTCTGATCATGAGGAATTGAAAGTGTTGTCCGAGGAAAAGTACCTCCTCGGCTAAGCAGAGTAGAGGTCATAGGTCCGACCTTATGTCAAAAACTAGACAACGAGCAATCATGCTGGCAAGGGTAAACGTCAAATAAGGATAAGATAAAAGAGAGTTGAAAAATATTTAAGAAGAAAGCTGCTACCACCACATTAAATGCTCTGCAGCTAATCCCCTGGCTGCATTAATGTGGATGTGATACCTGAATAGTAATCTTCAGCCTTACAACTACCCACAAAGACTTCAAGAATGTGCTAATGGGACAAGTATCAAAACCAGCAATCTAATTTACACGTGGGGGGCTGAGATGAAGGAAGGGGAATATAAAGAAGAAAAACCCCATTACAAGGGGATCATCAGGAATCTGTAGAAAAATCATTGTACACTTAAGAACTGTAATTGTGGTTAAGTCTAAGAGAATTACATAAGAACAACCTTTCTTGGACTTTGCCAAGGAGGACTTTCCTTGCTCAAAATTGCTTGTTTATGCTTTCAAGTAACACTTAGCCTACTGTGATTGTTGTCAACATAATTCATTGAAAGTTCAGTTTCAAGCATACTCTCTACAAATTCATTATTTTGGGCTCTTTGGGCTTTGGACCATTTCATTTGGGCTCTGGGAGCAAAACGTGCCCTTACACATCCATTAAAATGACAATAGTCTTTTTTTCTTTTTCTTTTTCTTGATAATTTGATAGTTGATTTGAAAACCAAAATACATTTATTAAAATGACAAAAGTTTTTTTTTTTTTTCTTATTAATTTGTTAGTTAGGGGTGGGGAATTTAAACCATAAACACTTCTATCAAAAATACCACAAAGTTCTAATTGAGTTATAAGGTTTTTGTCAATTGTAAGGGCAGCGTTTTGGTTCCTGGGCCCAAAGGGCTAGAGGATTCAGACCCAAAGAGCCCAACACAATAAATTTGTAAAGAGTAGACTTAAATCCAATCATGCCTAAAGTCTTCAAACCAAATGACTTGGGTTAGTCAACACTTACTTACAGTTCTTATTAGTATTTAAACTTAAATCCAATCATACCTAAAGTCCTCGGACTAGATGATTTGGGTTAGTTAACACTCTCTTACAGTTCTTATTAATGTTTAAACTTAAAACCAATTATGCCTGAAGTTCTCGGACTAGATGATTTGGGTTAGTCAACACTCCCTTACAGTTCTTATTAGTGTTTAAACTTAAATTCAATCACGCCTGAAGTCCTCGGACCAGATAATTTGGGTTAGTCAACACTCCCTTACAGTTCTTATTAGTGTTTAAATTTAAATTCAATCATGCCTGAAATTTTCGGACCAAATGATTTGGGTTAGTCAACACCCCCTTACAGTTCTTATTACTGTTTAAACTTAAATTCAATTACACTTGAAGTCCTCGGAGGTATTTAAATAGACTAATTTATGATAGGCCTTTTCGGTCCGGTAATTGGTTCAAAGTCAATGCTCAGTAGTATTCTTTGTAAGTGTTCGAGAACATATAACACCTTCATATCATTCATTACTTTCTATATTTATTAACAATTCTTGCACGACCCACTTCTTCCAGTATTTGTGTAAGTTGTTTGCATGATTCGCATGATATTGTTATTAAATTTGCCTAGACCACAGAGGCTACAAATTAGTTATTTGCAATAACAATAAATTTTATAATGTGTGCAACGAAAACAAAGAAAATAAAAGAAGAACAATTTCATTGATCAAAAAGAAAGTACTTTGCAGTCTCTTACAACAACAACAACAACAATGAAAACTAATACAAGTACAAAATAAAGTACCTAAAACTTCTAAGCCTTCATCTATGGAGCTGAAGGGTCAGTAGTCTGGCTGGACTGCGCAGCAACAGCATCTGGGGCCTGATCCTTGGGTTTAGGAGAAGTTTTCTTCTTCCCCAAGTCTTTACCCTTATCTTGAGGATTCTCAGTTTGCTTGCCTTGATCACCAGGCTGACCAGACTCTTTAGGAGCTTCAGGAATAGCAGGAGGGATTTGGACGACCAAAGGCTGCTCCGAGGTCTCTAGGAGTTGTTTGGGGGGAGAAGAGTCAGAACCTAGGAGTTCGCAAATATCAAGATTGTAGTAAATGCTCCCAAGTTGCCTCAAGTCAAAATCAGCAGGGATCCCAGCAACATCAAGGGCTTTACCCCAGGTTATAGCACAATAATCTCTGCAGACTGTGGAAAATTCCTCTGTGAGTCTGACTTGGGTCTCCTCCACCCTAAGCTTGTATGCTGCCTGCTTTTCAATCTCAATTGTCTCCTTGGCCAATTGGGCAATTTCCTTGGCCGACTGAGCAATTTCCTTGGCTTTCTGAAGCTCAGCCTGAAGACTTTTCACCAGTTCTCTCTCTGTCTCCAGATTAATCTCGATCATGTTCAGTTGCTAGCGTTGGTCTTTGAACTGCTTCCCAGCATTTTTCAGGCCTGCATCAAGACTATTCCTCTGCTTGGTCACCTTTTTTAGCTACTCGGACAGCTAAGAATATTCTTGCTTCAGACTACCCAAAGTTTTTTCAACCTCAGACTGAGAATAAGCCTCTGCCTGGGCTGCGTTGTGAGCGTTTTTATTCTACTCCTCAGCCACATAAATTTGCTGGGTAATCTACATAGCAGAATGAAAAATTTTAGTATTAAAAAAAAACAAATGAATAAAAATTATCAATATTTTAATTAGAGAAGTGGATCAATTCATTACCATGGCTAAACCCCTCTTAATGGATAGAAAGAGCTTATGTTGGCTGAAGCGCCTATAAGACTCCATATCCTTTGGTAGGAGAAGGGGTTGCTCTAGGGCCTCAGCAAGGAGACCTGCCTTCCCCCCCCCCCCCCCCTTGATAATTTCTAACAGTGGTGTCCCAAGGGAAGGGAACACCATCCAACTCCAGCTTTGGGGACCAGCTGCGCTGTCCTCGGCTCACCTCAACAACAAGGGAGTCATCTCAGCTCTCAGTAGATGAAGCCCTTTTACTCCGTTGGTCTTTAACCACCCTCTGTTGCTTTGTTCCTTTGGGAGGCACAATCTCACCTTCTTCAGTATTTGAAATGGGCCTTTTCTTCTTTGGATCTGGCAGTGGCTTTAGGCCGAGATTAGAAACGACCTAAGAGGGTGGTGGAGGAAGATTTACAACTGGTTGAGATGTACCAGTCTCTTTAGCCTCAGGTACTTTTTCCTGCCCTTCATTAAGTCCCTTAGACTTGCCATTTCCTCTTCTTCTTCTAAAGAATTGTTTGGAAGGGTAGTTATCAAAACAAGAGTGTGGACGCTAGACTGCCTGTCAATCGCAGAGGAAATGCAATCCAAACACACAATATATATATATATATATAAAAATTAAATAAAATATGTAAATATATATTTAGGGCAAAGGGAAGAGAGCAAAACCCCTCCCCTCCCCTCCCCTCCCCTCCCCTCCCCTATCACTTCTTTGGGGAAGGAAAACATCCAAACAGAGGGATAGATGTCTACTCCAACTTACAACTCTTTTCTTATTCTCTTAGTCCACTTATCCCTTCATCTCCTCTCCCTCCAAATTCCCAAGCATATCTCAAATTCATTATTTAACTGGAAAAAAAAAAATCATTACATAAGGTAATAGAATAAATAGTGTTGTTATTATTATTACTATTAACTTTCCCTTCAAATTTATTAGGTCTTTAATGTAGAATCTATCTCTTCTCACATAAAGATGAACCAAGAGGGAGCTTCACACATGAATACACTAAGATTAGGCTAGAGTAGAAATTCTATCTTATATAAAATTTAAAAAAAAAAAAAAAAAAGTAAAAAGATGAGCCATACTCATATAAAAAGGAGTAGAAACAACTAATAATTTCTCATCTCCTTGTCACATTGATTATTTATTAATTATTCTCAACTGCAAGTTCTTACCGAAAAACTCAAATTAGCCACTATTCATGTAAAAAAAAAAGTAAAATTATTAGTGTGAGGGGATGAACTTGGACATGGCCCGGGATTTTGAGCTGCGTGGCGGGCTACACCTAAGGAATGAGCTCGGCCCAAGCTATCATTACGGGAAAAATAGTTTTCTCATGGTTAAAGGTAAAAAGAACTCACCTTCATGAAGATCTAAGGTAAACACTCCTCCAAATGCTTTTAATCGAAGTGATGTATATTGTTTGCTCCCTGAGGTACTTGGGGAATCTTGAGAAACACCCATTTTTCCTCGGTTATTGATTCTCACCTTCTAATCTCACCCCGAGGGACACAGATAGGAAAACGCAAAACCAAATGAAGTAGTCACCTCTGCATTAATGAGATTTCTCACCTAATATTAGCCACATTAAATGCTGAATAACCGGCTTGAATAGCGGAAGCACCTCTAAAAGTCCTCCTTCATGATCAAAAGATGGCAGAGTAAAGGGTTGAGGGACAAGTATCCCCCAAATCTAGCTGCGGGCAAGCAAGTTGGAGAAAGAGGAAAGGGGGGGATGATGGCTATAAAAGGAGGAGAGGGGAAATAGAATAAGGGGTTCAAAAAATTAGAGAGAGAAAAATAAATTAGAGAGCCTGTAACTAGAGTTTTCAACATTTGAAACTCTCCCATGTACCTCGAGAACATTGTTCTGTCATATATGAAAACTTGATTTAGTCCTATTTCGTCTTCGACTTACTACTTAAACCTCCCATTGTGGATTTCCTCCCATCTTCTAGAAATTACTTGTGTAGAGGAAAAAATTTTGCAAATGCCCTTTTGGAGCAAAAATTCTAGTGTTTTGCCAATTTTTCCAAACTAATTAGGGAAATGCCCCTCTTTTGTAACTCGATTTGAGATAAATCCAGTTTAAAAAAAAAAATTCTAGAGCCCTATAGTAGCGTCTTAAGGAGCCTATAATAACATTTTAAGGACCTATAATGGCACTTTGTGCCGGTTTGGATAGCTAGTAAATTTGCGTTGCATTTCACTTGTTGCGTTTTCTCCCTTTTTTTTTTTTTTTTTGGCCGGCTTTTTTGACTTTGGGGGACAAAATTTACTGTGCATGAACAGTGCGTGCACTGTTCATGCACTGTTTATGTATTAAAAAATATTAAAAATAGGTCCCACGATACTATTCATACATTTAAAAATTATTTTGCTACAGTGTTTTCAGCAACAATCAGTTTTCAGCAACTTTCAGTAACAATAAGTTGTATCCGAACGGACCCTTTGTAACTCGACCTCCATGAACTCGAGTTATAGGCAATTTTTTAATTTTTTTTTTTACCTATAACTCGAGTTCATGAAGGTCGAGTTACAAAACGCCACTATAGGTCCTAAAAATGCCACTATAGAGCCTAACTTGATTTATCTCAAATCAAGTTTCAAAAGAAGGGTATTTCCATAATTAGTTTGAAAAATTAGGCAAAACGCTACATAATTTGTGCGAAAAGGGCATTTGCCCATTTTCTCCCTTGTGTAGATCAAATATCATCTTCAATGTTCTTGTATTGGTTGCTTTTGACACCCCCCCCCCCCCCCCCAGTTAGTAATTTGGTTCTCTCAATTATTAGGTAAAATTTAATCTAGTCCATCAATTATTAATTATGTTAATCTATTTTTTTAATTATTAATTATGAAAATTTTGTCCCTCTACTTTCAAGACCGAGTCAATTTCATCCTTCAATAACCTCCTCGTTTAAACTTTAACGAAGTTATTTAAAATGTAACGAATAGAATAGATGTTGCTAGAGTATTATGAAAAGTGTAAAATTTTCAAAATTAAGTCAATTTCGACTTTGGAGCTATTAAAATTTAAACGGAACTAGAAGTTGAACGACAATTGGACAAAGTAGTAGTTTAGGCCAAACAAACTGCTATAATAATTTGACATTAAAATTATTAAATTGTGACAGCTAGTAGAAACCAAACCGACCGCCGAGTAAGAACTGAAATAAATTAAAGTTTTAATAAGTGCCAATGTCAATTTTGTCACCCTCTTAAAACCTTTGGTAACCCACGTCTACATATAATCCTTTCGTTTCTTCTATCCGGCAAGTAAAGAACTTAAGCAAGCTGACTTGACCAGAGGAGTCTCAGCCTTCTCTCAAAAAAAAAAAAAGGGACTCTCAGCCAGCTCATGTTAAATTTCCGAACTAATTTAAAGTTTTTTTTTTTTTTTTTTAACTCATTATGTGACAAATTATTAACAATGACAATGGATCAGGGTAGTTGTCATATCCCCCGCCCCATGGGCAAAGTGAAAATCTATGTAAATAGTATATTATAATACTATAATATGGTATTTGATACGGGGTAATATTTTAAGATTTTTAAAAATGTTAAAAAATTCACATGTTTGGTTGTAAATCACGTCAAGGAATCAGATGCCAAGTGAATATGAATTCTCCCTTTAAACCTATATCAATAGGAATGTAGATTCCTTTTAAAACAAGTGGGTATCCAGATTCCCAAACTTAAAGGAAATTATATTTTTTATAAATTGATAACTTTAACCATTTTTCCTTATCATTTAAGCAATCAAGATAAAATATAAAACAAATCATCAATATCTTTTCCCTTGTCTTTATCTTTTCCCCCAAAAATAATATAAACAAGATAAACAACTTTGTTGATATATTCTTTAACAAAGTTCTATTTAGGTTTCACATGTAGGAAAAAAAAAAAAAAAAAAAGGCTTGAAGGGGACCCTCCATTATTGCCAGGTTTTCACTTTTGCTGTTGTGTGTGTGTTGCTCAACAAATTATTAATAGTTTATATTTTTTTTCATTATTTATTTATAGGAAGATTTTTTTTTTTTAAAGGACTTGATAGTTTACATTCAAATCTAAGGATAGAATGAGAGAAATAAATAATTCATTTAATATTTTTGAGAATAAACCAAACATTATCATCTCACATTCTTAGGAATCTTAAGAGATTCCTAATGAAACTAAACATAGGAATAGCTACATTCCTAGGCATCTAGATTGCAAGGAATCACATTTCTAGGAATTTAGATGCCAAGAGTAATGTAAATTCTCCCGTACCAAATGCCACATTAAAGTCTATCCAAAAATAACCATGTTACATGGAAAAAATTATTAGGTACTCCTGAACTATGAAAAAATTATGCTCCCTTTTCTCACATTAATGGTGGACCCCACTATGAATTTAATGAGTAAATCCCACTATTAATATAAAAGGAGGGAGCATCATTCTCTGTACCTCTAAAAGTACCAAAAAATTACACGTTACATGGTATCTTAAAATTTCCAATCTCTTCTTTTCATACTAGTTGAAATTTTCAAAATTTACATCTTTTTTTAAGTAACATAGTAACAATTCATAAAGAATAATACAACTTCAATTTAAGTATTAACAACCTCATAAACAATTCAAATCTGACAATATAAAAACACTAAAAAAAAATAATAGCAACACAAACAAATTTATTGGGTGAGGGTTGTTACTTCGCTCAAGGACTTAGTTGTAACTAATGACTATTACTTCACTCAATCTCTTTTTATTACATGTGAATTTTAACAAATCCACAATTAGATAACATTTTCTTCTTATATCCTTTATGCCTGCAAAATTTCCAAAAGATCAAATATTAATAATTATATCATCAATTAAATGTTAAATTTTCAAGTTTTTATGGTCTAAAATTATGCATAAAAAAATAAGGTTATGGATCTAATAATAAATAACATTTGATTGACAATAAATTTGACATTCGCGTTAAAACATAAAAAAACATGTAATTTAACAGTTAGATTTTTAAAATATGTAGTCATATTAATTTTTTAGCGGGTATTGCAGTCAAAGTTTGTCTTTAAAAAAAAAAAAAAAAAAAAGACTAAAAGGATACATGAATAGTCTCTTTAATTGTCATATCATAGATTAGAGGAAGAAAAGTCCAAATTAATTTAAAGCTAATTTTTTTTTTTTTTTGGGCAAAAACACCATTTTGGTTCCTACATTTTGAAGTCATGGTCAATTTGGTCCCTACATGTTTGTAGCAGTCAACTTGGTTCATGTTATTTTTAACTTAAAGTCAATTTGGTCCCTACTGTTAACTTACAAACGGAAAATGCCTAAGTAGCTAGTGGTGTGCTTTGTTGGCATACACGTGGCAAAAAATATATATAAAATCAAAATATTTAACATTTAAAATGCCACATAAGCATTTCAATAACAACAAAAAATTGGAAAAATTAATTTTAAAAAAAAATAAAGAAAACATTTTTTTTTTAAATCCTCAATTTTTTAATTTTCTTGTGTATTCTTGCACTTTATTAGCTACCAAACATAGCCAAACAATACACCAAACTGAAAATCCCAACCAAAAAAAAATATGGACATGGTTCAAAGCCCATAAATGGAGATTTTCTAGCTGCTACAATAAGCCCATTTTAGGTCCCACGAGCTCCATATTTGTTCTGGGATCAAAAGAGATTTCCTTATAGATTCCCAAAGCACGTAGGACTTGAGAATGTTGTTTTGGATGACAGAAACCATAGTTGCAGCAACTAGTTGATCAGAAAATGAAGTCCTAATGGATGAGAAACTCATCATAAACAATCAAAATTACTTAGCGCCTGTTTGTTTCAACGTTTTCAACCCAAAAAACCTGTTTTGAAGAAAGCTGAACCACATAGCCTGTTTGGTTAGGTATAAAACGCAACTTTTTGGAAGAAACCTGAACCACAAAGCCCGTTTGGTTAGGTATAAAACGCAACTTTTTAGAAAAAAGTTGCGTTTTGGGTTTGTGTAAAGAATGTGTAAAGTGAAAAAGGAGCTCTGAGGTGCATTTTGGAAAAAGTCTGTGCGCGTTGTCATATATTTGTTGGACAATCTTGAGCAATTACCAAATTACCCTTCAATAAATCATGCTCATGTCCTCAGTTCTCGCGCCTGTTCCTCCTTCCTCTCATCTCATCTCTTTGCTCTGCCCTTTGCCCTGAAGCTCACTCATGCCTCTCATCTCTTTTCGCTGCTTTGCCTTCTTCGTGTTGCTACAACACAGCACCACCCAACTATCACCGGTCTACCACCACAACCCATTTCAACATTTGATAATCCAAACACAAAATCAAACCAAAAATAACTAAAATCAACTCAAACCCCATTGCAAAACCCATCCCAAACCCAACTCAAAATCAAACCCACAGTTTATAGAAAATCAACTTAAAATTAAACCATTAACTGAAAACCCATACCCCAAACCCAAAATCAAAATCAAATACAAACCCAATGGTGGCAGAGACTTAAGGGATCTGAGAATTATGGAGAGAAATGAGGGATTTCCTTATGTTTCAATCATCTTCATCTTCATCATCATCATCATCTTCTTCTTCTCACTTAGCTTGTAGCTTTCGAATTGTCAAAAAAAAAAAAAAAAGAAAAGAAAAGAAAAGAAAAGAAAAGAAAAGAAGAGATGCAGAGACTTTGAGGGATGAGAGAGGGGCGGAGAACATTCTAGAGTGTGAAGTGGTAGGGAAAAAGATGAAAGAAGGAAATAAAGAAAAAAAAGTAAGGGCCTGTGTGTGGAGGAAGTGGTAGGGAAAAAAATGAAAGAAGGAAATAAAGAAAAAAAATTAAGGGTACATGTGTGGAGGAGAAAAAAAGAGGGGGAAAAAAAGGAAAAAAAAAAAGGAAATATGGATAAAAAAAATAAAATAAAATAAGGGAAATATAAAATAAAGAATAAGAAATTAAAATTGAGAAATACTATCACAATATTTTCACAATACTTTCACAATAAATCTTAAGTGGTAGGTTATTATTAGTTAATATTGGTGAGGAAAAAAAATGTTTAGAAAGAGAAAAAAATAATTGTAATAGTATGTTCAAATTAAAATCAGTATAAATTTTTATAATACTTTCACAATAAATCTTAAGTGATAGGTTATTATTAACTAATATTTGTGAGAAAAAAATAATTTCACAATATTTATTTAAGTATGAAATAAACTCCCTTATATATACATTGTCTTTTTTGGTAATTTATCCCTCAAACTGCCACTTTTATAAGTGCTAGCCAAACACTCAACTTTTTCAAAAAGTATTTTTAAACAGCTTTTACCAAATACTTAACTTTTTGAAAAATCACTTTTTCATTATGCATTTTTTTAAAACTTCATTTTTTTCAAAAAACACTTTTTCAAAAAGCTAAACCAAACTCACCCTTAAACACAATCTAATTGGCTTAATTTCATATTGGCCTCTACCCACTCATACCCTATAATTGGAGGGCAACACTTCAATAAATGAGAGCGAATCCTGTGAAAAAGAAAAGGCTAAAACTCTACTGAAATTTCACCATACAAGGGCAGTGTAGCAAAGAGATTTGTTAAAAGAAAGAAGAAGTGAAACTAGAAGATTCTCTGCTGTTAGACTTTGAATGGGATTTTCAAATTGGTGTGTTGTTTGGTTGTGCTTGGTAGCTAAGAAAGTGCAAGAATACACAAGAAAATTAAAGAAATTGAGGATTTAAAAAAAATGTTTTCTTTTTTTTTTTTTAAATTAATTTTTCCAATTTAGTTTTTGATTTGACATGGCTTTTTCTGTTGTTATTGAAATGCTTATGTGGTCTTTTAAATGTTAAATATCTGATTATATATATATATATATATATATATACTAGTATTATGTCCATGTGATGTATGGCTTAATAAAATAATCACATGTAAATTAAATGCCTTAATAAAAATTCATATATAAATTAAAAAATATATTTTGATGTTAAATATAGATTATAAAAAATAAAAATTTATTTTAATTAGAATTGAATGTGAAAAAGGGGATTTATTTATGAAATACTCTACTAATTAAGTAGGGAGAAACTTCAAACTCTAAATTAATTATCCTAATACATAATATACGCAATGTGTTTGAATAAAATATATTGTACATCATTAGATAACCACCACAACATGTGTGTATTTGTCTATAAATATATATATATATATATATATAAGAATTATTTATCAAACGAGAATAACTCATGATTTAGAAAGCAAGCCAACATATGAATCGGCCTTTATTAAAAGAGTTTAAAAATTTGTCCTTCCAAATTCATAAAATGCAAGTTCTAGGCTTCTAGCTCATAATAAGAGTAAGACAATGCAAAGTATAGAAAGCAAAAGGTCCTATAAACAATATAAGATGCAATATATATGCATACACGTACCAAAGACATACACACGTAGAAAATAACATTTATAGATTTACCTAAAGGCTCTATTTATTATTATCATCAAATTTATTGCTCCTTACTCATGAATTAGAATGCAACTTTGTGAAGAAAAAAAATGGAAAATAAGAGAAATACATACCTGTGTAGCTAGAGGAAGAGACGTTTCCTTGGGGATTCGAGGATTCACAATTTGGTGTGAGTTTTATTCCACTAAGAATAAGATATATTATAGAAGAAGAAGATAAGAATAAAGAAAAACCTATTACATATAAAACACTATTTATGTCATTACATTTTTTTTCCTAATAAAATTATATTTGTGGTAGCAGTGTTATAAATTTGTGGTAGTAGTGTCACTTCATCATCTCTAAAAAAAATTTCATATCCACATTTTTTTTTAATTTTTTTTTTTATATAAGATAGAAATTCTATTTTAGCTTAATTTATGTGTATATGTGTGTGAAACTCCCTTTTGGAGACTTGAACCCTGACTTTTGCCCCCTACACCCCACAAACACTTATACTTGTGGAGTGACCATCGCATCAAGGGTGTGCGGTGGTTCATATCCACAATTAAGCTTTTGTATTTATCTAAAAAATTAATAAAACAATAGAGAAGAAGTTGATAAGAATAACTTCTTCTTCTTCTTTTCTTTTTTTTGAGAAAGTTGATAAGAACAATTAGGGTGTGTTGTTTCTATCTAAAAAAATGACTACAATTTTTTAGTTGATAGAGTTTAACTTAAACTCAAACTTATGCCTTCCGTCTCATATTGTACGTTTAATTTTTTTAAAAAAAATTGATGTAGTTCTTTATGGGTTTCTTTTAATGTAATTTAGGTCCTTTAGGATAGTTACAAAGTCATCCCATAAAAGATAAACTATATATATACACGCGAAAAGAGGGGGGGAAAATTAGGTTGTGATGTTTCTATCTAAAAAAATTACTACAATTTTTTAGTTGATAGAATTTAACTTAAACTCAAACTTATGCCTTCCAGCTTATATTGTACGTTTAATTTTAAATTTTTTTTAATCTAAAAAAATTTATGCAATTTGGTGAAGTCATTTGACGCAACTATGGTTTTTAAGCCCAACTTTTATTATATAATATATGATTTTTTGCCACATGTATGCCAACAAAGCACACCGTTAGCCACGTAGGCATTTTTTGTTAGTTAGTTAACGGTAAGGACCAAATTGACTTTAAATTGAAAATAATAGGGACCAAATTGATGTAGTTTTTAGGGGTTTCTTTTAATCTAGTTTAGGTCCTTTAGGATAGTTGCAAAGTCATCCCATAAAAGATAAACTATATATATACATGTGAAAAGAGGGGGGGGGGGGGAATTAGGTTGTGATGTTTCTATCTAAAAAAATTACTACAATTTTTTAGTTGATAGAATTTAACTTAAACTCAAACTTATGCCTTCCAGCTTATATTGTACGTTTAATTTTAATTTTTTTTAATCTAAAAAAATTTATGCAATTTGGTGAAGTCATTTGGCGCAACCACGGTTTCCAAGCCCAATTTTTATTATATAATATATGATTTTTTGCCACATGTATGCCAACAAAGCACACCGTTAGCCACGTAGGCATTTTTTGTTAGTTAGTTAACGGTAAGGACCAAATTGACTTTTGTAGGGACTCAGTTTGGATTGGACCCAGAGTACGAATGGGTTTTCAGTCCAACAAGCTCAAACAATAAATTTGTAGAGAATGGGTTAAAGGTTTAGGCGATGGCCGTTGTCCACTAAGCATGAACCTTTTTCCTTTATATAAAAAAAAAATACTTATAACTGTTTACAACCGGGGGATGCTCCTCGGCCGATGGCCGAGGAACCCTTTTTCTTCTGCCCTTTTTCCTTCCCTCTGCTTTACTTTACTTGCTTTTCTTATATAGTCTTTATCGTGCTATCTCGTTCTTCCATCTGTTGATCATCTATTCGTCTTTCTTCTGATTGCCCATCCCATCAGAGGTCTTATCAGCACTCAAGTGGTTCACTCTGATCAACGTTGCCCTGCTAAGGGGTTGTACCACCATTAATGCGGCCAGAGGGGTTAGGTGAATGCATTAAGTGTGAAGGTGACAGCTTACCCTGGGCTTGTCCCTTCCAAAAATCATTCTTGGCATGCCGAGGACAAAGAGGTCCTCGGCCTGGATCCGAAAAAGAGGCTTTCCCCAATTTAGCCTCGGATAGTCAGTCTTCCTCGGCGTGGGCCTTGGGCCTACTACACGATGGGCTGAGGCTATAAGGCCCATGGACCCCACAATAGCCCCTCAAAATCCTGCTGCACATTCTCTCGGACGAGGAGGAGGGTTTTGATATCTACAGGCCCTCTAGACGCATCGCCCCACTTCGGTCCGCGATAATGCTGGCGACCTTTCGACTGCCAGATGTGCGTTTTTGACATTTCAAGACTTAACGTGTGCCCACATTAAATTTTGGCGGCACCACGTCTCCCACTTTCAACGGTGTGATGGTAATCGGTTGGTGGAGATCTCCTGCTTTTATGGGCAGGCGGTTACATTTGGGGGAACCTAAGGGGGAGTATAAGTACCTGTTTGAACTGCCTGGTTTTCTCATTTTCGCGCTTACGACCATTGATGCGTATGATTTGAATCTGGTTCAACTTGCACACTACCTGAAGAGAATCGTCATATTTCTGTAAGTCTTCTTCTTCCGGGGACTCCAAATTTTTCTGATTCTATTCCTTCTTTTCTTCTTTTAGAATCTTTAGTTGTCCTTGGGGAATGGGTAAGTTTAAGAAGCTGGTTGAGTCCGACGAGATGATGAACAAGTTCATTGCTGATTATGGAATACCCAATAATGTGAGTTTGAAGTACTGTGAAGAAGGGGAGTGGTACCTTAAGAGGAGAGAGGGAGAGAGGGTGAAGTCGTGATCTCGATAGTCGCTTTCGTAGAGGGAGGGATGAGAATCCCTATGAGGCCAGTGACTCTCAATTACCTTAGGCATTTCCGCCTGACTCCTACCCAATGTGCCGTGAATGTATTTAGGATATTAGGGTGTGTAGATACCTTGAATGAGAAAATGGGACTGAAACTGACTCACCATGATGTGAACTGGTGCTACAACCTTCATCATCTTAGGGGTAAGACGTACTATATGAAGACGAGGGACGATAAGGTCCGACTCATCCAATGTCTTCCTGATTCTAATAAGGGGTTGACTCAAGATTTCCTTATAGTGTCGGGGGAGTGGCACAATGGCTTTCATTACCCAACAGTAGAGGGAGCCAAGTAGGGTATCTAAAGTAGGGGTTTCAGTATTTTTATTTTTCATAACTATATATCCGTTTTGGTTGATTAACCACAGGAGTTTCACTTTTCTTTTCGCAGATCCGCACGCTTTCGCACGTCATTTTCACCTGGTCAACAAAGTGGATTTGGAAACCGTTCTTAGGTCAGAACTTTTCCTGAACGAAACTGATAACCAGGTTAGAGCTGCTCACAAAATCCTCGGATGCGACCCAGCTCAGAAATCATTCCCAGTCATGAAGCACGTAATTAGAGCTCGTGACCCTCGGCTTACTCAGATTACCGTGGTGGAGGACGGTTTTACATTTTCCGAGGGGTCTCACATACTTGAAGGCATTCCGCTAGCAGGTCCCTCCTCATCCCAACAAGTAACGGTGGCTGAGGAAGGACAATCTAAGAAGGCGGGGGAGGTAGTTGAACTGAGCTCTTCTGAGGACAAATATAGTGTGTTCAACCTAGCTGATCAGTCCGAGGATCCCTCTGGTGATCTAGGAGACCCTCATCTGTCGGAAGCCGACCTCCGGTCCCTAAGAGTTGGTACCCAGGCTGAGATGGGTTTAAAAAGACAGCCCCAACCAATCTTTTTGACCTGCTTGAAGGCGGTTCCAAGAAGGGTGCACCGGAAGAGTCGCAGCCCAAGCCCTCAACACCTCCGCCCCAGATTTTAACTGTGCAAACCAAGTCATCCTCTGTCCCCACAGCATCAGGCCCTCAGACCAAGTCTTATGACCCTAAAAGGAAGAGACTTTTTAAGGGTAAGGAGCCAATGGATGGGAGCAAATCCTATTCCCCGCCCGAGGAGGGTAAATTTCGCAAGCCTCCGAAACAACTGAAGCTCGGTGGTCAACGGAAAGGTAAGAAGATCATCCAACAGTCTGAGGCCCAAGCCTGGCTGCCCGCTGCCATGCTCCATGATCAGCCCCTGATGGATGACGCATCGATACGGGAACCTCAAGGGGCTGAGGGGGCTCTCGTAGCCGATGCCCTGGAGAAGTCTCTCCTCCTTCCCACTGACATGGCCGAGCTAGAAAATATGAGTGGGTCAGAGGTTGTCCTTGACCTTAAGAAGTATCTGGGCATGGTGGGTCCTTTGGTACCTATTTACTTTATTCGAGCTTTGTTGCTTAGTACCCTCCCTTTTCTTTACGGAGTTACTTGTTTTTTATCGGCAGGCTATCCAGGCTCTTTTTAGGTTGGATGAAGAGGTCGATGGCCAAAGCAGTGCCTTAGCACAAGAGCGTGACAAATTCTTGAAAGCTGCCAGTACCCTCAAGAAATCTGAGGCTGACCTGAAAAAGGCGACCGAGGATCTGGAGGAGATGAGAAGAGCCAGGGACACTACTGCCTCCGACCTGGCCGTGGCCAGGAAGCAAGCTGAGGACCAAGCCAATCGCTTGCAAGACGTTGAGGGCCAGCTACAGACTGCCAAGGAAGACAATGTCTACCTGAAGAAAAAGTTGACCGAGGCAATCCATGAGAAAGGTATTGCCGAGTATGCTAGAGACGAGGCTGTGAGAGCCAAAGATGAGGCGGTATTTGCAAAAATAGACGCTGAGCGCTCTATAGAACAGGCGGAGGAAGAGGCCTTCGCAGATGGGGTGGCTAAGACTGAAGCCACCCTTCGGGCGCAAGTTCCTGCAGTGTGCAGGCATTACTGTTCTCAGACCTGGCATGAAGCCCTCAACCAAGCAGGGGTTGATGCCTCATCTGACCTTAGGAGGGAGGACAGGGTATATTACCCTATTGCGATTCGTGAGACTGCCCCTGATGCTCCCGAGGAGGGGTCCTCATTACCAGCAACTGAGAGTCGCAATAAGACCGTCGAAGATATACCTGCCGCTGACTAACCCCCCGAGGAAGTTGAACCCCCGAGAACGTTAGGGGGAGTTAGAACTGAGGGTCAGGAAATACCATAAGACGTGGCGAGGCCTCCTGCGGATCCTTCGAGATAAGGCCCTTAGGCACTGGTTAAAGCCTTTTGATCTATTTGTCGAATTAATTTGCCTACTGAGTTAAGGAAACTGGTGTATGACATAGGATAGTTTTGTTTACTTTCTCTTTCATTTCATTCTATTTCTTGCCTTAGTGGCGTTGTAAGGAGACTGTATATTTTCTGTTTGAACTAAATGCTCGATACCTTATTTCCAATTTATGGATATTTTCTTTTACTTGCTTTTCTCTATTATTTTGCTCAATACTTGTACTCTGTTCTGGAGTTAGTCTCATGAGACCACCTGCTATCCTTCAAATATAAATCTAAGGACAGTATTATAGCTTGAATCTAGGTAACACTCTGGTTTTTCTACAAATAGTTATTTTCTCCAAAGGTTCAAGTCCTTGGACCATGTAAAACCTTAGTTTCGTCTAGTACCTAGGTTTAATGGTGTGAATAGTTTTAACATAGGCTTGGGTCTGAGGACCATGCAATGCATTGGTTCTGTCTACCACTTCTATTTTTCTGTAAGTATCTAGTTTCCCCATAGGTTTGAGTCCGATGACTATGCAATACCTTGGTTCTGTCTAATACCCAGGTATAATGGTGTGAATAGTTTTACCATAGGCTTGGGTCCGAGGACCATGCAATGCCTTGGTTCTGTCTACCACTTCTATTTTTCTGTAAGTATCTAGTTTCCCCATAAGTTTGAGTCCGAGGACCATGTAATACCTTGGTTCTGTCTAGTACCCAAGTATAATGGTGTGAATAGTTTCACCATAGGCTTGGGTCCGAGGACCATGCAATGCCTTGATTCTGTCTACCACTTCTATTTTTCTGTAAGTATCTAGTTTCCCCATAGGTTTGAGTCTGAGGACCATGCAATACCTTGGTTCTGTCTAGTACCCAGGTATAATGGTGTGAATAGTTTCACCATAGGCTTGGGTCCGAGGACCATGCAATGCCTTGGTTCTGTCTACCACTTCTATTTTTCTGTAAGTATCTAGTTTCCCCATAGGTTTGAGTCCGAGGACTATGCAATACCTTGGTTCTGTCTAGTACCCAGGTATAATGGTGTGAATAGTTTCACCATAGACTTGGGTCCGAGGACCATGCAATGCCTTGATTCTGTCTACCACTTCTATTTTTCTGTAAGGAGGGGTTTGTCTTCGGACTGCTTCACTGGAGACGATTCCTCTTCGGGTTAGGTCATGACCTTACACATGGCGTTTTGTCCCGCCTCCAGTTCGAGTCCCACCTTTTTCATTTACGAGGCGTCCTTTGGCGGTTCGTTTTCCGCGCTTGACATTTCGGTGCGCGAGACGCGCCCTCATTAATGTCCTCGTGAATTAGCACACATCCAGCGATCTACAGCCCCTCGGAATTTGATGGCTCCGTGATTTGCACTGTTGACAATTCTCCTTTCGGATTCTGCGCGAATTAATTCCCACCGACATTTATTCCCTATATAAGACTCTTTCGGGGGGGAAGGTTTCTTCACATTCCATGAATTCCTAAATGCAAACAGAGAAAATACACACCCTTAGCTCCCCAAGCCCCTTGAATAACCTTACCGAAGTTGGTAGTTATAGGGCGGCTTTGGGCGGGTGTGAGGACATCCGTGCCAAGAGCCGTCGTGGCCGCAGCCCCTACTGGGTTTCCGGCACGGCAGAGTTTAGGCATAACCCTGATGGTGCCATGCATGGTGGCCCG
The DNA here is from genome assembly GCA_030445155.1 of Quercus variabilis. NCBI lineage: Eukaryota > Viridiplantae > Streptophyta > Magnoliopsida > Fagales > Fagaceae > Quercus > Quercus variabilis. The sequence continues at coordinate 49,478,117 of CP129447.1, read as the reverse complement.
GAGGGAGGTCGTTGAAGTACCTAATGTCCCTCCTCGGAGCGCACCTCCAACAGAGGAGATGTGTGAATTCACGTCATGGCCGATGCTCGAGTGTTGCCGTCTCCTACGGCCAACGCTCGTGAGGGTTGGAGAGAATCAAGGGAACATCATGAGGAAGGGTGGCCGGTGCGCCTGCATCTGCTCCTCACTTTGTTCAAGCTTTGATGCACCTGGCCCTCCCCGTCCCCTGCTTTTATTGTCAAGCTCTCTCATTCTCTTGATGCCAATAAAAGCACGGGTTAACACTTCCCTCCGGCTAGTTTTAGGGCGGGTCCACCTGGGCCTCTGATTGTAGACTTAACTGGTAGGGATAGTTGTAAAGTAAGCCTGTCTGAGCCTCTGATTGTAATCTGTAACTTTTCTTTTTATGAAATACCTCTGATTGTAATTTGTAACTCTTTTTTTTTTTTTTTTTTTTTATGAAATAATATCAATCGTTTTCTTTTCGCTGTCAAATCTTCTTTCTTCTTTTTTTTTTTTTTTTTTTTTTTTTTTTTTTTTTTTACTTCGCCAACTTACTGTAAAAAGACCACCTAGAGCAATCGCCTGGTGCGCCGACCAGCACACTAATCCTCCCCACAGACGGCGCCAATTGTAGGGACTCAGTTTGGATTGGACCCAAAATACGAACGAGTTTTCAGTCTAACAAGCCCAAACAATAAATTTGTAGAGAATGGGTTGAAGGTTTAGGCGATGGCTGTCGTCTACCAAGCATGAACCTTTTTCCTTTATATAAAAAAAAAAATACTTATAAATGTTTACAACCGGGGGATGCTCCTCGGCCCATGGCCGAGGAGCCCTTTTCCTTCTGCCCTTTTTCCCTCTCCCTGCTTTACTTTACTCGCTTTTCTTATACAGTCTTCATCATCCTATCTCGTTCTTCCATCTGTTGATCATCTATTCGCCTTTCTTCTGATTGCCCATTCCATCAGAGGTCTTATCAGCACTCAAGTGGTTCACTCTGATCAACGTTGCCCTGCTAAAGGGTTGTATCACCATTAATGCGGCCAGAGGGGTTAGGTGAATGCATTAAGTGTGAAGGTGACAGCTTGCCCTGGGCTTGTCCCTTCCAAAAATCATCATTGGCATGCCGAGGACAAAGAGATCCTCGGCCTGGATCCGAAAAAGAGGCTTTCCCCAATTTAGCCTCGGATGGTCAGTCTTCCTCGGCGTGGGCCTTTGGCCTACTACACGATGGGCTTAGGCTATCAGGCCTATAGACCCTACAATATATAATCCAGTATTCAAAATTACAATTTTTTTAGAAGCAAATTACAAGTTTGGTTTTCTCAAATTCTTTTCTGGTTTTGTCATGATAATTTAATTCTTTAACTATTAGTTATGTCAATTTTGTCCACTTATTTATAAAATCAAGTCAATTTTATCCTTAAATCTTCTTCTTCTTTTTGATAAACTCCTTTAATCTCCTTCAAGTTTTAACATTTACGAAATAATATAATGTAGTGTAACAAATGGAATAGATGTTATGAAGAAAAAGGGTAAAAATTTAAAACTCAAATCAATTTAATTTTTTAAATTATGATTATGTTAAAATTAAGTTGTATAATAATTTTTTTTTTTTTTTTTTTGATGAGAAGTTGTATAATAATTTGACATTAAATTATGACGGCAGATAAGAACCAAACCGACCACCTAGTAAGTGTATTGCAATAAAGTACATACATACATACATACAGTGTACACTACACAAAAACACAAATTTGAAGTGAGCAAGGTCAAATTTTGCCGCCCCTCTTTGGTAACTTACCACTACACACATTCCTTTCTTGTATCTAACACCTGACTGGACCAAGACCACAAGACTCAGCCAGCTCATCACCCATTTTCATTTTCGTAATGGCTCACGACTTTCCAACCCAAACCCACTACTACTACTACTGCGACTACTATTTTCCCATTTCAACATTTTTCGCTTTAACTCATTTTACTTTTCTTTTTTTAAGATCGCTGACGTGTACGGCCCAGATTTAAAACTTTTGCATATACTAGATTTTCCTCGTCCTTATAATCTAACCCCTTCGGCTTCTTTTGCTCTCATCATCTAAATCATCAATTCTCTCTCTCTCTTTCTCTCTCACCTCTCTGTTCAAAAACATTTTTATTTTTATTTTTATTTTTTTTTTTTTCTTCCTGGGAAGAAAAAAATAATGAATGTAAAATTGTAATTCACTCTCAAAAAATTTAGATCTGAAACTGACGGAGAAAAAAAAAGATTGATTCACTCTCAAAAAAAAATTTATCATCCAAGCCAGATCTGTGACAAAACCAGAAACAAAATTTGTAAATTTGTGTTTTTTTTTTGGTGTAAAAGATCGGCGATGGTGATGAATTTGATTGTGTGTTTGTGAAACTTTGAAATCAAGATTTTGATATATAAATTGTATATGGTTGTTAGTGGATCTAATAGTTTGGAGTGGAACAATTGTGTGGAAATTGAAGGAGAAGAAACCCTAGGAAAGATGGGGAAAGAAGAGAACAAAGTTGAAGATGTGGAAGAAGGTGAGATTTCCGATACGGCATCAGTGGAGGAGATCAGTGAAGAGGATTTTATTAAGCAAGAGACTAGTAGTAAGGTATCGCCGAAACCGAAATCGGAAGCTAGGGTTTGGACGATGCAAGATCTGTATAAGTATCAAGTTTCGAGGGGATATGCTTCGAATTTGTACAATTTGGCTTGGGCACAAGCCGTGCAGAATAAGCCACTGAATGATATTTTCGTTATGGAGGTTGAGAAGGACGAGAAATTGAAGCGATCATCGTCTACTGCTACTACTGCTGCTGCTACTACTCCTCCGCCGCCGCCGCCGGCGGTGGCGTCGGTGGTGGTTGTGGAGGAGAAGGTGACGAATGACAAGGTGGTTGATGAGGTTGTGATTGATGATAGTAGTGATGATATGGATGTGGAGAAGGAGGATGGGGAGTTGGAGGAAGGTGAGATTGATTTGGATTCGGAAACCATCGAAAAGGAGGAGGTTGAAATGACAGTTGAAATGGCGGTTGAAGAGGCGGCCGAGACGAAGCCAGAGGTGGAGGAAGTTATACTTAAAGTTATAGCTAAAGAAGAGGAAGAAGAAGAGGAAGGGGCTTCGAGTATTGAGAGTGTGAATGTTGAAAGAATAGAGATTGATTCTAAAGAGAAGGAATTGGAGAAGCGGGTGGATTCGATTCGAGAAGCTCTGGGGAGTGTGAATGTGATTGAGGCAGAGAAGTAAGTGTTAAAAAAATAATAATAATATTAATAATTGATTCGTAATGGTGACTGCCCAATATGAAATACTTTTTAGTTGGGAAGGATTTTCGGATTTTGATTGTTTGTTGGTTTGGTTTGGCTTGTTTTTTGTTGTAGATCATTTGAGGAAGTTTGTTCCCGAGTGCACAGCACTTTGGAGAGCTTGCAGGAAGTGTTTTCAGGACTTATTGTTCCAACAAAGGATGCTCTTGTTCAATTGTCATTCACTGCCATTCAAGCAGTCCATTCTGTAAGGAGCCCTAGTAGTTTTGAACTAAACTTGCTATAAATTTATCATCATTGGGGATTGCTTTAAATTGGTTATTAATTATTGAATTCAAAGATGACTCTTTTTAAACATTATAGAGGGTTAATTGTTGCTCATTGCAGGTGTTCTGCTCTATGAACATTAGTCAAAAGGAACAGAACAAAGACAATTTCTTGAGGTTTTTTTTTTTTTTTTTTTTCATTATCTGATGCTTATTCTATTTTTGCTGTGAAACATCAGTTGTTTAGCTATTTTGTTTGTCGTGTTTTGTTAACAGGTTAATTTCTTATGCCAACAACTGTGATCCCCCTCTTTTCTCCTCTGACCAGATCAAAGAGGTGTGGTTCTATACTTCTATGTAATTTAGTTTAGGAAAAATTTTTCGCCTCTCACATTGTTGTTTGGTTAGGAGGATTGTTGATGTAATGGAAACTAAACGTTGTGTCTGTTTTCACAGATAGAGGTCATGAAGTCCTCTGTGGATTCTGTTGATGCTTTGTCAAGTGGTAGAGCTGGTAATAAAGAGAAAGAAATATCGGCTTTTGACAGGGCTACCAATAAAGATTCTGATACTTCAACTAAAAATGCTGGGCATGAATTGACATCTTCTAATAAGTTATCTTCAGATTCTGCAGCTATTGGATACTCGATCCAAAATAACCAAAATATGTTAACTGAAAGCTTGAAACAAGGACTGTCTAGCTACAAGGCTAAAGGTGCTCTACTCCCACTGTTAGACCTTCACAAGGATCATGATGCAGACAGTCTCCCCTCACCCACACGGGAAGCACCATCAAGTTTCCCCGTAAACAAAGGAATGGCTGTTGGAGATGGGATGACTAAATTGGTGTTGCCAACAACTAAGTTGGCGCATGACACAGAAAATTCTAAATTGCACCTCTATGAAACTGATGCCTTCAAAGCTGTTTCTAGCTATCAACAAAAGTTTGGTCGGAGTTCCTTCTTTACAAGTGATATGCTCCCTAGCCCAACTCCTTCGGCAGATGAGGATAATGGGGATGGTGACACCAGTGAGGAGGTTTCTAGTTCTTCTACTGTTGGTAATGTAAGAAATGCAAATTTGCCCATTTTGGGGCAATCAATTGCTCCCTCCATGGACAGTTCTAGCATGCAAGGACTAATTACTGCTGCAAGTGCTGCACCTACAACTTCTGGGTTGAATCCTCCCATAGTGAAAGCTTCAGCAAAGAGTAGAGACCCTAGGCTTCGGTTAGCCAATTCTGATGTGAGTGCTTTAGATCTTAACCAACGCCCCTTATCTATGGTGCATAATGCACCTAAAGTAGATTCTGTTGGAACAATAAATTCGAGAAAGCAAAAAAATGTTGAGGAGCCTAGTTTGGAAGGTCCTGCATTAAAAAGGCAAAGGAATGGATTAGAAAATCCTGGAATTGTTAGGGATGTGAAAATTGTGTCTGGAAGCGGTGGCTGGTTGGAGGACGCTGGTTTAGTTGGACCTCAGTTAATGAACAGGAACCTGTTGATGGAGAATGCAGAAACTGATCCCAGAAAAATGGTTAATGCTGTAAATTGTCCTAGTACTAGTGCTAACACCAACGTGACAATTAGTGGAAATGAGCAGGTGCCAGTGACAAGTACCAGCACCACGGCTTCTTTGCCTGCATTGTTGAAAGATATGGCTGTGAAAGATATGCTGATAAATATACTTGTGGGAGCCCAGCAAATGTCTGTTGATCCTGCTAAAAGTACAACTCAACTTCCAAGCGCAAACTCAATACTTGGAGCAGTTCCCTTGGTGAATGTTGCTGCATCAAAGACCTTAGGGCTCTTGCAGAAATCAGCTGGAACAATTCAAGTTCCTTCACAAATAGCTCCCATGGTGAGCAGTAGATATATCTATTTTCTACTTTTTCTAAAGGCAGAAACTATTTTAGTGTTAAGCATGTGCTTTTTAAGTCACCGTTTGTTTTTTGTGTTTGTTCAGTGGCATACATCAGTGTTTCTTTTCTCCTTTGATTATAGCTAAATTGCTCTATGGTAGTTATCTTTTAGGAGTAACTTTAATTTCACCTTGGTTGGTTTGTTTCAAATATTTTTAGTTATTATTTCTATTATTTTGATTGCTAAGTAACTTTAACTTCACCTTGCAGTCCCACCGGATTTGAACCCAAGACTTATGGGGTGAAATTGTCATTCAACCTGAAGACCATTGGATTTTTTATTAGTTTGTTTGACTTTAAAGTTGGTTTTCTTTAATATTTTAATAGGTTTCCTGATCACCTGAAGACCATACTTATAGGGTGAAGCTGCAATTTGACCCAAAGGCCATTAGCATTTTATTAGTTTGTTCGATCTTAAAATTGGTTCTTTTTAAATTTTGTAATTGGTTGCTTGATCAATATTCTCTAAATTATAACTGACCTCATTAAAAAACTGATAAATTTCAGTAAGATATATACTTTTGAGTTACGATTCACTTATCTGGAAAAGGGATTTATATTGAGTCGTCCCCTCCTGATGAATTAAATAAAATTAGACTATAAAGGTTTTTCTAACAAATTTTTTAATAATAAAAATAATTATTGTCATTACCAATATGTTTCTGGCTTCTTTTGAGTATACCTTTATGCATGCTTAATGACTGACAGAGCCAGCAGGATGACTTGGGAAAAATTCGCATGAAACCACGTGATCCTCGCCGGATTCTCCATGGCAGTGCACTTCAGAAGAGTTCAAGCTTGGGAAATGAGCAGCTCAAAACTATTGTATCCCCTATATCAAGCACCCAGGGAAGTAAGGACAATATGAATGTTCAAAAGCAAGAGGGTCAGGCAGATACAAAGTCAGGGCCTTCTCAATCAGCTGCACCACCTGACTTTGCTAGGCTTTTCACCAAGAATCTGAAAAATATTGCTGATATGATGTCTGTTTCCCCTATATCAAGCACCCAGGGAAGTAAGGACAATATGAATGTTCAAAAGCAAGAGGTTCAGGCAGATACAAAGTCAGGGCCTTCTCAATCAGTTGCACCACCTGACTTTGCTCGGCTTTTCACCAAGAATCTGAAAAATATTGCTGATACTATGTCTGTTTCCCAAGCATCGACAACTGTACCAATAATTTCTCAGAATATGTCTTCTGAAGCAGTAGCAGTAAAGTCAGACAAAGTGGATGTGAAAGGTATAGCTTTGAACTCAGAGGACCAGCGGAATGGGATTAGTTCAGCACCAGAATTAGGTGTAGCAGCTGCTTCTCGTTCAGAAAACTCGTGGAAAGATGTTGAACATTTATTTGAAGGATATGATGAGCAGCAAAAGGCTGCTATCCACAGAGAGAGGGCCAGGAGGATAGAAGAACAGAATAAAATGTTTGCTTCCCGCAAGCTCTGCCTTGTCTTGGATCTGGATCACACGCTGCTTAATTCTGCTAAGGTAATAGCTTGTCGATTCTCTCTCTCTCTCTCTCTCTCTCTCTCTCTCTCTTCTTTTGTTGGTGGCTAATCCTTGGAGAATAAGGTTTATTTCGTCACTGTGTTTTAATTCTATTCATCTTTTTCAGTTTGTGGAAGTAGATCCGGTTCATGATGAGATATTAAGAAAGAAAGAGGAACAAGATCGCGAAAAACCGTGGAGACACCTCTTCCGCTTTCCCCATATGGCAATGTGGACCAAACTACGGCCTGGTATTTGGAATTTTTTGGAGAAGGTAATTTATTCATCCTTGTGGCTTAAATAATCAATTGGTGTTTGGGTTCAATAGGAAGCACTCAATGCTTTTCCTGTCTGCATTTTAGGCTAGTAAGCTTTATGAGCTGCATCTATACACTATGGGGAACAAGCTATATGCTACAGAGATGGCAAAAGTGCTTGATCCGAAAGGGGTTCTGTTTGCTGGACGCGTTATCTCTAGGGGTGATGATGGGGATCCTTTTGATGGTGATGAGAGGGTTCCTAAGAGTAAGGATCTGGAAGGGGTTCTAGGTATGGAATCGGCTGTTGTAATTATAGACGATTCTGTGCGGGTTTGGCCACATAACAAACTGAACTTGATAGTTGTAGAAAGGTGAGTATACCTGTATTTAAAATAAAATTTGCAATGTCTGTAGAGATTTTATATTTTGGCAGGCAGCCTCATTGTTTTATACCTCTACTAATGTATTGATGTATTGCAGGTACACATACTTTCCCTGTAGTAGACGCCAATTTGGGCTTCAAGGTCCTTCTCTACTGGAGATTGACCATGATGAAAGACCAGAAGAAGGAACTTTGGCATCCTCTTTGTCGGTGAGGCTATAGTTAAACTTGCCTAGAGAAATTGTGAATTGTTAACCACTCTCCTGGTGATTATTTATTTATTTATTTATTTATTGTCTTAAATAGGTTATTGAGAGAATACATCAAGACTTTTTCTCCCACCAGTCCTTAGATGAAGCTGATGTTAGAACTATACTAGCTGCGGCGCAGCGGAAGATTTTGTCTGGCTGTCGTATTGTATTTAGTAGGGTGTTTCCAGTTGGTGAAGCCAATCCTCACCTACATCCACTTTGGCAGACAGCTGAGCAGTTTGGTGCTGTATGTACCAACCAAATAGATGAACAGGTCACACATGTAGTTGCCAATTCTCTTGGGACTGATAAGGTATTGTTGCTAAATTCTCTGCTTTGTAGACCTCTTGGGGACCTTTCTTCACTCAGATTGTTTAAACAGAAAACCTTGGGGGATCTGCTTGATGCCTTGAGTCATTCTATCTGCGTAAAATTCTTTTAGAAACACTTGTTCATACACTTATATTCTTAGCAAAACCAAAAAAAAGCTTCCATTTTTTCCCCTGGATGTATTTAAATCTGAGGCATGGTATTATTGTTATGAACAGGTTAATTGGGCTCTTTCTACAGGAAGATTTGTTGTATATCCAGGCTGGTAAGAAAACTCTATCTGGGTCAGGGAAAATATTTGTCCTTTTTTTTGTTGTTCCCTTAATTTTTCCTAATTTTTCTGTTTTTGTGGTATTGACATAGCTTCTCTCTCCCCCCTCCCCCCTCCCCCCCACCCCCCTCTTTTTTCTCTTCCCCTTTTTTCCCCTCTTGCTGTAAAAACAGGGTGGAAGCATCAGCTTTGCTTTACCGGAGGGCAAATGAGCGAGAATTTGCCATTAAATCATAAACAATCCACTCCCTAAATCCCAATGGTAAACTAAAACCTGATAATTATAAAATCAAGAATGGCATTAAAGTTGTGGATGGATCATGAGGTCATGCTTTGTATGATCAGGCTAGACCTGAGAATGCTTGGCATAGTTTTGATTCAAGTTATCCATCCATAATAAGCTGGTGGCTGCACTTACCCTTTCATTGCCTGGCAATTTTCTGAAGAGTTCAGCCAAAGCATTCATAAGATTAGATGCCATGCTAGTCTTGAGCTTTTTCTTTATTTGGGTGGGGTACATTTTGTAGGGAAGACAGTACTGAGTCTGAGTGGTAGTTGACCAATATGATTGAGGGGTTTGGTGACTAAAATGTAACCCAATACGGCAAGATTTTGGACAAATATTGCCCAGAGGCCTTGACAATTGCTTGCACCAGTCTCCTTGGGTAACAAGAATGGTGATTGACTGATTGTAAAGTTTGGGAGATCCAAAATGTAAAATTAAAGATAAGTTAAAAAAACTGTTTGAGAGAGTAACCGAGTCACTGGAGTTGCTTTAAAATGCACAATTGTGAGAATTCATATATGTGTCAAGCATGAAGACATTTGAGACAGGGAGAGACCTGAATAGGAAGGAAGAAAAGGCTTGCTCTAACCTACTTTTATACAAAAATTTTTGTTATTTTTACTGGGATGTGGCTTAATATTACTGGTAAGGGGGGTTAGAAGAATGATTTTGGAAAGCATGGGGAGAGGAATATGCATATTTGGTTCGTTCCTGATAATCTAATTGAGCTGCCCGGATTCCTCTATTTCCCCGGTTACCTGATCTGAAAGTGAATTTTCGCATCCCACACGATCAATTTGGCTTGCCTTAAAGAATACCCTGGGGAACAAAAGAAAAGTATTTCAACTTTTAATTTCCCTGGTTCAACAGCTTTATATGTTTATCTTTTTAAATTTGTAACCTAAAGGTTTGAGGGAAGTCATTAATATCTAGGAACTTCTTTTTCTCTTCTTTGTTTTGTTTTTTGGTTTGGTTTTTTTAAAAACTATTGACATGGTATCTTATGATTGGAGTAATTTCATTTTCACTTAGACCAATGATATCATTTTTATTACAAACCAATCATAATATATCATGTCAACCCTATATTTACAGAGTATGAAAAATGTGATCAAGAGAATGAAAACTGAAACTATTTCACTGCCACAGTTGTCCTGTCGAACAGTACTTGAATTTTAATGGAAATAGAATGATAGAAATTTTAATTAAATTTTCGGCTTAAAAATGGGAAGTCCCTAGGCTATGGAGAAGTATAGGACGCATCAAATTTTCACGAAAAAAGCTGTAACAATTCTCTCACGTGGGGTGGATTTTATGCCTAATGTGTGATGCATAATAAAATTAGTGGATCCAAGGAAAAATAATATTGCTCTGAAAATAAATTGACAGCTCAATGGATGTAAAACTGAAGTGCAAAAGCTGTGAGAGAAGTTCCAGAATTAGGAACCCAAAATGCCCCACCCTCTTGCGTGTCTATTTTTAGGCCACTGAATTACTGAGACAGATAATGTTACCTTAAATGGTCATGCTTCTGGTTGGAATCTTAAACCGTGACATAAGAATTCACGAAGCTTTATCAGTTACTCTATTACTTGTGACTCAAGATTTGACGGATATTCTTGGATTGTCATGGTTTTCTACGCTTTCAATTGTTCTAGTGAATAAATTGATCTTGATTAGAAGAGTAATAATTGTGGAGTAATGTAAGTGTACTATTCTGTTAGTGATTGCATTCCTGTTTTTTAGTTTTTAATGATATTTTTCTTATTACCAAAAAAAAAAAAAATTTAAGATATCTGTGGCAATAAATTTTTGCATTTTGTTAATTGAAAATTATTAAGTATTCCCGGAGTAATATAAATGCGTACTCCCTCCTCTCACATTAATAGTGAGTTTCACCATAAATTTAATTAGTAGAACTCACTATTTATGTGAGAGGAGAAAATACACATTCATAATACTTCGGGAGTACACAATAATTTTCCATTGTTAGCACAAGGTCAGGGCACAATCTTTTTTTTATAACTATTCAGTATTCTCAGGTTAACCTCAATACATTTTTAGCTATTAAAAAAATAAACTCAGGTTTTTTTTTTTTTTAAAATAAATATTTTACCTATCACTGTTCACATCTACGCACATCATATTCTTCCATCTTTCAAAATTTTATTTAAATATTAATTTCAACCTTTACTATTTTTCTCTCTCTGTATATCTTCTTATTTTTTTTTCTTTTTTCTTTTTTTCTTTTCTCCTACATCCATCGTTCTCCCATTTTAGCATTTTCTCTCTTCAATTATAGACAAAACGACCTTTTACATTTCACAAATTTAATAATTATTTACAAATCGGAGCCTCACAAGCGTGTGTGTGCTTTCACAAATTCAAATACGAAAATTTTCACAAAAAGCACAAATTAACCTTTCACAAATTCAACTTTTTTTACAAAAAATTTGTCTTCTTCAAAGAATAAATCATTGTCGTCTTCTTCGACAATGTTCATCATCATCTTCAAAGAAAAAGCAATTGTTGCCGCCTTTGCTTTCTCTTGCAAGCTTGTCTTCTCTAGCCATCACCTTTGTCTTCTTTCACGAGCTTGTCATTGAGTTTAGGGGTGTCCACGAGTTAGTTCGGGTTGGGTTTATGCCTAACCCAAACTCGACGCAAACACTTCGGGGGAAGAACGAACCCTTCTTCAATTGTGAAGGAATGTCCAATTGAGTCCCATTGAATGGTGGTCAGGGGTCAAGTTCATCGAGTTTGTGGTAAAGGGAGAAGATATGTCGAGATCTAGTTAAATCTGGCCAAGATCTCCTTATATCGGTGAAGAGAGAAAGAAAAATCTTACCTAAATGAGACAAAAACAACGAAATCTGGCCTGAATATTGTTGTAGATGGCAAAAGAACTTTCAAATAAGAGGGTGTAAGAGAAGACTTTCGGATGGGTCGGGTTTCAAGCTCTGTCAACCATCACTGGAATTGATTTGGTAAAATATATGTCTTTTATGATTGTCGTAGATTGCGAAGCTCATCGGATCGATCGAAGTCTAGGTCGGATGATGGCAAGTCGGCTAGTTTCTTTGGGTTTGGTTGGTCTTGGACAACCCTAATTGAGTTAATCATGACAATCATGTTATGGGTTGAATCGATGTTCTTTGACTTGAAGGAACATATTAGAGCTCTAATCCTAGCCTAAACCTTTTTGATTTGGAGAGAGAGAGAAAGAGCTCTAATGTGGGAGAGGCTGCAAGAGACACTAGTCTAAGAGCATTAGCATCAACCTCAATAAGAATTTAGCTATTTTAACCCCAAAAACTTCACTTTTGTTACTTTAGCTAATCTACTATTCACAGACAACTACATCAACCTTAATACTTTAATCATATTCCATTTAGATTTATTTTTTTCAATTTTTCTTTATTCATTTCTATAACAGACTAATAGTCTTAAAAAAAAAAAAAACTTACATTTCCAACACTCCAATGATCATATTTTTACAAAACAAAATTTTTTATCATAATTTTGCATAATTTATAATTTCAATCATGGTAGTCAAAATCGCGATCTAAATTGTAGGATTGCATGATTTTATGATTACACCTCACCAAAACGTTTAAAATTGCATAAGAATCATAAAAATTGTAGGATCATATGTAGAACCGTATAGGATCGAATGGGATCCTATCGATCCTACTAAAACATAAAAATCATTTTTTTTAAAAAAAATTATCTTTAAAAGTTGTAAATTGTAATCTCAAGACTAAGACATTGTACTTCATAAATATATCAACTAAGTGGTGGGACTCATATGGAGACGATTTTCCTGAATTGAAAAATTTTGCTATAAGAATATTGAGCTTAACATATAGCTCTTCAGGTTGTGAAAGTAATTGGAGTGCATTTGGAATAGTAAGAACAAATGACTTTGGTAAGTTATGCCCCCCCCCCCCCCTGGGGGTTGAGAATTCTCTATTAAAATTGGCACAACTTTAAGCACACTCATAAAGGAGAAAATCATTTAAACCAAAGAAAAAAAAGAATAAGTTTGTATTTGTTATGTAAAACTTGAAGATAAAAGAGAAAATATGTAAACCATAAAGTGCAAAAGAAGAAATTATTTTGAAGAACTTGTCATGATGAGTGGGGTTAGCAAAGGGTGTCGATCAGAAGATGATGGTACAAATTTTGATGAAGATAATGAAGTTACAATTCTAAAGTCTTCCTTCATAGCTTTTTTTTTTTTTTTTTAAATAAAAGTTACATGTATATAGTGTGAATGTGTGATCATTATTGTATCATTTAGTTATCAATGTTAGGTGATGAGGAGGGTTTAAGAGCTATTGCTGAAGGAAAAAGTGTGCTAATATTTTGGTACTTGGTTGGTTTATAATTAAACATTCACTAAACTTCTTAGGCTGTGTTTGTTTTGTGTAAAACATTTTCCGGAAAATATGTATTTTCCGGAAATGTTATTTTCTGGAAAAGGAAAATATTTTTAAGTGTTTGGTTGATTAATGAAAATTGTTGTGGAAAATATTTTCATGTGTTTGGATGTATTCGGAAAATGCTATTTTCCGAAAATTTTTTCACATTTTCTCAGCATCCAAACAAATTTTATTACAAAAAATTTCAACACCACAACCAATTTAACAACAAATTCCGGCAATAAAAACACAACAACACAACAACAATAAATTCCGACGACAAATTCCGGCAACAACACAACAACAACAACACCAAATTCCGGCATCAACAACACAACAACCACAACAATAAACATTCAGTTCATCAAAAAAAAAAAACAAAAACAACAATCAAACTTAAAAAAAAGAAACGGAGAGATCGAGGAAGATGACGACGTTGGCGCGGCGCGGCGTGCGACTCGCCGGTGCGAAGAGCGCATGACGAGATCGAGGGCGATGGTTCGAAGTCGAGGTCGAAGGCGATGGTCGTCGATCTCGGTCTGGGTCGACGGTCTCGGTCTCGGTCTCGGTCTGGGTCGAAGATCGCTGGGTCGTGGGTCTGGGTCTTCGTGGGTCGACGGCGAGTGGCGTTGGGTCGTCGGTCTTCGTGGGTCGACGCCGAGTGGCGGTGGGTCGCCGGGTCTGGGTCTTCGTGGGTCTCTGTTCTTCTTTCTTCCTTCCTCTGTTTCTTCCTTCCTCTCTCTCTCTCTCTCTCTCTCTTTGTCTCTCAATTTTTTCCGGAAATAGTTTGAAGGGAAAAGAGGTACTGAAATTGATTTCCGTTACCCAACGGAAAATTTGGAAGTAATTTTCCGGAAAATAGAGTTTTCCGGAACACCCAAACACGCGGAAATGGCGAAAATCATTTCCGGAAATGATTTTCGCCCGATTCAAACGCAGCCTTAAATACATTGCGTTAAAATTTAAATATAATTAGTGATGTAGGACATGCAAATTACATCATATGATACAATTTTTATTTTCTTTTTTCTTTTTTAATGGAAGAAGTCATAATTTACATGATCATTTAACATATAAAGTCATTATCAATGTATTTTTTGCTTTAAATATGAAAATAGGTAGGATCTTACGATCCATGATTTGATCCTACAATCCATGATCCTACCTACCTCCTACGATCCTACGTAGAATCCCGATTTTGACAACCTTGATTTCAATATGTCTTGTAATACCTTTATTTTCCTTTACAATATCAACAAATGTATACAATTAAAAAAATAAAAAAATAATAATAAAAAAAGACATAAAAAACAATGTCCAAAAAAAAAAAAAAAAACCTATTAGTTTATAAAACCTGCAAAGTTTGACAAGTGTTTTTTCTTTGATATTGAAGGTTAACAATATCATAACCAAAGAATAAGAGAACCAAAGCATGACAAGCTATACAAACAAAAGAGAATGAAGCCTAAGAACAAGACGAAGAAAACTCCAATCACATATGGGAGTTACTTACAAAAGTTTGGATGGACTTAAAAGTGGTGCATAGGCACCTTTGCCACCTAACAAGTTTAGAAACATCTTAACAACAAAATTCATGCTATAGACAATAATTATAACAAATCCATGCATTAGACAAAAAGGTTGCATGACTCGCTTGCTACATTGCAACAATATTATCTAATTACTCTTCTTTTGAAGATCGTTCAATAATTTCTTGGCCGAGTTGGCTAATCCATTGTTGCTGCACTAGATCCAAGTTTGTAGTATCCATCATAATAATTTCCAAATCTTGCTTCGTTCGTGTTATTTGAAGTTTCTCTTTTTTAACACGAATCAACTCTTCAAACTCTATTTTATTGATCTTCACAAGTTCTTGATACTTTGTTTATTGATCTTGACTAGTTCTTGATGATTTGTTTTGTTCATCTCTATGAGTTCTTGAGTTTGAGAATATGCCCCAAGAACATCCTTTTCTTATTAGATTTTTTCTTCTTCTTTTATGCCATATCATTCAACATCCTTTCAATATACAATTTATCTCTTTATAATCTTCCCATTTTCTTATTGAGTAATGCTTGAGTGCCTTGTTTTCCCTTTCACTTAAGGTGAGCAAAGTTTCCACTTCTATAAGCATCCTTGTGTTGGTGATGAATCTGGTCATGAATGACTTAGTCATCTCTTTCCAAGATTAGCTTGGTTTGTGCTCTAATTGGTAAAACCAACATAGTGCCACCTCCCACAGGGGAACATTCTACAAAAGGGCATCATTCCTGTTATACAAGATCGTGGCCTTCATGTAATGGTTGGGATGACCAACATGCACTCTTCCCATTATAAGTAGTGAAGTTGGGAGATGAGACATTTTCATGGAGGCTTACTTGCTTAATTTTTGTTGAAAAAGTGGGAATTAATATTTGATGCACCGCTCTTTTGATTATATTTTTTTCTTATCAAGCATTTTTCCTTTGGGATCAACTGGGGAAGTTCTTATGGTGCTTGGTAGTTCCACTATTTCTCCTACAAGATTTTGCATGTGAATGATGGTCTTGTTGCTTCTTCCTTTTATGGCCCTAGTAGTGATGTGAGCTTTCACATGATCTTCAGTGACTTTAGGAACTCTTGCTTATCCTAATTAGATCTCCGTTGTTTCTATTCATCATTAACTTTGCAAAGCTCACATGTCAACTTCTTTATATCCTTTATCCTTTTGTTCCTTTTATTGTATCTTCTATGATCATGGTTTTTGTTTGCCTGATGTCCTTATTCATATACTTCAAATCTTGCTTGGTGTAACAAATTCTCTTCATACTATCCTTGAGGGATGTGTTATTTAAGGTTTCATGGTACTTGGATTGTCATGTTATTTGCCACAAGGGTCCTTTGGTGCTTGCCGCAATGGCTGGGTTGTGTTGACATTTTGTAAACTCTCCTAGTTGATATCCTCATAGATGGCACAAAATGTGAGACATAGATTCTTAGATAATAGAAGATCAACTGAGTTTAGATGAATATTAGGTCAATGCTCTTGCAAGATTCACTAAAGAAATGAGATCAACTTTCCCTTGGAGGTAGGCCAACAACACTCCAAGTCTCCAATAGATAAGTCAATAAGGTTAATGTATTTTCTCACAATATCAATAGTAGTGTTTTTTTGAGTTACAGTCTCACATTTCTCTCAAATTCTGGACGCATCTTATACTTGTCAACGACCTTCTTTTTCCACCCTAGAGCATGCAGTAAATCTTGAGTCTTTTAATTGATTTGATGTAGTCACTTTGCTATAGAGACCTTCAAGGTACAATTGAGGGCTCTTTGAGTTGCTTTGTAGGGGGGGGGGGGGGGGATCACATTGCATTGAATGTGATGGTAGATCGTTGGGGCACAATAAATGTGGAGGTGACTGTACCTTTAAATGGGCAACTCTCCTTTTAGCTAATGGTTTTGTTGATATGGTAAGGCCGGGAAGGCAAATTTCCTTAGGTATGTTCAATCTTGCTGATGTTTGTTTGCCATTGACAATGACTTAAACTTGGACTATCTCCTATGTTCTTGATATTTGGTCGGACCCTCTACTATTTCATCAAATATATAATATTGTGCAAGTGAGAACTTGAAAAAAAAAAAGCCTTATATTATCCTTTTATAATATATATTTTTAGTCTTTTCTAGCTCATGGTTTTAAAAACCAGACTGAGTAGGCTAGTTCGATCGGTTCAATAGGGAACTAGACATCAATTTGGTCTAGTTTGTATTAAACACCAAAAATTGTATAAAAAGTAGAAAATCAAAAATCAATGGTTCAATTGTGAAATTTGGAAACCGGTATGGTTGGACCGGTTCTTGAATGGTTCTATTAAATTTCTAAATGCATACATTTTCTATTAAAAATAAATAAAAATCAAATATGAAAAAAAAAAAAAACCCACATATATTTGTAGAAAGAGGGGTAAATATTAGAGAGTGATCTTGATATTTTTTAGATGGATTACCTTACTTGGCATTTTTCAAATCACTCAAGGTCAGTTTAAGATCCGCTTATTTTGCTAAAATTGAAAATTTTTTGTTGAAGGTACTGTAGATAAAGGTAAAAGTTAGCTGAAATAGTATAGTGAGACTCATGAATAGTACCAAAAAGTGTAGTGGGGTTTATAAATAGTAGCAAAAATAAGCTGAATAGTAAAATAAACAGGTTTTTTAATTTGGAGCCAAACACTCTGATTCTTGAAATTTTCAAGGGAGAAAGAGAGTTAGAGAGATGGAGAAGAAGCTGATTTGAAATTTAAAAGAGGAGAAATGGAAAGCTTAAAAAATGAGGGGGTTGGGCGCTGGGTCACTAAGGGTGTGTTTGTTTGAAAGTAAAATAGGGTAGATGGAAAACTTTAAAGAGAAGATGTGAAAGAAAACTTTTTTTGGTAGGTGTTTGGTTGGAGGGAGGGGAGAGAAAAAAATTGGTGGGGCTCGGGTGTTTTCTTTTCAAGTACACCAAAATGTTTTCTCTCTAAAATGGAGAGAAAACTAGGTGGGAGAAATTTAATAGGTGAATGACAAAAATGCCTATGTGCACTTGCACATGGGCTTGTCCAATCCGTTGTTGTTGTTGTTATTGTTTTGTTTTTGTTTTTTTTTTTTTTGGTTTGGTTGGTAGATTTTGTACTTTGCCTATTCCTTCTTCTTCTTCTTTTTCTTCTGGTTTGGACCTTGCCTATTACTTTTTTTTTCTCTTCAACTTTCTTTTGTGATTTTTTTTTTTGTTTTTTTTAGACGTGATTTTTTTTTTCTAGATATGATTTTTATTTCCTAATAAATTCGGGTGATTTTTTTTTGTCACTTTTTTTTTTAATAGGGCATCATTTTTTACTAAGGGTATATTAGGAAATTTATACACACATTTTTTTCATCTCTTCGCCTTTTCACTCCCAACCAAACAAAAATGAGAGAAATTAAAATATTCTATATTTTCTCACTTTTCTATCATCTCACAATTTTCTATCATTCTATTTTTCTACCCTTCCAATCAAGACCTAAGGAAAAAAAACAGAGATAAAAAGAAAGAAGTGAGTAGGTGGCGTGGTGGGTGGTGAGGGGATTTAATGGGTAGTGTCAACTACTTGACTTTTGAGTGCTAAGATTAAGTAAAATGGTTTTTTTTTTTTTTTTTTTCAATTGTTTTAACTTTCTCTTTCTCCATTCAATGTAATACTACTTTTCTACCGTAAGAGCACGGGCATAGCTTTTGGGATGCAAAAAAAACTTATTTTACATTCTCAAATATTACTTTATCTATTTTACAAACTTATTTTACAACTTATTCTACATTCTAATTTTTATTTTTACATACAACCTAATAAAATAATATAAACCATCTAATAAAATAATAAAAAATATTCTTCTCTCTCTCTTTCCTGCCACTATCTTTTTCTTTACAACCTATGAATAATACAACCTTTTTTTTCCTCTTCTGCTTTCTTTTGTGATTTTTTTTGTTTTTGTTTTTTGTTTAGACGTGATTTTTTTTTTCTATATATGATTTTTATTTCCTAATAAATTCAAGTGATTTTTTTAATAGGGCATCATTTTTTAACAAGAGCGTATGAGTAAATTTATACACACATTTTTTCTATCTCTCTACTTTTTTACTTCCATCCAAACAAAAAAAAAAATTAAAATTTTTCTATCTTTTTACTTTTTTATATTCCCACAATTTTCTATCATTTTACTTTTCTATACCTCCAATCAAAATCATAAGGAAAAAAATAGAGATAAAAAGAAAGCAGGGGTAGGTGGCGTGGTGGGTGCTGGGGGGATTTAATGGGGAGAGTGTTGACTACTTGACTTTTGAGTGCTAAGATTAAGTAAAACTTTTTTATTTTTATTTTTTTGGTCTCTTTTCGTTCCAATTGTTCTAACTTTCTCTTTCTCCATTCAATGTAATACCCGTTTGGATACGGTTGGCATTTACATTTTGGCATTTTTTATTTTTTATTTTTTATTTTTAGAACGTACATTGTCGGTCTCGGGTAGGAAGAGAAGAGCATTTTTTTTTTCTTTTTCAGTGGGTCCCGTGTATTATTCACGAGACCCACAAATACTTTATTAAAAAAAAAACTTTAAAACTAGGTCTTACATTACTATTCACATATTTAAAAATTATTTTGCTATAGTATTTTCAGTTTTTATCAAAATAAGCGTTATCCAAATAGACCTATAGTACTACTTTTCTAGAGTAAGAGCACTAGCATAGCATTTGGAGATATAAACATTACTTTATCTATTTTATCAACTCACTTTACAACTCATTCTACATCCTAGTTTTTATTTTTATATACAACTCAATAAAATAATATAAACCACCCAATAAAATAATAAAAAGTATTTTTTTCTCTCTCTTTCCCCCCATTATCTTTTTCTTTGCAACCTATGAATAGTAAGGTTGTATATATGCAACCTTATTATTCATAGGTTGCAAATTTTTTTAAGTATATAAACCTAGATGAAGTGGGTTTTTGTTGTTTTGGGATGTAAATAGCAACTAGGGGTGTTTACACCCCCATGCTAGTGCTCTAACGTTACTATTTTTTTTTGGGTAAACTCCTAGAGCCACTATTACTTACCATTCAGTTTAGCCAAAAAAAAAAAAACAAAACAAAACAAAACAAACTTACCATTCATAAAAGAAAGAAACCAAACAATAATTAATAGGCATGTTTTCTTTTGCTGGGAAAAAAAAAATAGCCATATGGTGATACAAATACAACCCAAATATTGGCATAAATATAATTTAAATCTAATAAATGCTTAATTTTTTTAATATACAACATTACCTATATAATTTAAATAACCAAACAATTATATATTATTTAAATGATAATATATTATATGACTATATAAGTGATTCTTATCCACAAAAAAAAAAAAAAAACTATATAAGTGATAATGTACAATAATAATTAATATATAAATTAAATACTAAATGAACTTTAGTATAACTTTTGCTATTATGTGTTATGAATTATTTTTAAAAAATTTTGAAATATATTTTTATACTAAATATTACTAGTTATAAATTTATTATATATTTTATTATTTTTTTTAAAATTTTAAAATTATTAATTATTTATTTATGACATCGTCGATTTAACCATCAATAATCACTCATTTTTAGTTCTTTGATTGCTCTAGTTATAAAAACCATAATTTTGCTCTTACTTTTATTTTACAACATAAAAGAAAAAGTTTTAAAAATTCTTACTTTTTCACCCTTTTAGCCCGCATCTAACACCATCTAAATACTTGTCCAAAAGGTCACTCTAACATTTATTGAAGATGAGATGGAGAGGCGTAACTAACTATCCAAACTTTTTTTTGAAAGCAACTCTCCAAACTTTAATACCGTAGATGAACTTAAATGCAATGCTCGTACACCATAATTCATATGAAACCAAACCAGTGCATTTTAGAAACCATAATTATTAGGAGCACTTATGGGTTATTAGTATTACTTATTATAATTAATCAAAATACTACTCCAGTACAAAGCATTCACTAGTGACTACTACGCTTTCCTATCAATCAGAGACTGAGAGGTCACAGAAAACAAAGACACACTGTGACTGTCCTTTAATTTCCTATCTCACTAGCGACTACTACACTTTCCTACACTGACTGACATTTACACGATGATCTAGGCACCCACTCCGCAATTCTATCTTCATCTCTCTCTCTCTCTCTCTGTGATTGTATATAGTGACTGTTATGGAGCGTAGACGAACCGACAGTCCGCTATACATCCGCCAATGGAGCAGCGAGACTCCCACTTCCCCCGCCACCAACTCGGCCTCGCCGGGGATCTCTCCGTCGCGTGCGACTCACGTTAGATCCGCCTCCGCCACTGCCTTCTCCACCGTCAAGCGCACTCAGAACTTCGCCGCCAAAGCCGCCGCTCAGCGCCTCGCTCAGGTCATGGCCTCGCAGACCGCCGACGACGACGACGACGAAGACGACGACTCTGGCCTAGGGTTCCGTTACAGTGCTCCTCCTCCTTCTATTTCTCTCTCTCACACTCGCAACCTCATGAACACAACCACCAAGCCGGCCATTCCGCCTGTAAGAACCAATAGATCTCCTTCACCGTCGGTAATTCCATCTCTACATTCTACATTTAACTCTGTGAGCTAGGAGATCGGGCTGTAGATTTCAGATTTGGCAGTGCATTGCGTTGTGTGCTCTGTTTTATGGAAACTTTTTTATTTTTTACTTCTTTGAGCTTGAATTTACTTTCAGATAGTGTTTTATCGTAATGTTTGAGCAAATGAGAAGCGTGTTCAATGGAAACGAAGAAGGTTTGTTTGATTGATTAGTTAATAAATTGAAGTAAACCGATTAAGCTTTAGCGTTTATAATTTATTGAGCTCATTAGTTAGGGTTAATTATGGCTATTTATGGAAAGAATGTGTGCTATCTATAAGAATGATATTTGGGATGCAAAAAACATGAAAATGAATGTGATTGGTGCCATTTTAATATTTGAACTACTTTTGTGTTATTGGTGACACAATAGTTTGTAAAAATTATATGCGCTAAAATTTGTAATATCTCCAGCATAACTCTTTGGGGGGAGGATTGGGCTATATATAGTAGAGAGCTAATTGGATTTTTTTTTTTCTCATATTTTAATTAGTTGGCTCGGAACTTTGTAGAGGAAACTCCCTCGGTCCGTGCAGCGCCCCCTGGAAGGCCATCTGCAATTTCGGCTCGTACAGCAGCGCCATTGTTACCGCCAAATAAAGCACCATTGAGGACCGCCGTTTCTCTTCCTCCACTAGATCAGCCTCCTGCAATTGTGCAAAGCAATAAAAGGTGGGCGATTTTACGTCATTGTACTCAAATACCCAAGAAAAGGGAAAAAGAAAAGAAAATATTTTGCCTTGCCTTTGAAAATTATGAATATATAAAATGTTTAGGATGATTGGATAATTTGGACTCTCTAATAAAGCTATTCTTAATGACCCAAAAACCTGTTTTGCTATATTGATGATTCATATATGTCAAATCATCATGATAATTATTTTGTGTAATTGAAAAATGGAGGGTGTCAAAAGTTAAGTGCCATAAAAAATATAAGCAAAATGTAATAAATTAGATTTGTTTATTTTGTGAAAGTACCTACAACCTTAAGAAGCTATTGGCTGGTTTGTGAAGCCAATTTTAGCTTTGCATGTAATATATCTCCTCGTATCTGTGCTGAAAACTTTATTTATCCCCATGACATCTAGCATTGGTGGCTTTATTTGAGATATGCATGCATATTTGTATTTAAGTACATACGGTCTTTGTGATTCTTCAAAAAGAAAAAAAAGTACATACTAGCTGGAATTAATGTAGGTTTTAGATTCTTTAACTGTTCATTAAGTTTTTTTATAACTAGTCGGTAACTTGTGCAATGCATGGGAATGTCTAACATAATAAGATTGTTCTCTCTTTTATTTTTTGTCTAAATATGAAATTTGATGATTAAGATAATTATTAATAGGCATTTATTAGTCTATATATAAAATTTGATAATTATGGTAATTATTAATAGGTATCTATTATGATTGTAAAAATTATTATTTGAAGTATAAAGTTTGATAATTATGGTAATTATTAATAGGTATTTATTATGATTGTGTTTGTGAATGGAACTATCTATTCTACAATTTAAAGAAAATATCAATTGGCAGGATTCTAATGGAGTGTTTAAATATAGAATAGAATTTTAATTAATTAATTAGTTAATATATATTAGAATAATGACAAGTAAAATTGTGGAACCTCTAAAGCTTGTGTTGTGTGTCGAAATACCACGAGGTCAACCAAAAGTTAAATGTTTCCAGTTTTATAAATTATAAATTAGTGCACCAAGATAATTAATACTTTGACATAAATGCAAAGTGTGGTGAGGTGGCAGGCTAATTGAAGAGAATTTTAAGGAATGCACCACATGACATAACATTAGACTATTTTTGTTGAAGTCTATGCTTTATATATATATATATATATAAATGCAGATATATAGATTTGTAATAAGTGGAAGATGGTTAATTGCTTGAATTACAGATTCACATCAGATACGGGAAATTTTAAACCAAAAGATTCAGGAGATCAACGCGATGCTTCTACACTTCGTGATGAAGTATGTCAACCACATCAATTTAGTTTCATGTGTGCTTGTTATGCATAAAACTAAGTATGTGTTGTGAGTATTTTATTTAGGTGCATAGTTTTCTTGAAATTAACAACTACTTGCCTCACAGCTTGATATACTACAAGAAGAGAATGAAAGTATGCTTGAGAAGGTGCAATATTCTCTTCTTGGCCTTTCCCAACAAAGTAAATTCATTATTTATACATTTTATTTCACCTGGCAGTAGTTAACTATATCATGGAATTTGATGTACAGCTCAGACTTGAGGAAGAGAGACACAAGGAAGCAGAGGCCAGAGTTAAGGAGCTTGAGAAACAGGTAATTTCATGCTGTACAGCATAACGTCAGAGGGTATACTTCCCAATATGTAGACTCTCTTTTATGGGTGCTGTTACATGGTTGGAAGATTCCCTACTCTGCATTCCAACATGTTGTAATTGAAGAGCCTGACAAAATTTTGTATAATAACATAAGAAGAGCTTGGCCAAATTTCATCATGTAATGCATAAGCTTATTGAGTTTCTATCATATTACTGTTAAATTTTTGCAATTTAATACCTTTAGAGGCCATTTAATATGTTAATTGAGAATGGTGGTAGCATTTGAGGTGTCAATTGAGCTCTGCATTATGTGCTGGACCTGGAGTTGACTCTCACAATTCATCCAATGAGGTTTTCCATCCATTCATACCTTACCTAGAATGTTAGGTTTAAGCTCTTTTTTCTCTCTTAAATTCTATGACCATTGATAGCTAACTTCATTAGGAGCTATTATTAACTTTTATTGCAATAAACAATTTTATGGAACCCATTGACGGTGGTTCATTCCTAGAATGCAATAAACATTTTGTAATCTTAATTCAATTTACTCTTTTTAATGATATTTTTAAAGAAAAAGAAGAAATTGGTGAATTTTCTAAAGCGATTAACTGGTAGATTATTGGTACAGATATATGAGTTTGCCTGCATGCTAAGTGGCCTTGCAAAATGCAGTTTACCATCTTAAGATCATTGGATGATTTGGACCTTTTTTTAAAAAGAAAGAAAAAGAGTTTTAAGGGTTTGGAGATTCGTAATTTAATAGCAACTCTTTTTTACATTTTCGAACATATTGCAAATTCAATTTGTAAGCCTTGTTGCTTGATTCCAAATTTGCAGGTTGCTTCTCTTGGAGAAGGTGTCTCTTTGGAAGCTAAACTCCTGAGCAGGTGGATTTCATTCTAACAACCTTCATGTGTGCTCTTCTTTTCTTCTTAATGTGATTGTAACATACTAGATTATTAATCTGCAGAAAGGAAGCTGCACTGCGTCAAAGAGAGGTAATTAGGGAAACTTGAAATGTACTTTATTTTGAGTATGTAAACCATAAATGTTAGTAACTTGGCATTATAGCGTGGGAAAGGTTACTACATGATTAAATCCTGGAACACCTTGAACCCACAAGGTAGAGATTTGGGATCCACCAGAAAAATATGGACCAAAAGATTGAAATATTTATTGATAGCGAACTTATTAAATTCGTTTTACGATGTAGGAGCCAATTTAAAGCAAAGTTTTGATATCCACTCTTCTCCAATCGGAATGACCATAAATTCCTATTCTGGGCAAAATTCTGGCCTATACGCCCATTTCAGCAAAACATACATTCTGGATAAATTGGTTAGGGGTTTTCTTGTAATATTTTAGGAAAGATGCACCACTTTAGTTAAATCCCCTCCTCCCCTTATCTGATAATTTGAATCAACTTTCCTGATCCCCAATTCATTCTCTCGCTCTCTCAGGCTCTCATACAATCGGCTTCCTTGGCCCAACTCCCAATTTATCTTTTCTCATAGCTCACAAGCTCACAGAATCATAGGTCCCATTTGGAAACTTAGTATTTCGTAAGCTCTTCCACCTCCTAATATCTTAAGGTTTGGTGCCTAGCTCAAAAGCTTATACCCACTCTTTATTTCTAAAGCTTTTGTAATATAGTTTTGGTGAAATTGAAATATTGTAGTTCCTAAGCTTTCTTTTTCTTTTTAAATGCTATAACTTTTATGAATTTATGTTGGTTAATGAGATGGCATGAACTATGAACTTATTATAAAGTTATTCATATATGGCGTTACTATTGAAATGGCACACCAGTACATATTGGTTGTGAAATATTCTGTTCTAGTAGCAAAAAATGAAATGTTCTCTAGAATGAATGTCAGAATATTGATTCTAAGTCTCCATAAAACTTAATTTCGGGTAAATATATTCCTAGACAGATCCTTATATGTTACCCTACCATATAGGGACTCAAATTTTTCTAAAATACTCATAAAATACTCAAATGCAAGCAAATAAAACCATGCACTAGAAAAACCTGAAATTTACATACAATAAGAAATTCCTCCAATGACCACATGTGATGTTATATGTCAGATTCTTCTTCTTAGAAAAAACTTGTTATCCAATCTTCTTTATATTTATCAAAAAAAAAAAAAAAAAAATTCGATTAGTTCAATCCATAAATTGAATTAACAAAACAACTTAAGAAATTCTTTTTCTTGGTTTTTTGGCAATTGACAAGATTCACCAAATGAGAATTGACAATCTAATCAAATATTTCTACCCCAATAAAATCAATATATTATAGTACTTTGTTGTTCACACAATCAATTGGATTGTTTGACTTGTGGGTCATGGGTTTACCATCTCAACTGATTTTGAATTGGTGTTCCTTAATTTTCTCCATAACCTCAAGTTAATAATATTTTCTATGATAGGATCTTCGTTACTTTTCTTCAAAATCTCCATATTTTGTTCTTTGACTTTGTGTAATCTTCAAGAAGGATATTCTCTTTACCACACGATTCTTCAACCTGTGCCTCTTGTTCATATTCTTCAAAATCATATTTGTCTTTGCATAATCAAATCTTCAAACTTCAATATTGTGTCTTCCTTTGGTATTTGAAAGATAGAGCTCATGTTGTTTAATCCCCCTATGTATAAATTTAGACACTTAGAATTATCAGTAGTAAAAATAAATATTTTGTAATAATCATGGGGAAAAAAAGAAAAGAAATGAACTAAAATCTTCTTCATTCTTTTTGAAGAACAAATTTCATGCTTACCTTGACATACTCTATCACTTGTATATCAGCCCAATGTTTGACCGCATCACTTCTTAAACTTATTAGACATAAATCTTACTTTGTTTTTTCATCCTGGATCTTCCAATAATCAAAATAAGCCTCAACCCCCCCCCCCCACAAAAAAAAAAAAAAAAATTGATGGATTCCCACATTATTTCATCAAAGAATTGAATTTTGTTGTATCTAGGAACACGTCTATGAATAGGCTGACTGTAAGCTAAATCTTCACTATAATTTCTCCTATCACTTTCACAATTCCTATTGTCACGAATACTTGGATCAACTAGAGAACTTTGTTCATTGGATTTTAATGCCGTCATCTGAACTCTCATTGTAGTCTAGATGGCCTACACCCCTTGATCATTGTCTACAAGGTGGCCGTCTATCAGTAACTTAGTGGTTTGTTCACCAGATCAGGCTAATCAATGCTCTGATACCACTTGAGGCTGTGTGATGGCTTGGGAAGGGTTAGTACATGACTAAACCCTGAACATCTTGAATACACAAGGTAGAGATCTAGGATCCACCAGAAAAATAGAGAACAAAAGGCTGAAATTTTTTGATAGTGAACTTATATAAATGCGTTGACAACTTACGGCTCAATTAAATGGCTCTAGAAAACTTAATTTCTAAACAAGAATTTTCCTATAGAGATCCTGATCGATGTCCTACTATAAAGGGCTCATTTTTACTAGAATTCTCCCAAAAATACTAAAACAAGCAAATAAAACCCTACACTATAAAATTCTGAAAATTACATAAATAATAAGAAAATTGATCCAATAACCGTGTACAATGTCCTATGTCAGTACTGTATGACTTTCTACTTCAGCAATGCTCTTCTACCTTGAGTTGAGCTGTATCAAGTTAGTCTTCTTCAGTGGCCTTGTACACTACCAGTAGAACTTCCTATCTCAGGAGTATTGGACTATGAGCAAAATGGAGTCTTATTTCATCAGATAGTGGTTAAAATGTTTTACCCCTTAAAGAAAACTCCCTCTGATGAGACCCTCTTTGTTTGACAGGCTGCACTTAAAGATGCAAAAAAATCTAAGGGTGGAGAAGATAAGGAAATTGATTCCCTTCGATCTGAAGTTGCGGTAAGTATGATAGCACACCTTTTCTATGTACTTTATTTAAAGTTTCTGAGGAGTTTTCTGCTGCTCCTACTGCTAAATATTTCAGTTTATGTTTTATTTCTTGCCTGAGTCAGAATGCAAAAAATGAGGCAGCAGATGTCATGCAACAGCTTCATGGAGCTGAATCTGACGTAAAAGCTCTTCGATCAATGACTCAAAGAATGATACTAACTCAGAAAGAGATGGTATTTACTTGCATCATTGTAAGGAGAATCTTAATAGTAATTTGGAGATTAATTATCTAGCTTTTCCATGTTTCAGGAAGAAGTTGTGCTGAAAAGGTGTTGGCTTGCTCGTTACTGGGGCTTAGCTGCAAAATATGGTAGTATGCATTGTCTTCATTCATTATGAAGAGAAAGAATTCTCTGGTTACTTCTCTACTCTTCGCTCTATGACTTAATTAGACAACATACAGTAATGTGGACAAGTTTAGAGCTTTTATGGAGTATGCTTTGTCTTCATTCATTATGAAGAGAAAGAATTCTCTGGTTACTTGTCTACTCTTTGCTCTATGACTTAATTAGACAACACACAGTAATGTGGGCAAGTTTAGAATGTTGAATAAAAGTTTGTAAAGACTACAAATTCCGGAAGCCGTTTTTTCTTTTACCCTACCCCCACTTCTATTATGATCTATGATCTATTGTGAACTCTGAATTATTCAAGCCTATTATTTGGCCTTCCATAACATGTCCACTCTCATTCATCGAAAAAAAAAAAGAGAAGGAAGTCCACTCTCAAGTGTTCCATGCTGATGTTTTATCTCTCTCTCTCCCCTCCCCCCTCAAGGTAAAATCTTCATTGTAGTTTTGCTTGGTTTTGAGTACCTTTTTTTTTTTCAGATGTATGCATGCTTCATTATCTTCTTTGTTTGAACAGGTCGATGATTATGCAGTTCATCATCACATCTCACTCCCTATCTTACGTAACATCTTTCTTTATCTGTAGGTATCTGTGCAGATATCGCAATGTCGAAGTACGAACACTGGTCATCCTTGGCACCTCTTCCATTTGAGGTTGTCCTTTCTGCAGGACAAAAGGCCAAGGAAGAAGGTTGGGAAAAAGGCTAGTAATCCCTATTGGAGCTTGCAGACGATATGGTTTTTTTTTTTTTTTTTTTTTTTTCATTTTGCTGGCAGCAATGTTATCTTTTTATGGTTGTATCATTCTGTTTAGCAGGTGATGATGATCCTGAGAACAGGAGCAAAGTTCAAGACTATGATTTAACAGGAGAAGGAAATATTGAGAGTATGCTTTCAGTTGAAATGGGGTTGAAAGAGCTTGCTTCCTTGCAGGTTCTCTTCTCATTAATTGCTCAGAGTGTTTTGTTTTTATATTTTTCTTTACTATTTGCTTAAATTCTCCAATTAAAGCACCACATCTGGTCAGCATTAGTCTTCTTGAATAGTCGCTGAGTCTACATGCTTTGGTTTTGCTTTCTTGTTTAACTGCAGCCATACAAACTAACATATTTAATGTTTACCATTGTCAAGGTTGAGGAGGCCATTGTGTTCTCACTGGCCCAACAGCGCCGTCCAAATTCTTCTCGACTATCTATTTCAGGTGTGCTTTATATAACTGACATGCTTTGTTTAATTCCCTTCTGAGTCCTGCTCTATTTGGTAGATTTCTCTGTTCAATACTTTTGTCTGTCCTTATTTATTTTTTTTTTCTTTGATATGGTCTTTGATTTCCTGTTTTGGGTGACAATGGGCTACATCTCCATATATGTAGGCATTAGAAGGTTAAGCTTAAATATATCTAGTTGTACATGACAGCTATGTTTTGATATTTCACATCATCTACTTTACTTATCTTTGTTTTGTACTTTTGCTTCAGTTTGAACTTTTAATCCACCAGTTATGTATATACCATATTATGGAGATTGGAGAGGGCATTGACAAATTTGTTGGGTACTATAGGCATTTGAGTTCTTGTCAATCTTCTTCTTGTTTGCTAGTTCACAATCGTATATTTTCATTGTTGGGTTGAGCCCATAATTTTTTGCTTGGAATGCAGCAACTTCTATCATGGTTGACAAAGTCACTTGATGCGGAAGACGCAAGGAGATTTTTATATTGATTTAGTAGTATTTACTTTTTGCAAGATTTATTTTTATTTTGGCAAAAACACTACATTTTGGGGTCATAGTCAATTTGGTCCCTACATTTTGGTAGCAATTAATTTGGTCCATTTTCAACTTGTAGTCAATTTGGTCTCTACCACTAACTCACTAATGGAAAATGCCAACGTGGCAAATGGTGTGCACTATTGTCTCACTTCAATCCCACATGGCTTATAAAATAATATTAATTAACATAAAAGAATTACTTATCAAAAAAAAAAAATTAACATAAAAGAATTGCCACATCAGCATTAAAAAATAAACATTAGAAAAAAAAAAAGACAAAATTAATTCCTCATTTAAAACAAAAACAAAAACAATCACTCTCTAATTCATTTTCTTTCTTCCATTTTCCGGGTAACCATACACAATACACCCTTCTTGTAAAACCACAAACAACTTAGAAAAACCAAACCATGTCCAAATCTGTGTATTGAAAGTTGAAAGTCAAAACAAAACATCACCAATGTGAAACTGATCTCTTTTGCCTTCACCAACCCTAACAGTACTGTACTAGCAGTGGCAATGGACTCCAACCCCAACAGCAGCACATCTCTGTCGACCTGATGTGACTCCTCAGTGGCAACGACTTCTGCAGTTCTTGCTGGGTGTTGGGGTCATGCGATGGCTGATCGGTGGTGAATGGGGCTGCATTATGACAGATGTTTTGGTCTCTACGGTGGTTAGGTTGCTGCGGCGGCAAGGTAGAGAGGGACAGGTGGTTGAAGCTTGCCCACCGTTTGGTTTCCGAGAAATTGTGAGAAAATGAAAATAAAAAAATTCGACCCTAACTAACCCAAATCGCTGGTCACAGTGAGAATTTCTGTTGAACTTTGTACTTTTGATTATATAGCACAGAGGAGTGAGTTGTTGTTATTATTTTTTTGGCTATTTCTGATCTGCACATTTACTTGATTTTTGGTCAATACGATTTAAGTTTTTAGTTCTTTTCTTTTAGTTTGGTTTTCTGTATTTCCAAGAGAGAGAAGACTTTGGATTTGAATAAAATTCAAACCCAACCATTTCAATTGAAAAATAAACCCATCGCAGAATAGTTGTGTTGAGATTTTTTTTCAATGTTTGTATTGTGTTTCATTGCCAAGAAAAGAAAAGAAGTGTGATTCTTATATATTTTTTTATTCATTTCATTTATTATTTTTTCCTTAAAAAATCGTAATTTAATATAAATGTTGATGCGGCAAGTTTTTCATGTTGATTGAAAATTTTTAATATTATTTTATAAGCCATGTAGGCATGAAGTATGCCAACAGTACACACCGTTTGTCACGTAGGCATTTGTCGTTAGTATTTAACGGTAGGGACCAAATTGATTGTAAGTTGAAAATAACATGGACAAAATTGACTGCCATCAAATGTAGGGAGTATGGACCAAATTGACTGCGACTCTAAAATATAGGGACCAAAATGGTATATTCGCCTTTTATTTATTAGGTCCTAGTAGGTTATTAGTCTATTAGTATTTTAATATTCGGAAGCAGGGTTATTTATGTAATAAGACAATTAGGTTTCCTACCCCAATTAGAATTAGGGTTTAGTTTTCCTATCAATCAAAATTATTGTACTCCTTTTGGAGAGGATTTTGGCGAATAAAAGTTGCTTTTGGTTTTTGGTCTTGTGCTGACTCCAGCCAACTCTAGGTGCCGGCTCCTAGTGGTTTATCTCTGAAAGTTGTTGACTCCTAGGTTCCTATCCTTTATTTTCATATCTTTTGATATTATTATTCAATTGTTCTGGTTTGTTCTGTGTCTTCACTCTTTCTTGTCTTGGCAGCCTGTGCAGATGAGAAATATTTGGGACTTAGTCATTGAATAATGATTTTTGATAATAGAGTTGAGATTTGAAAAGCACATCGGATGGATAGGTCCATGGTACAAGAATATAGGAGCTATGTGTAAATTATTGAGGTACCTGGGTACTAGTACAAAAACGCTTTACATTATAGCCTATGACTTAAACATACTAACATTATTGTGCATTATTATATTCTTTTCAGTTACCCTTTTAAACAATAGAACATAGTTAGGATGATGCTTTGTACAGTGTTGAGTCAATATGGATAATATGGTTACCATTATAGGGTTATTGTCTAAATTATTTTTCTGGTTGCTTGTCCTCTTTTGGGACTTTATGATTTACTAGTTCCACTATCTGATTGCTGGGGCCATAGTATATGCCCAAGCCCACACCTACTTTGTGTGCAAGACAAGTCTCCTACTTGTACTAGAAGTCTAGAGTTTAGTCTACTATATATTCTCGTGTTAAAGTTCATTGTAACACAGGTTATGTAGCCCTTAAGGGTTTTCTCTGTGAACATAGCTTAATGAGGCTGAATCATGTAACCCTCATCTTATTGTGTTGCCTATTCTATGCTTCCTCTTCCGCATACTCTAGCATGTTCAACATGGTATATATCAATGCTAATTTTTAACAAATCTTATTCCAAATTATCTTTTCTCCCTACCTCAACTGATGTTGTAACTGATCTCCTGCATATCTGAGCAGCATTTTCAACCTTTATCTCCATTGGTACGTTACTGGTTAGAATTGCATGTGGGAGAACCATTTCCACATGATTTGCTTTTCTTGTTTCTTATTGGTGCTAGTGCTACTTTCACCTTCTCTATATGAATTAGTTAAACTTCTTACCATAAAGCATGGGGCTCTTATTTGTTGTCTTTTTGTAATTTTTTCCTCTGGTATTTTCAGAGGTATGTGATGATTGCATTACGCCTAGAAGCACTCTTCATTTCAGTTAGCTTGTCATGATTCCATGAGCCACATTTTTCTTAGTGAAATCTCAGTTTACTGATATATACCCCCTCATGTTTTCAGATCTTAAATCACCAAGTGATCCGAAGTTTATGGAGGCATTCGGTAAGTCATATTTTGGTTTTCCTTCGCATTTTGCTTCAGAATTTGTTACTATGTGCTTGAATTGAGAAAAACTACCACCGCACCAATCTAAGATGGTGGACATAGCACTTATTCAAAATATTTTGGGTAAATTACATTATCAAACCCTATAATTTAGAGGTGGTTTCAAATTAAGCCCTGCACTTTCAAGAACGTTTCAATTCAAATGATAAATCCATTTTGCATAATGGCATTAATGGAAAATGCTTTTAGACAAAATGACGTGTGTTGCTTGGAGTGAAATAATGTCCACATATAATAAACACGTGTTTGAACTTCTGTTAACAGTGTTAGCCTAAATGGGTGTATGGTTTGAATTGAAACAGTTTTTTAAGAGTCGGGTTTAATTTGAAACTTGTGAAGATATGAGAGATTTAAATTGAAACCATCCCTAACCCATGGGGTCTAAAATGTAATTCGACTAAAGAACCAAAATACAACCATAATTATCAAATCAAATTGATCAGGATGAAATTTTCAGTCAAGCTGATTTACTGAAAGAAATTATTCTTTTACTATCTGTTTACTTCTAATTTGATTTGTCAGTCTGTTTTAAATTTGTCAGTTTTTGATGCTTTCTATCATTACGAATTCTTTGTCATGATGAGCGCACGATATTGACATCAATTTTCTCTTGCAGAACTAAGCGCTGAGGAGTCTGAAGATGTTCTTTTCAAGGAGGTATGTTGTTGTTGTTGTTGTTTTTTATTTATTATTATTATTATTATATTTCTTCCATGTTCTTTCTCAAATTTCTTTTTTTCCCTCCCCGTTATTCCTTGATCATGTATCCCATTCTTGTTGTGTGATGATACATATCTATTCCTATCCTAGTCTTTTGGTCAACACTATGAACTATCTGGGCTTTCTTATTAGCCTTTGGTTAACTGCTGGTAGAATCCTAGTCTCTAGTAAAAACTTCAACTCAATGTCATCATTTCCTACTGATGCACTCAGACAAGCTTCCAGTCCTTTTATAATGCTAGTTGTGGAACAGGTTGGAGGAGGTTATGTTGCTTGCAACTTTGGGGTTTCCTCTTGCTGTTCTTTAAATTCTTCTCTGCTTTTTACCCACTTTTATATGGTACTTTTGATCAGTCAGCCAGTGTGTAAGGATTTAAATGGTTTCTGTATGTTGATCTTCATGCCTAGTAGTTGACAGATATCTCAAATCAATCAGATGTATTAGAGACTGAATCTGATATTTTCCGTTTTCAACTTGCACAGGCATGGCTTACATATTTTTGGAGAAGAGCCAAAGCTCATGGTATAGAAGAGAGCATCGCAAAAGAACGTCTTCAGTTTTGGATTAGCCGCAGTGGGCATTCGCCAACTTCACATGATGCTGTTGATGGTAATTTCTACTTCATTAATTTAGAGTTTTATGTTCAGCTGTTGCTTATGAAGTATTGCTTATCTAAATGTTTTATTTCAGTTGACCAAGGTTTGATGGAGCTCAGGAAATTGGGGATTGAGCATCGACTATGGGAAGCATCTCGGAAAGAAATTGACCAGGATCCTTCCAATTTGATTTCACGGAAAGCTGCTGCATAAATGAAGAGTACTGCTTGACAAACCACCACTGCCTTGAGATGTTTGCACTCCTTTTTTGTTTGTTTCTATTTTCCTGTAATTCAATTTTGTTAGATTTTCTTTTAGTTTTGGAGCATTTTTGTTTGATGTGTGATGTGGGAAAATACCAACTGGGTTTTCCATTTGTGTTACTGTGATGTAAAGTTCATTACACGTATTCTCTATTGACCCATTTGGGGTACATAATTTAAAACTATAAATTTTGTAATTAGCTGTATGATTTAGTCTATTCTTCTCTCTTTTTTCTTTTATTTTATTTAAAATTTTTTTTTTATGAACTTATGATTTAGTCTATTCATGAGGTCAGTGGAGCCCTTAATTGATAAAGCTGTATCCATGTGATAATTGATATCAGTCTCATATATCCGTTTATGTAAATTGCATTTTAGAGTTGGTGTCCTCCTAAATTCATATTGATCGTAGAAACAAAACAAAATATTAATTATCAGGTGTCATTATTTAAAGGCAAATATCAATCCATAAATCAAAGAGAAATGGTAGTTCTTTTCCCTTTATTCATGTATTCTATTTTTTTCAATATAAAAATCATTTTAGAGCAGCTAAGCAAGGGCGTGATTTGGGCTCCATTCTGTTGTGAATGTGGATATGAATCATATAATCAGTCTCCGACCAACTTTCATCATGCTTGTTGATGGATTAATTATGATCAAAACTAAAAAAATTCGGCCTTTACCGGTCTAATGGCTGATTTCAATAAAGACATAATATGGGCTGGCGTGATAGGGTCCAATAATGAGCCAGGAAATACCCACACTTTGTACTCCTAAAAAAGTAATGAGTGGCCACCAATGATATTGGTATGGGCTGGTGGGGCAGGCCAGGTCTGCTTTGTGTACAGTATACATTTTTTTTTGGGGGGAGGAACGTGTGTACAGTGTACTCATTGTGAATAGTTGCACATTTGGTAAGATGGGGCCGCATGGAACTTTTTTATTTTTATTTTTTATTTATAAGATGACCATGTAGAACTAGTTGCCTACTTGCCTTCTCAAAGAAAACTTAATAAATAAGGTGACCCAAGAACCAAGGACCATTTTGAGAAAATGATTGCATACTAAAAACTAAAAGTTCTTATTAGTTATTACAATGGTCGTAAGTCATAACTCAGGAAGGAAGACCTTGGTTTGTTTGTTAGCTAGATATGTTTCAACCTAATATGCTAAAAAATCTTGATTAATTTTATTTTTAATTGAGAGACTACCTAAGTCTACAAATCTTTTTTGTTTTCTTTTTCTTGAGCCCTTTCCCTTATCCAATAGCCGAATATAAGCAGATAAAGACACATAAATCTCGTACAGATATAACGGCTTTAGACAGAGAGAAAAAAAGCATAATAATAATTTTTTTCTTCTGATAATTCGTTTTGTCACCTCTCCGATGGAACGTTGTAAATTGGACATTAGAAGATCGGGGAATCATTATTGAACAGACTTTTATCTTTTGAAGGTCCATCTCTCTATGAAGTCTCTTTCAATCAGGGCTACCTCAGTCTCTATGCCACTTAGCACGCGCTGCAGGTTTTGTTTGTGTTCATAAACTCTCAAAACTAAAATAAAAAAAAAAAAAATGTTACACCCATAACCTTACCATCATAAAGTTTTGGTTCTAATCTTGTATGCCTCATGGGCATGTGCACTTCAATATAAAAATAATGGCACACTGTCCCGTTGATAAACACTGGGACAAAGAACATAGCCAAAGAAAAAAAGAAAGAAAAAAGCATTCTTTTGGTGAAAAGGTGCGCATGGGGAAAGAAGAGAAAGACACACAAATTCTAAAGGTTATTTTGACCTAATCCGCTTATCTAACAGTTACAGTTTCTCTGACTTTCTCTGTTTAGTGGCATGGGGTCCTACATGTCACTAACCAAATACACACACTCGTTAACATTAGATGATTAGATTAATTCTTCTTCCACTTAATGTGAAAGGATGCCCCAAAAAAAAAAAAAAAAAAAAAATTTAAAGAGATAAACTTACACTAATTATATCTTTTTTTTTTCCATCATTATTACGTTGAAATGATGAAATCTGATTATGTATTTTTAAGTGCATCTTTTCAAAAATATACTTGTCTTTTTATTTGTTTCCAGATGTGAAGGTTCGTATGGAAGTTAGCTGAGATGGGCCACCAGAAAGGCAAAAAGCAATGTGGTATTTGTTTTTGTGGGTGGAGTGGGTTTAATTCGAATATGAAAATGCTGGGTGGGGCGTGTTTGTGGTAACTTTTGCCTTTTGTCTCTGCAGAATGGTTGGTCTATTTTGGTAAAACGAAGAAATATGTCACACATGAATATGAATGTCTTGCCACCCACGAATTAAAATGTCTCTCTTCTCCAACATGCGCATTTGGAAATCATTCCTCTATTGACCCCATCATCAACTCCGAGAGAGAGAGAGAGAGGTACTTTTTTAGCAGCTTCCAAATTTCAATTAATTACTTTTTATGTTTTGTCTATTGTCTTCCCATTTCCAATCTTTGTTATCTTTCTTCACCATTTAAAGTGTCCCAAACATGCACTCTCTCAAATGGTGAAAGTCCATTGATTACATCATGCAAATACGGTTCTTTCTCCCTCAGTCAAACTCATAATTATCTTCCTAGTTAATTTCGGCCATCTTCTAGTAAACAATGTTTTCATTTTTTTTTAATTGTCAGGTTTCTTTGAGTTTACCAAAGTTCCAAAACTTTTTTTTTTTTATTTTTTATAAATAAAATGATGGACCAGAAACATTACTATCATAGAGATGAAATCATAATTTACACAAATTTTGCTAGAAGAAAAAGAGGCTCAATCATACCAACATGAATTTTCTTTCATTTTTTGTTTCTTCGAGAGGAGACACATTGAATTCATACGAGACCATACTCCCAGTTTTTTAGTCAGGCAATCAAAGCTGTTAATACAAGGATTGAAGCGCAATTGTGATGTTCAAACATGCATTCTAGGCCAAATAAATATAGGAATGAAAAGTATTATTAATTTAAAAAGTCAGCTAGCTTTTCCTTTCTAAGAACACAAATTGCATCATCAAAAGGGCATTTCATATAGAAGGAAGAAAAAGTTGGAAAAGGATTAAAGTGAGCCTTTGCTTCCAT
Source organism: Quercus variabilis (assembly GCA_030445155.1). Taxonomy (NCBI): domain Eukaryota; kingdom Viridiplantae; phylum Streptophyta; class Magnoliopsida; order Fagales; family Fagaceae; genus Quercus; species Quercus variabilis. Next base: position 49,440,725 of record CP129447.1, on the reverse strand, counting down.
CTCAAGAGTTCACAACTAGATCTCCATGCTCCTTTCCCATTCGAGCACATTTCCCAACTAGCTAGGCCAACTCTCATTTTATTCTTTTTATTTTTCTACTCAAAACTCAAAAGTAACTCACATGCCACAAACAGGTATTTTGCTTCGGTACAACAAAAACAAGAAGTTAATTGTACGCTATCTAGTTAAAATTTGGAGAAAAAGGCTAAGGGAATCTCACTAATAATATAGAAAAATGAAAAGGTAAATTAAACAACCTATATCATCGAAATGATACACTTAAAAAGTTTGTAAAAATGACATTATCTCCTTTATGTTTTTATAAATGTGAGAGAAAAGTTCAAGTTTAAAATAAGACTTATATTTAAATGATAGATGAAATGAAACACCCGTTAAGATATGCACATATAAATAGAAATCTTTTTTTAAAAATAAAGTATTCTCTTACTTAATGGCATTCGAAAGCATGGACTTACATATTACATTTAGAATCTTAAAATAAAATATTTTTTAGGATTTAAGTGATAGTACAGTGTTTCTTAAAAAAAAAAATGATAGTAAAGTAATAATAATATATTTTATAGTATTTTATGTTTATAATTTTTATTTCAACTCCACTTTTCTTCTTATTTTCCTATAATAAATTAAAAAAGAAGAAGCAAGATATCATTTATATAAATATTTTAGACGAGTATCAATTAGATCACCTAAAATGATTATATTCCTTTCACCTTTAAACTTGTCATGGAATGAGGTGAAAATTTTACCTAATAAAAAAAAACACTTGGAAAGGAATGAGTGACAGTCCAGCTAAATCTTCATGGGTACGATCCTTATTTAGCTTAGCTTGTTGGTTGGGAGCTTTATGTGATCAGAACTTATTACTCTACTTATCGATACCAAAAACATAGAATTACGGGATATTTTGTCCTCTGTGTCAGACTTTTGTGAATGAAAAGAAAAGAAAAAGGTAAATCTCATAACTGTGTGAGAGAGGCACAAACGTCATCTATTTTTTCTTTTCCTTTTTTTTTTTTAGGTTGCTAATCAGCACACGCACAAATAATTATCTTTAATTGTAGGTTAGGTTAGTAAATATACTAATGGTTGGACGGAAATGCTCTTTACTTGATTTGATTCATAGAATGATGGAATTGTCCATTGCTTTATCAGTTGAATGATTCAGCCATCCAAAAAGTGCACCTTTGTAAAGAAAGAATTCTAAAGATTGTAAAAAGGAGTTAAATTTGATAAGAGATCCAGAATCAAGCAAGGAATAATGGCTCAAATACAACAAAATTTTCCTAAATAATTCAACTTGCTCATTATGCCTGGTGTGGTGACAAAGGAATTAGTGGAACTTGAGTGAAGGACTCTTGTTAATGTCTTTTTTTTTTTTTTTGGGGGGGGGGGGGGGTGGGGTTGGGGAATTGGCACCTATCATATCATATTTTTACAATTAGGAACAAAACCAATCTTTAAAGTCACATGGTTACAAATAGTCTTCATAAAATTAGATTCAAACCTGTTAATCCACCCAAATTTGTGAGGAAAAAAAAGGTATAGGTAATATGAATAACAATTCTATTTAAGTTGAATTTCATTCACTACATCCATCGGTATCATCAAATTTAAAATTTAAGACCCATGAACCAATTTGGACCATCGAAACCCACTGAAAACTATATCAAAACCCAGAGAGAGAGAGTAAAAAATTATTTAAAAAAAAAAAACAGTTGCTATTATACTATAGTTGAATGCTAAAAAACTTTAAGTATAGTAATTCTCATGTAACATGATTTTTATGGTTTGAGGTGCTAAAATAACTTTTGAGTGGTTTTACCACCTTTAATGTAAATGCTAACGTCTTCTTCATAATGTATGTTTAAAAATATGTACATAACAAATAAAATTTTAGTAAAAAATAATTCAAATGCACAATTTGTTTTTATTGGTGATTTACCTTTATTTTATGTTTCAAGTATAACATGAAAAATAGGTGTTTTCTTTTCATTTTTTTGGACTAATTGACTATTAGAATTAATTATTGAAATATAAACTTAGGAATACGTATTATTGAACATTTATCTTTTGAGAGTTTTCTTTAATTTTTATTTTTATTGAAAGAAATATACACAAAAATTGTTAGAAAGTATGTTAATTATTATTTTTGTACTAGAATTTACCTAGTGCTGTCAAAGACCAACTAAGAGTTTTTGAAACAACATCATTGCACATTTTTAATGTAATGGTCACTACATAAATACAATTTATTGTGAGGTGGGGGGCAAGGGATCGGGCCTAAGTCTCCAAGTCTTTGGAATAACAACTCTTTTTATTCTAATAGTTTCTAACATGTATTTGATTTACTCCGTACTTGAATATCAAATCCAAACCATCCAACTTGACATGTTTGTCAGGTCTAGTTAGGGGAAAAAATTTAGGTAGTCTTGAAATAATGGAAAAAACTTAAATAGTTTAGTTGTCCTGAAACAATGAAAAAACCTTAAATAGTCCTGAAGCACTACTTGGAAACTGCCTAAGTGTTGCCCCTAGTTACAAGCATGGAGGCCGCCCATAATAAACAAACATAGCTGCAATGAAAATGCTTCCCTTGTGATTCTCTAATTTGCCCCTAGTTACAAGCATGGAGACCGCCCATAATAAACAAGCATAGCTGCAATCAAAGATTCAAGATGCTTCCCATATGATCCTCCAATCCCCAAATTTACGCAATCAATTTAGAATGTCTGGTAACTAATTTGTGAAAATTATTTGTACGTGCAACTAAGATCATGGTAGGTAATAAAGTGTGGAGAATAAAGATGAGATTTCTCTCAAAAATGCCTTCTGCCATTAGTCCACTTCTCCTAGCTAGGCTGGGAAGCAATACTCTCTGGTTTCATGGCCCATTTGGTAGGGACGACTATGGACCCAAATGGCTATTGCTCATTCACACCAGTGCAGTGCCAGCGATAAGAGAGACTCGTGAGTGTGTTGGCTGAGTCTGAGAAAAGGAATCTTCAGAAGTCAGACAAAATTAAAGGCCTAAATAGACAGGTCAAACGAATCAAAACATACTTTTAAGATTGTTCTCGGATATTTACCACATAAATGTGATTTGCTTACCAAGGAACAGCATTTGCTAACCACCTACCAAATTTGTCACTAAGATGGTGCCTACTTGAAAATCTTTTGATTTTGACTGAAAAAAGAATTTATTGGAAAATAAAACAAGTATAAAAGATCAAATGTGTCAAACCCATCTCACTGATTGACAAAAGCAACAATTTTTTGCTTCTAAATTGGTTTGGAAGAAACTTTTTCATATGATTTTTTAGATAATTTATGTGACTAATTTAAATAAATACACATGGATAGATTTTTAAATCATTATATAATAATTTGAAGGAGATTTTTCCGAACTAGTTTGTAGAGGAAAACTTTGTCCATGCAAATAAACCCATTTGAGAACATAAGAGGTAGAAAGGCACCCAAGTATTACAACAAGCAGCCGAAGTTGCTAGATAATGCGTTATTGCGTACAAGTAGTGGGATATTTGTCCAATGTGATTTATAGGCGCAATTTTCTTATTATATATATATATATATATATCTTTTTTTTTTTGGGTTGAATTTTCAAGAATAGTTTTAATTCTCTTTAATAATTATAAAATATCTTGTAACGTCATGCATACACTTGACACAAAAATGTATTTAAAAATAAACATAATTATATATATATATTATATTAAAATTCCTACCTAAGTTGAGTATTAGTGATGGTCATTTTTATATTTTTGTTGGTTCTTAAAAAATTCCTAGTAAAGATAATATTTGGTAGAGTATGCAAATTGCTTATTCTTAGTTGTTTAATTTTAGGGGAAAAAAAATAAATATTTTGTTACTTCTTAACTTAATTTTCATTGTCGTGAAACAATAAATTTATTTCGTGTGTATATTTTTTTTAATAAGATATGGCCAACTAATATTTTAGAACATTGTAAACATTTTCATTTTATTTGAATTAATAATTATTTTTGTAATAAAATGAACTTTAAATAGTTTAAAAATATTACACATCCATAGTTTTAAATAGAAATATAATAATTTTTTAATCGACTCTTTTAATGTTTTTTAAGTTTAGATTCATAAACCTACACGTAAAGACACTTGACTTGAAATTAGACATGGAATGACATTTTAGCATAAAATTAAAGTCTATTTAGAATCTAAAGATACCTTAGATCAAATTAGTAGACAATAAGAATGTAACTCGGGGTAAAATTAAAATGTAATTAGAATATAATTTGAATTTTTTGAATGAGAACTTCACTTTAATATATTATATATATGAATATATGATTAGTAGTAAGGCATCGATATTGATTCCCTATGCTTCGAATAATCTATCTTACTATCTACGTTTCCTTCACTAGTTTCTCAACCAAAAAAAAAAAACATTGTCTTCACTAAAATATCTTTTATGAGCAGCATGTGTTCTTAGGTTATTTTTGTAACTGACATTTTTAAATCCTAGACAATTTGAAAATTCCAGTTGTGATGTATGTGAATTAATTTTTTTTTTTTTTTTTTTTTTAAGTTTCATTTATTTCAAAATTTAGAGCCTAAGTGATTCTTGTTCATATGCTCACTTTTTCCGTTCTCCCTAACCACACTTCTGTCTGGTTAACTTTTTTTTTCTCTTCTTCTTTTATTTTGTTCCCCCCTCCTCCTCTTAAAAACATGAAAATATAACAATGGTCATTTTGTTCCTTGACCCTTTATTCTTCTCTAAACTCAAGAAAGGTCTTGAATGACAAAGGTATGGTCAGGAAAATTTTCCTTTTTTTTTTTTGGTTATTTCATCTTAGTTGATTTTTGGTTGTTTACAAATCTTTTTGTGTTGCATGAAGGAGCAAATGGATTGACACTATTAATCTAAGGAAAGGTTAATTCGTGTTATATCAATTTCTTGGTGATTTTAATTAGATATTCAGATATTTGCATACACAATATGAATGTCCAGATGCCTATTTAATCAAGTAGGGAAAACATTTTGCTCACAATAACTCTATTTTACAGGGCCAAAAAAAAAAAAAAAAAAAAAAAAAAAAAATAAAACTCTATTTTACAAAACAAAAAGAGCAAAGGCCAGAATGAATTTATTTCATTTTTTGAAAGTAAATACAGTCACTCACAGTGTTGGGGGCAGGGTGGCTTTAAGACTTTTTAAGTTCAATAAAACGATGAAGAAAACAAAGACTTGGATTTGTACTTGGATATGTGAAAGGCTTATAATCACTGAAGCCAAAATTCTTCTGGGAAAACCAAAAAGAACGTATGCCTTGCTTCTTTCTACTGACATGACTAATGAGCCTTCATAAGTCATTATTCTGCCATACTTTTCCTACAAAAATAAATAATAATAATAATAATTGTGACCAATTTTCATAGACATAATTATACTGTTTGTCACATTCACCAATTCCCATTTGATTAGAAAAACATAAAGCATTCTGTAAAGCTCCTTTACGAGCAGAACTGTACGCTGTTGTTATCTCCTATACATTTTCTATGTAGATGGTTTTTTTTTTTTGGCCTACTTCTTCTTGGTCTAAACTCTAAACTCTTACCACCAAAAAAAAAAAAAGAAAAAAAAAAAAAAGAGAAAATCTTAACACAAAAAACAAAAACAGACCTGTAATAACTTCCGTGAATAATTTCAAACTTTAAAAGCACATTCTCTCCGGTCATTTTCAGATGCAGTCCCACACCCATTTGCTTACTCAGCCATAATCATGCCCACGTTGTCAGGAATTTAACCTAATATCTAGAAACAATAATGGTGAAAAAATTGCGCAAAACACAATCATAGCAAATAAAGATTTATGTGATTAGGCAATATGCCTGTTTTATCAATGTTACAACAATTTTCACCGTATTAAGAATAATAGTACAGAAACTATTACAATAAAATCATATAGCAAACAAATAAATACCTCAAAACAATAGGTCCAAAATAGGCCAAAAATGGTCCAAGCATCGCTCCATGGACTAAGTTTCATAAAATATTCCATGTAAAATTGTAATGCTTCCAAGTTGAGTCGAGTTATGAATTGAATCAAACACAAACCAAGCTCCACATGGCCCAGCACTCATGCCATGTCACACACCAACTGTGTTACCCAAACAAATTTCAAAATATTTTTTTACAACTTGTTGATGTGTCATATTTTGATTAGTACACCATCATATACAGTGGCATCATTATTATTATTTTATTTAGAAAGAATTCATTTGTTTATCATTAAACTTAGTGTATTATATTATCACACACAGGAGGGAGGCCCAAATCAACAGTAATAAATCATGATCTAGTCTCTCACATGACATTCATTTCAGCTCCAAGTTTTTGTTTTTCAAAGGGACAAAAGTTTAAATGCAAAATATACTAATAATTACAAAAAACAAGACCTCATGTGTTTATATAATGCCCCCAAGTGGGTAACATTTTAGCTGCCCCTCCCTCATTATTCTCTCATCTCAAACTTGAACTCAAACTCAAACTCTCTCTAGGTGCTTTGTTGTTGAACTTTTAACCATGCTTTCTCTACCATGGAAACCCATTGCAGTGACTGTAGCTTTGCTTCAGCTGTATTTTCTCAGAGAAGTAGAATCGTTTCCTTCTCTTCTCGATAGAATTAACCAATTACCTGGTCAGCCTCCAGTTGCTTTCCAGCAATATTCAGGTTATGTGACCGTTGATGACAAAAGCCAGAGAGCTCTGTTTTATTACTTTGCTGAAGCTGAAGTGGATCCAGCTTCCAAGCCTCTTGTTCTCTGGCTAAATGGAGGTCTCAAATTTCTCACTCACTCACTCACTAATGAAAACTTTTCTTCTTTTCTCTGTAACAAAGAGAGACATTAAACCATTGCCTAAATTTTGAGTCTTTGTGATTTCTTTTTTTGTTTGCAGGGCCTGGTTGTTCTTCTTTAGGTGTAGGAGCATTTTCTGAAAATGGGCCATTTAGGCCTAGTGGGGATGTGCTGGTCAAAAACCAATATAGCTGGAATAGAGGTAAGTAACATTTCTTCTGAGTTTTGGTGTTTACATTACTGGGTAATGTGCTATTTCTTGTCTTTGACATAAATGCCTCATTGTTTTGCAGAAGCAAATATGTTATATTTGGAGACACCAATTGGAGTTGGATTCTCTTATGCAACAGATACCGCCTCTTACGAGGCTGTAAATGACAGGATCACAGGCATGATTCATCAATTTGATTCTTCCATTTTTACTGTGAAACTTTCATTCAATCTTCTTTCTTTTCTTTTTCTTGAATGTTCTTTTTCTTTGTAGAAGTCTTGCAAGCAAAGAAAAATAAGCCCATTTACAAAAAAAGAATTTTGTAATTGAAGTAGAAACACAATTTCTATACCAAAGATTCAAGTCAACTTCCTTTTTTCCTTTTTCTTTTGCTACTTTTTTTTTTTTTTTTTTTTTAGGTGTCTTTTATTTTCCTTAGGAAATCTTTTTGATTTCTTATTTGCTCAAAGGTTCGCTAGAATATTTCATAATGGTATAGCACTGTGCATTCTAACACTTTACAGTTATGCCATGTTCAATGCTTACTGTTTCTGTTTTGTTTTTTTCTTGACAAAAGGTTAACTTTACTGGCTACCTTTGATTTCTGAAACTTTATCGTCTTGTTTGTCATTTATAGCCAGGGACAATCTGGTGTTCTTGCAAAGATGGTTTGAGAAATTCCCACTATATAGGAACAGAAGTATGTTCATCACAGGAGAGAGCTATGCCGGTATTATTTTATATCTCAATGGCATTCTTTAGTTGAAACAGATAAAAAGAGAGACTAAGTTAACTTTTTTTTCCCCCTACCTATATCCAGGTCATTATGTTCCCCAACTAGCAGAACTCATGATTCAATTCAACAAGAAGGAGAAGTTGTTCAATTTGAAAGGCATTGCTGTTAGTATTTTTCCCAAGTTCCACAATCTTTTCATTTAAAAAACCCCACTCATATACTATACAGAATTTGATTTTTTTTTTTTTTGGTAACATAATTCTTTAAACATGTGGCCAACCGGATCAATTTGTTAACTGACCACAAAATTTGGTTATTGCTATAATTCTTTGAACAGATAAATAAATCACACATACTTTCTGAGCCTTCAATTTGCCCATGAAATTATTGTTCATTTAGTTTTTTATTTTAATTTATTATCTACAAATATGTTTTTCCTCTAATTGCAGCTAGGTAATCCAGTTCTAGAGTTTGCCACAGACTTTAATTCGAGGGCTGAGTACTTCTGGTCTCATGGACTGATATCAGACTCGACATACAAAATGTTCACATCTGTGTGTAACTATTCGCGATATGTGAGCGAATATTACAGAGACGCTATTTCTCCTGTTTGCTCAAGGGTGATGAGCCAAGTGAGTAGAGAAACCAGTAGATTTGTGGACAAATATGATGTTACCCTTGATGTCTGTGTGGCATCTATTTTTTCACAGTCCAAAGTCTTAAGTCCCCAGGTGAGTACATTCAATTATTTATTGGCTTTTCCATCCACTACATATTGCATTCCACTTTAAAATTGCCTTATTTTTTAACCAAGTATAAGTAACTCATCTATTCTGGTTTTCTTTTTCTAACAGGAAGTTACTGAGACAGTAGATGTCTGTGTAGAAGATGAAACAGTCAATTATCTAAACAGGAAAGACGTACAAATGGCTCTTCATGCACGTCTTGTAGGAGTACATCAATGGGTAGTTTGCAGCAAGTAATTCTCTTCTAACAGAAATAAAAATAAATGAATCTTGTGATAATTTTGTAGTAGTAAGACAGTCTATTGTATGATTATAATATAACAGCACAGGGGACTATCAGTTAGAATTTTGATGATCCTAAAGTTTTGCTTATCTAAGCATGGCAATATCTTGTTCTCAAATTTGAATTTGTACATTGATAAATTCATTGATTAATGCAAGTAGACTGTAAAGTAGTTTTAAATTATTGTGTAGCTTTCATGGTTGCTGAATTTTCAGGAGGACTTGTTCTATAGGAAGAAAATCATCAGTGTGTGAAAAAGTGCCTTTATTCTAGTGTAAACAAAAAAAAAAATATATATATATATATATATATATATATTTGACATAACAAGAAGGAATATTAGCCCCTATGCAGAACTTTAACGTGTGGAAAAAGAATGACGTTTGGAAGTTCTACTCATTCTTTTACTTTTAAATCTTGGACTGTCTTTGGGTTTCTCTGGTTTAGTTCTTTAACTTCAATTCTGCTTTGTCCATGCAGTATTCTTGACTATGAGCTGCTTGACTTGGAAGTACCAACAATCTCAGTCGTGGGAAAACTCATTAAGGCAGGAGTCCCAGTCTTGGTTTACAGGTAAATTCATTTTAACTTGATGTCTCTTTCATGATTTTAGCCTTTTAGGTTACCAACATTAGTTGGACAAATGAATTCAAGACTTGTATCTGAAGATTATTGTAGTTGATGACATATTGGATTTCAAATTACAGTGGAGATCAAGATTCTGTCATCCCTTTGACTGGAAGTCGAACATTAGTTCACGGACTAGCAGAGGAATTAGGACTGAAAACCAGTGTGCCTTACAGAGTCTGGTTTGAAGGGCAACAGGTGAATCTCATTGAAAATTTCTCAAACTCAATAACTACTAGGTGTTACAACTTACAACTAAAAAGTATGTTGTTCTAAATAGATTCTTAATAATCTTTTACCATCAGGTTGGAGGGTGGACTCAAGTTTACGGAAATATTCTTTCATTTGCCACTGTTAGAGGAGCATCCCATGAAGCTCCATTCTCACAGCCCGGGAGATCACTTGTGCTGTTCAAGTCATTTTTAGAAGGCCAGCCTCTTCCAGAAGCATTCTGATCAACTGATCAGTTCTTTTATCAGATAACATATTGAGTTTGTAAGTAATGTTTGATTGCAAAAGGCTAATCATCTGAGAGTGAAAACTGCATTTGTTTGGTTGTTGGGTCCTAGGGTTTGTCCATGCTGTGGAATGTAGAAGAATTTTGTAAAGATCTCAAAGTAAAAGGGAAAAAAAGAAGTGTTTATTGGTCATTTTTTGATGCTATATGTTTGTAACACAGATTTAAATAATTGACGTGTTCAAAAATTTATGAGAAATACAAGAGAATGTAAGATCAGCATAAATGTTGAGATGTTCCCTTGTTGAGAATCTTCATTGATATTACTAGAAGATGTTTTCAGATTTCCTACCTTGCAAAGAGGATTTGAAATTAACAGCTGGAGACAATTTAGGGAAATGAACTTCATTAATTTCATTTTATTGTGCAACTCTACAGTGATAGAATTTCTGCAATACTTAATGCTCCTAAGAATTTCTAGAGACGGGGGAAACCACAGTTGGAGCTTCTACCTGCATTTTCAAACAACTGAACTCCAAAGCCAATATAGGTTTTGACAACATCACAGATAGACTGAGGTTTTCTCCATTATCTCTATGTTCCCCAGTTGTTGAGTCTACACTATTGCAACTACCATGTTCTGAAGGACGTTCTCTATCGTTATTCAGTATAAGAGTTGGGCCAGATACTTTTGCCGGCTGCACTGCTCGCACCCTATGACAGTCAGGAAGCAACCACAATTATATGTTAGCATTTCCTGTCAAAATCTCATCAATATAATTTATCCAATTCAAACAAGTTATAAATTAGCTTTAGTGGGTGTCATATATGACATGAGAATCTTCCAAAGTTTTGAACTTTTTTTTTTTTTTTTTTCCATAACAAATTTAACCATAGTGATTAGTGAGAATTGAGGATTTACAAGCACAAAAAAGTATTTTGTAGACCAAAAGAAAAGGAAGGGAACAAAACCTGCACTCAATCTGGCAAGAATACTTAAGAAGGTTGGGATTATACTCTGTACGGCCACTGCAATATCACACCACAAAAACATTAGTTGTCACTAAGTAGGCACTATTACTAATACAGCAAAAACCATTGCAAAAAAATTACCTATAACTTGGAAGAGACATTTTGATGGCTGGCCCCTTCCACTTTTTGTAATCTAATGTCGGCACTGCCATCACCGAAAATGTAACCAGGAAAGAAAAAAAGATGACAAATCATTCACATGTATGAAAATAATGTGAAGGAAGAGTGCAAAGATAAACAGGGGATGTGATATCTCCTTCTCTACACGGTTTATTTTAGATTAAAGAACAAAAAGCACCAGAAGAAGGTATCTAGCCATCAAAAGGAAGAACCAAAGTTATAGGCGAGCTTGTTCTGCAAGTGGCCATGGCTGACAAGAAAATAGTTTCCTAGCAGCAATATGTCAGTTAATTACCTAGAAATGTGATTAACATATGTCCAAACATAATAATCTTTAACCTCTTCCCACCTAATAAACCTGCTAACATGGGCATAACCAGCTTCTTAAGCAAAGGTTACACAATAAGTCTAGAGACAAAAAATTTCACAACTGCTGACGTAGCATGTTGTGTTTGGTGGTGTTAATAAAAGTGTTGTTAGTGGTAGGGCCAAGTGAACGTGATTATTCCAATCACAACCTGTAATGTCAACAAGGTTGCAAAGTGTGTGCTCCTACAAGCTGGACATAAGCAAAGCCCAAAGAAGCAACAGAGCATGCAGAAACATTATAGCATGAGCAAGCAACTAAGAATCCCATACAACAGTTCCTCATGAAACATAGCAATCCATGTAAATATAGTCCACTAAATAAATCTCAGAACTCCGGTCAAAGTTGTTGAACTTCAAGAGGAGAGATGCCAGATGATGAAATTAAAAGTCTTTAAAAATATGCAGTGAATTTTCACAAGGCTTGCATTTCATATAATCCATTAGATGATAATCATTAAAATGGTGGCATTGGATGGTCTTGATCTATTATTCCATTGTTGACTCCAGTAGTGAGGATGGATTCAGGTGGTGATGCACTGTTGCTAGTTTGGGTTCACACCTTTATATGTAGAAAATTACAGCCAAGGAATGCATCCCTTTCATTGATTAAAACTCCCGAATATGTTTACAATCAGCAGTAAATACTTTCTCCTCTATAATCTTGTGAATTATGGATTAGGTCTACAATTAGACTCCCCTTGTTTTCTAGTAGGGCAGTCTCTTCCCCCCCCCCACTCCCACCCCCACACCACCACCCCCCCCCCCCCAAAAAAAAAAAAAAAAAAACTGCACAAAAAGAGAAGGAACAAGGGGACTCTTTTACACAGATCTGGATTATGAAATGATCCCTCTTGTATGGAGGATGAAAAAATCTATGAAAATGAACTTGAATATCAGAATCCCCCAAGTTGTAAATGTATAAAAATTATAAAAAGAAGTGTTTGGCTCATGAAACACTTCTACTAAAAAATGCCATACTATACTGAAAAATAAAGGACCAATCTTAACTACTATAGCAGCCAGCAGTACTGAATGGAATCACTTTAACCAACTCACCAACAGAGGTAAGGTTGATGTTACAGATATCTTTTGCATCAGGAATCTTGATTTCAGTCACTTGAACATTCATATGATCCCTCGGACTACAGAAAGCAGCACACATACCAACCATGTTTAGAAATCCCATGTCTTTACTCTTGGGTGGACTTGTAATGGCTGTGATTCTCTGCTTTGAACAAATATCATACTCAATACAACATGCAAAACTACAAATGTCCATTTTGTTATGAATGACTATATGCATACATAAGAGGAAAAAGCATATATACATTCACCTACAAATATTAAACAAGAGAAAATTTTTGACATTGATTACAAGTATAGAAACACTGAAGAAAACACAGTTCAAGGCCTACCTTTGAAAACCTAGCAACCTGACTTGGAAGCCCTACTTCCTGCAAGGGGGGATCAAAGCAAGATCACAGATTTATGGATGAAAGTGGTATAGTGTCAAACACCATGCTAATATGTAACATTCTGATGTCAAATTATGGAAAGGAGAATGTCATGGAGTGTGCTAACCTATAAGGTGACTAGGGAGAGGATTTAAAGAAGAAAAAGAAGGAAGGCATCAATTCACAGCTGGAGGGACCATAACTTGTTTCTTATTTGCTCCAAGAAATATGGAAGTTTTTGAAAGCATTTACCATTTAAAAGTTGCATGGTTCCATCATTCTACTTGTATGAGAAATCCGCATCTATGTAAAAGATCTCAAAAGTACACTATTATTGTACAAAAACTCATGAAGTTTGAATCATCATAAATTTTAGGATTTTAAATTTAGGCTGGGAATTATGCATACTCCCACCTTTCTTCCATGATCGCAAGCCACATTGCTGTTCACAAGCACCTTAGCTGCCCATCTGCCAACAAAAGACAACGTTGAGATAAGAATACTCTGTCATTAAATAATTATTCAAGTTGAAGTTTACAAACAACCAACATTTGCTGCAAGAATTGATTTCAATTCCGTTCTGAGTCATATTTAAATACTGAATTGATTAAAATATGTAAACAGATATTTTAGGCCCACTGAGAAGAAAAAAAAGGTGTTTTATTTGTGTTAAATATTAGCATTGATACATCAATTATGAATATGATAGTATGGATGTGGAAGTGGAAGTTACGTGGTTCAGCCTAATGTCCTACATCCACGGAGAAAACCCTAAAGGGCTACACCAATAATATATTAGAGTGTAGTACAAATCTTGTATTATAATAAATCATAACATGTGTATATATAGTAGATTAAACTTTAGACTAATAGATTTCTAGTACAACTATAAGACTTGGCTTGCACACAAAATAGAATTAGGTTTGAACCTATGCTAATGGGCTAATATATTTCTAATACCTCCTCTCAAACTCAAGATAGAAGCTTGATGAAACCTTGAGATTTGATAAGGTTGAAAAGATCCTTGAATGAAGTTTGGCTCTGTGACGGTGATTTAAGGAAGGCAATGATCTTGCAGTGTTGATGCGACTTTTAACGGTGGCATGACTATACTAGAGAGTTTTAACGTCGGCAGTGGAAAGCCAAAGAAGATGAATGCAGCGAAGCAATACTGAAGAAGATAAAGATTGCTCTTAAATACACCTTAAGGACAAAAAACCATTGGATGTGGAAGCGGAAGTACAAAGTGGATTAGCCTAATGGCCTACATCAATAATATATTAGAGTGTAGTACAAATTATATGTTACAATGAACCATAACATATGTATATATAATAGACTAAATCTTAGATTAATAGACTTCTAGTACAAATAGGAGACTTGGTTTGCACACAAAGTAGAAGGACAAACAATGTGATACTGAGGGAGTAAAATTTAATAGTCACTGGCACATTCAAGTTACAAAGATGACTAAACCCAAACAAGAACGTTTTAAGTTCAACAAACCAATATTTAGTGGTGGACATCACCTTATTTTGTATAAACCAACTCAATTTTCCTAGCTTCATTAGGACTTATTCGAGTTGAGGTAGACTAGGGAAATCTTTCAATAGGTTAATTCAGTAATAGACCAAGTAATGGTGTATTTCATGAATAGCCTTTGGTTTTAATGCCAGTTATCATATCAGTCGCAGATGGGGTCCAGGGATATTCTATTAATCTAGGACAAGCATAAGATTAGGATGTTGAGTGTGTCTAGCTTAATAAAAGTTCAATCACTTCTGTAAGTGCTATTTTCTCTTCTTATTATGAACAACAAAGAATTGGATAGAGAAACATACGCGCAGGATGTTGGTGGGTTCCACACAAGCCCTGCAATCACCACGAGCTGGTAAGAATGCACATTGATACATGTTAGTGACTAAAAGAATTAATTTAAAAGTCAGATTCTTTCTCATACAATTTTTTGCTAAAGAAAATACTGGAAAGTTTACCATTTCTTGCCACAGGATCACTCCTATAATTATCTAATTTTTCAAGTAATTACCAAATATTGATTCATCAATTTCATAAACCAACAATAATATACAACCTCATCAAAAATTCCAGCTGGACTGTCATCATAACTGGCAAGAAAGAAGCCACCAAGAGTATACCTACAAAGTGTAAAGTCAGATTCTTTCTTTTTAATTTGATTTTATGCAAATGAAATTCATAAACTCCAAAATCACCCTTATCCTTTAAGGAGAATATTATGTGGAGCACCACCAATGAATCTCGCAATCATTTCCATGTTAGGTAGTGATACTTGGTTAAGAAAGAGAGTAACATTATAGCTAGTAGCCTAGTACAAATTTTATTGCATAAACCTTACAAATTAATGCGTCCACTTTCAAATCATGAACCAGGAAGACGATTAAGAAATTTATTTAATATGATATTGATGTGACAAAAATTATGTTCATTGCCATAAACTTTTTGTGGTAATATTAGTAGTAGCTTTAGCATTTTCATAAGAAATATAATAGGTGGTTTATTTATCCCATCATTCATTACAGTGCACCCACTAATATCCTGTTATATGCATACATGAATACAACAATGACAGCAAATATAAGTACCCAAAAGCTTCGACTAATCTGAACTCTTTTGGGATGCATGCTCGAGCAGTTTCTGCTTTGACAAGATGGAGCTGGTATAAGGCACTGAGAAAAAGATAATTAAGCAAATTATGTTGTTTAAAAAAGAAGGATAACAATATTAACCAGAGAATGAGAATTTAAATATTACTTTTTATAAATTAAAATAAAAAATAAAATAAAAAAAAAAAAAAGAAAAGAAAAGAAAAGAATTGTACACTTGCCTGCCTCTAAATATCCAAGGGGGCTTGCTGTAGCCTGAGGAACATTTTGTTTCTCCAACTTCCATGGGTTCAGATATACCTTGAAGAAACTTAGTTGATAGGAGAAACCAAATTTAAGTGATTAAAAACCAAAAAATCATAAAAAAGAAAAAGGGCATTCTTTTGTTTTATGAGAAGAGATATTTCATGTGCTACACAAACAGAAATACAACTAGCTGAATTGCCTTACAGAGTGCAAATGCAGAGAACTCCTAAAGAAACCAGCAGTCATATACATGACCCTGTTAACTGTGATATTTGGGCTGTACACCCAATTAACAGGCTTTAAGGTAATTCATGTTTTGGGTCGGTATTTAAAAATTAAAAAAAGAAAAGAAAAAGAGAGATGTAAACTTGAGGTTTTTGCCATTTGAACCTCAAGATTCCCCTTCGAAGTAATTGGCTTCTGGGTCTATGATTCACATGTTATATTCACACAAACTTATTCCAGAAAAATTAACGAATTAATGCATTCCATATATTCTCACAATTTTAAACATACAGAATTTAACAAAATCTACAAAACTTCCACATGACAAAACAGAAGTCACAAAGTCCAAATTAGAACATTTATCCATGAACGACACAATAAAAAAACAAATTGAACCAGTTACCTTAAAAAACGAACACACAACAAAGCAAGGGGCTGCAACCAACAAAAATCTCTGCACTTAACTTCCAGAGATCAAGAACTTTTTCACTGAAATCCAAAGAAGAAAATGAAACCCAGAAGAGAATTTGGATTGAAGAATAGTACCGGGAAGAGAGCTAGTGTTGAGAGTGAGTGGAAACTGAAAAAAAGTGAGTGAATTTATAGAGAGACGCCGACAATAGTTTTGGTGTTCGTTAGTTACTGTCGCTTTTTTAGTTCACTAGTTGAGAGTCAAATTATTCCAAACTATTATAGAGACAGAAAATAGACATCAGTAGCCGTAGAAGTAGAAGTGGATAAGATGTTATCCACTGCAATTTCCCATAGGACACGAAACCCACCATCTTTTTTTTGTTTTGGCGCCAACTGAAACTAACAAATACCATTACCACAGTTTCCCAAATCCAATTCAACCCATCAATTTTGTTTCTTTTCTCTTTTTGTTTCTATATTAAATTATTTCTCAAAATCCCATGAGTTGGATTCTGATTTCGATACAGCATCCCATGACGCAATCATATGAGCTTGATTTGATAGTGGACCTTTTTTTTTTTTTTTTATTACAATCACAAAATGTCACATGGATGAATCTTTTTTTTTTTTTTTTTTCACTATTCATAATACAACTGTGGCGTGTATAAAAATATATGGTAACCATTTGTATGGGCCCATATTTCTCTCAGTTTTGAGTTTTAGCCTTTTTAGAGGGCACAATGGATTGGCAAGTGGGATTGCAACTTCTAAAAAAATAATGCTATTATTGCTAGTGATTGTTGGATACATACAAATAGAGTGACACGATCCATGATCCATGTGATCTTACTTATCAATATATGGAAAATAAGGTAACTGGTAGCGACCCACGAATATCCTAGACACCTTTCTTATTGTTTCCATTGGCATATTCGTACTCCTAAGAGCCTGTTTGTTTTAGGCAATTTCCATTATCTATTACTCTATTTTCATTGCTTATTATTTATTTTTGGTGGATCTCACGCCTAAGAAGCTTGTTTGACCAAGTTCTTATTTTCAGTTCTCATCACTCATAACTCAACAAAATGAGTGATGGATGAGTGAAAATGAAAAGCAAAAAAACAGGTGTTTTCGAGTAATGAGATATGAGTTTTGATGGCAATATATATATATATATATATATAATTCCTAATTTGAGAATAGAATTTGAACCTTGACTTCTTATTTAAAAATATTAAGAGATGTTAGATGAGTTATAAGACTCTTGACAAAATAGCCCTTATAATGAACAATTTATATGTTACTTTGATTGAACGAATTTACAATTTACCAAGGTTATAGATGCATGTCAGTTTGAAGGGACATATAAAATCATTTTTATTGTTTCTAAACCTAGATCGACTCAATCGGTCAGACTATAAACCTGACACTGAGACCAGTAGGCGAGTTTGGGTGTTTAATTGGATCATTTTTACACAAAAATTGGTCAAATTTAGCGATTTTTTGGCAAACTGTGTAACTCGGATGGTTTTATATAACCCGATTGGGTTGTGAGTTTTGCAAAATTACATATGATTTTTTTGACTTCTTTATTATTTTATGTGTGATAATATAATAATTTAAGGAAGAGAAAACCTAAAGAAGTACCAAAAAAAAAAATGTGATGTTCTTTGCTGTTTTAGAGATTTTTATAGAATTTCTAATTCTATTATTTGTGAAACCTTGAATTTGAATTAAAATGACAAGTTTAATTTAGATATATCATATATGCATTTTTTAAATTTATATATTTATGTTATGATTTCTCAAATTTATTTTTAAAATTTTTTATTTGACTATGCAATTCAACTACTGACTCACTTGTTAAACTAGTGTGATCCGAGTTTAATAACTATGTATAAAATACTTTAACCTAATCAGCTGGATTAAAAATGAATTATTCAACCAATGTCGGTATAATGGATTCCCATCCATCCCCCCAAAGAAAAGAAGAAAATGGAGAACAGATCTGGTCACTCTCTTGGTGTACATAAGAGCATCCACATCAGTGGGTGCAAATTTTCCATCTATTTTGCACAAAAAAAAACCTACTTTTTCTATTTTACACATTCAATTTTACAAAACATCCACATCAGTTTATCTATTCTACACATTTATTTAATAAAAATATTCATTCTTTTACCTTTTTTTTTAAAAAATTTTCTTCATTGCCTCTCTCTCCCTCTCAGACCCAACTACCATCATCATCACTACCCTGATCGGCGAACCATTCAAGATCAAACCAACCCAAGATCAGAAACCCATTCAAGCAGAAACCCACTCAATTCGAAAGCCAAATCATCACCAACCCAACCCAAAACCAACTAATCAAACAACGAGAAATCAATGAGTTGATTGGTGACAATTTGATCAGGCTTCGTGCGGCAGTTTGATGTTGATCAAATGAGAAAAACGAAGAGTGAGGTGAGAGTGATTGGCAGCGATTTGATCATGCTTCGTGTGGCTGTGGTTTGATGTTGATCAGGGACAATGGTTTGATGTTGATCAGTCAAGTTCTTTGTGCGGCAATGGTTTGTTGTTGATCAAATAAGAAAAACTAAGAGTGAGGTGAGAGTGAGAGCAATAGAGACAAAGAGAGAAAAAAAATTACTTAAATATTAAATGCAAGTGCTACAATAAGTTAGTCACCGTACATATATGCACGATTATTGTAGCAATTGTGCATTTATATATATTTTTACACCCACTGATATGAGTTTTTTTTTTTTAAATGTATTAAATCTAAATTCTTTTACATTTTGTAAGACTTTGCATCCACTGATATGGACGAAGATTCTCATGCATTTGGATATTTGATTTGAGCTCCCCAACCTTTACCTTTCCACTACCTGCTTCTACTTTATGGTACTAAAAAAACTATATAGTATATTATATAGTATTATGTTTGTTACTTGTTGCAAGTGCTATAGTCCAAACTATGGTGATGTATTGCGTCACGCCTCGATTGATTCCATCATGCACTTTTTATTAGTTTTACTCTTAGGTCTGTGTAGTGTTTATCCAAAAAGAAAAAAGAAAAAAGAAAAAAAAAGGGTGTGGGTAGTGTAGGCTTCCTCTGAATGGAGCAAGAAATACGTACTGATTGGTGACCCAACTTGTCACGCGTGCACTCACATCCAAAGGTGCCTAGCAGTCTCTACCATACAAGACCCACCACTTGCCTAGAGTTTCGAAAGCCCACGCTTGAGCTCAGCCAGCAGTCTGATAGTGAGTACAGAGATCAGCACTTTCTGTCTTGTCCGACTACATATTAACTCCTCGGAGCTACACGTACGAGTGGGTCCATGAACTCTCCCAAAACTTTAAAAATATTTAACATTTTAATTATTAGTTTATAAAAATAAAATTCAATTCAAAATATTTAAGATAGTCAAATGATGCTCTTAATTTTTTTTTTAAAATTGATTTAGTAATTATTGAGAATGTTTTTTTTTTTTTTCCCTCACACTCATTTTTTTATTGTAAAATGTGTATTTGTATCTATTAAAGTTTTGGATTATTCATATATTTTAATGCTTTATTAGTTTAATTGAAAATTTTTTACTCACTTTAATAGATAATTTGGTATCTTATATTAAAAATGAAAATTTTAAGGATTCACTGTGAAGGATATTAAATTATATGTGTATAGATGTATGTGTTTGTGCATGTTTATGAAAGTTCCTATAAGCTAATAAATTTAGTATCATAAGTTGGCGCTCCAAACAAAAATTTCTAGCTACGCCTATTGAAACACAAAATTGATCTCTTAAAATTATAACTATATTTCAAAGTACCCTTGCCGCCTAAGTTAACAATAAAACAGACGGTAGAAGGTTAAGTGTAATGTATGTTTAAAATTGAGGGGTCAATTGTGGATTTCAATAGTTCAAGAAATTAAGTATAGTTTGGATAATAATTTAGGGTAAAAAATAAAAATGTAATTTACCACTAATTAAATCTATGGTAAAGTCAATCATTCATGTGAGAGGATGCAACAATGTCCTTGATGTATTGAATAATTTGTACTACTTAGTTGTGCACAGTCTACACCTCCTTACCAAGGGTTAACTCGAAAATTAAAAGGTGCGAGAGCATAACGTGATGTCCACCATTTTGCATTATAAAAAAAATTAACAAGCATGTGATTGATGACTTGGTTCTGGTCCAATGGTGTCCAAAACTTCAGTTAAAATAAATAGATTCTATAAATGTGTGAGGATTTCATTGCAAAATTGGTAAATGATATTATTCATTCAATTGTACAACTTGTATTTGTCAAGTAAGTGTAACTAGTTCAATTTACACACATCACCAATAATCATTGCAAGAACACTTGCCTAACTTGAAGTGATGGAATCTATTGGAATCTCTAACAACAATTTCACGTCCTGTTACCATGGACACTCGCTTTGCAAAATCATGGCAGTCTTTGCACGCCCGGAGGTTCTTGAAAACTATAATCTGGGTACTTCTTGATGTGGATATGAGCCCAAATGCTATAGCAAGTCTCTCACTATGGTCAGGCAGCTGTTCTTTTCGTTCAGGCGATCCACACGAAACATCCTCTTTAGTTAGAAGGGCATTTTCAGCATTATCAGAAGATGAAGTGAACTCCTCTAATTTTAAGTATATCTGTTCTGTTTGTGGATGGTGCCTATCACCTGCTACAAATCGGTGCATTTTACCCCTGACAGTAATCCAACTGTAACTAATGTCCTTTCTCAAGTTCCTTTCAGCAATCATCCATCTAAAATGAGCTGCTTCTTCCCATTTCCCATGTGAAGCATACAAGTTAAACATTACAATATAGGTGGCAGTATCATCTGGGTCTAGCTGAAGGAGGTTTTCTGCTGCAATCTTACCAAGCTCAAGATTCCAATGGGTCCAACACCCACCCAATAAGCTTTTCCAACTCGTTGCATCAGGTTCAAAAGCCATACACTTTATCAATTCAAGTGCCTCCTGTAGTAGCCCAGCACGAGAGTATATATCGACCATACAGTCATAATGGTCGACAGTTGGCTCTACACCATACTCTGCCCTCATTGATTCCAAGTATTTCTTGCCCTCTGTGACCAATCCTGAATGACTACAAGCGGTTAAAACTCCTATAAATGTAACTGCATTTGGCCTTACACCACAGTCCTGCATTCTATTGAAAAGGCTTAAAGCTTCAATGACATTTCCATGATAAGCATAACCACAAATTATAGCAGTCCAGGCCACAGTATCAGGATTTTCTAGCGATTCAAAGACTTGATAGGCACAGTCTGATCTCCCACATCTTGAATACATCGAAATCATAGCACTCTCTCCATATAGATAGGCAACTAACTCTGTTTTTATTGCATCAGCATGAACTTGAGCACCCAAATTTAAATCTGCAAGTGCAGCACAGGCTTGGAAAATGCTAGTATATATGAAGGAATTTAAAACCACACCTTTGCTCTTTAATAATTTAAAAATCTTAACAGACTCTTCAAATTCACCAATTTGGCAATAACCAGAGATAACACAACTCCATGAAACATCATTCGGTTCACTTATCCTCTCAAATGCAAGGCGAGCAGATTCAAAACTCCCACATTTGACATAAAAGTCCACAAGAGGTGTTCCTACTGAAACATCAGAATCCAATCCAAGCTTAACATTGAGAATTATTGAGAACACAAACTCGTCCATTTGAACACCTTCCTTCACCATCTTAGTAAACAATTCAAGAGCAGCTTCTAGCTTCCCAGCTTGAGTATAACCCACCATCAACCCAGTCCAAACCACTGCATTTTTTTCAGTCATCTGATTAAAAACAAGTTCAGCACCCTCTAACCACCCACACTTAACATACATGTTGGCAATTGCTGTGTCAACCGAAACATTCGAAGCCAACCCATTTATTATCACATGAAAATGTAGCTGTTTGCCAAGCTCTAAAAGAGAAAAACCTGTCAAGGACCTTAACATGCTAATATATATAGAATGGCTTGGTTTAATTCTTGACGTAGAGAACAACCCAATAGCTTTGTCTAGAACACCCTGCTCAGCATAAGTAGATACAATTGTATCCTACGTGACCAAATTTCTTTCGAGCATTTCATCAAACACGTTCTGTGCATCCACAAGACTCCCACAATCACAATACATTCGGAGAACACAATTCTCAAGAAAGCCAATTGGGTCCTTCACTGTTCTTCGCAACCGGTCGTGAATCAATCTTCCATCAGACAAAGATCCCAACTTGGCACATGTTTCAAATATGCTTTTATACGAGTGGGGACTAACGGAAACACCTGTTTCGTCCATGAGAATAAGAAATTCATGAACTTGTTTGAGCTTCCCTTGTTTCGACAAAGAAATCAAGTGTACATTTTCAACTTGGCCTTGTTGGATTTGGTGGGTTTTCACCGAAGGAGGACTGCATTTGAGAGAGACCCATCGAGGGATTTGAGAGAAATTTGCAGATTTGATTGTTGTCTCTGAGAATTTGTCTTGAGCTACAACTGGAGAAGGATGGGGAGGCAGCAAAAAGCTCTGGGCATTGACATTGATTGAAGACATATTTACTCAAGTTAACGAGACCCGATTCTCCAAGGAAGAACGTAACACAGAAGAAATCGCCATGCTGCAAACTTCTTTCCATATTTTTGCCCAACTTCTTTAGGCAACAACTGTGCTATTACGATTTACGACTCCCTGGCTCTGAATAACGGCATTTACTCCCAAAATTCTATTCTATCCTATTTTATTATTTCAAAATCTTACTTTATCAATTATACCATACTATCTTACAATATTCTTAATATTTTAATTTTAATTTTAATTTTACAATACAACACTTAAAATAATATTTCTACACAATAAAATAATATATCACAAAACTCAAATAAAAACAAAAATTCAAAACCCAAAAACCCAGAGAGAGAAAGGAATTGATAAAGTAGTGAATAAAATATTTGTCTTTTTTATTATTTTTATTTTATTTTAAGAATTAAGTTACAGCACAATTCTACCTTTAGAATTGCACTATAGCACTATTGCAATTTTTTTTGCAATAATTGGATTTTACAAGTCCGGATGTGTGAGAAGTTTTGGGCTTTTATGCTAAATTTTCTCTACACATGGCATGAGCCATTCACAATGTGAATGCTCTAAATATGCTATTTTTGACCTCTGCAAACAATTTGATTTGTTATCGTAGGGACGTAAATGAGTGGGAGCATTAAAAAACCAAGATTTTATGTTAGGGACATATTAACACTCACTCACTCTATCTTGATTCTAAAAAAACACTCTTTTTAGTTGGTTTACTCATCAATTGGTGTTGGCAATAGGCTTGGTGTGTTCACAGATCTTCATTTCAGGTTCGTTTTTTTGTTTTCTCTTCTCTTTGCCTCTTTGGTCTTCTCTAGTTTCTTCATGGAATTACCTTTGTTGCTGGATTTTCATTCCCCTTTTTGGCTTAACTCTTGTTGTACTCTTTACTCATTTGTTTTTACTCTTAAATCTTGATTTCTTTTAGTATTTTCTAGAAGTCTGTGGAATGGAACCCGCTTAAGGCATGGATCCTAGTCCTACACGTTTTATTTTGTTTTAAAAAAAAAAAAAAAAATCAAATTTAGTGGTATGGATGGATAGTGGGCCGGTTTTAGTGGATCAAGTTTATTATTTTTTAGAAGACTATGAAATGGAACCCACTTAAAACATGGATCTTAGTCCTACACGTTTAAAAAAAAAAAAAAAAAATCAGATTTAGTGGTATGGATGGATAGTGGGCCGGTCTTAGTGGATCAAGTTTAGTCCTATACATTTTGCTAAAAAAAAAAGGTTTACTGCCTACAATCCTAGACAAAAAAGAGTATTGATAACAAAATTATAAATTTGGAATAATTTACTTTGTATTAATATTAATTTTAATTTATCTATGCAGGTTTAAAGTGTAAAGTGATCATATTAAGTAAAGTTGCAATTGTGCTTTTGATAAACTAGGTTCTATTGTTTTATACATTAAATTTATATTATTCTAGCTAAATTATAATTTTATTTATTTATTATAGATTGTGTTTCATTTATTCATAAATATTTTTTAATTACAAATGTCTACTAGAAAATATCCATTTGGATATGAAAAACTAAAAAAAAAAAAAAAAGAAAAAAAGAAAAAGAAAAAAGAAGAGAGACAAAGAGGAAGAACTAATTGAATCTCAAAAAGAAGCTATGGACAAATTTATTACTAGTAAAGAAACAAAATCTTACAGAAAATTTGAGTGAAGGTTTCATAAATAAATAAGAAATTCATCAAAAAGAGTTAGAAGATAATGAAAATATACAACAAAATGGTAATAACGAAGGTGGTCATGATAATGTTCAAACATGTAATATAACCATTCTTGATAATGAAGCTCAAAATAATTTAGAAGAAAGTGAAAGTATTAATAATCAACTTAATTATATTCCTACAAATATTTTTGATCAAGGTCAATGGAAAACTATTGATATAAAATTAAGAGATTTATTAGTAGAAAATGGTCCAATAAGAGTTGATGATCTAAACTTTCCTATAGATAAGAACTCTAGACATTTTTTCTACTACATATTATATTCAAAAATTACCAAATGGGGAGAAACATGATAGAAAATGGTTAGTGTATTCGAAAGACTTGTATAATGTATTTTGTTTTTGTTGTAAGTTGTTTAATTCAAAATCTAATACAAATCAACTAGCTAATGGAGGAACTAAGGATTGGAAAAATATTAGTTCTATTCTTAAAAATCATGAAACAACCAATGAGCATATTACTAACATGAATACTTGGATTGATTTAGAACTAAGATTATTAAAGAATAAAACAATTGATAAAAACGTCCAAGAACAAATTAAGAAAGAGAAAGATCATTGGAAACAATGGTTATTAAGATTAATAGTGGTGGTAAAAAATCTTGGTAAAAATAATTTGGCATTCCGAGGAAAAAGTGAAAAGATTTATCAAGAAAATAATGGAAATTTTTTAAGTATAATTGAAATGATTGCAGAATTTGATCCAGTAATGCAAGAACATGTTCGATGTATTCAACATGGTGCAATCCATAATCATTATCTTGGACATAATATACAAAATGAAGTGATACAATAATTAGCAAATGAAATTAAAAGTAAAATTATAAAAAAGATTAAAGAAGCAAAATACTTTTCAATTATACTTGATTGTACCCCTGATATAAGTCATCAAGAACAAATAACTCTCATACGAAGATGTGTGGATAATTCAATAAGTATGATAAAAATAGATGAACATTTTGTGGAATTTTTAAAGGTAGATAGTACTTTTAGAAAATATCTTTTCAATGAAATTATAAATGCAATTAAAAATCTTGAACTTGATATTAATGATGTATGTGAACAAGGATATGATAATGGGTCTAATATGAAAGGGAAAAAACAAGCGGTACAAAAAAGAATTCTTGATATAAATCCTAAAGCATTTTACACACCATGTGGTTGTCGTAATCTTAACCTCGTCCTATGTGATATGGCTAATTCTTGTCCTAAAGCTATATCTCTTTTTGGAGTAGTACATCGTATATATACACTATTTTCTTCTTCCACAAAGCAATGGAAAATCTTACAAAATAATATGACAAGTTTAACTCTTAAGCCATTGTTACAAACACGTTGGGAAAGTCAAATTGAAAGTCTGAAAGCAATAAAATTTCAAGCTCTAGAAATAAGAGATGCTTTGTTACAATTGGTAAAAACAAGTGAAGATCCTAAAACAAAAAGTG
Organism: Quercus variabilis; assembly: GCA_030445155.1. Classification (NCBI taxonomy): domain Eukaryota; kingdom Viridiplantae; phylum Streptophyta; class Magnoliopsida; order Fagales; family Fagaceae; genus Quercus; species Quercus variabilis. The sequence continues at coordinate 49,414,465 of CP129447.1, read as the reverse complement.
AAGCTGATTGTTAGCAATATATGAGATTGAAAGTTTTGAGTTTTTGTTAGGTATGACCATTTGGTATGATATATTATTTGCTGTTAACTTTGTTAGTAAAAAATTTTCAATAGAAAAACATGCATATTGATGTTGCTATAGATCAATTAAAAAGTCTCATATCTTTTTAAAAAAAATATAGAGAAGATGGATTTACATATGCTATGAATTCATCTAAAGAAATTGCAACCAAAATGGAAATAGAGCTTATATTTCATAAAAAACGTATAATTCGTAGAAAAAAAAAAAAAAAACAGTTTGATGAGAATGTCAATTGTAGGGACAGATTTTGCGGCCCAAGCCCAAGGAGGGATGGATTTGGAGCCCACTGAACCCAAAACAATGAATTTTGTAGAGTGTGGGTGGAAGAGCAAGGCGAACAGCAAAAATAACAGCATGCAACAGCCACACTAGTGAAGGAATTCTAACTAATAACTGCTCGGATGGGTATAAGAACAACGTCCGAAGAGGTGACTTCCCTTGGAGGGTTACAATTCTTGCTGCTGCAGTCAGTAATACACTTTTTTCTCCCCCCCCCCCATTAGGGGATTTTCCTACTTATATAGTACCTCCTCTCTCTATCTTGATCGTCCACTTGTTCATCATCCAGACATCCACTCGAGTGCTTGTCCCATCAAGGGTGTGCCCCAGCTTTATGTAAGCGGCGATAGCAGGTTGATACTGTTCAGGGGTCTCTTCCACATTAATGCGGCCAGGGAGGTAGGTGTGGTGTATTTAATGCGGTGGTTGAGGTCTGTCTTTTAGATGCTTCTCCGATCCAGTTATGTTCCCCCGCGTCCGAGACCCATTCTGTCACTACACCTGCCGAGAGAATCGCTCGGGCTGCAAAGGGTTGAACGTCGGATCCGAGGGTATTGGACTCCTCGGATCGTCGAACCCATCCTCGGATCGTGGACACCCTTCACCAGATGTTATCCGAGCCTTTGACCAGGCCTTCTCAGCTCTTCGGGAAACGGTGGGCCGTAGGTAGGGCCTTGGGCCCAATGCCTTTGGCTGGGTTTTCTCCCCTCACAATAGCCCCTCAAAATTGTATTTTTTTTTTTTTTTTTTTTTTTTTTTTTTTTTTTTTTTTTTTTTTTTTTTTATATCCGAAGGGAAAAAATATGATTTTGACCTGCCACGGAACAAGAAGCTTGGGTGCATGCCAATTCGAGCTGGCACGTGTGTGGGGGCCTTGGGACAGATGCTTCATTAATGCCATTGCGGTTTCCACACTCCCAAGCCGCAGCATTAATTGCACCAGGTGGCGCCCTGTCTTTCGTATCCAACGGTGAGCGATTGATCAGACGGTGGTGGTCTTTTTCTTGGAATTTGGGCGGGAATGCCCCGACCTTTCGCTTGACCCGGTATAAAGCCTCAGAGGAAGTTATTTCCTCCCCACTTTTGCAAATCTTCAGACGCTCCAGCAAGAACAGACGCACTGCCCCGCACAAATCCTTCAGTCACTGCTTTCAAGCTCCCCCAGAATCACCACGAACCTTCCTGTGAGCCTGAAACCCTTCCAGAGATTTGTTTCCGGTGAGTCATCGCACAACTCCTTTAATTCTCTATTCGGCCCACCGTCTCCTTTAAGCACTATGGGAAAGCTTGAGTATATGGTGGACAGCCCTGAACGACTTGAGGAGTTTAGGGCCACATATCGCATACCCCCTAACGTGGGTGTGAAATATTGCCCCCCAGAAAAGATACTAACAGAACGCAAAACTGGGGAGGTGGTCATCCCCCTCATCGCCTTCAAAGAAGGAGGAATGACAATCCCCATGGGTCCCATCACCACTAACTACCTCCGGAACCACAGGCTTACTCCCTGGCAGTGCGCGCCCAACATGTTTAGGATCCTAGGAGCGATTGAGGACCTTGAGCGCCATCTGGGGTTGGGCCTCACCTGGCTAGACGTAGTACATATGTACGAATGCCACAGCCAGCAAGACGCCGGGTACTACTTAAAATCCCGGTCGGATGTTGTCAGGCTCATCTCCTGTCTTCCCAAGTCCAACAAAGGGATGAAGGACGACTACGTGATCATTTCGGGCGCCTGGCATGACGGCAATGGTTGCCCGACCAGGCTTGGGGAGCCAGGTGGGACGTTAGATCTAGGCTCACTAACTGTAGGCTTAGGGACCTCGTTTTTGACGTTTTTTCTTCTTCTTCTTTTTTTTTACTTCTCTGTTTTTGAGATTGACCCCTTTTTTGTACTGCCGTGCAACAGATAAAAGACACGTTTCTCCTCGGCTTAGCCTCACGAACGTCGCCGCCCTCAACTTCCTTTTGAGGTCAGAGATCTTCGTGAGCGAGGACGGGCAACTGCGGTCTGCTCCCCTCATCCTCGGATACACAGCGAAGCCGAAGAGTATACAACCGGCCGGCAACGCGATCGTACAGGGAGATCATCGCCTAGCAAGAATTGACGTTGGTCGGACGAACTTCTTGGCGCCGTACGATCTTGAACCTGTTCCCCACCCAAATCTTCGGAACGTGCCTCTCATTGTTCAACCCCTCCAGCAAGTTCTCCCCGGACAAGAGGTTGAAGGTGAGGGGGTCGGCTCTTCAACTTCCTCACTAGAAGAGCAGATAGACGGCTTTCGGTTCGAGGGAGACGCTTCAGGAGTTCAGCAGGTGGTAGAGGTCTCTGACGCCGAGGAAGAAACCTACGATCGGCCGGACGTCCGTCTTAATTTGCTAGCCGCTCACTTAGAGGACTCCTCGGACGAAGACGACATGGATTTGAGGCTCCTGATGAAGGGCAGAGGCCAAAAGCCCGATCCGAAAGGTGCTGGGACCTCCACGGCAGTGGCGACACTTCCTCCTGCGCCTCCTGCGCCTACTCAGGTCCCTAACCCAAATTTGAAGGTGATACCAAACCTTCAGAAAAAGAGACCCCACAATGAGGTTGGGGGGAAACAGGTGCCACCGGCCAAGGGGGGCAAGCAGCAAAAGGTGGCGAAGGACAGCAGGACGCACAGGGCTTCCTCTCTCGAGAGCCGAGAGGAGCCCACTGGTGCAGACGTGCGCCGAGGAGGGGGACCGCGAATCTGGTCTCCAAGATTGGAGCTAGATGGCGCTCCAATCCTGTGGGACACGTCCCTCAGGAATTACGATGGAGGGAGGGCAGGCTACGTTGCCGAGGCCCTGCAGCAGCCGCTCCTCCTCCCACATGATATGTCCTCCTTCGGGCGCTTCTCCCAAAAGGAGCTGTTCATGTCCCTAAAAAGGGATTTGGCCCTGGTAAGTGTACCCTCCCTAAGTATAGGTTTTACATTCAATTGGCTCTATTCCTTAGCTTGATGCCGGAAATGTTGTTATGCAGCTTACCCAGCAGGTTTACGTGGCCGAGGGAATGAACGAGGACTCATGGCTTAAAGCTCGGGCGGCATCCCAATCCCAGCTTGAGGCGGAGGCCTCTCTTGGTCAACTGAAGGAGGAGCATGCTCGGACATCCGAGGAACTAAAATTAGCGCTCACCGAAAAGCGAAGCCTCGAGGCCGGGCTTAAGAATGCTGAAAAGCAGGCCGAGGAACAGCGTGGCCAATTACGCATGTCCGAGATCAACCTGGAAACCGAGAGGGAGCTGGTGAAGGGTCTGCGAGCTGAATTGCAGAAGGCCAAGGCGACTGCCCAGGTGTTTGAGCAAAATGCCAGGCTGGCTAAGGAGGCAGTTGAGGCCGAAAGGAAAGCGGCGTACCAGATGGGGGTAGAGACGACTACATCCCAACTCGTGGAGCAGTTCGCCTCGGTCAGCCGAGACTATTGCCTCGCAAGTTGGGGTAAAGCCTTGGATGCCGCTGGAATTTCGGCCGATTCAGAGCTGAGGCTGCCTGGGAGCGTGTATTATCATCCTGAGATCCGAGAGCTCCCAGAATCAGACCTCCCTGCCACTCAGACTCCAGAGACCCTCCAGGAACAGCCGGACGACAAGGGCGAACCAGCTGAGCCGGCCAATGATTCGAGCAAAGAGAAAGTTCCTGCTGAAGCCAAGGACCAAGCCTCCGGAGCATCTGAACGGACAGGCCACGCTGCTGACCCTGGGCCTCCTCCAGCAAGAGAGTAGATGCATAGGGCTTTCATTTTGTACTTGTACTTTTTGTCCTTTGCTTAAAGAATTGTAACTTTCCTTTTTTTTTGTTTTGTTGACTCTATATGTAGACCTCCTTTCTTTAATGGAATAGTTCCCCATTTGCCTTCAATGTTTTTGATACATGTTTTATTACTTATTATTGCCACACACACAACGACACGTTGCAATTATGACATAAAAATGCAAGCAACTTGATTGACACGTCATATTGATGACGTGAGTAGTCGGAATTAACATTGAAAAGGATAGGCCGAATAAGAGTTGTTGATGAGTAATGGTCGGAATGAATACTTATGCGAGTCTCGCATCCCTTTCCAGATTAAACATAGGTTATTGTCCCTCGGTTTCGATTTGAACATAACTGAGGAAGACTAATGGAGTGTCAACTAACCCAAATCATCTGGTCCGAGGACTGCAGGCATGATTTGGATTTAAGTTTAAACACTGATGGAGTGTTAACTAACCCAAATCATCTGGTCCGAGGACTACAGGCATGATTCGGATTTAAGTTTAAACACTGATGGAGTGTTAACTAACCCAAATCATCTGGTCCGAGGACTACAGGCATGATTCGGATTTAAGTTTAAACACTGATGGAGTGTTAACTAACCCAAATCATCTGGTCCGAGGACTACAGGCATGATTCGGATTTAAGTTTAAACACTGATGGAGTGTTAACTAACCCAAATCATCTGGTCCGAGGACTACAGGCATGATTCGGATTTAAGTTTAAACACTGATGGAGTGTTAACTAACCCAAATCATCTGGTCCGAGGACTACAGGCATGATTCGGATTTAAGTTTAAACACTGGAGTGCTAACTAACCCAAATCATCTGGTCCGAGGACTACAGGCATGATTCGGATTTAAGTTTAAACACTGATGGAGTGTTAACTAACCCAAATCATCTGGTCCGAGGACTACAGGCATGATTCGGATTTAAGTTTAAACACTGATGGAGTGTTAACTAACCCAAATCATCTGGTCCGAGGACTACAGGCATGATTCGGATTTAAGTTTAAACACTGATGGAGTGTTAACTAACCCAAATCATCTGGTCCGAGGACTACAGGCATGATTCGGATTTAAGTTTAAACACTGGAGTGCTAACTAACCCAAATCATCTGGTCCGAGGACTACAGGCATGATTCGGATTTAAGTTTAAACACTGATGGAGTGTTAACTAACCCAAATCATCTGGTCCGAGGACTACAGGCATGATTCGGATTTAAGTTTAAACACTGATGGAGTGTTAACTAACCCAAATCATCTGGTCCGAGGACTACAGGCATGATTCGGATTTAAGTTTAAACACTGGAGTGTTAACTAACCCAAATCATCTGGTCCGAGGACTACAGGCATGATTCGGATTTAAGTTTAAACACTGATGGAGTGTTAACTAACCCAAATCATCTGGTCCGAGGACTACAGGCATGATTCGGATTTAAGTTTAAACACTGGAGTGTTAACTAACCCAAATCATCTGGTCCGAGGACTACAGGCATGATTCGGATTTAAGTTTAAACACTGATGGAGTGTTAACTAACCCAAATCATCTGGTCCGAGGACTACAGGCATGATTCGGATTTAAGTTTAAACACTGGAGTGTTAACTAACCCAAATCATCTGGTCCGAGGACTACAGGCATGATTCGGATTTAAGTTTAAACACTGAGTTGACACAGTGGACATGCTGGCTGACGAAAAAGGCTTGATTAATAAAAGTACTTCTTCAAGTTGTTTACATTCCACGGACGTGGTATTACATGACCGTCAAGGTCTTCCAAAAAATATGCTCCGATGCCTGCTCCAGAGGTGATGCGGTATGGTCCCTCCCAATTAGGTCCCAATTTTCCCCAAGCTGGGTTTTTCGCCGTGCCCACAACTTTCCTCAGCACCAGATCACCGGGTTCTAGGGGTCTTGCCTTTACGTTAGCATCATAACCTTGCCTGAGTTTTTGTTGATAGTGTGCCAGCCGAACCATTGCACTCTCCCTCTTTTCTTCAACCAAGTCTAAGCTCTTCCGCAATTGTTCATCGTTGTCGGCTGGATTGAATGTGCCTGTTTTTATTGTTGGAAAACCGGTTTCCAGGGGGATGACAGCTTCGGCTCCATAGGTCATTGAAAAAGGGGTCTCCCCAGTAGATCGACGAGGCGTAGTCCTGTACGCCCAAAGCACATGGGGCAGCTCGTCTACCCATCTACCCTTCGCATCATCTAACCTCTTCTTTAAGCCATTCAGTATGACTTTGTTGACGGCTTCCGCTTGTCCATTGCCCTGGGGATAGGCAGGAGTGGAGTATCTGTTCGTAATTCCCAACTCACTGCAGTAGTTCCTGAATGCCCTGCTATCAAACTGCAAGCCATTATCCGAGATGAGAGTGTGAGGAACTCCAAACCGAGTGACAATATTCTTCCACACGAACTTTTGCACATCAACGTCTCTGATATTGGCTAGCGGTTCGGCTTCGACCCACTTGGTAAAATAGTCTGTTCCGACCAGGATGTACTTCTTGTTTCCTGCAGCTTTGGGGAAGGGTCCCACGATATCCAAGCCCCATTGGGCGAAGGGCCATGGGCTAGATAGCGGATTAAGATTTCCCCCCGGCTGGTGAATGTTTGGAGCGAAGCGCTGACACTGATCACACTTTTTGACGTATTCATGCGCCTCCTTTTGCATGTTAGGCCACCAATAGCCTTGGGTGAGAGCTCGGTGAGCTAAGGATCTACCTCCAGTGTGGCTCCCACAGATTCCCTCGTGCAGTTCTTCCAGCAGTACCTCAGTCGCTTCGGGGTGTACACACAACAAATATGGCCCCGAATAGGAGCGTTTGTACAGTTTCCGGTCCTCGGACAACCAGAACTTTGTCGCTTTCCTTCGAACTTTATCAGCTTCGTCCTTCCCTTCAGGCAAGGTGTCTTCTTTGAGAAATTTGATTAAGGGATCCATCCAGCAAGGCCCTGCCCTGACCTGGTGAACCTGGGCTGCCTCTGGTTTTGCTTCTGTAGGCCTGAGCAAGTCTTCGACGAGGATGACCCTCGGCAGGTCCTGCACCGAAGAGGTGGCAAGCGTGGCTAAAGAGTCAGCGTGTGAGTTGCCACTTCGGGGGATATGCAGCAATTTGAAAAAGTCGAACTCTGATTGGAGGTGCTTAACACGGCTCAAGTACCCCTGCATTCTCTCGTCCTTTGCCTCAAACTCGCCTTGTACCTGACCTACTACCAGTCTCGAGTCCGAGAACAACTCCACAGACTTCCCACCCATTCTTCGGACCATAGTCATTCCCATCACCAGGGCCTCATACTCCGCCTCATTGTTCGTTGCTGAGAAGTCCAGCCTTAACGATTTCTCGATAATGATTTTCTCAGGGGATATCAGTACTAACCCAACTCCGGAACCTCTCTGATTTGCCGCGCCATCGACGTACACTTCCCAATGGGGGGGATTCTGTTGCGAGATCATGCCAACTGATTTTTCATCCATGCCCGACGGGGGTTCGATTTCTTCTGCTTGGGGTTCCGTGAACTCAGCCACCAGATCAGCAAGAACCTGTCCCTTGACCGAAGTGCGGGGCATATACCTTATATCAAAAGCCCCTAAGATTGTACCCCACTTAGCAATCCGACCAGTATAATCGGCGCTTCGGAGCACCGCTTTGAGTGGTAGCTGTGTTAGAACGATGACCGTGTGGGCTTGGAAGTAGTGAGGTAGCTTCCGCGTGCCAAGCACCACTGCAAGGATAGCTTTCTCTAGAGGCAAGTAACGGACTTCGGCCTCGTGCAGCGACTTGCTTACATAATAAACAGGCCTCTGCACTCCAGAGTCCGATCGTACTAGCACTAGGCTCACTGCATAGGGGGCTACAGCGATGTAGGCGAACAGCACCTCGTCGGGCTCGGGGCTAGACATGATGGGTGGCCGGGCCAGATAATCCTTGAGTTGCTGGAATGCTAGAGCACACTCCTCAGTCCACTCGAATCCCTTCCATTTGTTGAGTAGAGAGAAGAAAGGACGGCATCTGTCTGCCGACCTGGAGATGAACCGATTGAGGGCCGCGGTCATTCCGGTCAGTTTTTGGACCTCCTTGGGATTCCGAGGAGCATGTAGGCCATTAATGGCCTTTATCTGGTCGGGGTTGACTTCAATTCCCCTGTGGGTGACCATGTATCCTAAAAACTTGCCGGATCCTACACCAAACGAGCACTTAGAAGCATTTAAACGTAGCTTGTGCCTTCGCAAGGTCCCGAAAGTAATTTCAAGGTCTCTTATGTGCTCAGCTATGACCTTGCTCTTCACCACCATGTCGTCTATATAAACCTCGATATTTTTGCCCAGCCATGGCTCGAACATCCTGGTCATCATCCTCTGGTAGGTAGCTCCCGCGTTCTTCAAGCCGAACGGCATCACTTTATAGTGGTAGTTGCCAATAGGGGTGACAAAAGCAGTTTTCTTCTGGTCTTCCATCGCTAACGGTATCTGGTGGTAGCCTTGGAAGGCGTCCAGGAAGCTCATCCGAGGGTGGCCGACAGTGGCATCCACCAACTGGTCTATTTTCGGCATAGGGAACGGATCCTTGGGGCATGCCCTATTCAAATCCGTGAAATCTACGCACACTCGCCACTTCCCATTCTTCTTCTTCACCACCACGGTGTTTGCGAGCCACTCGGGGTAAAAAACTTCTTTGATAGCCCCAGCTTGTTTGAGTTTCGCTACCTCATCTCTTACTGCCTCGGCATGTTCCTTGGATGGGCGCCGAATAGGCTGTTTCTTAGGGGTGATTAGGGGATTCACCTTCAGGTGATGGCATATAAACTCCGGGTCAACCCCGGGGGCTTCGTACGCACTCCAGGCAAATACATCGAGATTTTTCTTTAGGAACTCTATCAACTCCTCCTTCTCTCGAAGAGGCAGCTGAGATCCGACTTGGAAGAAACGGTCAGGATCGTTTCCGATGACCACTCTGGTTAGCTCTTCACACCGAGTGTCTTCATCTGGCACTCCGGAGGGAACTCCTCGGGACTGTAATTGCTATAAATTCCCCCCCGTCACGTCCGAGGACTCGGCCGGGGCCTTATGCTGGATGGCAGCCACCATGCACCGTCGGGCGACGGACTGGTCCCCTCGGATCTCATGTATCTGCCCTTCCGACGGATATTTGATCTTCTGGTGCAAAGTCGAAGGAACGGCTCCAAGCGCATGAATCCAGGGTCTGCCCACGAGTGCCGTGTAGGGCGAATACGCGTCCACAACTATAAAGTCCAGTTCCACCACCTCGGAGCCAGACTGCACCGGTAAGCGTATCCGGCCTTTTGGGATGACCGGGCGTCCTTCAAAGCTCAAGAGGGGAGAATCATACGGCGTTAGGTCTTGGGGCTTCAGGCCCAGCCCCTTGTAGAGGTCCGGGTACATTATCTCCACAGCACTGCCCTGATCCACCATCACCCTTTTCACATCGTACCCCCCTATCCTGAGGGTGATGACTAGTGCGTCATCATGGGGTTGGATGGTGCCGATCTTGTCTTCATCCGAGAACCCCATGATAAAGGGGGCAACCGACTCAGCCCTCTTCGGTTCTCGGCATGGCTCCCCAGTTGATGGTCGGCCTACCAACATGACTTTCAATGGCCAGGACCCCGTTCTCCCCGGCGCGGCGAGGACGACATTTATGGTGCCTAGCGGTGGCTTTGAGGGATCAACTCCGTGCGCCCTTGAACCCGCCTGCCCTTGGCCGCTGGAGGGGTGCAAGAGGTGCTTCAGTTTACCGTCGCGAACCAGCTGGTCCAAGTGATCCCACAGGCTCCTGCAATCTTCCGTGGTGTGCCCATGGTCTTGATGGTACTGGCAGTATAGATTGTGGTTGCGTTTCTCTGGGTTTCCTACCATCTTGTTCGGCCACCTGAAGAACGATTCATTCTTGATTTTTTCCAGGACCTGATGCACTGGCTCTTTGAACACGGTATTAACTGTTTGAGGATTCGTCAATCCTGATTGCCCGGCAAAGTCTCTCCTGGGTTTGCTGTAATTATAACGGTCGGACCGCGACTCCCTCCTGTCCTGAGGGACAATCTTGTCCTTTCCCTTGCCCTGCTGCCGATCTTCTTCAACCCTCTTGTACTTCTCTATGCGGTCCATTAGCTGTCGTACGTTCGTGACCGGTTTGCCAGATAGAGACGCCCTCAATCCATGGTCGGCGGGGAGGCCTAGCTTGAACGTGCTGAGGGCCATTGCATCATTGTTGCCCTCCACCTCGTTGAACATCTCCCAGTATCTGTCTGAGTATGCCTTTAATGACTCAGACTCCTGCATAGACAGTGACAACAACGAAGAAAAAGGCCTGGCCACCCTTCGGCACGTGACGAAACGGGAGCCGAATGCTTGAGTAAGCTCCTTGAAGGAGTTGATGGAGCCTGCCTTCAGACCATCAAACCACCTCATGGCGACAGGTCCCAGACTGGAGGGGAAGACCTTGCACATAAGAGCTTCGTCTCTGGAGTAGACAGCCATCCTCTGGTTAAATTGACTCACATGCTCCACGGGGTCAGTTTTACCGTTGTAGATGGTGAAAGTGGGCTGGTTAAAACGCCGAGGAAGTCTAGCCCCATCAATCCGACGGGTGAAGGGTGATTTAGAAATCTGGTTCAGAGCCTTATTCATGGCATCGTTCTCCATGTCTCCACGCGATGGACTCCTACGTTGTTGCTTACGATGAGACTCCTCCTCATAAGTGTAGGACTCACTGGCTGGTGTCCTGGACTTGTGTTGATAAGAGACATCCTGTTCGTCATCAAGATCATCCTCAGAGTATGAGGAGGCCCGTTTCCTCTTCGCGTAGCGTAGCTCCCTCTTTAGTTTTTCCACCTCCAACTGCAGATCACGGTTCTCCTTTGCATGGGCCATGTGGCTTCCCTCCTGTGATTGGCTCTGGCTAAGACGCACAGTGTGCACGCTCCCCTCGCGGTTTTGTCCCCTTTCCAAGTTGACGAAATGGTCCACGTGCTGGGATGCTCTGGATTCTGCCTGTTGTTCGCCTAGTCCTGCCATTGTCGACTGTTGTTTTCACTCTTGCACGTGCTCTTCCCACAGACGGCGCCAATTGTAGGGACAGATTTTGCGGCCCAAGCCCAAGGAGGGATGGATTTGGAGCCCACTGAACCCAAAACAATGAATTTTGTAGAGTGTGGGTGGAAGAGCAAGGCGAACAGCAAAAATAACAGCATGCAACAGCCACACTAGTGAAGGAATTCTAACTAATAACTGCTCGGATGGGTATAAGAACAACGTCCGAAGAGGTGACTTCCCTTGGAGGGTTACAATTCTTGCTGCTGCAGTCAGTAATACACTTTTTTCTCCCCCCCCCCCATTAGGGGATTTTCCTACTTATATAGTACCTCCTCTCTCTATCTTGATCGTCCACTTGTTCATCATCCAGACATCCACTCGAGTGCTTGTCCCATCAAGGGTGTGCCCCAGCTTTATGTAAGCGGCGATAGCAGGTTGATACTGTTCAGGGGTCTCTTCCACATTAATGCGGCCAGGGAGGTAGGTGTGGTGTATTTAATGCGGTGGTTGAGGTCTGTCTTTTAGATGCTTCTCCGATCCAGTTATGTTCCCCCGCGTCCGAGACCCATTCTGTCACTACACCTGCCGAGAGAATCGCTCGGGCTGCAAAGGGTTGAACGTCGGATCCGAGGGTATTGGACTCCTCGGATCGTCGAACCCATCCTCGGATCGTGGACACCCTTCACCAGATGTTATCCGAGCCTTTGACCAGGCCTTCTCAGCTCTTCGGGAAACGGTGGGCCGTAGGTAGGGCCTTGGGCCCAATGCCTTTGGCTGGGTTTTCTCCCCTCACATCAATGATGAGACAACACAATCGGCTGAAGAATATTTAAGAATTAATTATTTTTTATATATAGTAGATCAAGCTATTTCTTCAATTGAAAGTAGGTTTGAACAATTTCAAATATATGACAATATTTTTGGTTTTTTATTTAATTTTGAAAAACTAAAATCACTAGATGATGATAGTTTGAAAAAAAAAATTGTCTTAATCTTGAATGTTTTCTCACACATGAAACTTATTTTGACATTGATGGCATAGATTTATTTTCAGAACTAAAAGTTTTAAAAGAAGTTTTGCAAATAAATGAAAGCTCTCCAATTTATGTACTAAATTATATAAAGAGACTAGAATTTTTTCCAAATGCATGTATTGCTTTCAGAATCTTACTAACTATACATGTTACAGTTGCATCCGCAGAAAGAAGTTTTTCAAAATTAAAATTAATAAGATCCTATTTAAGATCAACTATGTCACAAGAAAGTGGCGTCAAAACTTTCCTCTTATGGTTTACTAACAATTGCCCTAAGGCAGGGACGGAGACAGAACTTTGAGTTAAGGGGGTGGCTTTACTGTTGGTTGTGTGTGGCGATTTCAACTTTTGACTCTGCTACTTAGCTACTGAGATTTTTTTTTCCTGTGTGGGTAAGAACAAAATTTTTTTTCATAGAATTTTTTAAAGGGTAGGGTTATTTATTTTGGATAAAATTAGATAATTGAGCTTAATTTATTTTTAGTTTTACTAGTAATTTTTGTTGTTGAGCTATTTTTTGGGCTTGTATATTTTGTTTTAGATTTTAGATCTATAATTTTTTTTTTTTTTTTATGTTCACTAAAATGAGAAAAATGCTAGAGTTACAAGTTTTTTATAAATTACTAATGTGATAAGTGGTTACTAGTAAGAAAAAAAATGATGTAAGTAGTGGGCCCACATGCGAATTAATAAGAATTTGTTACCAAAATAGTTTGTAAAAATGTTATAAAAAAGTTTGTGAGTATATCATTACTCTTAAAAGAATCAATGATATTGTTAAAGAGAAACAAAATGTTATTTTATAGAATGAAATTGCTAAAATTAGTACATATATATATATATATATATATGGCGTAAATGCACTTTTAATCCCTACGTTTTGCATCTTTTACATTTTGGTCCTTACATTTTCATTTAACCACTTTTAGTCTCTAAATCAATTAACGCGTTCCACTTTGGTTCTTACAGTTACTCACTTAATAGAAATTACTAATGTGGCAAACGAAGTGTACTGTTGACACATTAAATGCTGACATGGCCAATAAAATAATATTAGGGATAATTACAGTTTATCCACCTATGGTTTGCTTCTAATTCGGTTTGCCTAACCATGGTTTCATTTTTGATACTTTACCCACCTGTGATTCCTTCCGTTACTCCTCCGTAATCCACCTCTAGTACAGACGTTATTCTAACACATAAACTCATAAAAACAGAACCTAAAACTGATCAAACACTCCTCACTCCTAAAACACACTCTCATCCAACGTGCTCACTAAACGAAGATCACAATGCAATGTGCTTGAGATAATGGATTGAGAAACTCCTAGGTTTTGATCATGCAAGCAAACCAAGGAAGAAGGAGACACAGTGTTCAGCAGTTGAGCTATTGCAAATAGTATTTTTGATTTTTGGTGCTTGGTCCGTTCATCTTCTATTGATTGGGTGAGTTCCTGACTTTGTCAGCTTCAAGTTTTGGTTTTCTTTTACTGTCATATGCTCTGTTCATCTAATTTTAGGTAGATCCTTTTAATTTTTGAAACCTAGGGTTTTAAAATTCTTTTTTGAAATTGGGTTTTTGCTTGCTATGTCTTCATCAATGTGGGGCTACTGGACCATAGGATTAGGCTTCCTTCATCAATGTGGGGCTCCATTGATTATTGCTTTTCATGATTTTGTAATAGTATTGATTATTGCTTTTCTGCTTTTCCTTTCCATGGGTTTGTCTCCCAAAAATAGAACAAAAACTTTTAATAATATTGTCTATTTCTGTGTTATGCTTTGTGTGGACCACATTATACATACCTAATTACTAGTATATAGTTAATTACGTTCATCAAGCCCATCTCATTTGTTGGTATATAGTTAGGGAAATTGAAAGAGAAATTTGATTGCTTATTAAAGTAATAATCTATAATAGATTATACTTTTTCACATGCAAGCCCATCTCATACTTTATTCTATTGTATTTTATATGCAGATGGCTGACTTGACATTCAATTTTGAGATTCATCATGGTGGCCAATTTGTGTGGAACCCAAATTTGGTATATTTGGGAGGTAGTACTTCTTTTATTGATGAGGTTGACCTAGATAGACTTAGTTATTTTGAAATACAAGATATGTGTTGTGGTTTGGGGGCAAATAGTACAAGTAGATTTCATTATCTTATTCCTGAAGGTAATTTGGAGCAAGGGTTAAGGCTTATAAATGAAGATGATGATGTAGTTTATATGTGTGAGATTCATGCTGCATGGTCTACAAATAAGATAACACTATATGTTGAAGGTGGTGAGGAGCCACTTGCAGTTGAACAACCATTTGCTAATGAGGAAGTGGTAAATGATGATGATGTGCATGAAGTACCTAAGAATGGTGATGATGTGCATGAGATGCATGAGGAAGGTAGTGTGGAAACTGAAGGAGGTGGTGGAGAAGATTTTGATTGGTTGGAGGAAAGGTTTGAGGGGCCAGATTTTGATAATGATGTATTTGGAAATGTAGATGATGGGACATCTACACATGATAGAGTCAGTGGCAGTGCAACAGCCCCACATAGGCCCTTTGAGGGAGATACTCCAGCTAACAATGACCCACCTCTTGAAGAGGGTGAATGGATTGAACCACCTCTTGAAGATGACATGGAAAATCTAGTAGATTCTGATGATGATCAGCCAGTACCAAGTGCTGCAAAAGAAACTGAGTTTAATGTCCAAACTGATATGAGAAAACCAGTGTTACAAAAAAGAATGAAGTTTCCAAATTCTAAGGTATTTAGGGAGGCATTGAGGGAATATGATATAAAGAAACTAGTAGATATCAAGTTCAAGCTGAATGAAAAGAAGAAGATATCAGTTTATTGCATAAATAAATGTGGATGGAGGTGTTATGCATCTCAACTAGCTGGGGAGTTTGCATTCCAAATAAAAACATTCAATCCAGAGTGCACCTGCCCTAGATTCTTCAAACACGGCCAAGTGACTTCAAGTTATGTTGCAAAGAAGTTTATGCAAGAGTTTGACAAAAATCCCAATTGGAAAGTGGCTGGTGTTCAACATCATGTGAAGTAAGCACTTGAAATTGACATAAGTTACAGTCAAGTGTATAAGGCAAAAAGGAAAGCTACTGACTTAATCATTGGGAATGAACAGCTGCAATATGGGAAGCTTAGTGATTATGCAAAAATGAAAAGACTGAATGATAAAGGAAGTAGGGTTATTTTGCAAATTGAAATGGAAGATGAAAATGCACAGCCCAAATTTAAGAGAATGTGTATCAGGTATAATGCACAAAAAGTTAGTTTTTTGGAAGGTTGTAGACCAATCATTGGTTTAAATGAGTGCCACCTGAAAGGGAGATTTGGGGGGCAAATATTTGCTGCCACAGCTAGAGATGCAAATGATAACATTTTCCAAGTTGCATTTGCTGTTGTTGAGCAAGAGAACAAAGATTCATGGGTATGGTTTTTACAGCAGTTTTCAGATGACATTGGGAATCCAGAACAACTTAGTCTTGTCTTTATCACAAATAGACAAAAGATATGAACTACAATTGTACTAACATATTTACCCACATATTTAAAGTTTAATAATACATGTCTCAGTTCATTTCAACATGTTTAACTAATATATTTACTTGATCTATTTTGTATATGAATTGGGGCCTTATACCTGCACTTGAGATGCTGTTCCTAACTTGTGAGCATAGATATTGTGTGAAGCATATCTATAATAATTTTAAAGTGGATCATAAGAGCTTGGAGTTGAAGGATGCATTGTGGAGATGTGCTGGAGCCACAACAACCAGGGAGTTTGAGAGAAGAGTGCAGGAACTAAAGGATTTGGATGTCAAGGCATGGGAGTATCTTGCTAACATCAACCTTGCACAATGGTCTGAGTCTCACTTTAGTAGTAGAGTTTTGTGTGACTGTTTAGCTAATAATGGTCGTGAGAGACATGTGGTTGACTTGGTTAGGAAAGCATGCAGTTGTAGGATTTGGGATTTGACAGGATTTCCTTGCAAACATGGGATCTCTGCTATTATTAAGAACCTGGAGAAAGTGGAGGACTATGTGCATCCCTATTACTTGAAAGTGACATTTGTTGAAACTTACAAAAAGATAATACAGCCAATTCCTAGCCAATTTGAGTGGGTTGAGACTAACCAACCTGCTTCTGTTGCTCCTCATGTGTATAAACCACATGGCAAACCACCAAAGCAAATAAAAAGAGGTCTTGAAGAGCTAAGGAACCCCTATAGAGTTTCTAGGGTGAACAATACAATCAAGTGTGAGAAGTGCCAGAAAGAAGGATATAATGCAAGAGGGTGCAAGGCAGGCATCACTGGTGAAACTCAATGGCAGAGAAGAGATAGACTTGCTAAATCAAAAGCTGTAAGTATTTCCATGCTTTGAACTATAGTCATTTCCTCATATATTTCATGTGTATGTAATTTATACAACCATATTTGTAGGCACAAGGCAATAGATCTACAACAACAAAGCAGACTGCAACACCTCAAACTGCATCTCAGTCACTAAGTACTAGATCTTAGCTTGCATACGGAGTTTTTGGTTAAATTGCATCTCAACCTGCACCAAACAATAGATTCGAGGCAGCAACTCAACCCAAGAAAGTCAATACCGTACCGGAGGCTGTATCGGTTTGGCTAGCGGTACGATATATTTCAGGTACCGGTCAATATTGTTGTACCGTTTCGGGATTACCGCTAATATATATATATATATAATTTTAAAGTGACAAATTCCATATAAATTAATATATCTATTTACATTTCAAATTTTTACCTCTTTTGTTCATAAAATTTTAAAGTGACAAATTCTATATAAATTAATATATCTATTTACATTTCAAATTTTTACCTCTTTTGTTCAAATTATTTTAAGCTAATGCCTAGCCCATTTCACTACTCAATATAAAAAAAAAAAAAAATTAAAAACCATAATAAGATTTCTGAGTGGTCAAAAAGAAAAGAATAGTAAACTGTAAACGAGTGGCAGATAAACCATGTTGGTTTGTCCGTCCCTTAATAACTTTTTTTAAATAATAATTAAAAAAAAAAAAAACCTTTTAGTAAGAAGCAGAAAGTGGGAAGGTGTAAAAAAGTGGAAGTCATCTTGAACTCTGTCCCTTGGGTTTCTCTACTAACATTTTGTTTAGAAACCCAGACCAGAAATGCCAAAAGAAAGAGAGTGACAATGAGGAAGAGAAGAAAATTCAAGAAGCTACTATGGGATGGCAGCGAGCTCAAGCCTCAAGATCTAACAATATTTCACTGGTGGATGAAGGTTCAACAATGGTGAAGATGCACTGTAAGTAGCAATTTTTTTATGAAAACCCATTTCAGTTTGTACTGGTCCAGAACGAACATACCGCCCGAAAAGCATCGGAATCTACTAAAATGGCTGAAACAAGCTGAAACACACTGGTATTTAAGATGGTACGAATCAACCCAGTTTCTGTATTGGTCTAAGCACCGGCACGAAAAATTTCGGCCGTACCGGCCGGTACGGTACGGTACGGAATTAACTTCCTTGACTCAACCTCCAACTACATCTAAGGCCAACTGGTTCTCTTTATCCTCACAACCAAGTAGCCATACCCCTAGAAAGACATGAGATTCTTTACCATCTCAGACACCTCTACTAATATCTATTTTGTTTATTTTTTTCCTCTTACTTGCTATTGTTGGACCATTTTGCTAACTGTTGGATTTTGGTTATGTAGCCAAGTGCATCTGGTGGTGGTGGGGCTCATGCTGCTGCTGCTAGGGGGTTTAAAAGTAGAAAGTTTGGTGTATCAAGGCCAACAAAGTTTCAACTAGTTGGTGGAAAAGGCAAGAAGGCTGCTGGCAAGGGCATAAAAAGCAGTAAATGAAAATGGAAGATATTAAAGTTTCAACCACTTTTTCTGTTATAGTTCCCACACTTAATGTAACTTGTATTTAAATTGGTCAAGTGTCAAAAAAAATATTGGCAATTTTGGTTGGAAGATTTGTATGTCTGATGTGTGGTGGACTAGTAGTTGAGTTTTGGTTGTAAATATGTCTGCATGTGACATAAAGTCACAATGGCTGTCTTCACTTTTGGCAGTTTATGACATTATCAGGATTTTATTAATGTTAATGTGCATTGACACAGGATAAAGTGTTTTGATGTCTTGTGCTTGTCTTTGCTTTTGGTGGATTTGCTTGTCCTGTGCTTTTGGTGGATTTATACAGGTGTATGTATTGACACAACAAATCATGTGTATGTCATGACCATAGGTCCATTTATGGGCAGGTGTAGCATAGAACCAAAATCAATATATATGGATCCATTTATGGGCAGGAAGTAAAAACAATAAATAAACCATAGAACATTTGCACAAAAACAATAAATAAACTACAGAACATTTGCACAAAAACAACACTTTGTATTTCAAGAGATGGATACAATAATCAGGGTCTTAATTCAATTTACACAACCACATTTCAACAACCCTCCAAGCATCATGGCAGATTAAGGGTCCTTACCCTTACATTGTTGTTCATTGAGGTAAAACACAACAACAACATTGCAAAAATGAAAAATAACCATGAAAAAACTAGTGCCAACTTGTACAATCTCTCACTCTCTCTAATCCTCTTAAGTTCCTCCCTAACTTCTACATAAAGCTCATGAGCTTCTCTTTCCCTCTGGTTAGATCTTTCTTCCATTTCCCTACTTCTCATTTCTCTCTGATTTGTAAGCTGCAGTTCATTCTCAAGCATACTTATCCTTTCACGAACAAGTGGGGCAGTTTCACTCCTACAAGTTTCGTTATCCACCTATTGAAAGAAGTCACATTTGGGACCAACTTGATCATTACAATTACAACAGTTAATTTCATAGTTCACAATTAATCACAACTAATAATTCAATTCAATTGAAATGAAATACACTAATGGAATTGTTTCTTACATTAAATTGATTACAATCGAGGAATCTTCTTCCATAGTTACCAAATTTTTGACTTGTTCGTAGGGTACAATTCTCATGGGTACATAAATGGCCATCTAAGGCATGGTAGAAACCACTAGTTGTAGACCCATTGCTAGTTAATGAAGACATAGCAAGCAAAAACCCAATTTTGAAAAAGAATTTTAAAACCCTAGGTTTCAAAAATTAAAAGGATCTACCTAAAATTAGATGAATAGAGCATATGACAGTAAAAGAAAACCAAAACTTAAAGCTGACAAAGTCAGGAACTCACCTAATCAAGAGAAGACGAACAGACCAAGCACCAAAAATAAAAAATACTATTTGCAACAGCTTAACTACCGAACACTGTGTCTCCTTTTTCCTTGGTTTGCTTGCACAATCAAAACCCAAGAGTTTATCAATCCATTATCTCAAGCACATTACATTGTGATCTTCGTTTGGTGAGCACATTGGATGAGAGTGTGTTTTGGGAGTGAGGAGTCATTTTAATTTTTAAAAAAAGTTATCTCACATAATGTTTGAACAAAAAGAAAATTAAACTAAAAACAAACATTAAAATCTAATAACTAAATAAAAAAAATTTCATTAGCTTTCATTATTTTTCGAGAAGAGCACTTCTGTTCTTTCTTCCCCAAATTCAAAACATGAAAAGTCAAAGGTACCTCTCTCTCATTTTCAAAGAGAGCGGTTTGAGATCTGAATTGATAGAGGAGATAAAGTGAGATTGGGTCACTGCTGTGAATTCGTTTGGGTTTTGGCCTTGAGGGTTCAAACCATTAAGAACATTAGATTGGGGTTTCGATCTAAGAGGATGGATTAGAGAGAAAAAGGTGTGGAGAGATGGCAAAAGACCACGTCGGTTCAAAGAGAAGTCATTGCCGAGTGGTGGCTGTGAGCAGTGGAGTGCTAGTTTTCTTCTCTAAAGACAGATCTGGGAACAGAGGTGAAGTGCAGGTTTAATCTCTCTATTTCACTCAACTTGAAACGATTGAGACCCACGAACCCAACCATCAACAACAGGGAGGCACACACCATCACCACCACCAATGGTGGCCATCGTTATTAGTCTCCCTTCCTCATTTGTTTTCTTTTCTATTTCTCTATTTATTTTAATTTCATTTGTCTTTTTTGTTTTGGGTATGGCCGAGACTTTTTTTTTTTTTTTTGGTTTGGTTTATTGATTAGGTTTGGTTTCAAGAAGCTAATGAATGTGTGTAAATTTAGATTGCTTTTAAAATGGTTGTAAATTCGGATGAACGTGTGTACTGTTGAAGTGTTTGTGTTCTGAATTTTGAATTGTAAATATGTAGGCTTTGATGTGTGTGGATATGTGTGTTTGGGTTTACATGTTCTATGTGTTTCCTTGCTGGATTTATAGATTTGATCTGTTGGAGGTTTCAGGTTTGTGTGTGTTCTTGTGTTATGGAGGTTGTTGTATTTGTGATCTTGTATTCCAGTGTGTTTTGAGTTTGTATTCTTAAGATTAAAATTTCTGGGTTGTGTTCATGTTTAAGATGTAATTAGATCTGAATTCATGTTGGGGTCATCTCTGGTGGGATCGGTCCAGCGAGAGTGTTGTTGGAGAGATCTAGGGAAACGAGATAAGGCAACCAGTTACAGAGTTGAGATGGGAAATTTATGTTTTTGTCGGTAAATTTATTTATTTTTGGTTTGTGTTCATGTGATTGAATATTTTGGTTTTGTGTTCTTTCTTGTTCATGTTTAAGATGAAACCAGATCTAAATTCATGTGTATTTTAGGTTCTAATTTTGTTTTTTGTTTTTTTTTTTCATTTTTTATTTTGTTAAAATAGATAAATTAATTTTCAAAATCAAAAGTTGATGTGGATGCTTATGTATCTTTTTTAATCATTATTTTATGCTGACGTGACATTTTTTAATATTATTTTATTGGTCACATTAGCATTTAATGTGCTAACAATGCACTCCGTTTGCCACATCAGTAATTTCTGTTAAGTGAGTAACAGTAAGGGCCAAAATGGAACGCTTTAATTGATTTAGGGACTAAAAGTGGTGAAATGAAAATGTAGGGACCAAAATGGAAAAGATGCAAAATGTAGAAACTAAAAGTGCATTTACGCCTATATATATAATAATATTTTAATATATATATATATATATAAGGGGGGCCGTTGCCCCCAGTCCAATCTTGGTTCTGTCCACGCCCTAAGGGCATCTGTTAACATGACGCTTTATGTTAAACTCATTTTCTTGTCCGGCAAGTGTAGACATCGCATTTTGTACCCCTTATGATTTAGGTCACGTTCCCCAATGATGCTAAAATTCTAAGACCCAAGGTTGGTTTAAGGTCCAATCAGATGTTAAATTGAGTTGAGAAATGTTAAAATAAAAAATATAGTGTTTAATGAGCAAATAAATTTATTTTTGGAAAATCAAACCAAGGAAACCCTCGGCATGCACACGAAGGAATTAGCCTATGCACGGAGCGCTCTACATGTGCATGCAGGCTTGATTATTCACACGCAGGCTTGTTCATGCATGCGCATGATCCTGCCCAAAAACCCTAAACCTAATTCTTTTGATTTTGCTTTTGATTCCACATGTAATACTTCTGTTTTAGATCATTTTTCATGTATTCATGCTTTTAAGCTTCCATTTCACATGTTTAATTGTTTAATTGCCTTTCACATGGTAGAATTGGGGTTTTATCTTGTATTTCCTTGTTTTGATGCCATTAATACGCATTCATATGTTCATGCATAATGCCATAGGCGTTGAATTGCTGCAAGATAAGTGAGGTAAGTCATGCATTTACAAAGTACATGCATTTACTTGTGATACGATCTATGCTTAGGATTGATGAACGTGATATGCTGAATAAGCATGTTGTGTTATTAGTGCTTTCCACAATCTCTTGATGATAACATGATTTGTTTGCTTTGTTGCTATCTTGATTTAATGCTTCTGCCTTAAATGTGATATGATGATAGTAACATGTTAGGGCTTATGTTATACCATGCTAGATGAATGTTAGGAGATGCCATGTTAGATGAATGTTAGGTTGACATGAGATGCCATGCTAGATGTATGCTAGGGTTTGTGTTCTGATGAGAATCATGACAGATCTATGGTGAGAGATGTTTGATGCCATGCATGTTGATTGTTAGATGTATGTTAGTGTGTGTGTGAGTAAAATAAAAAAGGTCATTCCTCGAGAGGACACTATATATATGGTTCCTAGACCATTGCAAAATCTAGGTGGCAACTCCCATCCATTGTGTCCACAGCAAGCTCGAGTTTGTTCACAAGTTACTTGATTAACTTATTCATTTTTTATATATTATGAAACTATGAATAAAACGTTATATCTCTTTGCAATTCTATAAATTTTTACTTTGAATAAACTGTTTATATCAACAACAAGTTACAAATAATAATTTAATATCATATGTACTTATTAACAAACTTATATAATATGATTTCAAGTCTATATAAATATGAAAAGAGATAGAGGCATAGAAAAAGAAGAAAAAAAATAATAATAAAGAACTAATATATAAATGAAGAGATAAAAAAAAAAATAAAACTATTAATATTGGATGTATTGTAAAGTAATGTGTTAAAATAGATAAAGTAATTTTTGAGTTGGTAAAATCTAAAAATTTTAGCTGCACCAATGCTGATGCTCTTAATGTTAATTTCTAAAGTTTATTTGTATTCTTACCGCAATATATATATATATATATATATATATATATATATATATATATATATATTCTCCCTTTTTCTTTGGTTTTTGCGTATATTCTCGAGTTAACGTACAAGATTACTGAATTGAACCACTTCTTATCTCTAAAAAGAAAAAAAAGGAACCACTTCTTTTCCAAAATAAGACACGAGCGTCTTTGTAAGCATTAGGTGCTCCAAGTGGGGAAATTTTTAAGCAAGGACATTAATAAATTGCTTTACTAATTACTTGAAAGAAAGAATCCAATTTTTTAAAAACTTTGGACATGTTGGTGATTAAAAATCATAAGAAAGTACCAATTTAGCAACAGTACTTTTGGCAAAGCCTCCAATTTCTTAAACATTTTTAATTGGATTATGGATTACTTGAAGGAAAGTCTTCCATTTATTTATTTATCTTTTATTTTGGACATTATAATTAAAAATATAAGAAATTGTGTCAATTGAGTAATAAGACTAGCAAAGACTTTCATTTATTGGAAACATGAATGACACTAGTTTTGCGATTTCTAATTTCAAGATTTTATATCATCAATAAAAGGGATGAAGGAAAAAAAATTATTGGGGAAATAAATAAAATAAGAAAATGTTAAATCAAGTTGTACATGGACACGTTTTTTTCCCATCTTCTCACCATCATGAATGTTTCTATTTTTAGTTTAGAAATGCATCCGTAATATAGATTAAATGTGAAGGTAATCTGAAGAAGTTAATGTAGTATTATGTATGTGAAGATATGCAACGTGAGTACCAAGTACGTACCAACATACCGGTCATTTATTATTTTAGACTTTAGAAAGAAAACTTTGAAAATAATTTCCAAATTTTATAAAATAATATAGGCAAGAATTGCATTGAGAAAGAGAAAAAAAGAGGCTTTTATTAAATCTCTAAATTTAGAATATTTTGTGTTTCATTGAAATTGTTTACTTCGATTAAATTTCTAAATTTGGAATATTTTTGAGTTTCATTGAAATTGCAATTATTTTCCTTAAAGATGTCACGTTTAATGTCACATTACAAATCCTAGAAACTGGTATATATATATATATATATATATATATCCTTTGAAGTTTGAAGTTTGAACCGAAGTATTCTACATCAACACATACAAACCATTAATATATGGCTACACATACAGAAGATAAGTCGGTCAATATCGAGCAATCCAAATGTGATAAGAAATTTTTTTGTACACACTGTGCAGAAGTTGGAAGAAGTGCCGATTTTATAACCCCAGATGGAGTTTCTAGCCACACTAAAAGAGCACATCGCAACTGTCACGTCCCATGTCATGAATGTGGCAACTTGTTTGAGAATGATATCTCCTTACAGCAACATTTTAATGAATGGCACTCAAAGTATGTCATCTCTTAATTAGTTCATCAATTTGTAAATTACCTTGTGAATATACAGTTATCTAGAATATAATTGATTCATCATATTTCTAATACATTTTTGGTTTTATTTATATTGTAGGAGGCAGACACATAAGAAACCATCAAAGAATCCAACACCAAGAAAAGCCGCTCGTTGAGAAGTGTGTAATCCTCGAACATTAATTAATGTTCTATATGTCCTATATATACAGTGTCTTCGTATTTTCTATTTTTTTGTCTTTTTCATTTTTCTTTTCGGGTTAGTGTTTTTTCAATATGTTACACAATAATATACATATATGAATAAAAGTTTAATTGTATGTGGTGCACGAATATAGATAATGTGGAGCTTTAACTCTCTCTCTCTCTCTCTCTCTCTCTCTCTCTATATATATATATATAGGTTTTTAAATTTTTTTTTTTAATGAGAAACAATATGGAGCTTCAAGTGCAAAAGGGCAATTTATTCCATTGATGATTATTCAAATGAAAAAAAAAATCAGGATTATTATTTAAAATATGTTTTATGTAAATTCTTATCTTCATTTAACGAAGGTCTACGGGCATTGCAATCCAAAATTTTTGAATTACTTTTATTATGCAATCAAAATTTCCATGTGCACAATAAAGAATCCTAGAGAGAGAAACAAATAATAATAAATAAAAAAGTTATTTTTTTTAAGAAATAATATATTTTTATTATTATTTAACACTCCCTATCATGGGATAAATTATTCATATATATATATATATATAGAGGACCCTATCAAGAATGTCTAATTATCTTAATACTCAATTATATAAGAGAAAAGTTAGAGATACAACTTTTATGCCATGAACCTTATGTGATGAAAAAAAAGTGGTGAGTCCATGTGAAACTAATGGATAGTTAATTACAATTTATCTCATCAAAGTTGTGAAAAATGTTATAATTCTAGAAAAACTCAAAATATGATGACATATGTACAAATTAATTGAGTAAGATCCTATCACAATCTTAATCATATCATTAAAAATTTGAATAGTTTATTAGTAAAATTTGCAATAATTTTCCTATTTTCACTAACTTCTCAATCATTATGGCATGCTCACCAACCAGCCATCTCTTCCATTATCTTTTTGATGTGCACTCATTGAATAGGTTGCAAATGTTTGTTATCAAGGAGCAGGATTAGGAGAGACCCAAATTGGTGGGGGCCAAACCAACATGGAGTGACTGATCACATAATAATTATATCCTGGCAATGGTTTGATACTCCTATCCTCCACGTTGTAAACCATGACCTCCTACAATGCCTTCTCGATGGCAATCAAAGTAGTCATCAGTAAAATAAATACAATTCCCCTTATATTTAGCAAGGTTTTGAGATGAGATACTCAAGGAATCATTTATTCCCACAAAGAATACATTATCTCCAATGTTCTTTACCATTCTCCATTTCAACTCTCCTTGATGATGATCTAATTTATAAACCACAAAGTCAATCGTTTTGTAGGAATAAATATGGTCAATACGAGAAATTGGTTCCAGTTCGTGAATCTTTCTAACCATAAAAAACTCACCGGACATCGTCCTCACCAAAGAAAAATAATTGAGTATAGTCCTTGGAAGAGATGGTACCAGCTGTGTCATATTTGGCAAGGAAGTACGGTCACCAACCCACAATCCTCCATCATTACGTAATACATAGAACTTCCCCTTATGGGAAATTATGTCATGATTTATATGTTGATCATTTTGTTGAATAAGAGTCCATTTCTTGTCCCCGTTTTTGCAGAAAGCTAAATCTGAAACCACACCGTAGATGGCCATTACCATGTACTCTTTGGAAGTAGTAGGGTTTGATGACAACACAAGCTTATGTATGAAAACATCTCTTACATATGCTATGCTTTCAACCTGTACTTTTGCTGGTTTAGGTAAGTTTGGTCTTGATGAAGCTGAAAATATCACCAGTGAGCCACACGATACTCGTTCACTCGATACGTCACCTGCACAAAGAAAAAGAGAAGACCTAATGAAAAGCACCGGTGTGGTGCCGGCCGAATACCCTTCGAAGGTCAAGTTAGAACTTCTTACAACTCTAGAGTGCTAGAGAGGGTTTAAAAATGTGTACCTTGGTTTGCGAGGGTATTGGGGCTTTTATAGTAGTAGAGGGTTGACCTCTCTTCCTTGTGCTAGATGTCTTTTCCTTATAGGAATTCTCATGAGCGTATATTGCGGAATCCTTTCCTTGTAGGAGACTAACACTAAGCGTGGGATATAAGACATTTTCTTATATACTCATGCGCGGTGATCAAGACAAACCACGTTAGGGTCATCAGCTTCGCCTACTCCCTTTAGCTTTATTAGCTTCGGCTACCCATCTTCATTGCCTAAGGTCAACTCGTCAGCTATGCGGTGAGCTTCGTAGACTTCCTAACATTGTCACTTACTAATGGATCCCGACGGAGGTTTGCTTACCCTCTTCAACTTGTTCTCATCAGCTTCCTCTTATGCTTACTGTCTTTAGCTTATTATCTTCAGCTTACTATCTTCAGCTTACTCTTCAGCTTACTGCTTTCAGCTTACTACCTTTAGCTTACTGCCTTCAGCTTACTCTTCAGCTTACTGCCTTCAGTTTACTATCTTCAGCTTACTGTCTTCAGCTTATTATCTTTAGCTTACTGTATTTAGCTTACTCTTCAGCTTACTATCTTCAGCTTACTCTTCAGCTTACTGCCTTCAGCTTACTGTCTTCAGCTTATTCTTCAGCTTACTGTCTTCAGTTTATTCTTCAACTTACTATTTTCAGCTTACTCCCCATCAGCTTTTCATTCAGTCCGGGTGTAGATGCCATCAGGTCGTAAGATGAAGTTGTCAGCTTAATGGCTTCATCTTGTGTGAAGTCGTCAGTTTAGAGACTGACAGCTTCATCTTGTGTGAAGTCTTCAACTTAGAGACTGACGGCTTCATTTTGCGTGATGTTTTAAGTATGCATAATAGAACTGATGGGTCTTTGGAGATCAACAACTTTTATTTTTCCAATTAAAAATTCCCCTTATCAGTTGCCCCCCCTCCATAATCTCGTCAGCTTTAGCTGACGAGTTATGGAGTTAACATCATCAGAAAGGTCACTCATGTGTGACGCCTCGAGCTACCTTTATTAAATGCTTGAGCATGTGGTACGAACTGATTGGTTCCGTTTCTTGACGAGCCTCTACAGTCAACACCCGTGAGTGACACTATTTTTGAGAAAGGTGACGATCTTACCAAGTCTGTGGCAAACCTAAAAGATGATAGCGTCGTCCTTACCCATCCTGTTGTTGACTAGCCCATCGTCCCTTTCACTCTGTCAGTAAACCCTCATGCTGAAGACCCTAAATGCTGAAGACCCTTCTGCTCCAGGCATCCAAGCCCTTCTTCCAAAAGGTGATGAAAAGCCCCTGGCTTTAAGAATTTAAACTTTTTTCTTTCTTTATTGTAAACGTAAGCTAATTTCAGAAAATATTTGACACCCACTTGTTTTTGGGCTTGTGCTTGTAAAAACATCACTTTATTTGTAGTATTTTACACCCGTTACTTTTTATTTGGCATGTGTGTCTATCCTTGACATTTGTATGTATGTTAGGATACATTCGTATTTGGTAATTTAAGGCGAATCCATCCACTTAAGGTGTCTTTTAGACAAGTCCTCTTTAACGGTTTCAAACCATCTTCTTCTTTGAACGCGTCCTTTTTGTGGACTGGTGGATTTGTTCATGAATCCATCCATTTGTGGATAATGGCGTCAACTTGCTTTTACTTGATGGACTTATCCACTGGCAAAACAAGTCATACATTCATCCACTTTGTGGATACGTTCATTCATTTTTGAGGGGTCATCCGCTTTGTGGACTTAGGTTCGTCTACTTCGTAGACTTGGTAATATGCCCGTCCACTTTGTGAACTTAGGCTGATTTACTTTGTAGACTTTGGTCAAATTTGTGGATTTATATTAAACTCGTCTACTTTGTAGACTTAGCAATAGGCCTATCCACTTTGTGGACTTACGCTTGTCTACTTTGTAGACTTGGTAATAAATTTGTTCACTTTGTGGACTTAGCAGTAGACTCAATGATAAACTTGTCCACTTTGTGGACTTAATAATTTTTCACTCTCTTAGGGCGAGGTCGTCCACTTTGGATTCATCAATGTCGTCCACGTTGTGGATTTAATAGGGTCATCCACTTTGTGAACTTATTGAGGTGACTAAGTGTTGGTACCTCATCACCTTGTGAGTCATCCACTTGGGGTCGTGGACTAATTGAGGTGACTAAATTTTGGTGTCTTATCACCTTTTTGGTCGTCTACTTGTAGGCGACTTAGTATGGTGATCATCCACCCATAGTTGACTTCGGTTATGCATTTATCCGTAGGTGACTTAACGTAGTGACTGTTCACTTGTAGGTGACTTTGACCACACGTCTACCTGTAGGTTGCTTAGCGTAGTGATCGTCCACCCGTAAGCGACTTTGGCCATGCGTCTACCCTTAGGTGACTTAGCATGTTCACCTGTAAGCAACTTTGACCATGTCTAAATAAACTCCTCTTATTATAATAAAACATGCATTCATTAAAAAAGTAGTTCTTAAAAAGAAAAAAAAGACCTGCCCTTTGGACTTTAAAAGAGTTATTGTAGCAAAAACTAAAATAGAAAAACTGAAGAGTATAACTAAAATTCACTAAGGTAAACTAGAAATAAAGGGGTGCTGCTCTTTATGCCATCCTTTTTATTGGTAGTACTTCCGTAGGTGCTTGGTGTTCTACGGGTGGTGTAACTTCAGTCCGTCCAGCGTCTCCAGTTCTTGCCATCTTTCGCCCTCTATCCTATCGCGTATCCTCCTGCCTTTCTCTTTTCTATTGAGTCAGAAGCGCATCTTTAGCATTCATGTACTTGGTTGCCCTGTAAAGCACGTTCAACATAGTATTTAGATCGTTCTTGTATAGTGAAAATAGGAACTTACCCTTCCACAGCCCATTTGTGAAAGCAGCTACAAGTATCTTGTCATCAACTTCATCGATTGAAAGCGCCTCTTTGTTAAAGCGTGCTATATAAGACCTTAGCGTCTCATCTTCCCGCTGCTTGATGCTTATCAAGCATGCTGTAGACTTCTTATACCTATGTCCTCCGATGAAGTGCGAAGCAAACTGGGCGCTTAGCTCTTTGAAAGTACTGATGGAGTTAGGCGTCAACCTGCTAAACCATATCCTTGCAGGACCCTTCAGCGTAGTGGGGAAAACTCTACACATGATCTCATCGAGTACCCCCTGAAAGTGCATCAAGGTCTTGAAGGACTCCGAATGATTTGGAGGGTCTTTGTTTCCATCGTAGTTTTCCACTTATGGCATACGGAACTTTAGTGGAAGGGGGAAGGAGTTGACGGAGGTGGTGAAAGGTGAATTGGTTCGGTGGACCAAATCGTCGAGGTCACTAGACACCCATCTTTTAAGGGCATTAATCATAAGGTCCATCCTTTCTTTCATCATCTGCATCTCTGCGACCATGTAAGGGGGTGATGTATCTAAATCGAAGGGACAGTTGGTATCCTGTCGTTCTTGTCGGCCTGGGGCGTTGTTGCCTTCAGGTCCCTCCTAGTTCCTTCTTTCAGTGCTGGTTCCTTCTTGATCATCTCTTTGGTTATTCGATGTTGCATTCTTCTGGCGTAGCTGTTCTTCCAGATCGTGGTTTTATTTGGTGAGGCATTCCACGGTAGCGGCGAGAGTTTGAACTTGTCTCTCGAGGGCAGTCGTGGGTGGTTCCTCTTCTTGAACATTGTTAATGGTTGCCATCGAGCAAGTGAGCACCATGCAACTCTTTTGTCCAAGAAACTATAGTATGGCTTGCGGATCGTAACAAAACGTTTCCCACAGACGGTGCCAACTGATGAAGCTGAAAATATCACCACTGATCCACACGATGCTCGTTCACTCAATTCGTCACTTGTACAAAAAAAAAAAAAAAAAGAAAAGAAGAGAAGACCTAACGAAAAGCATCAATGTGATGCCGGCCGAATACCCTCCGAAAGTCAAGTTAGAACTTCTTACAACTCTAGAGTGCTAGAGAGGGTCTAATAATGCGTACCTTGGTTTGTGAGGGTATTGAGACTTTTATAGTAGTAGAGGGTCCTCTCTTCCTTGTGCTAGAAGTCTTTTCCTTATAAGAATCCTCATGAGCGTATATTGTAGAATCCTTTCCTCGTAGGAGGCTAAATACTAAGCGCGGGATACAAGACATTTCCTTATATACTCATGCGTGATGATCAAGACAAACCACGTTAGGGTCGTCAACTTTGCCTACTCCCTTCAGTTTTATTAGCGTCGGCTACCCATCTTCATTGCCTAAGGTCAACTCGTCGGCTATACGGTGAGCTTCGTGGACTCCCTAACATTGTCACTTATTAATGGATCCCAACAGAGGTTTGCTTACCCTCTTCAGCTTGTTCTCATCAGCTTCCTCTTATGCTTATTGTCTTCAACTTATTATCTTTAGCTTACTCTTCAGTTTACTTTTCAGCTTACTGCCTTCAGCTCACTGTCTTAAGCTTACTATCTTCAGCTTACTCTTCAGTTTACTGCTTTCAGCTTACTGTCTTCAGCTTACTCTTCAGCTTACCCTTCAACTTACTATCTTTAGCTTACTGTTCAATTTAATATCTTCAGCTTACTCTTCAGCTTACTATCTTCAGCTTACTCCCCGTCAGCTTTTCATTCCATCCGGGTGTAGATGCCATCAGGTCGTAAGATGAAGTTGTCAGCTTACGGCTTCATCTTGTGTGAAGTCGTTAGCTTAGAGACTGACAGCTTCATCTTGAGTGAAGTCTTCAGCTTAAAGACTGACGGCTTCATCTTGCGTGATGTCTTCAGTATGCATAATTGAGCTGACGGGTCTTTGGAGATTAACAATTTTTTTTTTCCAATTAAAAATTCCCCTTATCAGGTCTTACTCTCAAAATTAAATATTCTTCATCAGCCATATATGGACGGTATCCTAATACATCAGAAATTGTGTCTGTTGGAGGTAGTTGGATTTGAGCTCTTGTGAGTGGATTGATTAGATTTAACTCTGGACACCCGTCAATCATGAGTACCCAACCATATGAGGATCCTCACAACAACTTTCCCTGCACTTTTGAAAGTTCCAGCTTATACAACTTATTTTCTAATATGCTAAAAAATTTGCAATGTGTTTCACTTGCATCGTTAGCTGGTGGAATCATCAATCATGGAACTTGGCTAAGTTGATGGTTTGGCAACTTTGGTAGCAAGGATTGGAATGACTTGCAAGTTGAGCGCAATCGGACATAATCAGCATAGATTGTGAGCCGCTTCCCAATCTCATATTTCAAATTCTCTGGAAGTTCTGACAACTGACACTCATGTTTATTTTCTTCTGAAGCTGCAGGAGAAAATAAATAAACAATAAATTTTTTAAATAATATTTTTCTTGTATCTCATAATTCCCTAATTTACATACTAAATAAATAAAATGATGAGATAAATGGGGTAATTTTTTGGTTAGAGACTTTAATATAGTCATTGAGTTACAAAACAATTAACACATATCAACTTCTTGTTATTATAGTTGGCAAAGGAGAAAATTTTCATTTGAGCTATATTGGTCAAATATTTGTGTGGTTTTGCCAGAACAATTGTAAGTAAGAGAAAGGGAGGGGGTAAAAAAGAAGATTTAGCATATGTTTTCCATTAGCCATAAGATACATAACGAGTAAAAATAACATAGTAATACAAAGATTGAGTGAAGATTTTAGATGAGAATTATAATTTATGTAATTGTTATGGATGGACTCATGTTTTGGACAGAAACTTGAGAATTATAGCTTTATAATAGTTAAATTTGTTTGAATTTAATCTCATGGTTTTTCTTTTGAAAGAGAAAATATTTTCTATATAAATCTTTGTATTTTTGTATATGATCGATCTCTTTTATTATTAATTTGGTTATTTTGGTTAAAATATTTTTTTGAGTTTGGTTAAAAATAATTGTTAAATTCCTTGATTTAAGAAATACTAAATTGTAGCCCAATAAATCTTCACAACAATTCGACCTTATGCAACATAAATCCTTAACCAAACCATGCAAAACAACCATTTACCCATTGTATAATTACGATAAAAAGCTTGTTTCTATGCTTGTCTACTGTAATGATTATTACTTCAGACTATATGTAAATACTACAAGTAATAAAAGAAATTGTTCATAAAATAGTTCCATTTCTACGCTTATGTTTGGTAGTATTGTGACAACACAATAATTAAACTATATTTGAATATGTATATCAAAGTTTGATACAACATGATGAGATGATAAAATAGAATCATATTTCAATAAAATCTCTAAAATAATATTTATATTTGTACTTTTTGTGAGTCTTGCTTGTAGCATACAATTATATAAAATGAAACAATTTTACAATTAACGTCATTATCATTTGTCTAAAGTTACTATCCAATAAATTTTAAAAGAGAAAAATAAATTTAACAACATCTCCTGTAGATATTGAATTCTAATAACTAACAAATTCACTTTGAATAAAATGATGAAATATGAAACAAGCTTTTAAAAAAGAAGAAGAAGAAGAAGAAGAAGACATGTTTCATAAAAAGTTAATAACTGGTTGAAATTTAAATGAATAAATAAAAATTGAATAGCCTTATACTTCTCAACATAAACGCAATCACTAATTACGATTGTTATCTTTTATTGAAAAAAAATATCTTACACTCTTATGGACACAATAATTACAATATTTAAAGAATAGTTACTGTGGATTTTTTTTTTTCAATAATATAAATGCAATCAAACAACAAAATTATGGTTTCAAAAGGAATAAACATTTTAAACTAATCTATTCCTGAATACCAAACATGATCAAAGTATTGAACAAAAATATAAATTAAAAGTTCACTTCTAGCCTTCTATACTGCACTGTTATTACTTCTATTAATAAATCTAGTAATGCAATCATAACATTTTTTATAATTGTTATCGTGGTTGGTTGTGATTTGTATATATACTAGAAGTCTTGTTAATGGTGGGCCTTTATAAAGTGATCTTTTTTCAATTATAATCAATCACCTTAACATGTCTTGAAATATATTTCTGGAGATTAGTGTTTTTCTCTTTCAATGTATTATTGTAATTATCAAATTATAAAATTAAAAAAAAAATTTATTGCAGCTTTTATTTGCTTCCCCAAAAAGTAGATAAATGATAATAAAGTGGTGGGAGGAAAAGATTTCTGGTAAAGAAATATAACACCTATTTGGTAGATATAGTAGAATTTAAACTTATAACGTCTATTTCATAATGATTGCTTTTATCATCAAGTTAAGATACTATTTTGTTTTCATTGTAGGCTGGGTTTAAACCCTCAATACGTTATTCGACAAATAAAAGACTTTACTTGTTGAGCTAACTAGAACTCTTATATAACATCTATTTACAAGACTCAAAAATAGGGAAACAGTTATAGAAATGCAAGATTTTTAGTTACTTCACTTCACAATACAATTTTATCTCGTGACCTTTATAATCCATATTGATTTTAGTTTATGATTAAACCATAAGGATGGTACAGATCCAACCCTTAAAAATCTGAAAAGCTTAAACACAAATTAAGTAATTAAGAAAAAATTATAACAAATACTTCATAATGGAATGACATAACAAATAATTCTATTATATTATTGAAAAAATATGACTATTAGACAAAGTAAAATTAAGTAACCTCTTACCCAGAACTAGAGCTGGACCCATAACAACATAACCAATGCGTTTCATCTGTGTGTGTGCGCGTGCGCGCGCACGTGTTAGAAGCACCCAAGGGGTCATTCAAAGAGGGCCATGTGCTTTAAAATGATTTGAAGAGCATTTAAGTCCAGATTTCACTATTAAAATTTGATGGAAAATGGTACTATAGTGAAAAGTTTAAGGTCTATTATCACCGTGTACCCTTGGTGCGGTGGTCACTCCACAAGTATAAGTGTTTATGGAGTGTGGGGGGCAAGGGCTGAGGTTCAAGTCTCTATAAGGGAGTTTCACACACATATACACTTAGATTAGACTATAGTAGAAATTCTATCTTGTAAAAAAAAAAAAAAATGGTCTATTGATTATTATTTAAATGAAAAAAAAATCATGATTTTTATTTAAAATATATGGTCTATGAATTCTTTATCATTCATTTTATGAAGGTTTATAGGCATCAAAGTTCAAAAAATTTGAATTCCTTTTATTTTGCAATTAAAATTTCCATGCGCACAATAAAGAGTCCTAGAGAGAGACAAAATTTTACGTCATAACATTTTCTTCAGTTTTTATTTTATTTTTTTAAGAAACAACATTTTTTTTATTTAACATTCCCTATCACAAGAGAAATTATTCATTGTATAAGGAGACGACCCTATCAGGAATGTCTATTTATTGTTTTGCCTATCACATCTTTTTGTGTTATTAATTATAATTAAAATCTGCATATTGTTCCTTTTTGCTTAATCACAAAAGTAAATTATTGAAATATATCCAACAATCTTAAAG
Organism: Quercus variabilis; assembly: GCA_030445155.1. NCBI lineage: Eukaryota > Viridiplantae > Streptophyta > Magnoliopsida > Fagales > Fagaceae > Quercus > Quercus variabilis. Next base: position 49,379,568 of record CP129447.1, on the reverse strand, counting down.
CAGATTTCGCTTATTTTAATATATTTTTGTGATTGTTTTCTATATTGGTGTGTATTACTGTGTTATACTTAATCTTTGAGTCTTGGGCAGTTTTGCGAATTCGTTCTGTGATTACACGAGATTGATTGAAAGTTTTTATTGACAAAATTTCTTTGGGCTTTTGAGTTTGAATTTGGGCTTTTGGTTTGTTTCATCACATATTCATCTGTTACAAGCATAACATCCATTCGAATGTTGATGGCTTTTGTAGCATTGCATAACCTAAAGATACATCAAATGGATATAAAAAATATATTATTAGGTGAATTAAATGAAGAGATTTATATGGAACAACCTGAGAGGTTCATTGTTCCAGGACAAGAAAAGAAAGTGTGTAGGCTTGTTAAATCTCTTTATGGATTAAAGCAAGCTCCAAAGCAATGACATGAGAAATTTGACAATGCAATGATGTCAAATGAGTTTGGAATGTGTGTATATTAAAGATACCACAAATGGCTATGTCATTGTATGTCTCTATGTTGATGATATGCTTATTATAGGTAGCAATAATGATATCATTAAAGCTACATAGAGAATGTTGACTAGTGAGTTCGACATGAAGATTTAGGTGCTGCAGATGTGATAATAGGAATGAAAATTTCTAGAAAATTTGATGGACTTGTCTTATCTTAATCACATTATGTTAAGAACATTCTTGAGAAATTCAGGAAATATGATAAGAGTCCAGTGAGAACATCTATAGATGTAAATTTACATCTAACTAAGAATAAAGGGTAAGAAATATCTCAATTGGAGTATTCAAAAGATAATAAGCAGTCTTATGTATATAATGAACTGCACAAGACTGGACATAGCATACTCTATCAGCAAGTTGAGTAGATACACTAGTAATCCAGGGGAAAACCATTAGAAGGCATTAGTTAGGGTTTTGAGGTATTTGAAATACACCATTAACTATGGATTGCACTACACTTGGTATCCAGCTGTACTAGATGGGTATAGTGATGCTAATTGGATATTTGACACAAAAGACACAAAATCCACAAGTGGATATGTCTTTAGCCTTGGTGGTGCAGCTGTATCTTGGAAGTCTACTAAACAAACTTGCATTACTAGGTCCACAACGGAATCAAAATTTATCGCGTTGGAAAAGCAGGAAAAGAAGCAGAGTGGCTTCGTCATTTCCTGGAGGATATGCCAATATGGATGAAGCTTGTGCCTTCTATTTGTTTACTTTGTGATAGCAAATTAGTTATTGGTAGGGCACAGAGTCATATGTACAACGGTAAGTCTTGACACATACGACGAAGGCATAAGACCATGAAGTAGTTGCTTTCTAATGGAATTATTTCCATTATGTACATAAAGTCGAAAGGGAATATAGAAAATCTGTTAACCAAAGGGTTGAGTAGAGAGCAAGTAAATTGCTCATCGAGGGGAATGAGATTAAAGCCTATGACCTAAAAGTCTCCGAGATGGCAACCCAACCTAGCTGATAGGAGATCCCAAGATCTTAGTTCATAGTGACAACCAAATTGTGGAGACTTGGTTTATCACTATCGAGATAACATCTCCCACCCATTCTTATGATGAAATAGTGATGCCTGTTTGCAATGTTTAGGATAAACTTTTCTTTTAATGATTCTTATATCTTGGAAATCCAAGTGGGGTATACCAGGATGTTCTTAATAAGAGTCACCTATATGAGTGTGATGTGGGCTGCTTCCATGAGAGTATTAAGGCTGAATTTTCTAGAGCACATCATGAATATACCAGGATATATTCTAGGCAAAAATGAACAAAACCATAAGAATGAACTATGTTAAAAAATGAGCTGTGTGAATTCTATTGTCTTGGTATACACAAACTCCTGAATAGTTCAAGATATTATGTTCACTAGTTAGCCAGCATATCTGATAGTCTTTCACAAAGGAAAGTTCAAAGCCAAAAGCTACTTCTCCCGATACTGTAACTTTTCTTCTACTCTGTGTGTGTCTGCATTATCATTTACATTGTTTTTATCAATTTCCATTCATGTGGGGGATTGTTAGAAAACTAATATGGAGTGAATAAGAAATTGACTCCTAATGTGTCCACTTGAACATAATATTGTAATGGTGAGAATCCTTGAGTCCCACATAGGAAATGATAGAAAATTAGAGTTTATATGCTTATGGGTTGGACACTGGGTTGGTTTTAGGCATGTGTGGACTGAGCCCTTTTGTCTAAATAATAATAACATTTTATTACTTAATTTTTGAGTCAGTAAGTTTGTATACAACAATTATTTTTGAAATAGTTTGTCAGTTTAATAACATATATATTCATAATCTCTCATTCATGAAAAACAACTTTTTTAAGAAACTCTTCCAAAGAATATTTTGTGCATTAACATTTGAGTCAAAAAAAGAGAAAGAGACTTCTTCTCCATGCTGTAGATCATTTTATCCTAAGAGACAGATGTCTGTGAGTCTCAAAGCATCACAAATTGTGTGAGGGACGAAATCTGCTTTAAGAAGATTGTGTCAAACACAAGACTTAATCTATATCATTCATCCTTCACGCATTTGGTGTGTAAGTTTTTAATTATCTTGCAGATTTCTTCTTATATATACAGTATCTATGTATTGTTTTTGCCTATCACATCTTTTTGTTTTATTGCTTATAATTAGATCTGTATGTTGTTCATTTTTAATTAATCACAAAAGTAAATTGTTGAAATGTATCCAACAAAACCCACCCACTCACTGTCAGTGATTCTAAATCAGATATCGTAGTAGTTGCGTTTCTAGATTTGAAACCAAATTTTGACAAACCCACTGTGCAAGGAGGATATGATGAAGAGCTAGATCTATGAGAGCCAGAGCCATAATGGATCGGTTAAGAGAGAGAGGCCCAAATCAGAGGAGGGAGGCCTCGGAGGAGGTGGTGGCGACGAGCGACGGAATGGTGGTGACAAGGCTCACCTTGGTCCTCTCACGACAACTACTCTGACAACAAAACAAGTTGAGATTTAATGGTGGTCACCAGAATGGAGGCGAAAGGTGTTGTCATCGTTGTCGATGGGTGTTGTCACTGGGAAAAAGGGGGAGAAAGAGTTGTCTGTGAGATTTTTGTAAAATGTTTTACACTTTTTTTGGTAAAACATTTTACAAGTTTTTACACACTAAGTTTTAGTCAAAGGAAAATATTTTACAACTTTGATTATGTTTTACATGCAATCAAACACTTGAAAATAGGAAAATATTTTGCATCGAAACAAACGAAGCGTAACATCGAGTTCCACATCATTTTTTTAAAGTGGAACTTGATATTCCTAATATGAGTTTTTTGCAAAATTAAAAAATAAAAATTTAAGTGTAAAACAATGTTAAGGATATCAATTTCCGAACCAGACTTAACCCCATAACAACCCAAAAACCTCACATCTTTGTTATCACTCAACTTTTTTGCCCTTCACTCTCTTCTCTCTAGCTTGCATCTCCCTCCTTCACATATCCCCAAATCGCTCACTCTCTCTAACTCTTCTTTATTCTCATCTACCTTCTCAGCTCTCAATTGTCCATCTCAAAAATCCCTCTCAATCATTCGTCTCTTGTAAAAAAATCTGCTTATCCTCTCTTCATAGCAACTGAAGAAAACCATCACATCTGATCTCTATCTCTCTTATGGTGTGATCTTTCTCCATCACATCTGTCTTCCAAACCCTAAGGTAACGTTTCCTTGCATCAGTTTAATTTGGTTGTTAATTACTTTATTATTATTTTTTTACTCTAAGGTGTTGTTTGTAAAATTGGTTGGTGGGTTTTACGTTTTAGCACCCAAAACATCAAACTCAAAATATGAAACAAAATTTCACGTGCATTTGGGTTTGTCAGTGATTATTTCTTGGATTAAGTATTGTTCTTGTATAATATGGGATGAATTATGAAATAATTTGTACTCCTGAGATTTTGAAAATTGAATTCTGAAGTAAAAGAATATTTAGTGAAACTTCCAGTAGGGTTGTCTGTAACTACATTTGGTGAAATTTGAAATTTGTATATAGTATGTAAAGTAAAATAAAAACTACTTAATACAACATGTTATTATGCAAGGATAATGGTTTTGATTGAATTGAATTGGAAAAGATAAATTCATTTGCACATAGCAATTGGTAGTCCAACCACCTATAACTAGAGCCCTTTCTTTTGAATTTCAATTATCTATTTTGTTTTCAATCATACAACTTGCCCTTGAATTTAAAGAACCACAAGGACCATAGACCATGTATTGTTTGACAACATCATAAGCTAAAGGTTTCTTACTCAAATCTGGAATTTTTGTTGAGGTTATCTTTTCAATTTTTGCTGTTTTAGTATGCTTGTCATCATGATGTAGGAAAACCAATATGTGTGCATGAGGTAGCCCCCTCTTTTGATATTCAATGGTATAGACAACTTGTACCAAAATAGCAAGTTAATTATGTCAATTTAGAGTAACTATAAAGCCCAATTAAACCTCCTATTGTCAAGAACAGCGGTGTATTTTGATTCTATCAAATTTTTACACCTGAATGCAATGGATAGGACTAACTTCCTTTCACAACCCAAACATTCATATGAAAATCTACTAACCCAAGTTTTCAACTAATGTCAAATTAATCATTATGCATGAGCATGGAAACCCCTTACTTTGATGCATGAAATACGTAAGAAATCAATGAAATTTAGAGAAGATATAGGACATAACAATTGATAAAGATCAATAACAATTAAAAAGGAATAAATATGTGTGAGAAATTTGATGAAGGGAGAGTGTTGTTGCAGAGAAGAGATGGCAGCAAAGAAGTGACAGAGTAGAACGTATGGGGGCAGAGAATTAGTGAAGTAGAGGAGGGATAGGGTAGAGAATGAACAACAAAAGGAGGAGTTAGAATAGACTTCGAAACGGTGGAGGAAATTGTCCTGCTCTTGTTGGAGTGCGTTTGATCGAATGGGTGTAACGTTCGATTTTTCTAAAGTGTTAAGGTGCAAATGGTGTAACTCTTCAAATTTTGTTTTGCATTTTTTAATGTATACATGGCAAATTTTTAAGTGGGTTTTTTGCCTACGTGGTAGCACGACCTTAATTGTTGAAATCCACCCCCAAAATAAAAGAAATTATTCAATATATCTGGTGGGTCTATCCTCCTTTCACACGATTGTGGGTTTCATATGCAAGACCCACATATAGAGTCCATCTTTATATGAGAAGATGGTGCAGTATATTGGATACGTTGAGTACTTTCACCATAAATAGATAATAATTGGTACATTAAAAAATGGACTTAATGGAAATAGACAAATTTACTTCGAAATAAAAGTCTTTTTTTTTTAAAAAAAAGAAATTTTATAATAAGTATTAGATGAGTAGTCATTGGGTGGTTTCCATCTATTTATTTTCTTTTTCTTACTCAAAACTTTCTAAAGGAGCAAAAATCTCAATTGAATGATAGCTACATAAGAGCACTAGCATAAGGTGTGCCAAATGCTAGATATTTAGCATTTGACACACCAAACACCAAAAAGTATACTACATGAGATGTGCCAAATTTCAAAAAAAAAAAAAAATGAACATGCTACAATACTATTCTACTAATAGAACAACATTGTAGCTATGTTCTAAACAATTATTATTTTAATACATTTTCTCTCATTTTCTCACTTCAATTTTTTTCACTTGTCTCATTTCTCCCTCTCACTCACTTCCCCTCTCAGTTACTCTCACTCTCCCTCCTCTCTTTGTTACACATGTTGATAGCCACCACCGCCAAAGACAAAGCCACCGTAACGCCCACAAGTTAACAACCACCGTGAATTCGAAGCCATCATTCGAGATTTCTCTTCTAGTTCTTCTTCTTTGTTTGGTAGTTTTGATTTTGGTTTTTTTATATTTTATTTTATTTTTTTATTGGTGGTTTTAGTGGGTTTTGGTTGGTGGTTGTTAGGTGATGGTGGTGGGTGGATTTTCAGTGGTGTTGGATTGTGAGTTCGGGTTTTACAATGGTGGTTATGGGTTCTTTGTGATGGGGGGTTGTGGGTTTATGGTGGTGGAGGGTTGACTTGTGGGTGTGGGTGTGGTAGGTTGTGTTTTATGGTGGTGTAGGGTTGTGGCTATGGGTGTGGTGGTTTGTGGGTTTATGGTGGTGGAGGGTTGTGACTGTGGGTGTGTTGGAACATGAGAGAGAGAGAGAGAGAGAGAGAGAGAGAGAGAGAGAGAGAGAGAGAGAGAGAGAGAGAGAGAGAGAGAGAGAGAGAGTAAAATAAATAGAGTAAAATAAATAAATAAAGTACAAGTGAAAAATAAGAGATGTAATGTAGAGGGAATGGTAAAATGGTGTGTTAAATTTAATAAAGTAGCTTTTTGATATGCTGATTGCTAAATTTTTTAGAATTGCTTATGCTAGTGCTCTAATAAAGGTTTAGAATTAGCTCCTATTCAATCATGTTACGAGTAAAAGAGCATTCACATTAGTGGTGCTAAAAAATTTAGCTTTTAACAACTAAAAATGCTACTTTATCTATTTTAACTCCCTACTTTACATTACATCCTATATCTCATACTATATTATTTTACCACTTTATTTAAATATTATTTTTTATTATTTCTTTATTATTTGTGAGAATAGATTGAATTTTTTATTGAAGGGTGAGAGAGAGAGAGGAATAAAATATTAAGGTTTATTTTTAACACCTTGCTGCAGTAGTTGCTATAGATAGCAATTTACTATGGCGAGTAGCCAAAAAAATTTATATATAGCAATTTGGTTATAGCTTGGTTTTTTTGTTGTTGAGAGCTGAAAATCACTCTAAGGGTAAATTCCATTAAAATGCTCTGAGATTTGGCCTACTATCAACTATGTCCTAGAAATTTCAAAATTGACCAATTTAGTCTCTAAAGACAACTTAATCCTTAACGTGGTGGTGGTGGTGGTGGTGGTGGGGTGCAATTGTAAATCTAATCTTTAAGAGGTGTTGTCTTGGCCAGTCACAAGTCCAACTGAAATTGCTTGTCAATGCAAAGGTGAACGACAGGTCGGAAATCTAAATGTTGTCAGATGGCAGTGAATGGTGGTTTCGTACACCCGAGACAATCATGTCAAGTCATGGGTTGAGCCTCAACCCAAACCCACCCAACTTGTGGACACCCCTTGTTGGAATAAAAATTATGGTGAAGTCCATAAATTAAAAAGGCTAAAATGCAAGAACACTCCTAAGATTTGGGTTAGTTGCAAAAACACTCCTTAGGGGTTTCAATTTTTCCTTATAACTTCCTGAAACTTTAGGTAAGCAATAAGGTCAAACCTCGTCCAATCTTTCACTGTATGGATTTCTAGGTGAAAGGAAAGAGTAGTGGCTAGCTTTTCTTTATTCAACCTCCTAGATTGTGGCCATTCCTCCTTTCTCTAAGCGACTAGACTGGCCCAGTGGCAGCCTTGCTCTAACTCAGACTCAGAGGGTCTTGAAAAGCACAAGACTCTAGTACCAGTAACGAATCCTTTTGCATGTTTCCATATTCGCCAAACTAACACCTAAAATTAATTCACGTAAACTATTATGGACGGAAAAATCACACGATCACTTTAAAAAAACTCATCAACTAATTTATGCCACTAATCACATGATGGCCAATTAATATTTTTGTCCATATGAGCTAATAAAAAGTTAGTTCCGGTGCTCAATTTAACTGATATGAAAATCTCAAGGAGTTTTAACAAAGAATTGAAACTCCAAGAGGTATTTTTGCGGCTAACCGAAAGATTTGAAACCTATTGTGTTTTTGCAGCCAATTAAAAATATAAATTTGTCTAGAAATAAACAATTAAAAGTTTTTGTTTTTACCATGCCTGAGTCCCGTCTGTGACTCGAAAAGCATAAATAGACTGATCAGGTGGTGGTGGAATCTACCGTGTCTCTGTCTGTCCAAAATCCAAATTGGAAAATTACAAAAAAAGAAAAAGAAAAAAAGAAAAGTGACTTATGTCGTGAAGTCGACAGGAAATCGGACGGTAACTGATCGAAAATAAAATAAAAATAGGAAAAGTTCTTCTCATCAGACGAACTACAGCGTCAAAACAGTCAACTTAAAATTATTAAATTACCGAAACAAAAGGACCTACTCCTCTTCCTCTCTCTCCCATCCAAATAGGAGGTTCAAATTCAATACAATAAACACACAAGCAATATATAATATATATATGAATGTCGTAGCCTTCGATTTAAAAATTTATTTCCTAAACCTTCGTAAAGTTGAAAAAAATAAAATAAATAAAGCTTTTTTAACTTGTGAACCTTCGTACTCCCAAAAACCCTGCTACTTTGAATTCAACAAACCCTATTCGTCGATACAACAACAACAACAACAATGGCGTTGCAATCACACGGTGTCAAAATTCCGTGTCAGGGATTCACAGCGAGCTCGGATCTGTCGCGCATGGCTATCTCGTCGAACCAGCTCAGCTTCTCGAATTCTAGAGGGATTGAAGATTGTTGGGGGAGGAGGAGGAGAGCGAAGGCGATAAAAGTAGCAAAGAGAGGAGGAGGAGGAGGGGTTGAAGCAGTGTTGAAGGCTGAGGAAGAGGAGGAGGAGCGATTCTTCTCTGATGGAAATGTGGAGAATTTCACGAGCATAATGAAGTTCGGAGGATCTTCTGTGGCCTCCGCTGAGAGAATGAAGGAGATTGCTTCGCTCGTTCTCAGTTTCCCTCATGAACGACCTGTCGTTGTTCTCTCTGCTATGGGGAAAACCACTAACAAACTTTTACTGGTATTTTTCATTTCCACCATTTTCGCTTTTTGTGTTTTTGTTTTGCTCAATTTTGGTTGGTTATGGTTTGAGGAATAACAATAATGGCTGTGATGAAGGCTGGAGAGAAGGCTGTGAGTTGTGGTATCTCTAATGTGTCGCAAATCGAAGAGTTGAGCTTTGTAAAGGACTTGCATCATAGGTTTGATTTTATTAATTTTCCTTTTTTTTTTTTTGGTTTTAAAATGAGATTGAAATGGAGCTCTGTAGTTATTCTGATAAGCTAAGTGTTGTTTTTAATTTATTCAGGACGATACGCGAACTCGAAGTTGATCCCTCTGTTATCTCTGGTAAGAACTCTTCAAAGTGCCTTAGAGTAATCTTTCCTTTTGTTTGTGTAATGTTTAGTTGATAAATTATGTCTTGTACTCGATTTAGAAGCGGATGCCATTTATAAATTTATGCTGACTAACGAGTTCATTTCAAGGAAATATGAAGAGAAGAAATTTGAATTCATGCTTTCAATATTTGACACCCCAATTTGATCGTAATGTGATGTGTTAATTGGATTATTTGGGTGCTGTGGGTTTGTACATTTAACAGCTCACTTAGAAGAACTGGAGCAACTGCTGAAAGGTATAGCTGTGATGAAAGAGTTAACTCCCCGCACGAGAGACTATTTAGTTTCATTTGGAGAGTGCATGTCCACGAGAATCTTTGCAGCATATCTCAATAAAACTGGTGTTAAAGCACGCCAAGTACGTATATTCTTCTTCACTTGTGTATTCTTTGTTTGTCAAAATGCCAAACTGTCAATTTTAGCTGTAGCTCACAATGTCACTACTTAATTTTGCAGTATGATGCGTTTGATATTGGTTTCATAACCACAGACGATTTCACAAATGCAGACATCTTGGAAGCAACTTACCCAGCTGTTGCCAAGAGATTACATGCTGATTGGATTAATGATCCTGCAATTCCCATTATCACTGGCTTCCTTGGAAAGGTACTACTGAACTGCTGCTGCATCCGTTTTCCTGCTGAGAAGCTACATAATTTAGTTTGCTTAAATCAAGTTTATCAGCATGATTTGCAAGCATGAAGGAGTATGTGTTTCTCTTATTGTAGGGTTGGAAATCTGGCGCAATTACCACATTGGGTAGGGGTGGTAGTGATTTGACAGCTACGACCATTGGCAAAGCTTTAGGCTTGCAGGAAATTCAGGTCAGAATTAGACCGAGTTCATGTACTGCAAGAACTCATATGCGCTGATGAACAGAATCATGCATGTTTTCTTATCACACTCTCTTCTGGAACTTACTTTAGTATCACTTTTGGTTGGGAATTTTACAAATATACCAGCTTAATTAACAATTTGAACAGGTGTGGAAAGATGTTGATGGTGTTCTTACTTGCGACCCGAGTATTTATCAACGTGCAGAACCTGTACCATATTTGACATTTGATGAGGCAGCAGAGCTTGCATACTTTGGTGCTCAGGTTAGATTTCTATTGCTTCCCACCGTTCAGAAATTGTCAGTGAATAGTGTTAGAAGCTGGACTGGACCAGTAGGTTGAATTTTCACATCTTAGTTTGTAGGGTCCTCATGCTAATTCATTTTAATGTCAATGTGTATGACACATCAATCCTATACAAATACACTTTTCAAATGTGAGGGGTTTTCCAGGGTATATTAATTTATTATGGATGCAGAGATACTTATAGCTTTAACATGTACATATTGAATGTTTCCATGATCATCTTTTTGCCAACTCCTGGTTTGATTCCTCAAGTAATAAATGTGGTTAAGTGCTCTGCCACCATTTTTGGGCTGGGCTTTTTGTTGAAAGAGCAGGGCAGTTAGTAATATTCCTGTTATACTTTTATTTGTACTTGTATATGGACTCGTGATGAAACTAAATTATTGGGACTCAGCTAGCATTTCCTGGAACCAAAACATTGTTATCTAGAAAAGAGACTTAGGCATTTCTCTTATTTTTGGTGAAAGTGAAAATATTCATTTTGTCCTGTATGCAGGTCCTACACCCACAATCCATGAGACCAGCCAGAGAGGGTGATATCCCTGTCAGGGTTAAGAATTCATACAACCCTACAGCTCCTGGTACTCTTATCACTAAAGCAAGAGATATGAGCAAGGTTTGTAGCAGCTGAAACTTCATCATTGGTGTGTTTGGAGGAATTCAACAGTGTTGACCATTTTCTTCACCTAAATCAATTACAGGCTGTGCTGACCAGCATAGTTTTAAAGCGAAATGTTACAATGTTGGATATAGTTAGCACCCGCATGCTTGGTCAATTTGGCTTCCTTGCAAAGGTAAGAGATTGTTTCTGACTTAATTTTGTTCTGTCACTTGTTGCCAATGTGGCTTATGCTAGTTATAAATCCTACTTGCTTTATGTTTTCCTCCAAGTAGGTGTTCTCAATATTTGAAGATTTGGGCATATCTGTGGATGTTGTTGCCACTAGTGAAGTTAGTATATCTTTGACATTAGATCCATCTAAACTTTGGAGCAGAGAACTGATTCAGCAGGCAAGTGAATGATTGTCTATTCTTATGTTATTATTTTTCTCTTACTTCGCATTTTACATAGTTTTATGTTTAATTTTCCTGTCAATCATATCTGAGGTGCTTAGTATGACGGGCCACAAAAATGCTTTCTGGTTCAGTGTCTAATTAGTGTACCACAACTGGATGATCTATTGGTGGTACTTTATAGTTAATTGGTATTCTCGGATTAGGAGTGTTCAAAGTTCGAGTTGGTTCGGGTGGGGTATCAACTCACAATATCACTTACTCTTCTCGAGTTGGGGACTTTCCCACCTGCATCCAATCAAACAATCATTTGAATCCTACAGCTCACCATTTTTGGGTTTTAAAAAAGAAAAAGGGAAAAACAATGTTGCTGGGCCGATTCAACCGGCCACATTTACATTCTTGTTTAAATGGCTTGGGATTCAAATGACGGTGGATATTCTGAAGATTTTTGTTTCAGCAAGCTATGTTTTAAAATATTCTTATTCTTATGTTCAATGCCATGCAAAAGGTCATTCTTACATTGCAATATAGAACTGTGATAAACTATTTCTTGGCTTGATCAATGCAATTACTTGCCCTGTTGAAACGTTTGTGTGTCTCACCTTCTTGCCTGGTAAAGTATTAAATCTACTTGCACCAATCTCTTATCTGATTAGGAACTTGACCACGTAGTAGAAGAGCTAGAGAAAATTGCAGTTGTGAATCTCCTGCAGCACAGATCAATCATCTCTCTTATTGGCAATGTTCAGCGTTCCTCGTTGATACTGGAAAAGGTGTTGTATTTTCTTGTGCAATTTAATAGAGATTACCTTTAACTATATTCCCTTTCAATGTTTGATGTACTTATAAATCATTGGGACTTTTGAATTGAGTAGATTTTCTCTTTCCATCTTTTACATCAGATTTTAATGGCTTGATGTTTGGCAGGCATTTCGTGTTCTTCGAACCCAAGGTGTTAATGTCCAGATGATCTCACAAGGGGCATCCAAGGTCATTTCATCATGATTGTTATCCATACTAATATTTTATTTTTCTTCTGTTTCCTAACATTCTCTTAATAATTTTGGTATCAACCAGGTGAATATTTCATTAATAGTAAATGACAGCGAAGCTGAACAATGTGTGAAGGCCCTTCACCACTCCTTTTTTGAGAGTGGTGATCTGTCTGAACTAACAGTGGATGCTCAAAACCGTGAAATTGGAAATGGCTCAGCAATGAAGCTAAACAACGTGTGAAGGCCCTTCGCTACTTTTTTTTTCCAGCGTGGTGATCTGTCTGAACTAACACTGGAAGGTGAATTTCGGAATGGTTCAGCTCTGCCATTGTGAGTAGAAAATTGACTATAAATCCTAGTACTCATTCACAATGATTCTTTTGGTTTCCCAACAAACATATTTACTGGCCATTTCCATCTGTTAGGCTTGTTTGAATTTCAATGCAAATGAAGCATTAACTAGTCCTAAGGACACAATTTGAGTTGCATTTAATACTTTATTATAAGGACACAAGTTGAGTTGCATTTACTTTATTTAAAAAAAAAAAATGATGTTTTGATTAAACGGCTTAGCAATGAGTGAATTGTGGAACAATTCTCAAGAACCCTCCAAAATTGATGGCACCTTGTTTTCCTACATGGTTGTCATAACCTGTGGTGGCGATACAAGTTTTTTAACATTTTTCATTTTTGTGCCACCCAACTGAAGCCGTTCCGGAAGTTGATATTTTGCCAAACATTCTAATAATTTATTAATCTTTGAACACGTGATGCAATGCTGCCAGATTTGGCTTTAAAGTAATGGCACAACTTCTGTTTTTTAGAGTTATATGAAGTGATACAATTGTTTTTTCTTTTGTTTGAGAGAGTTTTCAACCTCTCAAAAAAAAAAAAAAAAAGTGATACAATTGTTTGTTACACTTAAAAATATATAACTGCTCAGCATGTTGTTTACGAGAATTCTATAAAATTAAATAATTAAATGTCTATAGGTATCGTATTTATAAAAAAGAATATGTCAGTTGCTAATACGTTTTCTTTGGAGGCAGAAAACAAATTGTTTGATTTAAGATTTGGCAATGAGTTGTTAGGTTCGAGAGGATGAAGAGCTGTCCACTAGTGTTTTTTTATTATAAAATTTTTTAACAATGCATAAAGCCTACAATTTATAGACAATAACTACGTGCACGCATAAAACAGACTTAGAAACACAGAGCAAACACAACAAATACAGCCAATGACACACTTTAACTACTACTAGGAAGACTACATTACTACCAGACTACATTACTACCCGTGCTATTAAGGTTGTCAAAATCGAAATCTTACGTAAAATTATGGAAGGTAGGTGGAATCGTGAATCGTAGGATCAGATCGTAAATTGTAAGATCTTATATATTTTCAAATTTAAAACAAAAAACACATTGATAATGACTTTGTATATTAAATAATCACGTAAATTGTGAATTTATCCATAAAAAAAATAAAGATTTGCATCATATGATGCAATTTGCATGTCATACATTTTTTTTTTTATAAGAATGTTATATATACGAACGGCTACTTTATGCATAAAAAACACAGAGTAGACCCAAAGAATACAAGAAGAAAAAAAGAGAGAAAATAGAAAAGAACCAGACAACAATAATTACAAAATAGAAAGAGAACTAAACAAAGAAGGGAAAGAATTACTAGACTTGAGTCTCCAAGTCCGAGACCAATCAAAAAGAGTCCCACAAAAAGAAGTAAAAATCTGATCACCAAAACCATCCAAATTCTCAAAAGTCCACTGATTCCATTCCTTTCAAATACACCATAGGATACACAACAGAACTGAGATTCAAATTTGAGATGAATGCTTTCCCAACCAATTCCACTAGTCAAAAAGCAAATTTGGGATCTATCTCGGTATAATCTAAGACAAACAAAAAGTTTTTAAGGCAAAGCTCACAACCAATGAGCCATCTCACAATGAAGAAGTAGATGGTTTATCGTTTCTCCACGATGATAGCACATAATGCACCAGTCTACAAAAACCAATCTCCTCAATCTCAAGTTAACGCCTGTTAGGATCTTATTCCCAGTTATGCATCAAATAAAAAAAAAGACCCATCTAGGTGCCTTTACTCTCCAAATACCTTTCCAAGGAAAGAGAATTGAGGGAGAATCCCACAATTTGTTATAATACGACCAAGTGTCAAACTCCCCATTAGGTTTCAACTTCCATCTCATCAAGTCTCCAACATCCAGTGGAGGGGTATTAGCTCCCAAAATACAAAGAAAAAGCAGCCCTTCATCCAACTTCCATTCATTAAGATCTCGAATGAGACGAACATCTCAAATTCTCCTATCCTTTGCCCCTTGCCTCAACAGAGAAGTTTCTACAGAAGCCTCCTTATCAAGAGCAATACCATACAGCCTTGGGAAAGCCAATTGAAAAGGTTGATCCTCATACCACCCATCCTGCCAAAATCTCACTCTATTCCCCAACCCAACAATAAACTGACAATTTTTGCTAAAATCCTCCCATCCCATACGAATACTTCTCCACAAACCACACCCATGAGCTCCCCTACCTAGCTTTGAGGTCCATCCCCCTTAATCTTCCCCATATTTTGAAACTACCACCTTCCTCCATAACCGATCCTCTTCCTTCCCAAACTGCTATAACCATTTCCCCAATAAGGCCTTATTGAAAGTAGTAAGTTTTCTTATCCCCAAGCCACCATTGGCTATAGACACACAAACTTTATCCCATCTTACCAGATGAATCTTATTGTCACCCCATAGAAAATCCCTATGCAAATTTTCAATTTTATTAGCCACATAAGTAGGAATGGTAAATAGAGATAGAAAATAGGTAGGAAGACTAGATAACATACTCTTGAGTAGCATCAAACAAACCCTATTAGACAAATACAACTTCTTCCACCTGGCTAATTTCCGTTCAATTTTTTCCAGAATGGGATTCCAAATTGAAGGGGAGTTATGCGATGCCCCCAATGGCATGCCAAGATAAGACATAGGCAAAGTTCCAACTCTACAGCCTAAAATATCCGCCAGGGTATGCACATCATCAACCTCCCCTATTGGAACCATTTCACTCTTGTGCACATTGACCTTCAAACCTGTTACTGCTTGAAAGCTGAATAACAACAACCGAATATGAAGAATTTGCTCCACATCTGCATCATAAAATAGGATAGTATCGTCTGTAAACAATAGATGTGAAACACTTTCCCCACCACCCCTTCTACCCTCAACTTTAAAACCACAGATCAAGCTAGCTCCCTCCACTCTTCTCACCATCCTACTGAACACCTCCATCACAATCAAAAACAGCATAAGAGAAAGCAAATCCCCTTGTCTTAAACCCCTTGAACTACCAAAAAAATTATTTGGAGACCCATTAATCAAAATAGAGAACTGAACTATGGATATACAAGTACGAATCCACTTACACCACTTCACTCCAAAACTCATTCTATTCAACAAATCCAACAAAGCCTCCCAGTTCACATGATTGTAGGCCTTCTCAATATCAAGTTTACAAAGGACTCTAGAAACCTTACTCTTCCCTCGACTATCCACACACTCATTCGCAATAAGAACCGAGTCAAGGATTTGTCTCCCCACCCACAAAGCTATTCTGAGTCTCCGAGATCAACTGATCTAAAACCACTCTCAAACGATTTGTCAAAACCTTAGCTAAGATTTTATACACACTCCCCACCAAGCTAATAGGCCGGAAATCTCTAATATCAAAGGTGTTGTTCTTTTTAGAAATTAAAGCAATGAAGGTAGCATTAAGGGATTTTTCAAACTTACAATGTTGAAAAAACTTTTCAAAGACTGCTAAGACGTCTTTCTCCACTACTCTCCAACAATGCTGATAAAACGCTATAGTAAACCCATTCGAACTTGGAGCCTTGTGCCCCTTCAAGTCACTTATGACTTGAAGTATCTCCTCTCTCTCAAACTTCCGTTCAAGCCAAACCCTTTCCATATCTCCAATACGATCAAACTCCAAACCTTCCACAAAAGGCCTCCACCCCTCAGACTCCTTGTACAAATTTTTATAAAACTGGACTACCTGATTAGTTACCTCAAATTCCTCCTCAAAAACCACCCCATCCACCTTCAAGGCCCTCAAATGATTAAACCTTCTATGGGAGTTAGCCATTTTGTGGAAGAACATGATGTTATTATCCCCTTCCTTGATACATAACATCCTAGATTTTTGTCTCCAGGAAATTTCCTCTAAGGCGAGGAGATGCTCCACTTGGGACCTCAAATCTACCCTATGACATTTCTCTACATCAGTGAGACCTAACTCCCCTTCCTTAGCATCTAAAATTTTCAACTCCTCCATTAATTGTTTCTTTTGACGCTCTACATTACCAAACTCTCGGCAATTCCATTGTACAATGTCTTCTTTCAGAGCCTTTAATTTTTTGGCAAGCATGAAACTAGGAGTACCTACAAAAGAATGCTGATTCCACAAGGATTGAACTTTATCCATAAACCCCTCCATCTTCAACCACATATTTTCAAATCTAAATGGACTTTTCCCCCTTGCCATTCCCCCTACCTCTAAAAGAGTAGGACTGTGGTTAGAGATAGGACGGGGTAAAATCCTTTGAATAACATCTGGGAAGTGATCCTCCCAATCTAGAGAGACCAAAACTCTATCAATTTTAGACATTGCTGGTTGATCAGTACCACTTGACCAAGTATAGCTACCTCCTTCCAAGGGCAGATCAATCAAGTTAAGATCCTCAATAAATTCAGAGAATTTTTCCATAGCTAGGGTCAAACGAGTCTCATCCCTACGCTTACTAGGAAAGTGAACAATATTAAAATCCCCAAAGCAGCACTATGGTATCCTCCAATACTGCTGAATACCTACCAACTCATCCCACATGTGACCCCTCTTGTTGTTCTCATTTGGGCCATAAACCCCTGAACATGCCCATGTAAAACCGTCCTCCACCTCTTGCCACTTTACCGAAACTGAGAATGTTTCGACCATAACCTCCACCTTATCCAAAACCCTTTTATCCCACATAATCAAAATACTACCAGCAGTTTGATCAACCTTCAAAATAGCCCAATCCACATATGGACAGCCCCACAAACTACAAATCAGTTGTCTATTCATGCATCACTACGTCTATAGTAACAAAACAAATATCTTTAAGTTTTGACTCAATGTATCTAAAAAGTTCAATAAACGTTTAATTAGCAACCAAATTGCAAAATATTTATAAACACATGGAAATATTTTTCAAGTTCTAAGTTTAAAATTCAAAATAAGTTATCAAATGGAAACTAGCTAACTAAAATATGAAATCCAAAAGAAGATGAATATTAAGGTGAAGTGAACATTTAATTATTTTCATTATAGTGTTCTTATAATCACCGTCCTAATTATTATCATCATCAATTTCATCATCTATGTATACACTGAATATTTGTATATTAGAGCTGCAAAAGAGATCACGATATAACTTCACACTCAACTAATGAAGTTATATCACTCAGCAACAATTATAGAGTATGCTATATAAAAAATCAATCAATCAATATACATTTTAGTAATATTAGAATACAAATTAGTATATTGATCAAACAAGTTTAACAATATTATAGCTTAAAAGGTAGCAAAGCCAATACAAATTCTTTATTTAGAAATGATGAAGTATTCCTTCATTTTGATTACAAGTGAACTAGAAACTAGAGAATATTTACTTAGTTTAACATAATTATATATATAAAAAAATTAAAAAGTCATACCATCATAGCATAGAAAAATACAAGCATACTAATAAAATTATAAATAAAAAATACATTTTAGTAATATTAGAATACAAATTAGTATATTGATCAAACAAGTTTAACAATATTATAGCTTAAAAGGTAGCAAAGCCAATATAAATTCTTTATTTAGAAATGATGAAGCATTCCTTCATTTTGATTACAAGTGAACTAGAAACTGGAGAATATTTGCTTAGGTTAACATAATTATATAAAAAAATTAAAAATTAAAAAGTCATACCGTCATAACATAGAAAAATAAAAATCTTTAAAACTTCATCAAAACCAAAAATTTATCCCATAAAAAGAAAAAAAAATGATGTTTTGGTAGAATCGGTAGGATCCTATACAATTTTACAATCCTATATGATCTTACACGATCCTACTATTTTTACAATTCAAGTGCGATCCTAAACGTTTTGGTGAGGTGGGATTATAAAATCGTGTGATCTTACGATCCAAATCGTGATTTTGACAACCATGCATACAATAGATCTAACTAATTGTACCCGTAAAGCGAGTGTAGAGACTAGAGACTCATCCTGTCCCAAAAGTTGGTAGTGATAAAAAAATAAAAAAATAATAAAAAATAATTTAGTGGGACAGGTCAAAATGTGGTTCACAATGATATTGTTGTCTTCTATGGTAGCCTCGTGACATAATCATAAGGAGAAATGATATGTTTACAATATTTTCATAATATTTTCACAACAAATTTTATGTAACAAGTTGTTATAGGTTGTTATTGGTAGGGTAAAAAAGTAATTTTAGTAATAGGTTTAAATTAGAACCAATAACAATTAACCATCTAAGATTTGTTGTAAAAATGTTATAGATGTAGCACATCTAATATTATAAGCGAGACTTGCCAACGTTGCCATGTCTATTTCCTTCCACATTAGATACCTACAAATTCTCAATTAAGTTAGTAAGATTAGGGGGATAATTGGTACTATGAGACTTGCCAATGTTGCCATGTCTGTTTCCTTCCACGTTAGATACCTACAAATCCTCAATTAAGTTAGAAAGATTAGGGGGATAATTGGTACTATGACAAGTTAACCAATTTTGTTTTGTTTTGTTTGTTTTGTTTTTTTTTTTTTTTTTTGATGGACAAGAATTTTATTCACAAAACAAAGACAGACTCACATAGAGGAAACAAGAGCCTAATCCTTAATGATAAGCTTGAAGCAAGGAGGGCCAAATCCAACAATTAACCAGTTGATGATGCCAAAAATTGTCAGTAAGCTGTATAGT
Organism: Quercus variabilis; assembly: GCA_030445155.1. Lineage (NCBI taxonomy): Eukaryota > Viridiplantae > Streptophyta > Magnoliopsida > Fagales > Fagaceae > Quercus > Quercus variabilis. The sequence continues at coordinate 49,360,174 of CP129447.1, read as the reverse complement.
ACTCACGTGCTCGAAACAAGACCTGCGAAACAACAACAAAGAGAAACCCTAGGAGGGTACCAATGTGGTACTGGCCAAAGACCCTCCGAAGGTTAAGTTAGAGAACTTTTTCACAACTTTAGAGTGTCAGAGATGTGGTGAATTATGCGTACTTTGGTTTGTAAGGGTCTCGGGGTTTTTATAGTAGTGTAGAGTTGACGTCCATGCCTTAGTTAAGAAGATGTTTCCTTGTAGGAGAGAAACTCTTTATTTCGCGTATCTTGCGGAATCCTTTTCTTGTAGGAGTCTTCCTGATTTGGGTTAAGCATGGGGCACAAGATATTTCCTTATATACTTATGCGTGTAGAACAAGTCATGTTGACCCCGTTAGCCTCATCCCGTCAGCCTTGCTGTCCATCAACGCCTTCTAATCATTTCTATTCCTTTCATTGACCACCGTCAGGGGAGCCCGTCATTCTTTGAGATGGATCGTCAGTTTCTCAGGCATGCAAGCAAAGTCATCAGCTATTCAAGCTCGTCAGCTTCACTTCAAGAATTTCTACCTATCACCAGTTAACTATGAGAAGTTAACCAGTTATGCGCAAAAATAGAATTCATTTATATTTGAGTTTGTCTAAAGCTCTTGACCCATGCTAACTGAAGACCAAACCGTATAGCCCATATCTCTAATACCATGTTTGTTGTAATTCTGTGTGTAATGAGTAATGATGATCCAAGGTGACAATTGCCCATGGGATTGTGAAATGTGAAATTATTTGGGGCCAACTAGATAGGCCAAGTAATAAAAGCAAATATAGAGTACTGTATAAGTATCTGTTTGGGAATAGCTTATTTAACTTTTTACTGAAATTTTTTTGCTAAAAGTATGCTAAAATATACTTATACTTAGAAAATTTTTGAAAAAATGAAAAAAATAAAATAAAATAAAGGAAAATATGAGATTTTAAAAAACTGCACATAAAATGATAAAAACTAAAAGCTAAAAACTGAAATTGATGTCAAACAGGCTAGTATGTGGGAAAGGTGTTTTGTTAAATGGGTTTAAAGAGAACCACCATATGATGTCCAAGTTACAGAATTGGTGACATGTAATGGGTTTCCAATTGGTTGCAATGTGGACATTGTTGTAATTGGGCTGGAAGATCTTGAATGGTGAGAGGGGGCACATCAAATGCTGCAGGCTGCAGCTGCTAGAGGCCTTGATCCGTCTAACTTAATTAACAATTAATGTAATATTAGCTGGTAGTAATTAAAGAGCGAATAGGACCACACAATAACCAAGCATTTGTCCTGAATTTAATGTTCATACCCTGGCCTATTTGCCATTGAAGAAGGTTAGTTTTTCCAATGGCGATTGCTTGCCACGTGTGGGAATTGGTCCTAGGTAGGTTTACAGGCTTCAAGGAATATTATTTTGAGGAAAGTACCTCTGCTTTAAAGTGGAAGGCTGGAAGCCCAAGAGACTCGGGGTTAGTCCACAGTAGCCAAGCCAGGTTCATAACAAGGGCGAGGATGGTTTTAGTTATAACTTGATTGTATTTGTTGATGGTGACCCTTGCCTTGAGAGATGGTACAAAAGAGAGGAGCACACTTTTTGTTTCTTTGATATCTTAATTATACTAATATTCTCTTACTACTATAGAGAGATATACAGATAGGGATCCTTTACTCTCTTGTTAGTATTCTCAAAAAAGAAAAAAAAAATGGTGATCCTTCACTCTCTATTATGCTCAAATCTATCATAGAAACTAACATTCAAATATAAATCGGTTTTTCCATTAAAAAAAAAAAAAAAAAAAAAAACACCAATCGGTCTATGTTGCAATTTGTGTTTTACTCTTTGGTGTCGTTGGATTCCCTAGTTAAGCATGGCATATCCAACTCCTCCAAAGCTTCTCATCTTTTGTTTCACGCTTGAATTTTCATTAACTTGGGTCTGTATATGCAGCCTCATCTCCAACAAAAGCCTCTTAGTCGTCTCTTGGATCTTAATGACTCTACTTTTTTTTCCCCTGGGTTTTATTTATGATGGATACAAATGATGAATGCAATCAATGAAGATGAGCAATCAACGCAAACAAGTGAGAGATTGTTATTTGGACTTTTATTGTCGAGGCAGAGGAGCCCAGACCAATTGAGTTCAATTACTTGATAGAGTCTAAATTCAATAAGGACGTGTAAAGGACGTGTAAAGCCCTTTATTTACGCCCTCCAATACAATTAAGACACATCAGTATTTCACAAATTAATCAATAGAGCCTACCACACTCAATCATCCTCATTAATCTCCTATTTCAAAAAGTCAAACTAAAAACCCATCATGCAATGACTAAAGAACCATTGAGCCTCAAAACAAACCAGAGGCGTTACCGATGAGAGAAGCCGCTGAAGATGTTGTCAAAATCTAGAAGAAGGCACCAAACACAATTTTTAAGGGCAAGTAAATGAACAGTACAAATCCTCTCATCAATCTCAATTCCATTATTCTTTATATTATAAAAAACTTCTTGTGAAACCAAGTGAACATTTCTTTTTCACAACAAATTTTATAAAAGTCTAATTTGGTCAAGCCCGATTTTCTTGTGGGCCAAATTCATGTATTATAATTTATTTGATTATTTTAAGCATGGTCAAAGTTCATGAGACATAATGAGAATTTGATAGTGTGTGATTTGGAGGATATGAGTTGACTTTTTTTGGACCTTTTGCATGAGATGAGCCTAAGCTATGCTCATTGCTGAGTAGACTGGGGACACTTACAGCACCTAAAGCTCATGTAAATGGTTAGGTACCCAAAATTTTCAACTAAATTGAGACATGTAACTCTTGCTGCATGTGGCTGAAGTTTCAAATACCCCCATTTTAGGCTCCTAAAATAAGTTAACTTCTTGGCCAACTTTTGATGCATTATGCCACAAAGAGGAGCTTCCTTTTGGGCTGAATTAGTTAGGAATGTGCAGCCAATCAGTTTTGGTCAATGAATTTCCTCATTCATGACTAAAGCAGCTCCTCCCTTTACCTAAGTTAAAGCAAATCTAAAGCTTTCCACTTGTTTAACAACATGGAGGTCAATAGCTTCACTCCTTATACTAAGACCTTTCCCTAAGGACATCCCAAGCTTGATTTAAAACCCCCCCAATCAGATCAAACACAACGAATTCACGGTTTGCCCTTAAAACTCCAACTTTAGAACAAAAGCCCATACAACCATGAAAGAGCAGCAGATTTTGATGCCTAAGGGTAAAAATAATGGTACCTAGAAATCTTCTCTCTCTCCCTCACCATCTCTCTCAAATTTCTCTTCTTGTCATATGTGCAAAACAGTTCCAAATTTAGTGTCTTATGCACATTTTCCATCTCTTTGTTGTTTTGCACTTTGGTTTCGTTATTATGATGCACCACTAGCCTCTTTTTATTTAATATTGGATTTGGGGCATGAATATCTCAATTTAAATGAACCTAATGGAAGTTTGGGCCCGTTCTAGCATTTTGGCCATTGTCACAAAAACTTCCCCAACACTCTTAAGCATAGGATTGAAAAACATGGCTATAACTTCTGGATTTGCAACAATTCACAAATTGAAAATGGGTAGCTTGGATTTGGATCTAAGAACCCCTTTTTTTCCCCTAAGAAGCCTGCATATTAGCTCAAGTGGGCCTACATTTGGAGGATTTTAGATCTGGGCCAATGAGAACATGGAGGAATGTGGTGGGGTTGAGATTGAAGAAGAAACTAGAAATTGCCATTGGAAAGCCTACCCAAACGGAGCTCTGTATAGCCCATTAAACCTTCCTCTCTATTGAGGTCCAAAATGTAAAAAAAAAAGGAGCCAGATCCGTAAAAGCAGAAAGATCCAGCCCACGGAAATAAGAAAAGGAAGAAGGCTTGACTCTTAAAAATGAAAAAGGAGAGCCTAGCCTATAAGAAGAACAAAATTATGTCTTGGGCCCTAGGATGGATGAGGAAGGCTTGGCCCAACGATGTAAAGAAGTCATGATACTTAAGAAAGTCCAAAGGAGTGAGTAGCATTTGGGCTCGAATTGCACAAGATCTGCTAGCCTTAAAGAGTAGATCCACGAGAAAAGCTGGAAGACGCCAACCAAGACGTGGACAGCTTAGGATGTGACATGCCCATGTAAAAAAGGGCACGAAGGGTGAAGGAGGTCCTGTCAACATCAGCTTCCTATGACCCAGAAGAGAGTGATAGAGACAGATGATGATTTCGGGTCTAACACCTGTTGAAGGAACCTAGGACCTCGGGCAAGGTAGAACAAATGAACCGAGAAGAAAGGTGGCCAGGAGCCTTTCCAGCTACAACATTAGAAAGAAGGAATCCACCCCATTTTAGGGAAAGAAACAAGTTATGAGGAGTCAACATCAAAACCTTAAAACTTTGAGGTGTCCTTTTTAAAGCTTTAGGGAAAGAATGAGAAGTTTTGACCTTGGAGAAGAATTGGGACTTACTTAGAAAGGATTTCACGTAAGAGGAAAGTCAGCAAGTGGGCTTTTAACTATTAGTCCCCAGGAAAGTGAAATAAGAGAAAAAAGGGGAAAGGACTAGCCCCCAATGTTTCAGACATAACATTGATTTTGGTACCCAAAGCACCAACAGGATGGATTTGGAAGAATCTTCAAATAGCACTATAAAAAGGGGTAAAACCCAAGCTAGAGGGATTCATTCATACAGAAGCACGCAAGATATAAAAGAAAGCACCATAAAGAGAGTCTTGAGCTTTTACTTAAGATAGAGTGAAAAGTGAGGTGTTGTAAGAGATCCTGGAGAAAACACTTGAGGAGGCACTCGAATTCAAGGGGATTCAAATTTCACAAGTCTTGGAATCCTAAGTAGAGCTATTTAAGTCTGTGACTTTCGAACTTTATTAAGCCTTGTGATACATCCTAGTAAAGCAGGACCCAATTTACTTAAACACTAAACATAATAAAACATAACCCCACTCTATTTTAGAGGATTTTTGTCATTGTATTTGCTATATATTTTTAATTTTCGTTCCTTGATTATTCACTCAACCAACTTATATATATATATATATATATATATATATATATATATGCATACTTGTGTTGTGGGATCCATGTCTTGTGCACAAATTGGTTCGTAAAACGGCCCAACAAAGTCCTGGTGAGCCACATCCAATCCAACCAACAATCAAACATCCATCCTTGGAGGTCTAGGATCCTTTGTCATCATTTGGCTTGGGTACCATCCAAATAGGAACCCACACTCTCCGCTGTGAGAACACCTCACAAAACTCAATCACACAAAATGGCTGGAGGATACAAGAGTTGCCCAATCAAAGGCAGTGACTCTGGTGGCTCCTCCTATGCTTCAGTAGTTTTTATTTTCTTGATTTTTAAAAAGATTAAATTTATGTACAGTATCTTAAGTACTGTTCCTTAGGTTCCATTTTTAAGATTTTGTCAAGTGGCTACTTAACTAAAAAATATTTGAATGGCTTTAAATGAGATTGTGATTGTGTGTTTTAGGTCTTACACTTTTAATTGAACAAATATGATGTGGCATTGCCTAATTGGAGGTTGTAAATATGGACTTATACACCACATCCTTATTAAAATTATTCTCTAATTGATATTGATAACGTCGAAGAGGTCAAGGATTTGGCTGAAGAGTAAGGTTTCCTTTTAAAGTTGAGCACACAGTGAATGAGCTTTGAAGGAAGCATGAGTGGAGAAATTTTACAAAAAAAAAAAAAAAAAAAAATTGCCCAAGGAGGCGGAATTTGCAAATAGGATTGCCCTTACATTCTTGCTAGAAGTCCCTCGTGAAGTTTTGTAATTTCTTATTATACGACCCAAAGAATTTTATTTCACAAAAATTTAAGTAAATATATGTGAATTACGTCCATAAATTCACTATCCAAGTAGGTTCTTGTTAAAATCTCTTGTGAATAAGAGACCTCATCATAAGTTTCAAATCCCATTGTATCTGTTTTTTTTTAAATAAAAGTTTACTATCCAAATGCTCGGTGATCATCTCCTATTAGACAATCCAGCAATTCAATTGAGGAAGAAAGCAGGTCTATCGATTTTATTGCCCTAAGATTCGGCTTGTAGTACTTTTTCTTCCCTAGAATTTTTAACACAGAACAAATGCCCTAAGAGTTGAGGTGGTATCTCATTCTCATGTATCAATTACATGCGACATGTCTCTCACATTGTGTAGATCTCATAGATGCATGTAACTAGTGCAAAATATACTATTTTCCTAGATGCCCCTTGACACTACTTTTCAGAAACCATTTTCCAATCGCTGCAATTCTCTGAACTGAAGACAAATATTAACAGCACGATCCATTATTGGGTATTCGTGAAGTTTACAGTATATATAATATACATTATTGGCTGGTAATATGCTTAAGCCAAAAAGAAACCTCTAATTTAATGCGAGGTAGTTGTGAAAACCAAAGCAGACAGAACAGAATTTAAGAATCCAAGTATTAATTAATCATCAGAGGTAAGAAAAAAAAAGGGTTGGACCGGCAAAAAGATCATTACAAAGATCTAAACTACTTTCTTCATCTTGCCTACACTTACTTGAACGTGAAAGTATAAGCACTTCCTAGTTAATACATGGCAGATTCAGAATGTGAAAACTTCTTTACATCAAATACGGCAAGTTTCCTTAACTTACCAATTTAAAATATATATTTCTCTCCAATGACTAAATTGCCATAACCAAAACTACATGTAGTAGACAGGTCATACTGCCATGCATAGATTGCCAAATATATGGGCTTCAAAGCTGCCTGATAGTGCAAGTACATCCCAACATTAACAATCTGAGTCCAAGAATATGTAGTCCACCACCCCCCCCCCCCAACACAACGCCCAATACACACTTTTGAAAATACGTGAAATCGACTCGTATCAGCTCTTACAACCTACTTAGACAACCTTCTCTACTCAGCAAAATCAACCGGAACAATTTCCATTTAGATAACCTCCTCAACTTTGCAAACACCCCCCACCCCCTTCTCCTCTTTTATAGTGAAGGAAGAAAAATTAAGGTTAACTAAAGAGCTTAACCAAACTTTCAATGTGTGAGTTATTTGGAAGGACAACAATCTATAAGGTATTATCAACAAAACTAGAGTTATGCACTCTAAAGCTTATCCATGGCCATGAAAAGGTAGTACCAAACCTGTTTTAGGACTCAGTCCCGAAACTGTCAATCAATCAACTTTCTTTGAACCCATCTAGTGGTCTGTAACTGATGAGCTTTTATTGAATTTTGGATTCTAGGATCGTGGATGCATCTTCTGTACCTCCTCTCGAGTGTAGACAGAGATATCTTGGGCCATGCTACAAAATTCTCTGCTTCATACAAATACACAAAAACATGATTGAAATTAAAACAAATTATAGAAACCCAATTTTCCCAAAATTATGGATGAATTATGTAAGCAATGATACATTAAGTTGTGGAGCAATTTCATGATTGACGGACAAAAGGGGGGAAAAAGCCAGAAGTTCAAGTACTTACTGCCAGGGATCATCTCCAACAAGCATCAAATCACCGTCATTATCAGTAAAAACCACCAGCCACTTCTTGTTGGGCGCAATTAATTCACCATTAAATTCAAAAATATGATCCAACTCTGCTATCAATTCATTGTAGCCATCAAACTTAGTAAGTTCCACAGACCGCCCAACTGCATCCCCTTGCTTATGAACCTGTTTTTATAGATGTTAACACAGAGCAAATTTGCATTTAGTCGTTTAAAAAGAGAAACATCATTTAGAATAACATTGCAAATTAATGGAACTTAAATGGGTAAGAGAAAACCTTGATGCAAGTTCTGGTGGAACTGCCCTGAAGCCTGCCGTGGAAATTCCTAGAAAGCTGCTCTAACGCTTGAAAAGGCTTCCCCCATTCATCATCTCTAATTGTTATCTCTGCAGGCTTTGCACACTCTGCTTGCTGTGACTGTAGGTTGGATACCAAATCTTGCAGCTGGTATGACGAACAAGCAATTTGCTTTTGTGGCCTATGCATAAAATCAGCATGTAGCATGGCTGGTTCTGTTGCCTTATGATTACTAATAAGGGATATACCAAAGAGTTTACAATTGTCATCTCCTTTAGGTTTTAAAATTTCATTTTGGAAAAGTAGAGGCTGTGATTTCAGCATTGATGAACAAGGAGTATCCTCCATATTTGTTGTTGACAGAAGAGGAAACAACTCGTTTCCTGGATGCTGGTCAACTGTTGCTGCTGCAGGAAGTTTCATGCTGCATTTCAACATGTTATTGAAGGGATGCATCGTGGACTGTGAACAGCCTGGGAAGTTGGATCTTTGATCCTGATCTAAAGCATGCTTCTTCAATTGGTCAGCATTTTCAGGATTTTGATCAATAAATGACCAGTTGAACCCATATGATTCATGCAGGTTATGAGAACCTGAAACTGGATTCATATACTTCATTTCATGCGTTGGTTTAGAAACAATGATCTGGTCTCACTCTTTAACTAAAAATTCATCATGTTTGATTCTTACCTTGTGATTGAATCCATAAAGCAGGGTTTTGAGCAGTGTCTGAGTCATTAGGCTCAGCAAAGATACCTCCAATGGTTGAGATTGCTTGACCTTGCACAGTCCTTAATAACCCTTTATCTGGTGAAGGGTCTGTATTATTTTTAGACAAATCTGATCATATAAACATTGGGCTTAATATTAGTGTCTCAAGTCTCAACAAACTACAAGCACAGTATTATAATGAAAGAAGGAGAAGAATAAAGAGTTGTGAAGCATGTCAGCAAGTTGCTTCGTACCTTCCCTTGTAGAAACAAAGGAATCGGTAGATGATGGTGCCGTGTTTACGCGAGACCTCTTCGGTCGGCACACTGGATGGGTATCTAGAGTGGGAGTCGAAGCAAGTTCTATTTTCCAAGGGGAAACTCTCTCTGGACGATCAGCAGAAGGTTTTTCATCCCATTGAACCTGCAAAGAACACAAGGTTTTGCATGTAAAGATCATGTATTCGTACAGGCTTATGCACCATAAGTTAGTACCTTCAGGCATCTCCATTTTGATCCAGGCCACCTAATGGGATTAGCATCCTCAGTTCCAATAACTGTGCCTGAGAACCTAGTCCATAAAGACAAGTAGGTCAGAAAATCAACAAAATTTTCTAATAACATTTCCCCCTTCTTTGTTGTTAAGATTTCAAGAAAAAAACAAAATCATAAGTAGGATTCATGAAAAAAAAAAACATACCTTTGTTCTGGAGCTGCCTCACCTTCAAACCTCATCTTAAACCTCATCCCTATAGAGTAGTTGATCTTGACAGACTCCATATATTTATCAAAGGGAACTATAAACTCAGCAGGGCTAGTCCTGCAAAAATGCCAGTTAAGAACCATGCATAAAGCTCAACATTTTACATGGGCACAATGTTGTATTCATTGATAATGCATACAATTTAGATGATATCAGGATATCAGAATTCCCAGTAAACCCTTAACAAAAATGCTCCCCAATTACAGACTGGCCATTAATTTACTTAAAATGGATAATTCTGACATAATTCTTGCAATGAACGATATTTTCATTGTCTTCTAATAAAAGACGAGTATATAATTAGATAGAAGTATATATTGTTTGAAGCATGGACAGAACTGCCTTTCTTCCAATGGTCTGGCAATTTAAAAGAGTTTAAAATTTTTTTTCCTTGAAAGGCGGTCCTTTTCTTTCCCAGGACTGATGCTCACTTGTTAAGTTATACAAGAGCAGAGGCAACTGAAGGAAGGGCACTAACATGCCCCTGCAATCTTTCTAAAGAAGCACAAAACTTGATTTTGAGAAACACATGCCTTACATTATAATATTAGTGGATTCAATTGCAATACATCTCTTCAATGAGTGGTATAAGAAATTAATTTGCTCCTATGTGAATGTAGGGAAAAATTACACACCTTGGTTTGTAGTAGACGATGAACATTGTATTTGATTTAACGGCATGCCATGCTGTTGCCAGGACAGCAATATGCATACTGTGACTAGATATGACAGAAGATGGAACATTGATTGAATGCCTCATAGCTTTTCTTACCCCAACACGAAGTTCCCCAGTTTCATCTCTAACAGTAAAAGGATTCAAAAAACATATAAGACATGAGTGATTAATCATCAAATAAACTAGTTGACATGCCACATACCCCATGGTTACAACAAGGTACAATTAGTAGTCATTAGTGAAGAAAAAAATCAAAGAGTTTGACTAGAATTTACAATCATGAGAAACTGGTTGAAAATGAAGATGATAGTAAACCTGAGGAAGATAAAAGCATCCCCGGCAACAAGCTTTTTGGAGCTGACAAAGAGGCTCCAGCCACTTTGAAGAAGATGCCTCTTTGGTTGACCTGGCATTTAGAATTTGTATTTAACATTTTAATGAGAACAATGCATTCAAAATTTTACAAACTAAAGAAGTTTACAACAATGGAAACTTTAGCAATGTCATTAATTAAGTATTGGACTGCAGAATCAAACAATTACTTGGACGAGTTTCAACAAAATGTGGCTAATGATATACTTAAAATTCACCTCGAAAAATATGGCGAAAACGCCACTCATTTCCATGCAAATCCTTGGTAATTAACTCCTGAGTGGGAGGTTGCTTGGACTTGTCCTGCAAAAGAGACCAACCAAACAAAAGATCGGTACTTTTATTATTATTATTATTATTATTATTTTTTCATTTTTTTTTTTTTCAGTTATTAACTAGGGTATTTTACCCTTATTGTATCCATGTCATATCGGTGTTTGAATCTGCCATTTTATGTTATAATTTTTCAAAAATTACTCCGTGTCACTGTGTCTGTATCCGTGCTTCCCAGGTTATTAAATAAAAACACAAGAAGAAGAAAGCCTAAACTAACCAGCGGAGGCAGGCATTCATCGGCATGGCGTCTCAACACGGAGAAACCACCATGAGTGCTCGTATCTGATGCCGTAAGTGTCTTACAAAAGGAATGCACAGTAGGCCGAGGAGGGGAAGGAGCCACAACCTCCTTCTCCACCAAATTCTCATCTTGCTGCTCAAAAGTCAGTCAAAAGTCGACATTAATTCATTTCTCCATTATTTGCTTCCACTAATTCCGTAAACATTCACAATTATAAATCCAAACTCCAAGAGAGAGAGAGCATTCATACTTGGTGATGAGGAACCAAAGTCACTTGCGCATACACTTCATCAGTGTCTACCTCAGCCTTCAATCAGATTCAAATTCAAATTCAAATTCAAATTCAATTCAGCAAAAGAATAACATCATCAATACCAAAAAAAAAAAAAAATCTAAACAATTAAGAACGTGATATGAAATTAAAAGCAAGCTAAGTTTACCTTCAATTGAAGATTGAGCACGCGACATAGGATTTTAGAAGGAAGATCATACGCTGGCAATTGTTGCTCAGACACTTGATTCGTCGTCGCCTCAACCTATACATATTGTAATTCAATCCAAACAAACAAACAAAAAACACCGTTAATAATCAAATATATATACATATATATATATATATATATATATATATATTTGTACTTTATTGTATGAAAAAATATAATAAAATCTAGCATAATCGCACGCGCTACCTGTTCGATGTGGCCTTGAGGAAAATAGAAAACGAGTTCTCCTTGACGAGGAACAGTGACCAAAGGGCCGGCACAAGCATGCCATAGCTCCTTGTATATCTCATCCTCTGAATCTAAATCATACACACCGAAAATTTTACATTACAAGTCCAAATGATTAATCAGATTGCAAATTGATTCAAAATTCAAATCCCTTGGAATTTAGACCAAATACTTTACCCGTGACAGGAAAACTCGAAGAAGCCATTTTTCTCTCGAAAAAAATTCAACAGCAACTGATATTGATATTGATCGTCACCAAAAAAAAAAAAAAAAGAGTCTAATCGGTAAAAATAAAAAGTTTCTGAGCGAAGAAGAAAGAAAAAGGAATATGAATCTGGTGGATTCAAGAGCAATCACTTTCTGCGATCCTTTTGGCTTTAGTTGCATCATCATCTGCGTCCTTTTTCTCTGACTCCTCAGAAACCATTTCTGAAATATTACTACTACTCGCTGCCATTACTATTCGTACAGTTTCATTGGTGTGGTCTCTCTCGCTCTCTCTCTCTCTCTCTCTGAAAGAGTGGTACTGTGTCTGTGAGTGTCTCTTAATGCTGCGTCAGATTCTGTGTTTTGCGCAATTATTTCAACCTGTAATGGAAATTGGAATTATTGTCTAAAACTGGGTAACCGGTACTACCGGTTACTTGTACCCTCTACTCTGGCACTCTCTGACCGCTTTGTCCTCTAGTTTCCCGGCAAATGGAGATGTTAAAAATGGGTTATAACGGTTATAGTATTAACGGCGTTATTTGTTTTGGGGTGGGTTGTCGAGGTATGGTTGGGTAGCATAAGACGGCGTTTGTTAGTTGGGATAACGGCAAGTTGCTTCAGTTTCGGAAAGAGGATCTGTCCTCTGCTTAACAGGCAGAATTAGAGGGATTTTATTTAGGCAAAAGTTAACTGATATCAGTACTCGATAATGAAAAACATGAGACACAGAATATTTGTAATATTTTTATAATAATTTTATAAATAATGAGTTTTTATAATATTTGCAATATTATAACGTAATATTATTAGTGAAAAAAAAAATAATTTTAGTAATAAGTTTAAATTAAAATTAGTAATAAGTTTTTATATAAAATTTGTTGTAAAAATATTGTAAAATGTACTATGAAAATAACATTTTTCATGAAATATTTTTAGAAACTTTTACGGGATAAAAATTTCTTTGAGAGTGGCAAAAAGTTGCTTTAATCTTGAGAATGAGTTGTCTTGTAGACAGGATTAGAAGGATTTTATTTATGAAATATGAGGAATGTAGGGGCTCCTTTTTCGGAGGTGGGCCCCCGACAATGAATTTGTAGAGCGTGGACTCAAGAGCTAGGCCCTAGTGAAGGGCACAACGGCCATGCATGGTTATTCGTGGTTCACGGCGGTCCTAATGCGGGCTACGGGGACACAACATGGCTCCTCGGACGTGTTAGAAAGGCAGCGGTGGTCTCTGTCTCATTCGACTGAGCTCCCCAGTCTATCAAAGAAAGCGTACTGTTACAGTGTGTATCCCTCTCCCTCGTCCCCCCCTCGCAGTGGGGACTTCCTACATTATATATCCCTCTCTCAGATGATCCCAGCCCTACATTTGTCGATCAATCCGGTTCCCACTTGAGTGCCTGTCCTGTCAGCCGCATTCCTATCTCTCTGCGGGTTGTGGCGCCCAAGGTGGCGCTGCTCAGAGGTCCTATCCTCATTAATGCGGCCAGAACATTAGTTGAGGGCATTTAATGTGGAGGTGACAGTTTGTCTGGGACTTGCACCTCCACCATGCCTCCATGTCCGGCACTCGGCGCCCGCCAGGTCCTCTTCGGGTTTCCTGGGAGGTTCCCCTTGACGGACTGCAGCTTGCGTGTTTCCTTACTTCGGGTTTCCAAGGATGCATCCATCCTCGGCGAGTCTTCTTAGGCAGCAAGTCCTCTGCGCCTTGTCCTCGGACTTGAGGTGTGTCCTCGGATTCCAGGCGATCCTCGGCGCGGGCCTTTGGGCTTGATCGAAAGTGGGCCGGCCACGCCAACCCTTTGTGGCCCCACAATAGCCCCTCAAAATCTTGCTGTCCGCATCCTCGGGCGGAGAGGAGGATTTTGACATCCTCGGATCTATTACACGTCCCATCGAACCCTGCCCTCTGTCAGCGCTGATGACTTTTCGCCTGCTCAAGGCGCATTACTGGCGCTTCGTCGTGGGTGTCGTGCCTTGCATTAAATTCGGGCGGCTTTATGCCCCCCACGTCCAACGGGCTGATGGTGATTGAACGGTAGGGATGATCCTGGCATTTATGGGCGGGAAAACTCGCGCAGCTTTTCCGCCTAGGGTATAAATACCCGTTTGAACTGCTTTTCCCTTCCCATTCGCAGTCACAAGCTCTTGCGCCTTCTATCAGAGTCCAGCCAAATCTTCACCTACACTCCCAGCATAAAAAGTCAATCCGAGGAGCTCTTCCTCATTCCTGTAAGTCGCTCTATCCCTCTCTGAGCTTTTTCTTTTCCTTTCTTCCACCTTTGATTTGCTTTCCCCTTTTAGTCCTCTTAAGGCGTTGTTTGGGGATGGGTAGACTTAAGAAATACGTTTTTACTGAGGAGGCGATGGAGGAATTCGTCGAACGATGCAAGATACCGGCCAACGTGGGTTTGAGGTACTGCGGGTATGGGGAGTGGTTGCTCCGGAGGCGGACGGGCGAGGTGGCGATTCCCATTATCGCCTTCCTTGAAGGGGGGCTGAGGATCCCCATGGGGCCCGTGATGAGGAATTATCTTATATACTTCCGGTTAACCCCCACTCAATGTGCCTCCAACATGTTCAGAATTCTGGGCTGTGTGGACGCCTTAAACGAGGAGATGGGTCTGAGGCTGACCCATCACGACGTAAATTACTGCTACAATCTTCAACATTTGAAGGGCAAGTCCTACTATATGAGGACGAGGGACGATAGAGTCCGGCTCATCCAGTGTCTCCCCGAGTCCAACAAGGGGATGAATGAGGACTTTCTCATTGTGTCTGGAGAGTGGCACGATGGCCTTCATTGTCCGACGACAGAGGGGACACCAGGTGGGGCGGTGGGAGTAGGAGGGGATTTGTAGGTTCCATCTTGCTTGTCGTACCATTCTCCTTTGCTCAGCTTGGTAACTAACGCGGGTGTGTTTTTCTTTTGCAGATCCGCACACCCTCGAGCCCAACTTCAGCCTGGTTAACAAGGAAGATTTACAGACGGTGCTCAGGTCGGCGGATTTTGAAAACGAGACAGACCACCAGGTCAGGGCGGCTCACAAGATTTTGAAGTACAAACCCATCCAAAAGTCGTTTGCGGCCCCCAAATACGTGATCAGGGCAAACGATCCTCGGCTGTCACAGATAGAAGTGACCGAGGACGGATTTAAGTTTCCCGAGGGTCCCTCTACTTCAGAAGCTGTCACCGTAGCGGTTCCCCCACCTTCCCCTACATCCTTAGAGGCCGCGGGAGAAGATATAGAGAGAGAGGGGGAAGCAGCCGACCCTGGTTTTGCCGAGGAGGATTTCAGCGTCTTCGAGCAACTCCACGAGTCCGAGGACCCCTCCGGAGACTTGGGCGATCCCCGCTTGTCCGAAGCGGAGCTTGAGGAATCTGGGCCATCTACTCGGTCCAAGATGGGTTACAAAAAGAAACCCCGACCCAGTTTGTCTGAATTGCTTGAGGGACAGCCTGGGAAGTCTAAGCCGAAGCTGCCTCCTCCCTCCCCCAAGACCCGTACTGCCCATACCAGGTCGAGCTCATCTCAGTCTCGGCTACCCCCTTCTCCGCCTAAGACGACTTCTCCGTCGAGGCGTGAAATTGCCGACCCCAAACAGAAAAAGGATAAGGGCAAGAGGGTCATGGAGGAGAAGTCTGGGTCCACGCGGGAGGGCGACGATGCCCGGCGGCCATCGAAGCAGCTGAAGATCGGCCACAAGGACCAGGAGAAGCAGGTCGAGGACCAGCCTCCGGCTGAGGCGTGGCTCCCCGCCCCAATGCTCCGCGGGAGTCCTCTGAGGGACGACGCCTCCCTTAGGGATTTCAAAGAGGGCGAGGGCGCGTATGTGGCCGACGCGGTGGAGAGGTGCCTACTGCTCCCTGCGGACATGGCGCAGCTTGGAGCCATGAGGAGTAGGGAGGTCTTCCTCTGCCTCAAGCGGTACTTGGGGATGGTAAGTTTTCGGACACTCGTGTTTTACCTTCTTCTTTCTCTCTAGTTTTGTCTTTCTTTCTCCGTGAGCTAACTTCGTTTGGTACCTGCTTCGTTGGGCAGGCTGTCTAGGCAACCTTCAGGTTGGAGGAGGCGGCCAACGACCATGGGAGGGCCATGGATGCTGAGCGTGAGAGGCGCTTGCAGGCCACCAAGGTCCTCAAGGTCTCCGAGGAAGATCTTGCCAAGGCCAGGGAGCAGCTGAAGGAGATGGCCAGGGAAAGGGACAACGCGATAGCTGGCCTCGAGGGCGCCCAGAGGCAGGCCGTGGAGCAGACGAGGCGCCTCGGTGAGGTCGAACAGCAGCTTAGGATCGCCCGAGAGCTGATAGACGACCTCCAGAAGGAGAAGGCTGCTGCCGAGGAGACCAAGCTTGAAGCGGAGAGGGGAAGGGAGCAGGCCTTAGCAGGCAAGGAGGCTGCTGAGGAAGTCGCTTTTGAGCAAGGGGCGGCTGAGACAGCAGCTGAATATAAATCGCAAGTCCCCGGGTTATGTCGGCGCTACTGCTCAGAAACTTGGCGCGAGGCTCTGAGGCAAGCCGGGGTGGAGGCCTCTTCTGTTCTGTGGAGGGAGGAGGGTGTGTATTACCCCCTCGCCATCCGCGAGGCTGCGGCAGGTGGGTCAGGGGATGAGGAGGCCACCATGGAAACTCCTGCAACTCCAGGGGAGGGGGCCCTGGATGCTGAGGCCATTGGCGAGCCGGTCCAAGGGAGTGATCCCCCCCCGGTGATTGAATTGGGCGGCGGCTCCGATGAGGACAATCCCCAGCAGGTCGAGGGGTTCGCCCTTGACACCCCGGCCCCACCTGTTGAGGGGGTGGCTGTTCCCGCCGAGCCTCCCAGCGAAGCGGGCGATTAGGCCGAGGCGTCCCTTCTTCTTTTGTTCCTTTCCCCTCTCTTTTTGTTTTAGGGAACTTTTGTGTAATCTTTTGGACTTAATGAAATGAAAGCTCTGTTTCCTTTCCTGCGTCGTGATTGTGTATTATTCATTTTACTTAAAAAGCTTCGTATATTATTCATTTTGCTCGCCAACCGTGGTTCGTGACTTAAAATTTTAGACCGGGAAAAGTTTGTATTAGTGAAGTGGTTTACGACGTATATTATATCCCCAATCATAAGTTGTATGGCGCTTCCTAAGGAACAAACTAATTTTATGAAGTAGATACTAAGGTTCTTTTGAAGTAGAAAGCTTCCCCGCAGGACTGAGTCCGAGGACCACACAGTTCTTTGGTTCTGTCCAACACTTAAGCTTTCTGAAGCAGCAAGTTTCCCCATAGGACTGAGTCCGTGGATCATGCAGTTCCTTGGTTCTGTCTAGCGCTTAGCAATCTTAAGTGGCTAGTTTCCCCATAAGACTGAGTCCGAGGACCATGCAGTCCCTTGGTTCCGCCTAACACTTGGTTTTCTTTTAAGCTGGTTAGTTTCCCCATAGGACTGAGTCCGAGGACCATGCAGTTCCTTGGTTCTGTCTAACACTTGGTTTTATTTTAAGCTGGTTAGTTTCCCCATAGGACTGAGTCCGAGGACCATGCAGTTCCTTGGTTCTGTCTAACACTTGGTTTTATTTTAAGCTGGTTAGTTTCCCCATAGGACTGAGTCCGAGGACCATGCAGTTCCTTGGTTTTGTCTGACACTTGGTTTTCTTTTAAATTGGTTAGGAGGTGAAGAACGTAAGCAAAAGAGGACAACAGCATTAACTGAAATAATTCCTTCATTAATAGTAGTACCTTTTCAGGTTATTTACATTCCACGGTCGGGGTACAGGCTTGTCATCTAGGTCCTCCAAGTAGTATGCCCCTATCCCGGCTATTGAGGTGATCCGGTAGGGCCCTTCCCAGTTGGGTCCCAGCTTTCCCCAAGAGGGATTCTTGGCCGCCCCAACAACTTTCCTTAGCACCAGGTCTCCCGGCGCTAACGGTCTGAGCTTAACGTTAGCGTCGTACCCCTGTTTGAGCTTCTGCTGGTAATGGGCTAATTGTATCATTGCTCGTTCCCTTCGCTCGTCCACCAGGTCCAGGCCTCGTTCCAGCAGTCCGTCATTGCTGGCTGGAGTGAAGGAGCTTGTCCTTAGTGTCGGGAAGTTTGTCTCCAGGGGGATCACTGCCTCGGCGCCATAAGTCATGGCGAAAGGCGTTTCCCCTGTTGACCGCCGAGGCGTGGTTCGGTATGTCCATAGCACGTGGGGTAATTCTTCTACCCACCTTCCCTTGGCGTCGTCCAGTCTTTTCTTAAGTCCATTCACGATGACCTTATTGACGGCTTCGGCCTGTCCGTTCCCTTGGGGGTATGCCGGCGTCGAGTATCTATTTGTGATTCCGAGTTCGCTACAGTACTCCCTGAAGGCTTTGCTGTCAAATTGGAGCCCGTTGTCCGAGATGAGGGTGTGAGGGGCCCCGAATCGCGTAACAATGTTCCTCCAAAGGAACTTCTTAACGTCTACATCCCTGATATTGGCCAGCGGCTCAGCCTCGACCCACTTGGTGAAGTAGTTCGTGGCCACCAACAGATATTTCTTATTCCCCGGCGCCTTGGGGAAAGGCCCCACAATGTCCAAGCCCCACTGGGCGAACGGCCACGGGCTGGACAAGGGATTTAGGACCCCTCCTGGCTGATGGATACTCGGGGCGAATCTCTGGCACTGGTCGCACTTCCTGACATATTCCTGGGCCTCCTGTTGCATCCCCGGCCACCAGTAGCCTTGCGTGATGGCTCGGTGGGACAAGGATCTCCCTCCTGTGTGGCTTCCACATATTCCCTCATGCAACTCTTCGAGTAGCGATTCTGCTGCCTCGGGGTGGACGCATAGCAGGTACGGCCCAGAGTAGGAGCGTTTATACAGCTTATGGTCCTCGGACAGCCAGAACCGAGTGGCTTTCCTCCTGATTTTTTCAGCTTCTGACTTGTCCTCAGGCAGGACATCGTCTTTGAGAAATCCCACTATGGGGTCCATCCAGCTAGGACTCACCTCAATCTGATGGATGGGGATTCCTCCCCTTGGTGCTCCACTTGCCCTTCCCGAATGCTCCACGAGTATTGTTCGAGGTAGAGATCCTCCCGAGGAGGTTGCGAGCGTGGCCAATGAGTCGGCGTGGCTGTTCCCGCTTCTGGGGATGTGAGATAAGCTGTAAGGGCCAAACCCCGCCTGCAAGCGCTTAACCTGGCTCAGGTACTCTTGCATTCGGGGATCCCTGGCCTCCATCTCACCATTCACCTGTCCTACCACCAACCCGGAATCCGAGAACACTTCTATTGACTTTCCTCCCATCTTCTGCACCATGGTCATTCCTTGTATCAATGCCTCGTATTCGGCCTCGTTGTTCGTGGCCGCGAATTCGAGTCTCAGGGACTTCTCCATGACGTGTCCTTCAGGGGACACCAGGACTAGTCCCACTCCTGAACCTCGTTGGTTGGCCGCGCCATCGACGTATACCTTCCAGCAAGGTGCCTTAGAGGCGGAGACTGCCCCAACTAGCTTTTCATCATGATTTCCCTCCTCGGCTGCAACCTCCACAGCCGACTCGGCGAACTCCGCTGTCAAATCTGCCAAAACCTGGCCCTTTATGGAGGTCCGAGGCATGTACCTGATGTCGAAAGCCCCTAGAATCGTATTCCATTTCGCGATTCTTCCAGTGTAGTCGGCGGTTCGCAGCACAGATTTTAAAGGCAATCGGGTTAGGACGACCACGGTGTGAGCCTGAAAATAATGGGGGAGCTTCCTTGTGGCGTGCACCACAGCCAGGATAGCCTTCTCCAGGGGCAGGTATCTCACCTCCGCCTCGTGCAGCGACTTGCTGACGTAGTAAACTGGTTTTTGAACGCCGCCATCTTCTCGTATCAATACTAGGCTTACTGCATGGGGTGCCACAGCCAGGTACGCGTATAGGACCTCATCGGCCTCTGGATGGGACATGATAGGCGGACGAGACAGATAGTCCTTGAGTTGCTGGAAGGCCTCGTCACACTCTTCGGACCATTCGAACCCTTTCCATTTGTTGATCAGGCGGTAGAAGGGCCTGCACCTGTCAGCTGACCTGGAAATGAACCGGTTCAGCGCTGCGATCATCCCTGCAAGCTTTTGGATCTCTTTGGGGTTCCGGGGAGGCTTCAAATTGTGGATGGCCTTGATCTGGTCGGGGTCAACTTCGATCCCGCGGTGGGTGATCATGTACCCCAAGAACTTGCCAGAGCTGACGCCAAAAGAGCATTTTAATGCATTAAGGCGCAGCTTGTGCTTCCTCAGAACGTCGAACGTGAAGCCGAGGTCCTCTAAGTGCTTGGACTCCTGCTTGCTCTTTACCACCATGTCGTCGACGTAGACCTCGATAATTTTGCCCAACATTGGTTCGAACATTCTTGTCATCATCCTTTGGTAAGTAGATCCTGCGTTTTTCAGGCCAAACGGCATGACCTTATAGTGGTAGTTCCCGATAGGAGTAACGAAGGCTGTCTTCTCTTGGTCCTCCAGAGCCAACGGTATCTGATGGTAGCCCTGAAAGGCGTCAAGGAAGCTCATCCGAGGATGGCCTGCCGTGGCGTCCACCAGCTGGTCTATCCGCGGCATTGGGAAGGGGTCCTTCGGGCATGCCTTGTTCAGGTCGGTGAAGTCCACACAGACTCTCCACTTTCCAGTCTTCTTCCTGACCACCACTGTGTTGGCCAACCATTTAGGGTAAAAGACTTCTTTGATGGCTCCTGCACGCTTAAGCTTATTGACCTCTTCCTTTATCGCGTCAGCGTGTTCCTTCGACGGGCGCCGAGGCGGCTGCTGCCTCGGAATCACGGATGGGTTGATGTTGAGGTGATGGCAGATAAAAGTGGGATCAATCCCAGGAGCATCGCAGGGGTCCCATGCAAACACGTCAAGATTCCTTTTGAGGAACTCCAGCAATTCCTCCTTTCCCTGCGGAGGCAGTTGGACTCCGACTTGGAAGAACCTTTCCGGGCTATCGCCGATCACCATCTTTTCCAGGCCCTCGCATATGGCGCCCTCGGCAGGTGCGTTAGGAGGCGCCGCCGGGGCCTTTGGCTGCTATAAAATCTCCTCGGCGTGAGCCGAGGGTTGCGCATCAAGTTGGTAGGATACGGCGGCGACCGTGCACTGCCTAGCTGTGGGTTGGCAACCTAGGATTTCCAGGACCTGATCCCCGGACGGGAATTTCACCTTTTGATGCAGGGTAGAGGCGACTCCTCCTAGGGTGTGGAGCCAGGGCCTCCCCACGATGGCTGTGTAGGGAGAGTACGTGTCTACAACCACGAAGTTCACCTCCACCACTTCTGGACCCGTCTGTATGGGTAACCTTATCATGCCCTTCGGGGTGACGAGCTTCCCGTCGAAAGTCATTAGGGGAGAGCTATAGGGTGTCAGATCCTCCGGTTTTAGCCCCAGCCCCTTGTAGAGGTCTGGGTACATGACCTCGGCCGCGCTGCCCCCATCCACCATCACTCTTCTCACGTCGTATCCTCCAATTCTGAGGGTGACGACTAGAGCGTCATCATGGGGCTGGGCGGTCCCCGCCTTGTCTTCCTCCGAGAAACTCAAGACCGGTGGACAACTCCTCCTAGCCCTCTTCGGCCCCGTCCAGGAATCCTCAGCGGGCTGTCGGACTATAGACAGCACCCTCGCGGGTCGCGTGCCTGTCCTTCCTGGTGCCGCCAGGATGACATTGATCGTTCCCGTGGGCCGCCCCATGTCGAGGTCCCTCCGGGGTTCTTGGAAGTTCTGGTTTTGCTGGCCGCTGGAGTGGTGGAGGAGGTGCTTCAACCTTCCCTCCCGGACTAACTGGTCCAGGTGGTTCCAGAGGTTCCGGCAGTCCTCCGTGTTATGCCCGTAGTCCTGGTGGTACTGGCAGTAGCGGCTCTGATTTCGCTTGCCGGGCTCCCCAGCCATCTTGGCTGGCCATCTGAAGTACGGCTCGTTTTTTATCTGCTCCAGCACCCTGTGTACGGGTTCTCGGAACACAGCGCCGACCGTTTGAGTAGCAGTTGTTCCGGATTGCCCACCGAAGTCCCTCCTTGGACGGGCGTTATCATAACGGTCCGACCTGAAATCTCTCCTCTCCTGGGGGATAACCTTCTCCTTGCCTTTGCCCTGCAGCAGGTCCTCTTCCACCCGCTTGTACTTGTCAATCCGATCCATCAACTGCCGCACGCTGGTGGCGGGCTTACCAGTTAAGGACTTCCTCAGGCCGTGCCCCATTGGTAGTCCATTCTGGAATGTATTGATTGCGACAGCATCGTATTTGCCGTCCAGGTCATTGTAAATCTCCCAGTACTTATCCGAGTAGGCTTTGAGGGTCTCCCCTTCGCGCATGGATAGGGACAGCAAAGCGCTCATGGGCCGAGGAGGCCTGCTATTCGTGACAAAGCGGGAACCAAAAGCCTGGGTCAGCTGTCTGTATGAGTCTATGGAGCCCGACCCTAGACCGTTGAACCACCTCATTGCCACAGGTCCTAGGCTGGACGGGAAGACCTTGCACATCAGCGCTTCATTCTTGGAGTGGACAGCCATTCTTTGGTTGAATTGGCTCACGTGCTCCACAGGGTCCATCTTGCCGTTATAGGCGATGAAGGTCGGCTGCTGGAACCGCCGAGGAAGTTCCGCCTCCTCTATGCGACGCGTGAAGGGCGACCTGGAGAGCTGGTCCAGCGCCCTGCTCATGGCGTCGCCTCCCAAGCCCCTGGGGGTTGGGTTGGTACGCCTACGCCTCTGGTAGCGCTCCTCCTCGTGGGAGAAAGTCTCGCTGGGGGGCGTCCTTGACCTTTGCCTGTATTCATCGTCGCTTTCGTCTTCGGAGAACGGATCAGGGCTTGGCTCGGACCTTCTTCGCTGCACGCGGCGTAGCTTCCTTTTGAGATCATCTATTTCACGCTGCATGGCCACCTTGTCATCCCTTCTTTGAGAGGCGTGGCTGTGGGCCTCTTGCGATCGCGCGGCCTGGCCATCGCCGCGTTCCTGGGGAACACGCCCCTCTCGGCGGGTTTGGCTTCCGTCCGTCGTTGAAGTGTGCATGCTTCCTTCCCGAAATCGCCCATTGTCGTTCTGACCGCCCCCCGGGTCGCCATAGTTGCATGCCGCGACTTCGCCGGTTCGGGTCGATTGGGAGTACTTTGGTGAGGGCCTGATCCTACCATGCCTGACCGTCGTTCCTGCTAGCGCACAAGTTCTTCCCACAGACGGCGCCAATTGTAGGGGCTCCTTTTTCGGAGGTGGGCCCCCAACAATGAATTTGTAGAGCGTGGACTCAAGAGCTAGGCCCTAGTGAAGGGCACAACGGCCATGCATGGTTATTCGTGGTTCACGGCGGTCCTAATGCGGGCTACGGGGACACAACATGGCTCCTCGGACGTGTTAGAAAGGCAGCGGTGGTCTCTGTCTCATTCGACTGAGCTCCCCAGTCTATCAAAGAAAGCGTACTGTTACAGTGTGTATCCCTCTCCCTCGTCCCCCCCTCGCAGTGGGGACTTCCTACATTATATATCCCTCTCTCAGATGATCCCAGCCCTACATTTGTCGATCAATCCGGTTCCCACTTGAGTGCCTGTCCTGTCAGCCGCATTCCTATCTCTCTGCGGGTTGTGGCGCCCAAGGTGGCGCTGCTCAGAGGTCCTATCCTCATTAATGCGGCCAGAACATTAGTTGAGGGCATTTAATGTGGAGGTGACAGTTTGTCTGGGACTTGCACCTCCACCATGCCTCCATGTCCGGCACTCGGCGCCCGCCAGGTCCTCTTCGGGTTTCCTGGGAGGTTCCCCTTGACGGACTGCAGCTTGCGTGTTTCCTTACTTCGGGTTTTCGAGGATGCATCCATCCTTGGCGAGTCTTCTTAGGCAGCAAGTCCTCTGCGCCTTGTCCTCGGACTTGAGGTGTGTCCTCGGATTCCAGGCGATCCTCGGCGCGGGCCTTTGGGCTTGATCGAAAGTGGGCCGGCCACGCCAACCCTTTGTGGCCCCACAAGGAATATTATGTTTATAATATTTTTATAATAAATTTTAAATGACAGGTTATTACAGTCTGTAATTGGTGGATAAACAAATAATATCGGTAGTGAATTCAAATTAGAACTATTAACAAATTACCACTTATTATTTGATGTGAAAATATTTTAAAAATTTTGTGGACGTAACGCTTGTCAAAAAATATTTTTAGAGACTTTTATGGGAATGAAATGTCTTTGGGAGTGAGAAAAAGTTGCTTCCGTTTCAGGAAGAGGATTTACATTATAGACCGAATTAGAAGGATTTTATTTAGTGTTAACTGATGTCAATACCCGATAATGAAACATGAGAGAAATGGTATATTTGCAACATTTTTATAATAAATTTCAAGTGTCAGGTTATTACATGTTATTATTGGTGAAAAAAAATAACAAGCAAATTTGAATTTGTTACGAAAATATCGTAAAACGTGTTGTAAACGTAGCACTTTTCATGAAAAATTCTTAGGAACTTTTTATAGGAAAGAAATATCTTTGGAAGTGGCAAAA
Source organism: Quercus variabilis (assembly GCA_030445155.1). Taxonomy (NCBI): domain Eukaryota; kingdom Viridiplantae; phylum Streptophyta; class Magnoliopsida; order Fagales; family Fagaceae; genus Quercus; species Quercus variabilis. The sequence continues at coordinate 49,335,823 of CP129447.1, read as the reverse complement.
AGTTGCTTCAATTTTGTGAAGAGGAGTTGTCTTATAGACAGAATTAGAAGAATTTTATTTAGGAAAAAGTTAACGGATGCCGATACTAAATTATGAAATATAAAAAATGCTATGTTTATTATTTTTTTATAATATTTTTATGATAAATTTTAAATTGCAGGTTGTTACAGTCTGTTATTGGTGGGTAAATAAATAATTTTGGTAGTGAGTTCAAATTAGAACCAATGACAAGTTACCACTTATCATTTATTGTGAAAATATTTCAAAAATGTTGTGGACTTAGCACTTCTCAAGAAATATTTTTAGAGACTTTTATGGAAATGAAATGTCTTTGGGAGTGAGGAAAAGTTGCTTCCATATCGGGAAGAGGATATGTCCTATAGACAGAATTAGAAGGATTTTATTTAAGGAGAAGTTTACAGATGTCCTAAGAATATTAGTTTAGAAAATATTTCTAGACACTTTTTACGATTTTTTTTTAAATAACAATTGATTTCTATAATATTTTCACAATAATTTTATAACAAATCTGAGGTGGCAAGTTGTTATTGTTCTAACTTGAACTCATCACCTTTTAAACAAACTGTAACAACTTACGACTAGTGCCAACTCATTGGTATAAGCAATTGATGCAGTCACCTAAGATCCAAGTAAAAAAGGACCCCCAAATTTTAACCAATAGGATAATTTCTATCATTGTAATGGTATTAATTAAGCCAAAATATTAGCCAATAAATATAATAATATTTTTTTATGAAATGAAATACAAACAAAAAGAGAGAGAAATGCTATGTCCGCAATATTTTTCACAACACTTTATTATAAATCCTAAGTAGTAAGTTGTTATTGATGGCAAAAAAATAATTTTAGTGGTGAGTTCAAATTAGAACCAATAACAACTTAACATCTAGGATGTCTTGTGAAAAATATTGTGAATGTAGCACTTCTCAACCCAAAAAAAAAAAAGCAATACACAAAAAAATTCACAACATTTTTCACAATAGTTGAGTTGGCAAATTTTTATTAGTTTTCATTTTTTTTTTTTTTGAGAAAGTATTAGTACTCATTTTGGTCTACCACTAACATCAGTGTTTTACTTATCGCTATCAATTTGCCACATCAACAGATGTGAGAAGTTTTGTTAAATTTTTTGTGCTTATAGACATTTATTTTAAAAAAATTTCTATGTGATTTACGTCAATTAATAGTAATTTTACATCTAAAATAAGATAATCAAGCCGCCTCTGCTTGTGACTTAAAAATTATTATGAAAATGGTGTAAACCTGCATTGTTCTTTATTTTACTTTTATTTTTGGAGGAAAAGCATTGTTCTTTATTTAATAGTACTAGTAAAGACCTAAATAAAAAATAAAAAACATTGGGACTTAGTAACTATTGAGATTTATATGGATTCACCTAGATGCAGATCACCAGCCAATCAAAGTCTCTGCTTTGAGTTCGCGTGGAAAAGAAGTTCAAAAAACAGTTGGCAGCTTTGTGTAGGAACAAAGCCTTGATGCTCGCCGTTGCTTACTTAAAAGTTGAAATGACCAAATTTGGCAAAGACCAAAGTTTGGGTTTTTCTTTTGGAATATAATTGCGTTTACGTTAGGTTTTTTGTAAGGACTAGTTTTATAAGTCTTGTTTTTTCAGTTCTTCGTTCTTCATCTTCTGTGTTTTTTGTTTATATTATCTAAAAAAAATAAAAATATAAAACCGTTTGCGATGCATTGTTATTTATAAGCTAACTAACATTTTTTTTTTTTTTTTGGTAGTATTCTCCAGGAATTTCTTCAAGCACGGGAGAATGAACAGAGTTCTTCACGTCCTCAGGTGACTCAAAAAAAAAAAAAAAAAAATTGGTACTCTGTGAGTCTCACACAAGTCACTTATTTATTGTATTTAAATCTTACTTTTTATCTATAGTATTTTCATTAAAAAACTTTTAATATAAAACTAGATAAGTCATTCCTAAACAGACGTGTGTTTGATTTATAATATTATTCATGTATATTATTTAACGGGACAAAATTATATGATTAAAATTATATATAAATGATCTCTTCAATTGTCATATGGCAGATTGAAAAAAAAAAAAAAATTCAAATATATTTGAAGCCAAACTGTATTCTTTAACAAAAAAGAAAGTACAACATAATTCTTATCGCAATATGGTCACTTGTTGCTTAAAAGTCACACACACACCAACCATGAAATTATAAAATAAGAAAAAATTTGTCTCGACTCTAATACCAATACATGTGAATGTGAAAATGATTGTTCGCTCATTACTTCAACAAATTGTGATAGTAAGATTGGAATAAAACTAAAGTGATAACTTTGTTACCATAATTTTATAAGGGTTGGGTTAACAGGCACAATACAGTGCCCTTTAACAACTTTTTTTGACTTTTTTTTTTTTGGTAGTTCTTTGTCTTTTTGCAATTTTATGTTATTTTTATTTTCAATTTTATAAGTTGTGGGGCCAGTTTCATAAAGTGAAAAAAATATTAAAATAAACTATGATGCTACTTTTATATCTTTTTCTTTTATTTATCTAATTTTTTTTATTAAGTAGAACCCACAGTAGGGAAACCTTAACAAGCATCACACGGTGCTTGTTAACATTTCTCATTTTATAATAAAGTGGCAATTTACTAATGATAGATAAAAAAGTGATGTCAATAAAAAAACACGAATCAATAACAACTTGACTTTATGTTTAGGCGAAATTATACTGTTGGTCCCTCAAGTTTATCTTGTGAATACAATTAACCCCTTGTTGAGGACAAATTTTTCACACCACATGGCTCCATTTTATTGGCAACCCGTACCACGTCAACACTATTATGGATTTTGGGAGAATCTATTTTAAAGCCGAAAAGAGTCCATATTCACAAAAAATAAAAAGCCTATGGTCCAAAACTCATGGCGATATAATCTCATCAAGGCCCATAGTTCGAGCTCATGGCACAACATCTCATTTTTGGCTCACGATCCAACCTCATGAGTCTCATTGGGGAAATTTGGGAGCTGTGATTTAGAGGGTCAAGAAATATGTTCAGTAAAGCTCCAGTAGTTCAAAGTTGATAAAGGAAAGTATGTTGTTTGGCATGTCTTCTCCAATTCCCTGAACTCTAACGGGTCAGTGTGCAATAGGTAATATTTAGTAAGTCTCTTATATCACATAACACTTAAAATGATAAAACTTCCCATGCTCTTTACATAAAAATTAATGTCCATTATATAATATAAGTTTAAAAATATAATTATATCATTCCATATTAATTATATTAAGCACATGGCTAAATATATATTAGTATCTCATATCTAGCATTAAATGCTTTCTTTACTCTCCAAGATTTGGTTAAAATATAAAAAGACCATATTTGCATCTCTAAAACTTCATAAAAAATCAACCAACTAGTCTATTACTTACCAAAATTATATATGGACTAAACACATAATTTTTTCCAAAAGAGAAAACTTTGTCGAAAATACCAACAGCAGCTTTAGCGGAAGCTGCAAACAGCTCCGACAGAAGCTGTTTGGCAGAAACAGCTCTAGCAAGTTGACACATGTCCTAAAATGATGTCATTTGCCCATTAATGCCTAATCCCAGCAGCTGGCTATCATACCCAAAGAAACAAGAGGATCCCATGAAGATTATCTTGCCATTTTTAGCCAAACCATGACTTTAATGCAATTTTTTTTTTCCTTCAAGCAAGATGTCATTTGGATTATATCATTTAGCTGTGACAGCTGTGATTGATAGCTATTACAGCTATAACATCAGCCTTAAAGCCTCTAGCTTTCTTTTTTTGGCTAAAAAACAAAGTCCCACTAATGGAACCACTTGCCTTGTCAAGGACTTTTCCTTATTTGCTATTTTTCCTTCAATTAAGTTCTGATCTAGTTACATAGCTTGGCTCTATATAAAGAGGACCAACCTACACACTAAAGAGAGATCGATCCGTCCCTTTCTCACCCTCTTATGCAGAAACTTCACTCATTTTGTTGCAAAATACACATTTCACACTTCCCCATCTCTCTTACAAAATCCCTCTTCATAGATAACAACACAACACACATATTACAACATACCATTATCCATTACCCATCTTTTCCACACTTCATTATTCTGAAACTTCATCATTCTTGCTGCCCAAAACACATTTCCATCTCATTCTTTATTTCTCATACAAAATCTCCCTTCTTAGAAAGCAACACAACCTATAACACAAATAATCTCATGTATTCACTATATTTAACCTTCATATTATCTATCTCACACTTCCATATATTTAACAAATACATTCCTCACAAAATACCTATACATACTTCTCATATATCTTTAAACTCCATGTCTCACAAAGTATACATATACAAGATCCATGTCCAACAAAGTATCTACATGTAATTCCTATACATATTACAAATATCATATCTCACAATATATATATATATATATATATATATATATAGATATATATTTCTTACCATCTCTACACATCTTAAAACATATCAAAATACTCTTCCAAGAACACATTACAAAAGCCCTTTCTCATGGAAGGTATATGAACATCAATACTAAGGTCTTTCTCTTAAAAGGCACAAAGACTTTATATTAAAATCATTCTCTTTGAAGACATAAATTTCTAATACTTAAAGCTATTCTTATGAAAAGCACGAACTCACTCATGTTTGATTAAAAACTAAAAGGGCATTACATGGAAAAAAATCATTTAAGTGCATGATTAAGAGAACAAACTTAACCAACCAATACAAACAGCTGGACATGCTCTCTCTCCCTCCAGTTGCACCCATTTTTCCCTTTCAAACATGAAGTCACCATGAAAGGATTCATTTCACCATGCCGCTGAAGTGTTAAATCCACTGGTGTTGTACGACTGGAGCTGCAAAGTCTGAAAGTTGCTGAAATGCTAAGTCCACTGATGTTACAGCTGGAGCTGCAAAATATGAAGATAAGTCATTATATTTTATCTTCAAAATTATATTATTAAATATATTTTACTCATTATCATTTTACCGCTGGATGCAAGCTATTTTAATTTATCTCCCTATTTAATAAACATGATCTCACTAATACTTCATTAATGAACATACATATTAATAAATCAATCTATCATCGTTGCACACATATTATTTGGACATGAACCACCCTTGGACACATATTTTTTGGACATGAACTACCATTGGACATATATTATTTGGACACGGACCATTGCCAGACATACCTTATCCTGCAACTAGATATAAACTATTGGACTCATCCCATTGTTGGATATTTGACACCTAATTAATTATTTTCTAATATTGGACATCACTTAATATACATAATAATAATGTATCAACTCACCATCTAATCAAAAATATTATGCTAAGCATATTATTTATTTATTTATTTCAACTATTATCATGATTCTAAGACTTGGGGTTTTATCTATTTTGTAGGCTTAAAATACACCGGAAGCCATTAGTCTATGCGGCCCAATGTCGAGTTCCGGGTTGAACACCCCAAAACAAATCTAAGCCTAGCAAAATCACACCTCCAAATACACTTGGTTACGGGCAAAAACCGCACCCGACATCCCTCAAGTTTCAAGTGAGTGATATTACTCCCTCAATTTTCAAAGATAAGCACTATTAGTTCTTTTATTAACTGCCGTTAGTGTAAATGTCTATGTGGCTAACAAAATAGTGATGTGGCATCTTTCTAAGTGATGTGGTAATTTTTTTATTAAAATAATATATAACACACTTAACACGTTGGAAGCTCATGAACTTGCGGACTCGTTTCCTAACTGGTATTACCCAAATCAAGGGTTGTTAACCCTCTGTACAGCCATTGATACTCCATCGCTCATCCTTCTCTCTCGGCCAACCCTCTTAGTTATTGCTCTTTTCCTCCCTGCTTATCGTCTCCTCTCTAGCCAACCTTCTCATCCTCCCCTCTTCGACCATTGATACCCCCCCGCTTAACCTCCCTCTTAATTGTTGGATCTGCCTAGATTTGTTTTCACTCTCTTTGATTTCCTATTCTCTTTTAATTTTGAGGAGAAATATTGTCCAAAGGGCCAACAGAAAGCTTCAAATAGTGCAAGTGCCAGACCTAGCAAACAACAAGTTGATTTCAATATAAATGATGGATTGTTGGGTTATCTGGAAGCCCACCATGGTTTTGTAGATATGTTTATATCTTTTTCATTTCTATTATAATCAGTGAGAATGTTTGTCCAATCATCTAGTCAAGTAGACAGTGTAAAATGCATTTGGACACACACAATTTGAGAATGTAATCTTGGTTGTGGTTGTTTTCCTAATAATGGCATCACATGTTTAGTAAAGGGGAATACAAATAACAATATAAAAAAAATCTTTCACTTGCAACACGAAGAGAGGAAAAGAGCAATAGCTGAAATGGTTGGTCGGAGAGGGGAGGATGAGCAGTAGGGTATTAGTGGTTGTGTGGAGGGAGGACAACGTAATACTAGTTAGGAAACGGGTTAGGTAACTGAGTTCATGTGTTTTTGATGTGTTAAGTGTGTTTTATAACAGGGTAATGCTATAACCACAAACTATTTTACAATATTTTTACAAATTATTGATGTGACAAATTCTTATTAGTTCTAATATGGATCCACCACTAACATTATATTTATTTTTATTAATGATTATTTGAAAACTATTAAAGCCACATCAGTAGTTTGTAAAAATATTGTTGTAAGGATCTGATTTGAATTCCTAACCTAAAAGGTGGATGAACTTAGGCCCAAAAAGTCTAAAACAATGAATTTGTAGAGAATGGGTTGGAAAACTGGGTTTTAATGAATCAAATAACAAGTAAAATAGATATTGATGACAAAGGAATAAAGATAACAAATTTACACTAAGGAAAAATGTCATCGGCAAAGTCTGATGAGGCTGGTTCTTCTATATTGGTCTTAAGTTTGATTACAAGTGTGGTTTCTAACTATTACAATGTTTTTCTCTTGATTTTTCGATCTCCTTTCTCCTAGGGTCTCTTACATTATATATATCTCCCTTTTAGTGATCTTGACATTCCATTTGTTGATCATCCAAGCCACTACTTAAGTGCTTGTCCAATCGGACACTCTCTTTGGCCCACTGTGAGTTGAGATAGTTAAGGCAGCACTGTTTAGAGGTCTTCTCCACATAAACGCGGCTAGAGAGTGTTGAGGGGAAAATTTTGATGTTTCCAAATAGAATATGAGCTAGCTAAGCCGAAACTCGATAATGAACTCTTGAAATAAAGCCCAAAGGCTTTCGGTGTCGTTATAAGCCCGCCCAATCAAGAGATAGAGACTGCACCATGACAAGAAGACAACAACAAAGTACAATAAACACATTATTATTGTTAGTTTGTTATATTATTAGTCCTTTTTACATCGTCATAGTTCAAATCAGTCCTCTAGCGGTAAAGGTGAAATTACACTTAAAAGTCCAAAAAGTTAATGATTAAATAAACTTATGAAGGTATTCAGTCCTAGGGGTCCTTGTGTGTCTTGGTTAGGGGAATTTATAGTACATTCAGCCATCATTACATCAATGTGAGAGAAAAATTCAATTGTTACAAATACATTATATCCTTCATTATAATAATAATAATAAACAAGGATTAAAGGCTTCATTATTACAAATAAAAGAGGAAAAAATAGGATGGAATGAAGGGAGAGAAAGATCCCCAACTCAATGCAGCAAGTATTAAACTAAGATTTTGATGAGTGTGTGTTCATAAAGCATAAATGAGACAATATGAGCTGTTTTGAGTGAGTGGGATGAGATTAACTTTGAGGTTAAGGCTTTTTGTGAGTAATGGGTTATTTGTGAGTAGTGGGAGGCATTTATGAGCTGTGATTGTGTAAAGGAGAGGAAAATGATGTATGAGGTTAGATGAACGTGGGTTGAAAGGGATGAGTAATGAGCTTTAAGAGAGCTAAACTGCAAGCAAAATGGCAAATAGACCAGAGGTTTTAGAGGGAGTAGTTGCTGGTTTGTGAGCTAAGATGCTTATGCTTTTATAATGAAGTTTTTAGGGAAGCATTAATCAACAAGAATCCAAAAAACGTAGCTCTGATTCAGGGAGGACAGATAGCTGAGTTAATAACCTTGGTTTGGCCTAAAAATGGGAGATTTGCTTTTGGGGATATTTTGCTTCTTTGGGCAATGTCCACATGAGTAATATTTGGGGTAATCTTGCATTAAATACTAAGATTGCTGAGATTGTGTTCACCCAATGGGATTAGGACAAGTATTAACGAAGAATCCTAGCGCTGCAATTGATGGAGTCCCCTTCTGTTGGAGGTGTAGTCTTGAGGAAGATGATGGAGTTCCATCATCCTTTAAACTTCAGTTGATATGGCAGCCCTTGGGCACTGTTCACATCAGGTAGGAAGTGACAGAAAATTGATGGGACACCCCTTAGTCCATTCTTAAGGGCTTGGTTCCCTTGTATGAGTCCCTAGTTGCTCCTTTTTGGTTAGGGATAAACAAGGGCTGTTTGCCCACTCTTAGTTCCTTTGCCTCTTGCTGGTGTTTTTTGTTTGGGCTTGCTCACATAGGCTGGTTCCCTTGAGCTGGGTTGTGTGTACATGCTTGCCATGGGTTTTCATTCCTCATGGACTTTTATTAGTAAATATTTTTGGGTTCTTCATAAATACTTGCAATGGGTCATTGGGCAATTAGTTGTAATGTTTGAAACAATAAGACAAGTTTCAAAATACTTTTGTAAATAATATTCACTTTGATGAATTCCGTGTTGCAAATAATGTTCATGGTTTCTAATAATAAAATCATAATTTAAATGATAAGTTTGTGGAATCAAGTATTTTCCATGAGCATTGAAGATATATTTTATGGATGTTGTGATGCAAGTAATGACCATGTGTTTCATGGGTTATAATGTGAGAACATATTCTTCAAGATAACTCCCTATGAGCTTTTATAAAACAATTGCTATGGTTTTTTTGCCGTAGTAATACTTAAGCAATAATTATGCCATGACGCTTTTCTCTTTGCCAAGCGTTAATAATCTCAGGTTTTTTGATAAAATAGTGCCAATGAAGATTGGGCTTTTGATAAAATAGTGTCAATGAAGATTGGACTTTTGATATTACTAGCGAGAACTGGGTTTTTGATATTGCCAATGAGAATTGGGGTTTGATATTGCCAATGAAAAATTGGGCTTCAAATATTTCCAATGATCGAGGATTGGGCTTTTGGATAAATAAATTGCCATGAGTTTAAACCATGAGCTTTGATTATGGATTTGAATTCCATTGGTAAAATTATTCTGTATCGATTTGAATCATGAGTTTTTTTAAATATTACCAAGCATCAGTATTCTTGGGCTTTAAATAGAATAGGATGTGTAATTTGAAAAATAAATAGATGGTACTCAAATAAAATTATGTGTGTAAAAGAAAAGTACCCTAACAGAGAGTTAGTTACAGAGTATTCAATGTGGTAGTAGTAGTTTTTTCGTAGATATTTTTGAGTTTCCATCCCTCTTATATGTTTACGATGCACATCCCTATCACTGGAGCTTCCTAAAAGGCCACCTTGATTATTAGGTTATACATTTGAGTTGTGCTTAGCCTATCCGAGGAGATATTCCCCCTCGAACCACCTTCCCATTCATACCTCATTCATGAGATTCTAAGCCTGCCCCATTTACTACCATTTATTTGTCCTTGGATAACCACACTCTTGACTAGAGCTCAAGGCCTAATATATGAGTTGAGTCTTTAACCCTACAGTTGTAAAATAGTTTGTGTCTGTAATATTATTCTATATAATGTTTAATAAAAATTACCATATTATTTAAAAAGATGTTACATCATTATTTGGTTAGCCACATGGATATTTACACTAACGATAGTTAATAAAATAACTAATAGTACTTATTTTTGAAATTTGAAGAACTAGTAGCACTCAAACTTAAAACTTAAGAGAATAATTGTGCTCATAAAGTAAACTTGAAAGATCAATAGTATAATTTCGTCTTATATTTATTATGAAATTGATATGAAAATATTGTTTTGTGTGTCAACTTTTATGATAGTAAAAGGACAGGTGTTAGGGGATTAGGTGACGAAGCCTTTGTGTGCTGGTTGGTGGGTACTGGGTTCGGACTACCGACTAAAGACATACAATAAGACGGCTCGAAACATGCACGACGGTCTGGTCTGGTCCTCTGAGTCTTGTATGCGTTTACCTGCTGTTATACTGCTAGCTTTGTTAATTGTTGACTTTAAACAAGTATAAAGGCTTAAAAAAAAAAAGTTAGTTTATTCCAGATTTGATTATTTAATTTTTTTTTTTTGAGAAAGCAGTTTTAAAGTTAGATTGACATTTTTTCGTATTTACGGTTCCTGTGAACAGTATATGGGACCCAGTCAAAAAAACATAGTCACCAGCACAAATGCAAATGCGTTGCTATCCAAATTAACACTTAGTTTATTAACTTTATTTTGTTTAAAAATTAAAACAGATAAAAATATAGTAATTGTATTTAGAATAGTTAAATTTTAAAAAGTTGTAAATAAATTAAATAGGACAAAATCTAGATGCATTTCTCTAAATGTGATGCTTTAAGATAGTATTGCAGCATTGTATTGTATTAGTCCATACAACCACATGGTTGAACTCAATTATGAAATCCAATGTACATCATTTAATATAAAATTTACTTAAGTTCTAATCAATTAAATAAAACAAAAGGGCTTTTGTTAATAAATGTCTTAAGGGCAATGGTTAAAGTACATTTAATGTTTTATTAAATCATTTTTTTATAAAATATATATTTTTTTATACAAGATAGAAATTTTATATTAGCCTAATCTAAGTGTATATGTGTGAGAATCTCTCTCTTGGAGACTTGAATCTTACCCCTTACCTCTTCTACAAACACTTATATTTATGGAACGACCATCATACTTATACTTGCGCACGTATATAAAAAAAAAAAAAAAAGTGCACACAACATAATGAATTTGTGGTTGTAAACTAATGAATCATTAACAAGTGTATTTCTTCTTTGAACAATATGTATTATAACTCATAATTGAACATTTATTAATCTTTAACTTGTTCCCTTAAAACACTCCCTAACAAGACCCAATAGCTACCATTGTAGCAATGTCAAGCAAACTCTTATGTTTCTCAATAATTTTCACAAATTTATTCAGATTTTATGTTTTGATTAAAACATCCTCACTTTATGATATCACTTTTATTATATATTAATCATAACAAAATTTTATCTATAATTCTAAAAAAATTGTAAAAAAACATAATGAATATATATATTATTATTATTATTATTATTTTTTGCATAAAAAAACATAATGAATTTGAATACTTCTCATGCTAGGATAATGACCAAGGCTTCTTCTTTTGAGAGGAACACTATATTGTTGATTAAGTTAAATGAATAAGGTGATCTTCTTCTAGCACTAGTGTTCCATCATGATCAACCCGATTAGGAATCTAGATTTTGAAACATATCACTTTATCCGCTGTTTAGGTACGTAGTTTAGTAAAAGCACTACAAGAATATCAATTTGAGTTACATCGTTTTAATTTATATCCTATTATTGCTTTATTCTTGACTGTGATTATGAGGAGACTCCTACTTTTCAAACAGTCTTAAACTATTATCCTCTGTTTGTCCATTATTAAAGTCTGAAGCATCGAATGGTATTACATTTTTGGCTTTTTGCTTGTGGGGAGGGAGAATAAGATTTCGAATCCTACGAACTAGTAAAGAAAGAATAAGCAGTGCAGCGAAAACCCGAACTTTTTATTTCACTTTTTAAACAAAGGGAGAGAGATCTCTGCTCAAAATGCTAAACTGTTTATGCGGCTCATTGTTATTTGTTAGGCATACGGTTTAGTACTTGTTGATGGCATTTTTTCATATTTATGGACATGTAAAAATAATCACTTTAAAAAAAAAATTGTAAGAAGTATATGATTAAATTATTAAATTTATCATATCCTTCTAACTTAAGCTTTTGAAACAATTAATAATTTAATATAGTATTAAAGTAGATAGTCCTAAGTTTGATAAAATAAAATTTTCACATTTATCCTATTAAAAGGTAGTTTGGGCACTATGAATAGCCTTGCACATAGGCTCTGAATGCTTGCAAGACTATGAGAGTTCATGAGAGGTACATAGCACATAAATAAACTGAGTCACGCAGAAAATCTCACATGCTGAATAAAATAGATTTTTCACATTTATCTTATATTTGTTGAAAATATTGCAAAAGGGCATGGAGAATTATGAAAACCCATAAGCCTATGAATAACCAACTATACAGTAGCCAAAACATACACATAAATATCCTTGCATCTGTTGGGCATGAGTTATTCTCATCAAATAATAAATCCTAAAAAATACTAGCATAATCGTGGTTAAAAATTCAATCGAGCTGTCACTTGTGCGCACGCGCACGTGCACACACAAAAAAACCTCAAAATCAATTAGAAATGTCCTACCCAACCCAACCCATGCCAACGCATGAGTTGTTATGAAATCTAGTCCTACAAGTTAACCCATCCTTACAAGCTACCTTTGGAGTGCCTTTAAAGATCGCAAAATATGAGGCTGGACATAATATTGGAACACAAGGTAGAAGGAAAGAGAAGGAGAAAACACTATGTAACTCTCTCAGAGTAAAAAGAAACATAAACATTTTTCACAAAAAAACTCGGATGTTCATTTTGATTATAAATGACAACACACATATTTTTTAATTCAGCAGGTTGAAAAGATAATCATTCAATAACACTTAATTATCTCACAAGAATTGGTTGGATTCTCATAACATTCATTGTATTTTCTCTTGTACATCACTAATGTGGTAGGAGACTTAATGTTTCTAACAGAAATATCTAGAATTCAAATTTCCACTTCCCAATTATTGAATTAAATTAAAAAAAAAAAAAAAAAAAAAAATCAGTTCTTACATTGTGGGCTCAGCGGCTCATTATTTGTTACGCTCCTTACAAGACAAGGTAGGCTCACACGGAGTTAAGAATCCTGATCTGTTGAGACCCCGAGCTTTAAATATTTGGGCCAATTATACAGTCATCTTGGTTTTCGGGCCAACCCAATTATGCTTCTGTTTGCCTAGACTTATAAAATAAATAAATAAGATTTGGTACTATCTACACAGACAGCTGAGAGAGTTGAGAGAGTTTGAGCTAAACTCTGTGCAAAATGGTAGAGAGATTCTTCTTGGCGAGGCAAATGGAGCAGCCCAATAGCCACAGCCAGTCCGACCCTGACCCAGACCCAATTATGCTTCTCTCCGGACCTCCTTCCTGGTAATTTATCTATGATTTTTTGTGTTTGAATTTTGTATTTGTTAAAATGAGTAAACTTTAAATTTTGCAGTGGAAAGAGTTCGTTACTATTCCAGTTTGCATTCAACTCCGCATTAGATGGAAATAGGAATGTTGTGTTCATATGCAACCGCCGCAAGTTAGAAGGCAACCCTCCTTTTCTCTCTCAGGTACTTACTACTTACACATTATTATTATTATTATTGTTATTATTATTATTATTGTCTTCTCAATCTCATAAAATAAAATAAAATAAAATCTTTTTTACATGAGGACTCAACTCCTCTCAATTTAATAAGTAGATCCCAAGAGATGGCATTTTTAAGTTTTAACTATAGATAATGAATTTAGAAATTTTGAACTTAGGAATTAGGATCACTTGCTTGGCTAATAAACAAAGCTATCAAATATCCAAAATGTGGGAAATGGAATGATGCATTTAATTATTTAATCCGCTCTACTCCAAGAATCAGTATCTCCAAAACAAAAAGTAATTGGGAGTACCTCTTCCCACACTCTGCAAAGCAAAAGTAGGAATTTTGTGCACCAGAGTTATTCTAAGATGTAGATTTTTTTTTTTGGGTTTCTGTTCTCTAAGAGATTTCAGACAGGATTAGAAGTTCAAACTTATGACTATTTGGTTTAGAAAAAAGAAAAAAGAAAATGAAATGAGAAATTTGTCATTATTTCAGTAGCCTTTCTACCAAAAGGTATCTTCTTCTCTCTAATGCAACACCCTGCACGCTTTCTTCAATTAATACTTCAGGGCATCGATCCATCCTCAGATACCTTTCAGTCTATACAAATGAAGTAAGTAACTATTTTTAAAGAGTGTAAGTTATAGTGATAAATATTATTAAAATCTAAATTTTTTTTTATTTTTAATTCTATATAGATTTTGATTTTCTGAAAGATATGTAGATGATGATGAAGGAATCAAGAACTATTTTGCTGCATTCCACCTGCATGATACATTTCCTGCGGCAGTTGTTGTCGATGATTTTGGGGACTTCTTTGAGGACAGGTAGCTTGTTTCTAATGTCATGTTTTCATGTAAAAGTATCATACATAAACTTTTTTTGCCTTTGTAATTTTTATTTACGGTTTAATTGTTGTATACACAATATAGTCCGAAATTTATATAAAATTTTCCTATCTTTCCTATTTGCTGACATTGTCAACAAATTCTAAAGGAGCTGCCAAGAGAAATATAATAATCCTCGTGGAAGAGACTTGGCAATGGTTCGGACTTTAGCCTTATGTCACAATGCAATTAATCATGCTAAGTGAGTGACCAGGTGGCCATTACCATTCGAGCGTTTAGCTTAATTTTCTTTTAGAACAAGTACTAACAATATTTGTTTCTTAACTTCTATGGTAGCAAGACAATGCCTTGCAAGCTTCTCTTGTCAGATACACACCACGGAGACTCCCCAAGGTTGCTTTTCATCTATAAGAGATGGATTCCAACTATTTTTACAATTAAAGGTTGGCTTTATGTCATGAACATTTTTGGTCATGAAAGCTGATTTCCTGATTGTCTATTTTTCTCTGATTATGCACTTTTGTGTTGTTTGTTGAATCTCATTGTAACTTACATGATTGTATTGGGATGTTGTGCTCTAGGTGGTGGCTCAGGATCATTTATTCTGAAAAGCAACAGCAATTCAGGCAGTGGCAGCTCAGTGAGGATCAGAACTGCAAAGTACTCCATAGCTTTGCAGTATCTGATTTTGGAGGGGATAACCGAAGACAGTGAACAGTAACATTATTTGTAGATTCAGTCTATGAAAATATAGTTGTTAAATTACTCTCTGCTGAATGAACTGAAGTGTCTGAGTTCTACTAAGTCACTCTCATTTTTGGATAATTTCTGTCACAGTGTAACTTCTAGTTCTGTAGAAATACTCGAACTTTGTGATATTTATATCTTCTGGTATATGATATGAATCTCAGTATTCAAAAATCTATAAGCAGGGGTATTATGAATTCAGCTCCAATTTTTGTTTGTTGTAATTGTGGAGCACATTTTTATTATTTAAATGGATTGGATGTCCCTTGGGAAGAATTAGTAGAAATCAGATCATAATTTCTTTAATCCCGCTCTTTTTTGGTTTGAATCATTTTTACTATGTAAGGTGGGCAGTTTCAAATCTATCTCACTGAGTATTTCAACGTGCATCTAATTCTGGATAATAGAAGCTTAATTTTCATGTTATGGTGCCTTCGCAAGTGAAATTGCATCATAGGACCAGAACTTCACAGCACTTTTTATTATCTAAAACTTAAAACTGAAATGCATGTATCGAATCAAAATAGGCAGGCATGCAGGCTAGAACTTTTTAATGCATGATAACAATCTATAACTAGATTTCCCATTACCACTGAGACACCAAAATGTTAGCTTGACTCATTTATGATATTATTCTTCTGAAAGAGAGTTTCATAATTAGCTTGTAAGTCAAGTGCATCATCATTATTTCAAAGCTTAATACACTGCAAGTTATAGTTATTCACAAGATAAACATTGGAAAAACGTCAACAACAAAACCAAAAAAGGAAAATAGAAGATGAGCAGATGACCATTATTGATCTATCCACATCACAACCTTCCCTTTGTTTATGTGTAGTTGGAAATCGAAGTTTTCCTCACTCAGGTTCACAGATAAGTTCATCACAAGCCTCTGCTGGGAATACCCGTAGCAATCATGAACCCTTTTTGTTCAAATATGTCATTGCAAATTAAAATTCTTAAACTGCAGATCTGATCATAAGATCTTACGTCGTTGGCTCATTGTACTCAAGATACTCTCGTTCAACAGCCTCTGAAGAAGTCTTGGCTGTGTGTATCTCACCTCTGGTTTGATCTTCACTTCAGGGTACATTTCAGCATCACAAGCTTCTCCCCAACTGTCTCACAACTCAAAAGCCTCTGCTGGAAAAACACTTGGGAATTATGCAGAAAACCAGTAAAACAATGTTGTTAATTCATGAGTACGAGCTACTTAAAATATTCAAAGCTTAAGCCAGAAGGTAATGTTGGATGGGCTTACGAAGTTATGGAGCTGTAAGCAACGGCTGAAGGGTCCCCAGTTGTTCTGATTGGGGTACATCGGGGACTCTGTAGTCTAGGCATGGACCTACATGGCAATCCCAGGTGGTGGAACCAACTGTGAAGATTGTGAACCGGTTCTCTCTCTCTCTCTCTTTCTCTAACTCATTCATTCACTATTTGGCTAATGGGGAGTCCGGAGTTGAAACTTGAGAGATTCCCAATACTTAGACAAAAGAAAGTAAGATTTTGAATGCAAAAACCAACTTTGTGAATTTTTTGGCTCAAAATCTTCACGCTTGGTTCCACATGCCTCTCCCAAATACGAATCAGTTCACAATCTTCACACTTGGTTTCACCACCTGCCACAAATTGGTGGTTGTTACGGAGGCAAGGGTGATGCAAGATACAAAACCGCCTGCATTTTGATGGGTTATGTTGGGTTGGTTCTTTTTTCGCTATGTTATGTTAGGTTGGTTCTCATATGATATTAGAATTGTAGACTTGTACATTTGTACTTAGCTAGTGACCTAAAGAGATAAGACTTGTGTCTACTCTAAAAGTTGCATATTTTGACGAAGAAACTATAACGTTGGTTCTTAAAATTTACTTATGGAGTATTTTTAGTCCTAGAAGTTTCAAGTGAATACTATTAATTTTTTTTTTTTTTTTTGGAGAGAGAGTGCTATTGGTTCTTGAAGTTTCAATAATGAGCTTAGTTTTTTCATTGACTTCCATTAGTTTCTTTGTCTATGTGTTTAAGGGAATAATGACATGGTAATTTTATTAATGATGTGACAATTTTTTATCATTAAAAAATTACACATCAAAATAGGATTCAGCTTGGTTCTCCCAATCAAACACAATTCTATTTGCTTCTTACGTTAATTTTCTTAGTAACCAAACACTGACAGAACTTCTACTAACATTCTCCAATTGTTGAGATCTGACTTGCCAAATTTACCACCGCCTACCTTCTTAGGTTCTAGCTATTAGATTCCCCACCGCTTGGCAAGCTGTAGTACTTGTTGAAAATCAAATACACATTGAAAACATTCTCAAGGTTTAGAGATTTAACGTAATAGTAGTAATAATTATTAGGATAATGAAAGAAAAACCGCAACTCATATAATTCTCCGAAGAACACGGAAATCTTCAAGATCAGTTAGTCTAACATCAACATTTGGAAGGCATCTCCCTTTATAATATATTTTCTAGTAGACGATCAAAAGTGTATCTCCGTCTTTTTCTTTTATCGCATAAAGTCCTATTCTTGTTATTTTTTTCTTTTTGATTCAAATTGGGGTTTTGATTTTAAATTCTTTTGTTTTAGAGAGAGTGGGGTAGTACTACAGCTTGGAGAAGAGAGAAGGTCAACGTACGTCTTGTAAGATGCGAATTGCTAAGAAAATTGATGGAAGACCCAAGAATAATTAGCTTTATTTCTGTTTTGTTGCAAAGAAAATCATCGTAAATGTTAGAGATATATATTAGACATATTAGCCCAATGTAATAGGCGCAAGCCTATTCCTGCTTGTACTAGTAGTCTAGGGTTTAGTCGCCTATATATACTCATGTAACGGTTCATTGTAACACAGGTTATTATACTACACTCTTATACAATAAAGATGTAGCCCTTAAGGGATTCCTCCGTAGATGTAAGCCGTCAAGACTAAACCACGTAACCCTCGTGTTCATGATGTTCCTATTCTATGCATCTCCTCTTCCGCATCCACTCTAGCATACACAACATAGTATAACACATTGCGTTACTAATAATATTATTTAACATGGTATCAGAGCCAAACTTCGTGCTTGGCAGCATCAAACAAACATCTCTAGCAAGCAAAAGAAGATTCTCACGTGCACATCACCATCAGAAGTCACACATGTTTGTCTGCAGGATTTAGACTCCATGGCATCTCACAGCCACCGTGGCTCAGTGCTGTGTCCAAGATCCACAAACTCAAGCAAACCCATGACATCAATCTCAGATTTGTGCAAATCAATCCTTCGCCTGATGAAACCAACAAGACAAAAGCGCTACACGACATATCGCGACCAAAACCTAGGAACCTAGAATCTAACGGCCACTGCACGCGCTAACAAAGCCTCTGGTAGCTCCTTCCACTCGCAGCCGAAGTTCTTGAATTCAGACTGGATTATGGTACATGCGCTGCTCTGTCGGCCTCGTAACCCTCCGATCTACAAAACCCGAGAAGCCCGGCTACCGAAACAAAGACATGCGCCCACACGCGCTGCCAGAGTTTCTGGCATCTCCTGCACGCGCCGGCCGACTATCCACACACGCCACACTCGCCGAAAAGTCTGCTGATGTCATCCATGACGTCATTTGATGACGTCATCAAAGAGCCATGTTAGCCCTAGACACGTCATCTTGCCACATCTGCGCCACACAAGCACGTCCACATCAACCCTAGTCACGTCAGCGACACATCATAGGATGACATCAATGGCTCTGCTGCCCAATCCGTGACCCAACCCGGAAACCCGGAACCGACCCGGACCAGTATCTATTGACTTTTACCTGGACTAGTTGACTTTGACTTTTTGCGTTGACCTTTGACCAAAAGTCAAAATTTTCCGAAAAGGCCTATCTTACTCAGTTTTTCTCGTAGATTCCAATTTTGGACTCCGTTTCTTCATTTGAAACTCCAAAATCGGTCAATTGGCACATTCTTCATTGTGGTTTCTTCAAAGGCATTCTTCAAGGCATCTCCAAGGGATCTTCTCATGCTTATCCAACCTCAAGCCTTCATCGAGCTTCCGCTTTGAGTTTGAGGGAGGGTGTTAGAGATATATATTAGACATATTAGCCCAATGTAATAGGCCCAAGCCCATTCCTGCTTGTACTAGTAGTCTAGAGTTTAGTCGCCTATATATACTCATGTTAGGGTAGTACAATAAAGATGTAGCCCTTAAGGGATTCCTCCGTAGATGTAGGCCGTCAAGACTAAACCACATAACCCTCGTGTTCATAATGTTCCTATTCTATGCATCTTCTCTTCCGCATCCACTCTAGCATACACAACATAGTATAACACATTGCGTTTCTAATAATATTATTTAACAGTAAAGACCCACATGGAAATGGGTTTGATTTGAGAAAGTCAGATCTCAATGATCGGAGATTATAAGTAGTAGTTTTGTTTGGTTACTAAGAAAATCAATGGAAGATCCAAACAGAACTAGGCTTGATTTTGGGAGAATCAAGCTAATGTGTAATTTTTTAATGATAAAAAGTTGTCACATCATTAAAAAATTGCCGCATCATCTATTTTGTTAAACACATAGACAAAGAAACTATAAGAAGTTTATGGAAGGACTACTAATGCTTACTGTTGAAACTTCAAGGACCAGTAACGCTCACTTGAAACTTCAGAGACTAAAAACGCTCAATAGGTTAATTTTAGAGACCAATATTATAGTTTAGTATATTTCTATTTCAATTTCGCAAAAACTTTAAACTTGTTTTACACACGCTTGTTTTATATATACTATGATTTAATTTATAAATCCTATCAACAGGAAAAAAAAAAAAAAAAAAAAAAAAAAAAAAATAAAAAAAAGATATAATTTATAACTAAAAAAACGTGATTTAAAATCATGTTTTCAAATTGTAAAAACACAAGTAAAACATACCGGGTAAAACAAACATTTCCTTCTCAATTTTTTTGGGGCGTACATAAGAACTTCTCTAATATTAATTGGTTTGCCAACACTTATCTCAAATTATTGAACAGTAACTTTGAATAATAAAAATAGCAATTTAACAATTTTTTCAAAAGTGAGTAAGAAGTTATTGAAAATTCACTTGTATTGATAAGGAGGATATTACAGTGGGTCGAAAATATTACAATTTTTTTTTTTTTTTTTTGGTTTTTTGAGAATGATTACAGATTGGAATACTGAAAAACTAAAAAGGTAAAGATCTAAAAATGTTACAAATAGAAAATGCACACGACATAATGAATTTGTGGTTGTAACCCAAAGAATCACTAGCGAGAATATTTCTTCTTTGAACAATATGTATTACAACTCATAATTGAACATTTATTAATTTTTAACTTGTGCACTTAGGATACTCCCTAACAAGACCTAATAGCTGTCATTGTAACAATGTCAAGCAAACTCTATGTTTCTCAATACTTTTCACAAATTTATTCAGATTTTATGTTGTTATTAAAACATCTTCATTTTTGTGTAGATTCATTTATGATATCACTTTTATTATATAAAAGTCACTAACCCAAGATTATGACGTATCATCTATTCGACTGGATCTTACGGAACTTGCTTATGCATGATGCGTGAGAATATATAAATATTATGTAATGAAGTGTAATATATAAAAAGTAACAATTACTTCAAGTATTATTTATTTTTTCAAAAGATTTCTACAAGTATTTTTTTTTTTAATCTTTTTATCTCTACAAAGTACAAATATGTCATACTGTCATATTTTGTATGTTTGAGTAATATTTTTTTAAGGTGAACTATATTTTTCTAACTTCTGTTATAGTGTGTTATATTTTAATATACAACTAAACTTTATAAGTTTCAAATTTATTATTCAAAATTCTCATCTCTTAAAGAATAATGAGATTATCATAATAATAAAAATTCATCACCAAATTACAATATTATCCTAACCAAAATTAAAATGAAACAAAAGGGACTTTATAATAATTTATTACTCAAAAAATTGGTAGGCATATTCAAATTCATAGCCATGTAGATTGTGTTTTGACCTAACTCAAATTCCTATTTCCAAAAAAAAAATAATAATAAGTATTAACCCAAATCAAAATTCAATCAAAACTATAAAAGGGAAAGAGAAGATTTTGTAATGAGAAATTAAAAAAAAAAAACACAATACCAAAACACATATTTATAAATAATAATAAAAACCATCAACCTTAATAAAAAATTTAAGAAAGAACAAAAATCCACAAGAAAGTAGAGAGAGAGAGAGAGAGAGAGAGAGAGAGAGTACTCACAGTTTTTGGTAGAGAAAATATGGATTGAATGAGAGAAATGATATCAAATTTATACAAAATAAAATGGGAAGAAGAATAGTCAAAATATAAGAAATAGAAAATGACGAAGTGTAATAGTAGAGTAGAGAATAGTGGGGAGATAAAGAGGTAGAATAGAGAGTAGTGGGGAGATAAAGAGGTAAAGAGTGAGGGGAAAGATTGAAGGAAGTGTAATAGTTAATGTGGACATTAGGGAGAAGAAATTTTTTTTTAAAAGAATTGGGAGAATAAAAGTTTAGAAAGAGAAAATAAGAGGCATAAATTATGATGATGTGGCTCAACAGGAGTGTAGCAACAACAAATATTACGTTTCAACTTTCCCTCTCCCTTGTGTGTGTGTGTGTGTTTGTTTCTCAAAAAAAAAAAAAGAATGGGTAATTGTTCCACATTGCTTAAGAGAGTATGTTGTGTGTAGTATAACTTGCCCCACCCTCCCTTAAAAGTTACCATAACTTTTGAGTGGAGTTGTGGTGTGCCTTTGTGTTAGAACCCCTTTCCCTCTCTCTTGTGTGTGTGTGTGTGTTTGTTTCTCCAAAAAAAAAAAAAAAAAACTTTTAGATATAATATATATATATATATAGATTAATCTTAACAAAATTTTATCTGTAATTATAAAAAAAAAAGAGTGTAAAAAATTTTGTTTCACTAAATTTATTATCATCCAACATAGCATAATGAATTTGAATATTCCCATGCTAGCATAATGACCAAGGTGAGTAGTGAGTACTCTTCACTGACTCCTTGTATTCACTACATTCTTCTTCCATTTAATTTAATTTTTTTAATTTTTTTGAGAGGAACACTGTATTGTTCATTGAGTAAGTAAGGTGATAGGAATCTAGATTTGGAAACATACCACTTTACCTGCTGTTTAGGCGCATAGTTTAGTAAAAACACTACAAGAATATCAATTTGAGTTACATCGTTATAATTTATATCTTATTATTGCTTTATTCTCGATGATGATTATAAGCACTGGGCAAGATTAAAAGACAAGATTGAAAGTAAAAAATTAATCTAAAAAAATTAATCAATATTAATAACAAAATAAATAAACGACTATATGCTAATGTAATTGTCATACAGAATCTAACATAAAATGTAAATTTAATTTATTTTTTCACACCAAGCTTAATTTACTCAATTGCCCTCGACGATTTTTCATATTTTGAAACTGCTACATGATTTCTTCATGCTCAATAGTTTTGAATATATCTTTCTCAATATATGTGACTAAGCAATCATTCATCTACTGATCTCCTATTCGATTGTGTAATCGATTTTTAATTATGTCCATTGCTGAAAAGGCTTTTTCAACTGTATTTGTTGCAACTGGTAAGATCAATGCCAAGGTCACTAATGAGTAAACCAATGGATATGAAACATCCTTTTTTCATTTCTACCATCTTTTCAGCAAGCTGTCTAATTCCTTTAAGTGCTAAAAACTCTTCAGTGGACCGCATGTCATGGATGTATGTCTCAATTTGGTTAATTAAAGAAAGAATCTTGAACTGTTGAAAAATCACTTGGATAAAACTGAGCAAGCTGAATCAATTTCTCCTTGTTGAATGTTGAAAATAAGTTATCTCGGTTCAAACACACAACACAGAGTAATAATTCAGAATTTTCAAAACGACTATTAAGTTCCTGAAGTTGCTTATCTATAATAGTATAAAAAAGCTCCACTTGATAATGATGTGAATTTTTCATGTTTTGAGCTTTTCGTCGTGAACGAGATTGATATAAATCATCCATATTAAGGACATCAATATTATTTTTCACACAAAATGCAGAAACCTCCTCTAGCAAAGAGTTCCACCCATCATCTTTCATGACCTGTAAACGTTGCTTTTAAATTTCAACAACTTCATAGCACTCCCAATATCTTGATCTTTTCATTGTAATGCCTGTGACAACTCATCACTTATACCAAGCACACCTTTCATCAAATGGAAATCAAACATGAATTCAAATGTTTGGAGTAAACCAATTAAGATCAAAATCTAAACCATCTTCTATAATAGTTTCAATCACATCAATTACAGAAGAAAACATGTGAATAAGATTAACAAGTGCACCATAATGAGAACTCCAACGTGTATCTCTAGGTCTTTTTAGACTTGATTCAAGCCACGACCAGTTGAAATTTCATTATTTTTTAGTGCTTCTATAACTTCAGCACTACGTTTTTCACGAAGAATATTACGAAGTTTACATGATGCTCCAACAATATTGAATACCTTTGCAACCAAGTTAAAAAAAGGTTGCAATTTGGATGTGATTTTTTGCTATTTCAACTAATGTTAGTTGAAGCTGATGTGCAAAGCAACAGACATAATAGGCAGAAGGATTATCTTTCAAAATAAGTGTTTTTAGTCCATTTAACTCACCTCACATGTTGCTTGCCCTGTCGTAGCCTTGTCCTTGCAATCTATTAATGCTTATGCTCTGTTTGTTTCAACATTAACGTTTTCTGGAAAATGGTTCATTTTCCAAAAAGCATTTTCTAAAAAACTGTCTCATTTTCCAGTGTTTGGTAATAACCTTGAAAATAAGATTGAGAATGTTTTCTGATGTTTGGTATGCAATTTTTTTTAAAAAATTATTTCTTGTATAATTTAAAATATGTGTATTATGTAAACTGTAAAGACCAGATTTGATTTCCCTAGCCCAAAGGTTGATAGACTCAAGCCCAAAAAGCCTAAAACAATGAATTTGTAGAGAATGAGTTGGAAAACTAGGCTTTAATGAATCAGACGAACACTAAAGTAGATTCGGATGACAAGAGAATGAAAATAGATAGGTTTATGCTGAAGAAAATCATCCTCGGCAAAGTTCGAGGAGATCTGTTTTTATATATTTCTTTCAGGTTTGATTAAAAAGTCAGTTCTTGATGCTACAATGTTTTTCTCTTAGTTTCTCGATCCTCTTCTCTCATTGCCTCTTCCTTCTTTTATACTCTCTTCTCCTTTCATCTTTTTCCTCCACATGCATGCCAAATGACTGGTGTTAGCTGTAAGGCTGAAAATCACTGTTCAAGTATCACTTCCACATTAATGCGGTCAGAGAGTTAGCTGCTGTGCATTTAATGCGGTGGTAGCAGCTTTCTCCTTAGATATTTTAGGACTTCCCCCTGTCCTATGTTTTTGCAATGCCTATCCATACCAACAGAATTTCCTAGAACGTTCCCCTGAACTACAGACCACTTCTTCTGATCTCGACCTTGATTAGCCGAGGAGTTATTCATCCTCGGACCACCCTCTTGAGCCATTATGACCAAAACTAACTTCTTCATTTACTAACACGGACTCCTTTAACAATGTCTACTCCTGCTTGGACGACCTCTTGTCCTCAGATTAGGCCTCAAGCCCAACATCTACATAAATGATGAGCTCCTGGCCCAATACCCCTACAATAACCCCTCGAGATTCTTCTTTCTGTCTCTTCGGCAAGAAAGAAGGATTTCGATGTCACCTTAGCTAGTTCGTGCTCATCACACATCACCTTTGCCTGTGCAAACGCCTTTTTAACTGCCCAAGACACGCTCCTGACGCTTCGGCTTACGAGACGTGCTCCTCATTAAATTTTTATAGCCCCATGTCCCCCACGTTCTACAGTGTGATGCAAATCCAACGGCTGAGAACTCTGCTGGGACTTGGGCGGGAACTTTCCCGCTCTATAGCTCTCTCTTTGATATAAATATCACTCAAATAAAAAACTTTCTTTACTTTAGCATTCACTTAGCTCTAACACACATACATTAAATCTGCCAACCTTCCCAATTCACTCTTGCTCTTACAAATACCAAAAGCTCATCCGAGGATATTCTTCTTTCTTCTGTAAGTGTTCATAAATCCTTTTCACTTTATTTTTCCACACACTTTTCTTTTCTCGATGTCCTTTCCTCCTCAGCTTTTCTTCCTTTTCATCATCTTTTTAGTGCGTCCGATTCTCCCTTAGGAATGGGTAGATTCAAAAGTTTTTTAAACTCTGAAGAGGGATTAGAGAGCTTTAGAGCTCTGTATAGGATCCCTCTAAGGGTAGTTATTAGGTACTGTATAGAGGGAGAGTGGCATGAAAAAAGGCGGGAGGGAGAAGTGGTAATTCTAATGATTGCCTTCATAAAAGATGGGATAAGAATTCCCATGGGCACCGTGACCAGGGATTATCTTAGGGCTCATAGGTTAGCTCCCATCTAGTGCGCCCCAAACATGTTTAGGATTTTAAGGTGCGTAGACGCTCTTAATGAAAAGATGGGTTTAGGGCTTACCCATCATGATATCAACTGGGTTTATAACCTCCACCACCTGAAGTAGCAAGGGTATTACCTAAAGTCTAGGTATCCTGAAGTTAGGCTCATTCAATGCCTTCCTGACTCTAACAAAGGCCTAAATAAGGATTTTTTATCGTGTCAGGGGAATGGCATGATGGCCTCCCCTGCCCGATGAGAGAAAGGCAGCCAAGTAGGGTTTTAGGTCTAGGGTGCTTATTTACAAGCTCTTTATTTTCTTTTGGTTTGTTCCATTTTCACATCTGATAAAATTTTTTGTTTTCCTGATGATTTTGCAAATAGACATGTTGCTGAGCCAAACTTCAACCTGGTCAATAAGGAGAGTCTGGATAAAATACTTTAGGCTGAGGATTTCATACACGAAGACGGCCAATTGCGAGCGGCTTACCTAATCTTAGGGTACAAACCGATCTCGTCCCGCTTTCAGGCACCAAAGTGTGTGATTAAAGCCAAGAACCCCCGTCTACACCACATAAGCGTCACCGTCCCTGGGTTTCTTCTTCCCAAGGGCACTCCTATCCCAGAAGGTGCTCTCGTCACTCAACCAATCCCAAAAGGCATTCCCAAAGTAGCTTCTCCATCTTAACACACAACTGGTGAAGCTACTTCCTCCCAACCTACCAACAAAGAAGAAGACGAGGGAGAAGAAGAAAAGGAAAAGGAGATAGTAGACGTCTCAAACTCAGACGACCTCTACGAGGCTTTTAACCAGCCCTCGTCTCCTGTGACATCAACTGGTGACCTCGGCCAGTTTTTCCCACTTCAATCTAGTCACCTTGAAGGAGCCACTCCCTTATCAGACAAGATGGGGATCCAACGGAAGCAGAGGTTGACCCTACAAGAATTGCTAGAATCCCAACCGGGGAGGGACGCTCCCTAGAAGTCGGCCCAAGCAAAGCTCCCCCCTTCTCCAACCGTCCCAACCCACCAAGCTGACCCTGCTGACCATAAGAGAAAGCGGGAGGAGAAAGGAAAGGAGGTGGCGGAGATAGGGAAAAACGTTCCCCCCCATGAAGTTGAGCCCCAAGGGGGACTAAGCAGCTGAGAGGCCTACAGATAAGATCAGCGACATAGGCAGAACGGAAGGGTGACCATCAAGTTGCAGCCCCAGCTTGGGCCCCACACTTGGAGTTGAATGGGGCTCCCTTACTCAGTAATGCCCCCATTCGAGACTTCCAGTAGGGCATAGCTGGATATGTGGCAGACATGGTGGAACAATCCCTGCTTCTGCCTAAGGACATGGCTGACCTCAGGTCTATGAGGCAGCATGAAGTCTTACTCGAGCTGAAGAGGGATTTGGCCATGGTAAGTAAGTTTTTAAGTTAAGGTTTTTTTTTTTTTTTTTTTTTTTTTTAACTATATTCCTCTTCCTTTCCAGGCTATCCAAGCCACCTTTAGGGCCGAGAAGATGGTGAACTATTCCCATCAAAAGATGAAGGAGGAGGAGAGCAAGGGGATAGCAACTGTGGATGCCTTCCATGTGGCTGAAAAAAGCATCCAAGAGCTTAAAACCAAATTGATCGGTGAGGAAAGAGAGAGAAAAAGCATTGCAGTGGCTCTGGACAATGCTAAACAACAAGCAGAAAGCCAAAGGGTGCTGCTTCGCGATGTCGAGAACCAATTGGCCGCCTCTAAGGAGCAAATCATTGCTTTGAAGAAAAAATTGGGGGAGGTCCAAAAGGCCAAGGATCAAGCCGAGAAGGCCAAAGAGGAGGCAGAGAAAGCTCGGGAGGAGTCATAGTAGCACGGATATGACGTTGGAGTGGCCAAGACCGAGGCTGAGGTCCTAGAGGTATGGAGGACTTACTGTGCCAGGTATGGGTTGAAGCCCTCAACCAAGCTGGGGTTGAGGCTTCTTCTGTGCTTAAGAAGGCAGAACGTGTCTACTACCCCCTAGTCGTACACCCTTCAGGCTCCTTGGGCTCTAAGGCCGACTTGGTGTCCTCAGAGGCAGGTGAAGGTCAAGGCAGCCCACCCAAAACTCCTTCTGTGGCCAATACTTCTTCCAAGGGGGCAAAGCAGGCCGAGGATACTACAAAGTCAGAGGATATCAATAAAGAAGTAGTCCAAGGTGTTGACCTACCTCTAATTGCCCCAAAAGATATTTCTAAGGAAAAAGAAGCTTCTCAAAGCATGGAGCTGGTGCTGGCCATACCCCCAAAGGGGGATCCCAAAGGCAAGGCCCAAGTGTCCACCACGGTAGCAACTACCCAACCTTCCAAGAATCCAAAAGATAGACTTGTAATAAAAATGAAGCAATAGGTTATCTTCTTCTTTTTTCTTTTTTTTTCTTTTTTTTTAATTTTCGAGTTTTGTTCTTATGTCAAACTTTTATAGTCTACTTGCCTTTTTCAAAGGCTCAATATTAATGAAAATCGCAGATCTTTCCTTTATAATTTTGATGTTAATACTGATCCAAACTTAACCTTTGCTTGCTTCAACACAAGTCCTCCATCTGAGTAAAGTATGATTTTAACTTTGAGAAGATACACAGTAATGTAGCATATACAAAGGTTTAGGCCTACTCTATCCCCTACTCATTAGCAAGTTTAAAGGAACAGAGGGACAATCAATTTTTAAACAAACATAGGTATGCCTATAAATGCTTGAAGTGATGCTCATGAGCATCTAGTTGAGACTTTTATTATAGTGAAAATCATTGCTGTTTGGAGTGGTTATACCTGACATTAAAGTAATCAATAAGGAATACTAGTTTACCTTAAATGTGTAGTCCATAAAGTCTGCAATAACTAAGGTTTTGCCCTGACACTTAGCAATTTGATAGAAGTATTAATTTACCCAAAGTATGTGGTCCGAGGAGCCAAGCATAGCTAAGGTTCTGTTTAATACTTGGAACAGTGATTAAAAGGTATTTTACCCAAGGTATATGGTCCGAGGATCTAGGCATGATCAAGGTTCTGTTTGATATTTAGATAGATGTCAGGGAGTATTAATTTTCCCAAAGCATGTGGTCCGCGGAGCCAAGCATAGCTTAGGTTCTGTTTAATACTTAGAACAATGATTAAAAAATATCAATTTACCCAAGGTATGTGGTCTGAGGATCCAGGCATGACCAAGGTTCTGTTTGATACTAAGATAGATGTCAAGGAGTATTAATTTTCCCAAAACATATGGTCCGAGGATCCAGGCATAGCTTAGGTTCTGTTTAATACTTAGAAAAATGATTGTAAGATATCAGTTTACCCAAGGTATATGGTCCGAGGATCCAGGCATGACCAAGGTTCTCTTTGATACTTAGATAGATGTCAGGGAGTATTAATTTTCCCAAAACATGTGGTCTAAGGATCCAGGCATAGCTTAGGTTCTGTTTAATACTTAGAAAAATGATTGTAAGATATCAATTTACCCAAGGTATGTGGTCTGAAAATCCAGGCATGACTAAGGTTCTGTTTGATACTTAGATAGATAGTAGAACGCATGGCTCGTAATATAACAAACCCAAATAGGGTAAAGAAAACTTTCATTAATAATAATATCTTTTCAGATTATTTACATTCCAGAGGCATGGTACAACTTTTTCCTCTAGATCTTCAAGGTAATATGTACCTATTCCGGCCACCAATGTGATACGATATGACCCTTCCCAATTAAGTCCCAATTTTCCTTATGCCAAGTTCTTTGCAATTCCTAAAACCTTTCTTAAAACCAAGTCTCCAACTGTTAGTGGCCTTAGCTTTACGTTGGCATCATATCCCTGCTCGAGCTTGTGTTGATCGTAGGCCAACTGGACCATGACATTTTCTCTACGCTCTTCAATTAAGTCTAAGCTCTTCTCCAATAGCCCATTGTTGCTGCTCAGAGTGAAAGAACTTGTTCTCAGCGTGTGGAATCTAGTTTCCAAAGGAATAGCAGTCTCGGCCCCATAAGTCATTGAAAATGGTGTCTCCTCAGTAGACCTACGAGGTGTAGTTCGGTAAGTCCACAGGACATGTGACAACTCTTCCACCACTTTCCCCTTCGCATCATCCAGTCTCTTTTTAAGCCCTTCTACTATGACCTTGTTAACAGTCTCAGCCTGTCCATTTCCTTGTGGATACGCCGGGGTGAAATATCTATTTGTTATGCCCAGGTCTCAGCAATACCTCCTGAAGGCCTTACTATCAAATTGCAATCCGTTGTTTGAGATGAGGGTACGAAAGATTCCAAACCAAGTGACAATATTCTTCCAAACAAATTTTTTGGCATCCACATCCCTGATATTTGCCAATGGTTCAGCTTCAACCCACTTGGTGAAATAGTTTGTGTCAACCATCAAATACCTCTTATTCCCTGCTGCCTTAGGGAAAGGGTCTATAATATCCAACCTCCATTAAGCAAAAGGCTAAGGGCTGGACAGAGGATTAAGGACTACTCCCAGTTGATGAATGTTTGTTTGGTGCAAATCTTTAACATTGGTCACACTTCTTCACATAGTCTTGTGCTTCTTTCTGTATATTTGGCCACCAATAGACTTTTGTAAGGGCTTTGTGAGACAAAGATATGCCTTCCGTGTGGCTTCCACAAATTCCTTCATTTAATTCTTCCAGGTGTAGCTCAACTGCTTCAGGGTGTATGCATAGCAGATATGGGCCGAAAAAGGATCTTTTGTACAACTTTTGGTCCTCGGATAGCCAAAACCGAGGAGCCTTCCTTCGTACCTTGTCAACCTTGGACTTATTCTCTGGCAAGACATCTTCCTTAAGGAATAGTACAATAGAGTCCATCCAGCTAGGGCCCACTCTTATTTGATGAACATGAACCACATTTCCTCTTTACTCAATAGGTTTACATAAGTCCTCTACAAGGATCACCCGATGTAAACTTTGTGCCGAGGAGGTTGCTAGTGTGGCAAGGGAGTTCGCATGGGTATTTCTACTTCTAGGGACTTGTGATAAATTAAAAGACTCAAACACAGATTGTAAATGTCTAACCTGGCTAAAATATTCCTACATTCTGAGATCTCTGGCTTCCAACTCTCCTTGGACTTGGCCCACCACCAACCTTGAATCAGAGAATACCTCCACTGCCTTTCCACCCATTTTCTAAACCATGATCATCCTTACTAGCATAACTTCATATTCAGCTTCATTGTTTGTAGCCGAGAAGCCCAATATCAAAGATTTCTCAATCGTGATCTTCTTTGGAGATATCAAGACTAGCCCCATTCCAGATCCCTTGTGGTTTGCTGCACCATCAACGTAGACCCTCCAGGACAAAGGTTCTTATACGGAGATTACTCCAACCGATTTTTCATCCATGTTCTGCTCCTCTACCCTCTCTTCTAATAGGGTTTTAGCAAACTCAGCTACCAGGTCGGCAAGGACTTGACCCTTGGCATAGGTGCGAGGCATGTATTTGATATCAAAAGCCTAGGTCGTGCCCCACTTTGCAATTCTCCCTATGTAATTAGCACTACGAAGTAGAGATCTGAGTGGGAGCTGGGTCAAGACAACAACTGTGTGTGACTGGAAATAGTGAGGGAGCTTATGTGTAACATGCACCACTGCTAGAATGGCCCTCTCCAGTGGTAAGTAACGGACCTCGGCCTTATGTAGTAACTTGCTACATAATAAACTGGCCTCTGTACACCACTATCAACCCGTATTAGCACCAAACTCACCGCGTGGGAGGCCACTGCAATGTAGGCAAACAAAACCTCATCCACCTCGGGTCTAAACATAATGGGTAGCCGAGACAGATATTCTTTCAACTGTTGGAAGGCTAAGTCACATTCCTCGGTCCATTCAAATCCCTTCCACTTGTTCAATAACTAAAAGAAAGGCCTGCACCTATCTGCTGACCGAGAGATGAATCGGTTTAGAGAAGCGGTCATCCCTATTAGGTTCTAAACCTCTTTAGGATTCCGAGGTGGCTGTAAGTTATTGATTGCCTTAATCTAGTCAGGGTTGACTTCAATTCCACGGTGTGTGACCATGTAGCCCAAGAACTTCCCTAATCTAACACTAAAGAACACTTGGTTGCGTTTAGTCGCAGCTTGTGTCTCCTTAAGATTTCGAAGATATTCCCAAGGTCATTAACGTGTTCAGATTCCAACTTGCTCTTAACCACCATGTCATCTATATAGATTTCAATGTTTTTCCCTATCTGTGGCTTAAATATCCTGGTCATTATCCTCTAGTAGGTAGCCTCTGCATTCTTTAAACCAAAGGGCATCACCTTGTAATGGTAATTCTCGATAGTTGTAACAAAAGCTGTCCTCTCTTGATTGTCTAAGGTCAAAGATATTTGGTGGTAGCCTTAAAAAGCATCTAAAAAGCTCATCCGAGGATAACCTACAGTGGCATTTACTAGTTGGTCAATCCGAGACATGAGGAAAGGGTCTTTTGGGCATGCTTTGTTCAAATCCATGAAGTCTACACATACCCACCACTTTCCATTTTTCTTCTTCACAACCATAGTGTTAGCCAACCATTTAGGGTAGAACACTTCTTTAATAGCCCCAGCCTACTTAAACTTCATCACCTCGTCTTTGACGGTGTCAAAATAAACCTTAGATGAGCGCCGAGATGGTTGCTTTCTGGAGATGACAGATGGATTGACATTCAAATGATGGCAGGTGAAGCTTGGATCCATCCCTGGAGCTTCGTAAGCATTCCAAGCGAATACATCAACGTTCCTCTTAAGAAATTCCACCAACTCCTCCTTCTCTTAAGGTGGTAGCTGAGCTCCAACTTGAAAAAACTTCTCCGGATCGTCAACTACAGCAAATTTCTCTAAATCTTCACATTTAGCCTCCTCAATTGGCCCCTTCACAGGTAATACCAGAGACTTTGATTGCTATAAGCCTCCCACAGCAAAGGCTGAGGACTCAGCCGCAGGCTGATGCAAAATTGCAAACACAAGGCACTGCTTAGCTACGGACTAACTCCCTACCAACTCCTCAATCTGATCCCCCAACGGATACTTCACTTTCTAATGCAGAGTTGAAGAAACATCCCCTGGAGTATGAAGCCAGGGTCTGGCCACAATGGCCGTGTAGGGGGAGTACGCATCCACCACAATGAAGTCCACTTCAACTACCTCTGATCCTGCCTGTACAGGTAACCTAATTTGGCCCTTTAAGATGACAACTTTCCCATCAAAACTTACTAGAGGTGAATCATAGGCTGTTAGATCTTCAGGCTTTAAGTTTAGCCCTCTGTACAAGTTAGGGTACTTGATCTTTGCACAACTGCCCTGGTCTACCATTACTCTTTTCACATCATACCTCCTATTTTGAGGAAGCGTCATCATGTGGTTGGATGGTTCCAATCTTGACTTCGTCCGAGAAACTCAACGACTGTCGAACCTTCGTCCTAACTCTCTTCAGCTCGGAGTTAGAGTCCTCGGCTGATAGCCTAGCTACAGACATTACCCTAGAAAGATGAGAACCAGTTCTCCCAAGCGTAGCAAAAATGACATTGATTGTACCTAACGGGGGCCTTGAAAGAGCATTCCCCTGAGCCCCTGACCTTGATTGGTCCCCTTGTCCATTGGGCCGATACAGAAATTGCTGCAACCTTCCCTCTCTGACCAGTTGCTCCAGATGGTTCCACAGTGTTCTGCAATCCTTGGTGGTATGTCCCCACTCTTGGTGGTACTGGCAATGAAAGCTTTGGTTGCGCTTCAAAGGGTCTCCATTCATCTTATTCGGCCATTTGAAGTATGACTCGTTCTTTATCTTCTCCAAAACTTGATGCACCAGTTCTCGGAATACAGTGCTAACCACTTGAGGAGCTGCAGGCTCAGATTGCCCAGCAAAATCCCTCTGGGGTCTGTTATTGTTGTAGTGGTCCGACCTGAAATCCCTCCTCTCTTGAGGGATAACCTTGCCATTTCCCTTGCCTTGTTGCTGGTCCTTCTTAACCTTCTTATACTTATCAATCCGATCCATGAGCTGGCGTATACTGGTAACAGGTTTCCTAGTTGAAGACTTCCTTAAGCCATACTCGGCAGGTAGGCCGAACTTGAAAGTGTTGATGGCTACATCGTCAAAATCACAGTCTATCTCATTGAACATCTCCCAATATCTGTCCGAATATGTTTTCAAGATTTCTCATTTTCTCATGGACAGAGACATCAAGGAAGCTAAGGGTTGAGGAACCCTGCTGCACGTAATAAAGTGGGATCCAAATGCCTGAGTGAGTTCCTTGAAGGAATCAATGGAACCTACCATTAGACCATCAAACTACCTCATCGCCACTAGCCCTAAGCTGGATGAAAATACCTTGCACATCAAGGCCTCGTTTTTGGAGTGTACAGCCATCCTTTGATTGAAATGGCTAACATGCTCCACAGGGTCTGTTCTACCATTGTATATGGTGAATGTGGGCTGAGTGAACCGCCGAGGAAGTCTCCCTCCCTCAATCTAGCGCGTGAAAGGTGACCTGGATATTTGGCTGAGTGCTTTACTCATAGCATCATTTTCCAGGCCTCCCGAAGATGAATTTATGTTTCTGCGCTCATAATGATAGTCTTCATCATATGAGAAAGACTCGCTAGGAGGAGTCCTTAATCTACGCCTATAACTACCATCCTCTTCACCATTAGAAGAGAAGTCAGAATTGGATGGAGCTCGCCTTCGCCGTTCATGACGTAAACTTCTCTTCAGGTGATCAATCTTCTTCTGCATGGCTTTGGTATTTTTCTCTTGGGAGAGATGGCTACCACCCCGAGAATGGCTTCTACTAGTATGGGTAGTATGTACACTCTCCTCCCTGTCCCTTCTCTATTCAAGATCACGGAAGTGATCTTGGCATTGAGACCCCATGGACTCTGCCTGGTTTAAACCTGAACCTACCATTGTTGAATGTTGGACTCACTATGACACCAGTATTTCACACAAGTGGCCAATTGTAAGGACCAGATTTGAATTCCCTAGCCCAAAGGTTAATGGACGCATGCCCAAAAAGCCCAAAACAATGAATTTGTAGAGAATGGGTTGGAAAACTGAGTTTTAATGAATCAGACGAACACTAAAGTAGATTCGGATGACAAGAGAATGAAAATAGACAGGTTTATGCTGAAGAAAATTTTCCGCAACAAAGTCCGAGGAGATCTGTTCTTATATATTTCTTTCAGGTTTGATTATAAAGTCAATTCTTAATGCTACAATGTTTTTCTCTTAGTTTCTCGATCCTCTTCTCCCATTGCCTCTTCCTTCTTTTACACTCTCTTCTCCTTTCATCTTTTTCCTCCATGTGCATGCCAGATGGCTGGTATTGATACTTGTCCCATCAGCACCTCCCATAAGTCTTCATGTAGTAGTTATAAGATTGAAAATCACTGTTTAGGTATTACTTCCACATTAATGCGGTCAGAGAGTTAGCTGTAGTGCATTTAATGCGGCAGTAGTAGCTTTCTCCTTAGATATTTTAGGACTTCCCCCTATCCTATGTTTCTGCAATGCCTATCCATACCAACACAATTTCCTAGAACGTTCCCCTGAACTGTAGACCACTTCTTTTGACCTCGGCCTTGATTAACCAAGGAGGCATTCATCATCGGACCACCCTCCTAGGCCATTATGACCAAAACTAACTTTTTCATTTACGAACACGGACTCCCTTAACAATGTCTACTCCTGCTCGGACGACCCCTTGTCCTCGAATTGGGCCTCAGGCCCAACATCTACATAAATGATGAGCTCTTGGCCCAATACCCCTACATAAACCAACTAATGTAATCATTATAATTAAAAAAACCAAGAATGAATTTGGTTTTCATACTAAAATTTTGACTATAGATACAATCAAAATTAATTAGTTGCCAAATTTTCATGATCTCTACTACTCATCTTCCTCATATATATGGATAGTAACATACATACGTACACACACACACACACACACACATACATCAATCATTTGTCTATATATATATATATATATATATATTTGACAGAGGAATACATTTTCAATAAATATAAATAACAATAACTTTTAATTGTCTACTATTTTTGATGGTATACTAATTGTCTACTATGGTCAACCACAAGTCTTCAATATTACTCTAAATTATGTATTTACATAATGTATTTGCATAATATATCATCACTGCATAGTATCTGCATAAAGTATCTGCCAACAAAAAAAGTATTTACCAACAAATGCAATTTTCTTAAACAATTATCACTCATTATATAACAATATTAGTCCACGGTAAAGATTGTCCCATGTAAAAGCAATTTAAAGCAATATAGGTACTATGTTTAAAATTTTCATATTTTACTTTATTCATTCTTTCTTCTTCTTCTTTTTTATTTTTTATTTTTAAATTTTTTTGCACTTTATGTACAAAAAAGAAGTAACTTCCGCCTGGAATCCATCAAACCTAAAATTTCTTAGAGAAAAAAGAAATCAAGCTTGAAATTCAAAGCTAAGAATTGGGATTTTGCTAGAGAGGAATGAAATAATTACTGCTGCAAATTTGTTCTCCTTTGTAAGTCGGAGCTATTAACCAATCAGTGAGGGAAAAAGAAAAATCTAATAAGAGAATTGTGTTATAGAGGGGAAGAGAAACATGGAGAAAAGAGAGAAGAGAGACAGTTAGAGAAAGAGATTTTTGGGAAGAGCAGAGACCAGAGTTAGGGACAGTGAGGGTAGGAGGAGAGAAAAAGCAAAGGGAAGAGAGAAAAAGTGAGAAAGCTTACCATGAGAGAGAGAATGCACCAAAAAATTATGTTTCCCACCATTACAGACAAAGATAATATTTATAGGAGATACAACGCGTGAGAGAGAGATTGTTTTCCAAATTTTTTTTTGGAAAATAAGCTTTATTTTTATTAGGATTTTCTGTTAACCAAAGATAGTTTTCCATTAACCAGTTTTTTTTTTGTGCTACCAAACATTGGAAAATGTGGAAAACTATCTTTATAGAAGGTTTTCTAGCAAAACAAACAAAGCGTTAAGCTATGTTTATTAAATACTTCCTCAATTGCAATCTATAGTGTCACAGCTGCTGTATTATTAACATGTGTAAAAGCGCTCATTCACATGTCCCAATTTGTCTACAAAATGCAAAGCAATTGCCAATTGTTCTTTAGTAGACATATCATGTGATTCATCAACTATAATAGCAAATAATGAGTCTCCAATATCTTTAATAATAGCATTTATTGTCTCAATGGCTGTAACATTTGCTATTTCTTTTTTGATATTAGGAAAGGTCATTTGATGATTTTCAGGAGCATTTTCGAAGATTGCCTTATCAATTTCTTCATTGTGCTTTGCAAGAAACCA
The DNA here is from genome assembly GCA_030445155.1 of Quercus variabilis. Classification (NCBI taxonomy): domain Eukaryota; kingdom Viridiplantae; phylum Streptophyta; class Magnoliopsida; order Fagales; family Fagaceae; genus Quercus; species Quercus variabilis. Next base: position 49,298,781 of record CP129447.1, on the reverse strand, counting down.
TAATAATTCAAGAAAAATTCCTTGATTATTGGAGTCTTTATATTTGATGGGGTAGCAAAAATGGCCATCTCCTATTCGTCCAGAAGGGTCGTCCAATGATATGCAGTTTGCCTAGCAACTATGCTTTCTTTTATTCGTCCAGACCTCTCTTCCTTGAGGGGTCGACCAATTGTGCAGGCCCCGTTATCAAGTATGGAGGGTCGTCCACAGATGAATCACTTGGACGACCAATGAACAGCATGATAAAGGGTCGTCCATAGGAATTGCACATGGACGACCACATGATACTTAGCGAATTCTGGAGTGGTTCACCAACCCGTGTTCATCGCCGCCAATTTTTCTCAAGTGTGTAACTTCCAGCAGCGGTTATGATCTTTATAGCCGTTGAAGAAGTTACGTCCGGGTTCCACAAATCTGGGGGAGGTTATTGAACCAATAACCGCCCCAGAGTATCCTATATAAGGACCGGTCCGAATTATGTGAAGGTAGGAGATTCTGAGATTTTTACTTACAATACAGTTAGAACTTCATACGAGAGAAGACACTAACTTCACCATCGGAGGACATTTGGCCGGTCCACCCCGGTCATCCTTTGATTTTCTTTTTCTTTTACAGGCCTCTGCAAACGCCGCAGCCCACCGAAGCCGAAGTGTTCAACCAAACTGATTTCGCTCACCATCAGTTTGGCACCGTCTGTGGGAACGTACTGATCGTAAACTGTTTTGCGATTTGGCTTTCTGAGAAAAAGGTTGAATGGTTCGGACTAGGTCGAGGGCTACAAGCCCAGGCCATCAGGGAAGCAGAGATGCTTCAAGTAACCCCCATCGCGATCGCCAGTCAGCGCCTGTCATGCAGTCGCCTTCCATCCAACACATGCAATCTATGGCGGCCGCGATGGCGGAGTTAACTCGCCAAAATCAAGAATTGACTAGGGAGATGGAGCGGCAGCGCCGTGAAGGACAGGCTGAAAGACAGTCCCAAAGTCAAGAAGTTAGAGGAAGAAATGCTGAGCCTGAGGCTCAGTCAAGAGGCACCACGTCACGAAGGGTGCCACATTTGGAGAAGGAAATGGATCAAATGAGGAAGGTTATGGACGAGATGAGGGAAAACATGAGAAGAGCAAATCCCGTTGAGGATCTGGTTCACCGGACAGATTCCCCTTTCACGGCTTCCATCAATGGGCATCCCTTGCCACCGAAGTTCAAAATGCCTTCCCTGGATTCATATGATGGAGCACGTGATCCTTTTGACCACATTGCTACTTTCCAGACCACAATGCATCTTCAAGGGGTTCCAGACGAGATTATGTGCAGAGCCTTCCCTACCACCCTGAAGGGACCAGCACGAGTATGGTTCAGCAAAATACCCCCAAATTCTGTAAGTTCTTTCGAGGAGTTAAGCAAATTATTTGTCAATAATTTCATTGGGGGACAGAGACACAAACGTTCCTCGTCCAGTTTGCTGACCATAGAGCAAGGAGAGAATGAGAGCCTGCGTTCCTTCATCACACGCTTCAACAGGGAAGCCTTGACAGTAGACGAGGTGGACGACAAGCTCCTTTTGGCCGCCTTCCACAATGGGGTTAATTCAGACTTATTCATTCACAAGTTGTATGAAAAAGAGCCCCAATCCATGGCTGAACTCGTCCATTCAGCCCAAAACTTTATGAATGCAGAAGACGCCATCATAGCTAAGAAAAGGAAGAGGGCTGAGAGAATGGAGGGCAACCCCCCGCGTCATCCTAACCAAGGGCCTCGTCCAAAGAAGGGACGAACGGAAGACAAGAAGGATCGAGATAGGGACAATAGGAAGGCAGGCCCATCAGCAAGGAATCAGAATTACACACCCTTGAATGCCCCACTTGATCAAGTGCTTATGCAAATCAAGGATGATCCTTCCTTGAAGTGGCCGGAGAAGATGAAGGGAGATCCTAACAAGCGCAATAAGAATAAATATTGTCGCTTCCACAGGGATCATGGGCATGACACGGACGAGTGTTATGACTTGAAGCAGCAGATCGAGAATCTCATTAGATAAGGAAAGTTGAGGCATTTCGTTGGAAGGGATCATAAAGATGAAAAACTGAAAGCAAAGATGGAAGAGTCATCGCGGCCCCCACTAGGAGAAATAAGGGTTATCATTGGAGGGACTTCTGAAGGACAATCCTCTAGATCAAAGAAGACGTATCTTAAAGTGGTGCAAAATGTCCAACTCTCTGGACGATCATCGAGGACGAGGGGGGCGGACGAGCCAACCATTTCTTTCACAGATGAAGAAGCTGAAAGAATTCATCATCCACATGACGATGCAATTGTCATTACCCTACTGATAGCAGACTACAGAACTAGGAGGGTGTTGGTGGATAATGGAAGTTCAGCGGATATATTATATTATCCTGCCTTCCAGCAGATGAAGCTTGGACGGGATCATCTTCGTCCAGCAGGCTCACCACTGATAGGATTCGAAGGAATGAAAGTGCAGCCCGTAGGTACTATTACCTTGCCTGTAGTGGTAGGGTCATACCCTCAGCAGATAACTAAGGAAGTAAATTTCCTTGTGGTGGATTGTTCGTCCTCATATAATGCCATTATTGGAAGACCAACTTTGAACAGTTGGAAGGCAGTAACTTCCACCTACCATCTATCAGTTAAATTCCCTACGGAATGCGGAATTGGACAAGCACAAGGAGATCAATTGGCAGCCAGGGAGTGTTACCTAGCCATGTTGGCTATGGATGAGCAGATGCATACTATGAGTATAGAAGAAAGGAAAATTGTTGCAGAACCAACTGAAGTATTGGAAGATGTTTTGTTACAAGAAAATGACCCGGAGAAATTCACTAGAATTGGAACAAGTATGAAGGAGAAGGCGAAAAAAGACCTCGTCCAGTTTCTAAAGAAGAATGCCGATGTTTTTGCATGGAGTCATGACGACATGCCTGGTATTGATCCAGATGTAATTACTCATCGACTGAACGTGTCCCCCTCTTCTAGGCCTATTCGTCAAAAGAAGAGGGTATTCGCCCTTGAACGAGTGAAGGCTATCAAGGAAGAGGTTCAAAAACTGACCACGGCACAATTCATCCGGGAAGTCTATTACCCGGATTGGTTAGCAAATGTAGTGATGGTAAGAAAAGCAAATGGCAAGTGGAGGATGTGTGTTGACTTCACTGACTTAAATAAGGCCTGTCCTAAGGATAGTTATCCCTTGCCTCGTATAGATCAATTGGTTGATTCTACCGCTGGCCATCAACTGTTAAGCTTCATGGATGCCTTCTCAGGATATAATCAGATAAAGATGGACGAGGCAGATCAAGAAAAGACATCTTTTATTACTAGTCAAGGTTTATTTTGCTACAAGGTGATGCCCTTCGGTCTGAAGAACGCAGGGGCAACTTATCAAAGACTGGTGAATCACATGTTTCGTCCACAGATAGGACGGAATGTAGAGGTGTACATGGATGATATGCTTGTGAAGAGCTTAGACGAAGGAAGCCACTTGGATGATCTTCAGGAAGCTTTTGAAACACTCAGGCGATACAAGATGAAGCTGAACCCAAGTAAATGTGCCTTTGGAGTATCTTCAGGAAAGTTTTTAGGATTCATGGTTTCAGAGAGAGGAATTGAAGCAAATCCAGACAAGATCCAAGCCATATTGGACATGGAGCCACCGAAGAACATCAAGGAAGTCCAATCCCTAACAGGACGAGTTGCAGCACTGAACAGGTTTGTCTCAAGAGCCACTGATAAGTGTTTACCCTTCTTTAAGATTCTCAGGAAGGCATTTGAGTGGACGGACGAATGTCAAAAAGCCTTCCAGGACCTAAAGCATTATCTCGCCACGGCCCCTTTGCTAAGTCCGTCCGTGCCAGAAGAAGAGCTATATTTATACTTAGCAGTGTCCCCACACGCCGTGAGTTCAGCGTTGGTCAGGGAGGAAGAAAAGGTACAGAAGCCTGTGTATTACACTAGCCGGGCACTGAGAGGAGCAGAAGGAAGGTATCCACTGATAGAGAAGTTAGCCTTCGCGCTAATAACAGCTTCTAGGAAGTTAAGACATTACTTCCAAGGTCATGTCATCGTTGTCATGACGGATCATCCACTCAAGAAGGCAATGGGCAAACTTGAAGCTGCAGGACGACTAATTCAATGGGCAATTGAGCTCGGTGAGTTCGATATTCGGTACCAACCGAGGAATGTGATAAAAGCTCAAGCCCTAGCAGATTTCATCGCAGAATTTACTCCGAGTTATGAGGACTTGGATGACAAAGAAGGCAATAAAAGATGGGTCGTCCATGTAGATGGATCATCTACGCTGTATGTAGGAGGTATATGAGTGGTTTTACAATCACCAGAAGGAGATAAGTTGAATCACAAGGTTCGCTTGCAGTATCAAACAACTAACAATGAAGCAGAGTATGAAGCCCTTCTTAAAGGGTTGGAGTTAGCTAAATCTGTAGAGGCAGACTCTGTACTCGTCCTGGGAGATTCACAGTTGGTTATAGGCCAAGTAAATGGAACATGTGAAGCCAAGGAAGATAGAATGAAAAGGTATCTGAAGAAGGTGTTACGCCTTATGAAGAAATTCAGAGAAGCTAATTTCGTGCAGATCCAGAGGGAAGAGAACATGGAAGCAGACACTCTGGCGAAGGAAGCCTCCGCCAATGAAGCAATGGACAAATTAGATGAAATACAGTACATGTCGAGCATAGACCTTCCAGAAATGTTGCAAATAGAAGGTGAAGAGAATTGGATGACCCCAATAGTCTCATACCTGAAGGATGGAAGGCTTCTAGAAGGAAAGGACGAAGCCAGGAAGCTAAGAGTTAAATCAGCCAGATACATCCTTATAGACGAGATTTTATACAAAAGAGGTTTTTCACAACCATATCTAAGGTGCTTGGCTCCAGACGAAGCGAACTACGTACTGAGGGAAGTTCATGAAGGAGCATGTGGGAATCACTCAGGAGCCAGATCACTCGTCCACAAGGCCATCCGTGCAGGGTACTACTGGCCAACCATCCAAGCTGATGCTAAGGCATATGTAAAGGTATGTGATCAATGTCAACGATTCAGCAATATTCCTAGACTGCCTTCAGAATACCTCACCCCAATGATGGCCCCTTGGCCTTTTGCACAGTGGGGTTTGGATATTTTAGGCCCCTTCCCAACTGGAACCAGACAGATGAAGTTTTTGGTAGTGGGAATAGACTACTTCACTAAATGGGTGGAAGCTGAGCCCTTACTGAAAATTACACAACAAAATGTCAAAAATTTCGTCTGGAAGGATATTGTATGCAGATTTGGTGTGCCAAGAGTGCTCGTATCTGACAATGGACGACAGTTTGACAACACCCCCTTCAGAGAATTTTGTGAACAGCTTGGAATCAAAAATCACTATTCCTCACCCTCCCACCCACAAGCTAACGGACAAGCAGAAGTGGCAAACCGATCCTTGTTGAAAATCATCAAGACTCGGCTTGAAGGGGCAAAGGGAGTATGGCCGGATGAATTACCAGGTGTTTTGTGGGCTTACAGGACGACAGCGAGGACTCCTACAGGAGAGACTCCTTTCAAATTGGCTTATGGGAGCGAAGCGGTCATACCTGCAAAAGTGCATATGGCTAGCCATAGAGTGCTGAAGTATCGGGATGAGGAAAACGACGAACAGCTTCGTCTTAACCTCGATCTCATAGACGAGGTAAGAATAGACGCGGAGCAAAGAACAACAAGGTACAAGAATCTCATGGCAAAGCGGCATGATGCTATGGTGAAACCCAGGCGCTTCAGTGTTGGGGATCTCGTCCTTAAAAGGGTCTCTTTGGCCACCAAAAACCCGGCCCATGGGAAGCTGGGACCAAATTGGGAAGGACCTTACAGAGTTATCAACTCTAAGAGACAAGGATCCTACTATTTAGAAGCCCTGGATGGACGAAGGTTAGAGCACCCGTGGAATGTTGAACACCTAAGGAGGTACTATCAATGAAAGGTGATCACGGACGAGTCTTGGCATGGACGAGACCTTTGGAAGTTTAAAGTAACGCTTAATATTATCTTCCAGTATTTGTTTATTACTATTGTGTTTCTAAGTGTATAAGTATTTTATGCTGCTCATGGACGAATTTGTGTTTATTATGTGTTTTTAATTCCCTAAAAGCACAAGCTCTTAAGCATGTGCCATGATTGTGGACGAATGATTACATAGTATGGATTTCTGAATATACAGTGTGTTTTATGTATGGTTGTATGGGAATCCTTTATTTTCTATGATTCAAAATGGTCCACGGAAGGCGAAAAGCCAAAGACGAGTAAAATCCTTGGACGCAAGGAAGTATCGTCTAAAAGCTTCCAAGGAAGTATTGTCTAGAAGCTTTCCTTGGAATAAGGATAAAGCAATAAAAATGAAGATATGTCCGTCTAAGTTTTAGACAGGACGAACACGAAGTATAATCGCCTACACCATGGACGAACAATGTGCGTGTTAAAACACCATAAGCCCATGGACGAATCCAACCAACATAACAATCCAGCCCATGGACGAGAATTTGTTGAAAAAAAAAATTGTTATTAAGGACGAATAAATAATCGTCCTAAATTTGGGTAATGAATTAAATCTGGCAGAAAGACGTCGTTTATGAATGAACTTTGATAATAAACATCTCATGATGCTATCAAGGAGGGAATTCGTCCATATGCCCAAAACAAGACAAAACCTACACAAGTCCCACAACCACTGGAATGGTAAGGACGACATAAAGGATGTTTACAAAACTAAAGAAAAATTCACAATGAACAGTGGAAGAAGCATTCATATATTCATAAAATTCAGGGTAGACGACTACCGTCCAAAAACCCTTATAATGCTTGTTCATAAAAGCTCGTCCATATACTTGGACGAGGAAATTGTACTTGAATAAATTTTAAAAGAGAAGAAATAGCCGAAAACAGTGGGCACCTCCAAATAAAATTAAAATACAAACTTTTAACAAGACAAAAAAAAAGTCACTTAGATTCACTGCCGGGAGCGTTCTTCGGATCGTCCTGGGTTACCTCATCATTGGCATCGTCCTCCATATTGACGTCCTCAGAGCCCGTCATAAGCAGGGAACTTTGTGTGGCGAGGAGGATCTTAAACGCGTCGAAGTTCAAGTCAGGGAACGCGTCCTTAGCATCAGCACGGAAGTCTTCATACCCAGCAGCATAATGACTGTCTAGACGATTCTTATATTCGTCAGACTTCTTGAAGGCTGATATGGCTTCTTCACGTGCCTTCTCCAAGGACGAAGTGAACCCTGAAACTTGTCCCTCCAGGTATACAATACTAGTATCCTTCTCAACGACGTCTGCTCTAAGTTCCTCCACCTCGTCCTTCAATTTCGTCTCAATTCCCAGTAGACGGTTGATTTCCTCGGTTAGCCTTATCACTTCTCCCTTCTTCGACAAAACTTCGTTAGTTACCTCTTTAACCTTCTCTCTTGCCGTCCTGGTCTCCTCAGCAAGTTCCTTGGCTTGGCACGTCGCTGTATAAAATTTTGACATAGCCTGTTCATGGACGAAGAAGAGTTAGGAAAAGAGGAGAAGAAGGAAAGAAGTACATAAGGACGAGTTAAAGTCATACCCTGAAAAGATCATGGATGCCAGAACGTTCAAAGTCCTTCACTGACATGTTGTAACATTCGTTAACTTCATTGTCTGTGACGATCCCTTTGAACGTCCTCCATGCGTAACCTTCGTCCAGCACCAAGTTGGAAGGACGATTTGATTCTTCTGGCAGATGAGGCTTACGCGAAGTCTTGGTTGGAGGAGGGGGAGGATCACTTGGAGCAGGATGAACTATCTGGACGGGCTCCACGCTGACAGGAGGCTCGTCCAGATTCACTGTCAAAGGAGGGAATTTGGGGACCTTGGGAAGAGAAGTCTGAGTGGTCTTTGGTTTTTTATGACCTCGACGACTGGGAAGGTTCTCTAGGTCCACAGCACTCGAAATTTTTGACTTCCTCTTCCCATCCTGGACGGCGCTCTTCTGGACGACAGGAGGAACGCCCTCGTCCCCACTAGTTACTGTTTTGTCCTTATTCTCTCTCATGGTCATTATTCCTATGACGAGGACAATCAGTTAAAAAAAAAAGAGAAGAGAATAAAAACAAGTATTGTGGAGCAGAAGGTACTTACTTCGTCGAGTGGTCTCCTCGTGACTTAAGTTTTCAGGGGTAGGTTCTGGGCCTAGTCCCCACGTAGCCAAACTACTGAAAGTGACTAAGTCGTGGAAAGTCCTTCTAGGGAAGGGACGTACTTGGTCAATGCGATCTAAATAAAACCTGTCCAAACGTGGACAAGTAACAGCTGCACCAATAAAAGAAAAATGGTTAGACGACTGACAGTTGGAAAAAGTGTAAAAAAAAAAAAAAAAATGAAGTAACATGGAAAGAAAACATACCCTCAGGACGAAGACGACCTATGGGGCTGGTAAAAGGAGGGAAGGGGGCATTACTAACTTCTGTTGGGTCCCCAGCCCAGTTTCCAGAAATGATAAAAAATTCTTGTTTCCAGAGCCTATCAGACGAGCTACGGCCCTTTATTAAACTATACTGAGAGCCTCTGGACGAGAACTGGTAAAAACCAGCTGATTGTTTTATTTCTGAGGGCTTATAACAGTAGAGGAACTCGTCCACTGTTATAGGACGGTCCCCTTCCAGTGCCTCACGCCATAACACTTGCATGGCAACTATCGTCCTCCAACCGTTAGGATTAAGCTGGTTAGGACCAATACCCAGCCTATGAAGGAGACCTCTACAAAATGAATTTAGGGGAAACCTAAGACCAGCTAAAAGGTAAGACGAGTATACCCCCAGACCCGAAGAAGGTGAACAACACCATTCTCCTTCCCTGGGTAGACGAGGTCCAAATTCGATAGGAATTTGGTATCTATCTACTAATGTTTTTAACTTAGGAGCGTCTAAGGTGGACACTACCTCAGGTGCACAGCTATATATGATATTTTCCTCTTCCTCCTCCTCGTCTTGAGAAGGGCTGGGTGGCGCTCTGGACGAGCTAGCCCCAGTTCCAGAGGCCATCCTGCGTTGCATTTCCTGAAATTCTTCTAAGGAAATGCCAGGAACCCCGGACGAATACTGCTCGTCCGAGGAACTGCTACTAAAGCTAGTGCTACCCTCACCACTCTCGTAACTTCCAGACGAGACGTCCTGATATTCGTCTATCTCTCTCTCCATGCTACTAGACGAAGACATAACTAAAATAAAGATCAAAATAAAAACCTAAAGGAAGAGGGAGTACCTGAGAACTAAGACGAATGCTAGACGACAGTCTCAGACGAGATAGCAGAAGGAAGTTTTTGAGAAAGGTGAGGGGGCAGGAAAGAGAATGTACCTATTTGTAGGGCCCAGAGGTAGGGTCAGCGAAGCGACACCATCCACTAAGAAAACAACACGTGGCAATCGCGTGGAAAAATGTAATCGATTTAATTCCTCTACGAGTTAAATCATGACACGTGGCTGTATAAAAGGGATGAAATCCCAATAATATCCTTGGACGACACCCTAGACAAGGGGGCAACTGATGGGATAGCAAAAATGGCCATCTCCTATTCGTCCAGAAGGGTCGTCCAATGATATGCAGTTTGCCTAGCAACTATGCTTTCTTTTATTCGTCCAGACCTCTCTTCCTTGAGGGGTCGACCAATTGTGCAGGCCCCGTTATCAAGTATGGAGGGTCGTCCACGGATGAATCACTTGGATGACCAATGAACAGCATGATAAAGGGTCGTCCATAGGAATTGCACATGGACGACCACATGATACTTAGCGAATTCTGGAGTGGTTCACCAACCCGTGTTCATCGCCACCAATTTTTCCCAAGTGTGTAACTTCCAGCAGCGGTTATGATCTTTATAGCCGTTGAAGAAGTTACGTCCGGGTTCCACAAATCTGGGGGAGGTTATTGAACCAATAACCGCCCCAGAGTATCCTATATAAGGACCGGTCCGAATTATGTGAAGGTAGGAGATTCTGAGATTTTTACTTACAATACAGTTAGAACTTCATACGAGAGAAGACACTAACTTCACCATCGGAGGACATTTGGCCGGTCCACCTCGGTCATCCTTTGATTTTCTTCTTCTTTTACAGGCCTCTGCAAACGCCGCAACCCACCGAAGCCGAAGTGTTCAACCAAACTGATTTCGCTCACCATCAATATTCATCATGGCCACGAAATGCTAATCCTTGCTGTTATAGAAAACAAATACAATCCACCGATGCATTCAAATGATTTCAATATTCCCTTTCTTAACATCCGATTGCTTGTTTATAACTGTTTGAATACTTTGTCTCTGGTTTAACAAAGCTTCACATTTTCATTGAGCTATATTATGTGCACTATTGTGATCCCCAATATGATTCTGTAATTTCTCTTCTTTTCTTTCCAATTTCTGAATCCTTTAGTAGCAAATGAGTCTCCCCCTCCAGATCACCAATATTAGGTTGAAAAAGATAACAATATAGACAATATGTAGCATCTTTTGTAATGCTATATTCTAACCAACTAGCATATTCTTTGAACCACAATGGATTAAATCGACACTTTGTTTTGCCAAATTGAATTTGTGGAAAATCATGGTCAACTGGTTGACAAGGTTTTTTTGGTAGATAATGCCTTCTAATTTGATCTCTTTCATTAGGATAATAGTTAGAAATTTTTATTCTTAAACTAGGATCCGTGGGAAGATTTGCACCATCCACTTCGATACAAGTTCGTTTAGGATTTAATCCGGACTCATTATTATGAGCAGGATTTTCCATAATCTCAATTAACTACAAACATATATGTCATATCATTAAAATAAAGAAAAATAATTATCAATTTATGGCTAAGAATAATCAAATTAAGAGATCAATATAAATACAAACAATTGAAACATATAATTTGAATTATAGATTCATGGTTAAGAATAGTCAAATCAAGAGATCCATCTAAATATAAACAATTTAAACATATAATTTGATTCTTCAAAAAATTAAATAAATAAATAAATCAAAGTAAAAGTATTAAGAGTATGCAATATACCTATGAATATTTGAATGTCACTTAAAAACCTAGCTTGAACGCTTTTAAAAACTGAACAGAAACTCTAAGGTACAAATTGAAAGTGATTAGTGTCAAAAGTTTTTTTTTTTTTTTTTTTAATTGTTTGGGAGGCGTGCTTTGTTTACATTATATATACACTTTTTTTTAGAGTTCTATTAGGCTGCTAGTTCTGATTCCTATTCCGTGTAGTAGTAGGTTGTTATTATTATTAGGGTCCAGTTAATGTATGCCCTAAGGGCATACATTAACAATCTATTTTAGGAAAAATTTTATCAGGAATTGAAAGTGCTATTAAAAAGTTTGATAGCTTTTTCAATTTCCGATAAAATTTTTCCTAAAATAGTTTACTAACATATGCCCTAAGGGCATACAACAGTAAAACCCTTATTATTATTATTTTTTAATCATTACCAAGTGGAACCCATAGTTTTATATTAGAGTTGTAGTAGGTTTTTGTTTTCAAAATTCCATTAAGCTACTGAGTTTGACTACTATTCCATATAGAGGTTGTTGTTGTTGTTCTTCTTTTTTTTTTTTTTTTTGATCATTACTAGGTGGAATTAGGGATGACAATTTTACCCTGCCCCGCTTAACCCACCCCTCTTCGCTTCGCCCCGTGTAGGTTTTTCTCGCCTCGCAAAGGTGGTGGGGCGGGGATGAGTTTAGACTTTTTAGACACACCCCGCCCCTTCCCACCCTTCCCCATCCCCGCCCCGTGTTGCTAAGGGTTATAATTGTAAAGTTTTCATAGCCTAAAACCCTACTATTTAAACAAACATATCGATATTAGCTTATTTTATTCTATCCAATCTGCCTTTATTATGTTATGTGTTATACTATGAGATTTTTTTTTTTTTGGTGTGATTGTCTTGTTAAACACTTGGATGTATTATTCAATTTTTTCTAAAAATTGAATTTATTTGATGGGATAAATTTAGTTATAATTTCAAGTATATTTTTATTAACGAAATAGGTTTCATAAAAAAAATTATACTAGTTGTAGGGAAAATTAACAAAAATTAGAGTTTTACCGCCGGGGGGGGGGGGGGGGGGGGGGGGGGCGGGGCTTTGCAGGGCCCCAAGGAGTGGGGATGGGGTGAGAAAGTTTTCCCCATCATGCGGGGTGGGGCGGGGATGGGGGAAGACAAAACTAAGCGGGACAGGGGCCCCACCCTGCCCCATTGCCATCCCTAGGTGGGACCCATTAGTTTTATATACTAGAGTTGTAGTAGGAGTGTAAGTCTACTAAGAAAAAGCTACCGTGAATTGAGAAAAAGTCAGACATGTTAGTACATCTACAACCCAATAAATAGAAAAGTTTTTTTGTCTTTTGTGTCAATGGGGGCAAATAGGACATTTTAGTTCAATATAATATTATTATTAGTGAAAATTTTGAAAGTTTAGGGGGCACCTACCCCCCGAGTTGTGGAGTTGTGAAGTGGCACAATTGTGCCCACGTGGCGAGTTGGGCGAGTTGTGAATGGTAAAGGGTTGATGATAGGTGAAGTAACAAAATGACATGAAAAGACTATGGCTCACTCAACTATAAGGCACAACCAAGTTGTATTTGACTAGACACAAAGAGCTAGCTAGAACCTTACAATTGTCTAAAACCTAGCAACTTTCAGACCAACCGACACTTCCTAATTGAGAGACATTTCTTGAGGTTGAATCCCCTAAAAAACTAAAAATGAAGGAAATAAGAGTGACTACCAAATAATTTACAGTTGCATAAGATATGAAACTAAGTTATTAAACATATCTCGACAGGAAAACACCAATCACACGACACACCAAGAAATAGAGAGGGGAAAGTGTCATTAGAATAGCCACCTTCCTCTAATTGATTAAAAACTATAATGGATGAACAAAGATATGAATGAAGGAGTACTGAAATGGCAAACTAATTTTATGTACTGCAGATATACATCCCCAAGGACTAAAGGAAGCTTCTTTGGACATTTCCAGAGGAAAACCTAGAAGTTAAACCTTCAGCCATGTTTTTTGAATATAACTTTATATTTTTTCTTCCAGCTCCCAAGTCCTTATTACGGTCCCCAGGCTTCCAAGGATGTTGCCCCACCCACTGCTCTTTCTCTGGCTGCAGTTTGGTTTTTTTCTTTGAACGGCTTGTAGCCTCTTCCTGGTGCTTCTGTACCAAAGATTTTGATCGCTTTTCTTTATTGTATTTATCCACCAAATCTGCATCTGAACTTTTCCGTTTCTTTTCCACTTCATTTGAAGCAAGTGCTGCAGCCTCGTTATATGCTTCTAAATAACTGCCATGGTAAACTAAATGCGTTACAAAATCCCTTCAACACAGAGAGAGAGAGAGAGAGAGAGAGTTGACTGCCCAAGGCATTCTGGAAACAAAAAAGCGAATACATACTTCATCTTTGCTTTCTGGGCTCTCTCTGAAGGGGTATCTGTCCAAACGCTAGTATCACCACGTCTTGCTTTAGAGCTCTTGCTAAATATAGTTGACTGCATAGTCATACCAAACTGAGAAGGAAAAACAGGGTGGTTATGAAATGGAAAACAACATAAAGGCTTACTTTGCAGTTTCAGTGACCATCGATTGAAACCCTTCAGGGAGCTATCTTTTTATTTTTTTCACTAAGTAAAAATATATTATTAGAATGAGGGGAATCTCATCTACACGGTGTGTACACAAAGCTCTCTTAAAAAATTAAATATAGAGGAAAGAAAATCAATAAAGTTTACAAAAGAAGGCCCAGGAGTGCCGAGCACATAAGACCGTTCAAATAACAATCTAAATATACAGCTTTGCACTCAATAATAGCCAACCATATTCATAATTTCTAGATTTCGGGTTCAAAACTTTAGAAAGAACAATTAGGGTTCAAAAATGACCAAGGTTTTTTGGTATGATGCGAAAAACTAGATTAGTGGTTGCAAAAGAGGTTTAGAGTACATGGAATGTAAGTTTAGTATAAATTGAAAGAGAGATGAAAACGTTGCTAGACTTGATGGTCAAGAGATACCAACGAGTGAGAGCTTTCGATATCTTGGACCAATAATTCATAGAAATGGAGAGATTGAAGAGAATGTGAATCATAGGAGAAGAGGATGTGAATCACAAGATAAGAGCAAGGTATCTCTAGCTATGGAGAGATTGAAGAGTGACACATCAATATTATTTTTTAATCATAGAATACCAAATAAGCTAAAGGGAAAATTTTATAAGATAGCTACAAGACTAGCTATGCTCTATGGTACTAAATGTTGGGCTGTTAAGAAGCAACATATTCATGAAATGAATTTAACTGAAATGACATGTTAAGATCAAAAGATGAGGGAGAGTAACTTGAAATGGTTTAGTTATAACATAAACTTGATAAATATTTGTGCGTGTGTGTGTGTAGGTTGGGTTCAAATTACGCTTGGGTTCAAATATTTATGCTTTTAAAGGTAACATTTTGTCTCCTTAATGAAATTATGCAAGTTCATTTTAACCACCAAAATGTCTCAAGAAATCTCATTATGACTATCAAAGATATGTAAAAGAAAATTTTATGCACCAAACTACCAGACCCCTATGCCCACATGTTCCAGTATTCCACTACTAAACAACAGTTCATACATAACAACTGCCTAGGATACAGACATTTATCAATTTTGCTTTTCAACTTGTAAGAATTTTTTAAAGTAGAAGGAACAACTGAAGTACACAAGAAGAGTACTGTTGACCCTCCTCAAAAGTGACATTAAGTGTGCGTTTGGATACCGCTTGTTTTGCTGAAAACTGAAAACTGAATACTGAAAACAATAAAAAAAATAATAAAAAAGTTACTGTTTGAGCTTTGGTTACTGTTCATATGTCTGATTGCACTGTTCATGTCTCATGAACAATGCAAGAGGCACTGGACTTTAAAAAAAAAAAAAAAAAAAGGCCAAAAACGCATCAGTGGGAAATGCAGACACCAATCCAAACAAAGCTTAAAAGACAAAAAGCTCAAAAAATTTCACAGGGAAGAAGTTATGTTGCCATCTGCAAATGCTTACTGAACCAAAGAACTAAAAAAATAGGTATTTCTGTCTATCAAGGGGAAGCTCAATCCCATAAAATGTCCTTTCACATCAAATCATTTACACGAGGCAAAACAGCGCTACTTCCAGACCCTTCTATTCTATCGCCCAAACACCCATTTCAAACAAAGAAGCAAATCAAAGACCCCCATTGGCATAACCCTTTTGAGACCAAATGATTAAAAATACTTCTAACCACAAATCACATACAACAGGACAACTGAAATTCAAATATACATATCATGACCAAATCAACTGTATGAGATCTCAATTTTGATGAATGAAAAGAAGTATCACAGAATGTGACTGCACAAATAGAAGCATTTTATAGATTCACATATTAACCATGTATGCATAAGAAACTCACCTTATCTGGATCTTGCAATTCTTTAAGAGATTTGTTCAATTTGATAAATGCTTGATGGGCCAGAGGATGAGGGCACTTATCTGGGTGCACTAAAATAGACAACTTCCAGTACCTAATTCATGACCATGGCAGTCATTAGATAAAGAGAAACAATTACATAATGCACAAGATCACCAGTTTACAACCATATAAGATCAATGCAAATTCTATCAAACAATCTAGAATCCATCAATGAAGATAATGATTGCAGCTTGCAGATAAATGTGTCCATATCTTAGTTTTCATCAGCCATAAAGTGAACTAAATCACTTTTTGACTGGTACTATCTCATTTTAGAGCGTGACGATGTGTAAATCTTCCGCCCTAATTTCAGATTTTAACTTTTAAAGTAAATAAGCCTGATTCCAAAAAGAAAACATCATTCACACTATGAAGGAGATGGTGTTCGACCAAAAATAAAGGTTTAATTAGACCACTATCATGGTGGTGGTGTTCAGCCAAAACTAAAGTTTTAATCAAATTAGACCACTGAAATAGGCACAAACTTATTTACCAACTTCCCAAAATAAGTAGATCGCAAGAGAGACTATAAATAACTTTCTTCTTCACTATAGGACCTACACACTCAGGTCTTAGTCGTCTTACTACTTTATCCTAATAGTAATAAATACTTGCTCTTACCCCCCAAGACATCTCCTATTCAAAGAGACTTAACTTTCTAATCTCCTATTCAAAGAGACTTAACTTTCTAGCTCTTAGGTGCGAGGATATATGGTAGAAAGCATCCTGTTCACAAGTTAAGAAACAGCTTCAAGCCTTTCAAACCTATATAAAAATTAACTTTTTGTGAGAATTTCATTCTGGATCTCAGCTTTCAAAGTTTTGGCATGCTTCAGTCCTATATTACTCCAGACTGGCTGACCATTATCATTGATCCCAGAACAAATCTGTATCAGAAACCTTTCAAGTTTCAACTCTTCCTCCTACAGTGTAGTTAAGCCAAGCATCAAAAGATGCTTACTAGTGTAAAGTAGGCAGCTTAGGGGTATTCTGGCATAGGAGGAATAACTTCATGATGGAAGAAAACATTATTCACCAAACCATAAAATTAGAAAATAAAAAATTCAGATCTAACTTCTAAATTTGCAACTCATAAACATAATCAACCAGTAAGTATAATAAAAAATTCATGGAACAAGATAGGTTCCATTTTTAAGAGATAAAAATAAAACTTACCTTTTTTTAATGTTATCAGCAGATATATTATGGTTCACTCCTAGAACATCATACGGAAAATCAGCCTTGACCTCCAGGATTCTGGTGACCTGATCAGATAAACGTAATTAGTTTATGAGTTATTGCACTCATGAAATTACTAGCAAACCATCCAAGATGCAATTATGTATGATCAACAAGCAAGATATATCTTAGCCTCATATCATCAACAATTCATAATAAATAAATAAGCATATATACTCTCAAAAGAGAAGATATTACATAATGCAACTTTTTTTTTCAATAAGTAGAGAGATTTTATTAACAATAAGTCCTCAAGTTGTCATCTAGTTTGATGGCAAAAGAAGTAAAAATAGAAGAAGAAATGAGAGAAAAAACAAAAAAGGATTTTTTGATGATTGAGCAGCATCTTCACCATTACATAACATAACATACACAAAAGCTCCAAAATTATCCTTACATGGCTAGCATAATTCTCATAACACTTTCCTCAATGCCAGTACTAGTACCTTTATCACTGCCCATGATTTGTCGGACACCTCTAGTTCCAAAGTTCCGATATTTGGAACTTTGGACTGTTATGCTTGATGTGGCTACTGTGGGCAAGCGTAATAATTGTACTTTCCGGGATACAAACAGGTTAAAGACTCAGAAGACTTGCTAATTTGTACACCTTTTATTGGTCCCGTGTGTGGGATCTTACAGACAGTAAACTAATATTCACATAATCGCTTCTATTACACAGAATCAATTCTTTTTTGTGCATAATACTTTTAGATTATGGAGTGCCCATCATCATGAACTCTAACCTACTATTTTAATATATTTTATTACTTATCAAAACAAAAATTACATTTTACTCCCTTGGGTTTGCCCATAAACACAATGCGTCTCTTTGTTCTTTGGACTATGTTTATATGGTTATACCATTACCTCGGGCATCCAACTTTACAGCAAACACAGGGTGACATCCAAACATCAATTTGTGATGGAAAAGTAAACGAAATCTTGTTTTTTTTTTTCATGCTTAACATTTATGCCTCTATTTCTTGAGAAGAAAAAATAGGCAATTTTTATAAAGGTAGATGACCCTTTGGATTGAGCTGAAATCCGTTATGGTCAATATGGCTGGCATCATTAAACCCGTGTCCTTAGCCTTCACTATATCCAATATTCGATACATTATATTTACAGCAAGCACTACCATATTAAACTTTTGGTTCTAAATTAGTAGAGTTGGCAACAATATCACTCACAAAACAAATATGGCAATAGAATACTTAAGTAACACACACACACACACACAGATATAATGTGCAGATATCTACATATACATATATACCAACGTGCATGCTGGAATCAGTTGAACCTGCTAAAAGAATCTCCATATACATCAATATTCTAGATTCTCAAGTCAAGGGTGGTCTTTGAAGAGACTGATATATGTAGAATATTCTGTGATGGTCACATCCATTAAAAAAAAAAAGAAAGAAAGGTTTTTAATGATTGACAAAAATGTACCTCAAGGCATTATCTTCAAGCACCATACAATAATGTTGAGAATTCCTTTCCATTCTACCCGCAATGGTCAAAATTTTTCATTTCAATCAGTAAATTAGTACACTTAACCCCTGCTCCATCTCAATCAAATTACAATCTGTTTCAGTTGATATTTAAATTCCAACTGGTACAAGTTCATCCACCACTTCTGTTTTTTTCACCTTCTCTTTCTTTCTTATCTTTTCTCTTCTTTTCTATGACGCGGACCCTTAATCTGTAATACTATTTTCTAATATTCTATATTTTCATTTGGTGTTTTGGGTTATGTAATAGGATTTTATAATTTAAGAGCTAAGAGAAAATTTGATTGTTAATTATTAACTCAACTACCTTGATACAATTGCAATACTTCCAACACTTTAAAAAAGTGAATATTAACTACCAAAGCTCTATCACTTTAACTACAAAACATGAATAAAAAGGGAGGGAAAAATTTTATTAAAAAAAAAAAAAAATTATAACTCGATCAATATACATAAGGAATAGGATAAGAATACCTCTTCAAATCGCTCCGCCTCATTTGCAGATTCAGCCTCAGCAACCACAGCAGGTGGTGGAGGTCCTATAAAAATCTTCCTCCAACTCTGCTTCTTTGGAAGCATTTAGATAAAATATTATTACAAGTCATCTTAATCCAGGGGCAGACCTACAGTAGGGCAGGGAGGGGGGGGCCATTGCCCCCCCCCCCCCCCCACCACCAAAAAAAAAAAAAAAAAAAAGCTAGTATATATATATATATATATATATATATGTTGAAATTTTAAATTTTGGTCCTAATAGCCCCCAAGTAAATTAAAAAAAAAAAAATGGTATACATATATAATTTGAAAAATTAAGATTTACCCTAAAATATATATTTTTGGATATCCTTTTAAATAGCGTCAAGTACCATTTTGATAAATATGTTGAAATGTTTAAGAAACACTTATTTTATACGTAGTATTTTGTTGAATATGAAATAAATGTTAGTTTTTATTTTCATTAAAAAAAAAAATTTGTTTTAAGCTTTGGCTCCCCTAATGTTGGAATCCTGGTTCCGTCCTGTCTTAATCACATTACATTTTTCAATCCCAAATGACAACCTCAAAAAAATAAATCTTTTAAAATTACCTGAGCTCGGCCTGCACTTGTGTTAGTTTGGCTGCAGCTGCAACTAACTCAGCAGCTGATGGAGTCTCAGGACTAATTACTCTGCAACAAACAAAAAGTGAACAAGAACAATAAGATGATTGTTAGTTAGTTAGTTAGTTATAAATGTTGTAAAAATAGCGGAAGCTCAAGTGGTTCGGCAATAACCTGTGACGATGATGAATCATCCTACAAATCGTGTAGAGGCACTCTCACAAACCCAGATCCCAAATAGCTCTCTCTCTCTCTCAAATACAAATTGGGCACAAAACTAAATTTGCCGTAGCAGCACTTTGACTTTGATAGGAGTCTATAAGTCGGCGAGCAAGTACTTCATGGACTAGGATTATACTACTGCCCAGCCCCAGCGTGTGCACCATTCCACTACAAGGAAATCCAAAGCCGGTGAATTTTTTTCCTAAATAACAATAAATATTAAAAAATTTAGTTAGTTGTTACGTTGCAAAAAAATTTTGAAAACTAGCATCTTGAGTGTCTAAAACTTGAGTTCTAAGATAAAAATATAAAAATTAAGTTTTTGAGGCTTGATTTGTAAAAAAAATCCAAGTGAAAATCGAGTTTTAAAAACTCGAGTTCGGAAAACGTCACTATAGGGCTTAAAAACGTCACTATAGGGCTTAAAAATAGAGTTATAAAAAATTTAGCAGAAAAACGCCACTGTAGGGCTTTAAAACGTCAGTATAGGGCATATAAACGGCACTATAGGGCTCCCTGAACCTAATATTGAACACTTATGAAAAATTTTTGCAGAAAAACGCCTCTATAGGGCTTTAAAACGTCACTATAAGATTTAAAAATGCCACTATAGGGGCAATAAAACTAAAATTTTTTTTGCATGGAACTCGAGTTTTTAAAACTCGAGATTTATGTAAATGGATCTCGATTTTCTAAAACTCGAGATGTCTACTTTCCCTTATAGTTTCAAGTGTTGCCTAACTAACTATATACAAATCATTTCCACCGTTATTCTGCACATTCCCCCCGATTAGGTACTCTCAATGGGTAGGTAATTGACGTGGTGGTGGTGCACAGTGATAATCCACGCCACCAAAATATAACGTACAACTAAAAGCTTCAAGTCTGTTCACAAAAGAAACGGGGATGCTCAAGCAAGTTAAAATGGGTTATTTTATTAATTTCCTAAGTTAAAATTTGTTTTTCTTTTTTGATAAGTAATAAAATTTCACTAATAGAATAGGTTACTTCATGCTCATGATGATGAGCACTCCGTAACCTAAAAGAATTATGCACAAAATTTAAGTGATTTTATGAAATTTAGAAGAGTGTTATTATTTGTATTAAGGTGTAGCCCCGTGCATATGTATAGTACAATTAAAAATAATTGCAATTATACAGTTCAAATTATACATTTTTTTAGAAGAGGTTCAAATTATACATGGTATTAACTTACATTTTTTTTTAAACCATACATTTCTAAAATATGTGATGGTTTTATATTATCATTATTATTATTATATATATAATTTAGAATTTAATTAGTTTTAAACTCTTTGATTTTTACACCTAATAATTCACTTGTCATAATAAAAACTTAGATGGACACATGGTGAAAAATTGGGCTCCAATTGAAATCCAATATAGTTGAATTTAGACTCTTCCATTTTTACATTCCATAATTCACTTTGCACAAAATTAAAAATTAAATAGACCACGTAGCGCAAAATTGACAATTCTATTAAAATCTAATTGGATTTTTTCAAAGTTTTGGAGATATATATATATATATATATATGATCCCACACACAAGACCAATCAAATGGATTTTGAATTAGCAATGATTTCAACTAATTCTTTAATCTATTTTGTACCTTCAAATTATTTCAATAATCTTATTTTGAAAATAAACCTTCACATATGAGAGAATAGTGTTGAACCACCAAAACTTTGTACTGAAATAGAAGTACAAGTGCCAACAGGTGTTTCCACGTTCATAGAGCAAGAATATATTGTAGGAACCTAAACGGCAAGGTGAAATATATGAATTTTTTTTTTTTTTTTTTTTTTTTTGATAAGAGGTGAAATATATGAATTATGTGTAGTAAACAAGTTATAGGAAAAGCACTCGCTCAGCAATCCAAAATCCTAGCCATAGTTTTAATTTTAAAAACCGAATAGGCCAGCCGGTTCAACCGGGAACCAAACACCAATATGGTCCTAAAACCGGTCAAAACTTAAAAAAAAAAAAAAAAAAAAAAAAAAAAAAAAAAAAACCTTTCTACCAGAAGTTATCTTCTTGTCTCTAATGCAACAACTGCATGCTTTCTTCTATTAAAACTTCAGGGCATCAATCCATCCTCAGATACCTTTCAGTCTATACAAATGAAGTAACTATTTTAGAAAGTGTAAATTATAGCGATAAATCTTATTAAAATCTTAATTTTGATTTTTAATTCTCTATAGATTTTGATTTTCTGAAAGACATGTGGATGATGATGAAGGAATCAAGAACTATTTTGCTGCATTCCACCTACATGATACATTTCCTGCGGCAATTGTTGTCGATGATTTGGGAGACTTCCTTGAGGAAAGGTAGCTTGTTTCTCCTGTCACGTTTTCATGTAAAAGTATTATACATAAACTTTTGCCTTTGTAATTTTTATTTATTGTTTAATTTCTGTATACACTGTTAAATATTAGCATTGATACACCATGTTGAATATGCTAGTTTGGATGCGGAAGCGAAAACATAAAGTATAGAACACAATAATACACGAGGGTTACGTGGTTTAGCCTAACAGCCTACAATTATGGAGGAAACCTTAAAGGGCTACATCAATAATATATTATAGTGTAGTACAAATCTTGTGTTACAAAGAACCATAACATGTGTATATATAGTAGACTAAATCCTAAACTAATAGACTTCTAGTACAAGTAGGAGATTTGGCTTGTACACAAAGTAGAATTAGGCTTGGGCTTATACTAATAGGGCTAATATATCTCTAACACCCCCTCTCAAATTCAAGATGGAAGCTTGATGAAATTTTGAGATTTGATAAGGTTGAAAAGATCCCTTGAATGAAGTTTGGCTCTGTGATGATAGTTTGAGGAAGGCAATGGTCTTGCAATGTTGATGCGACTTCTAACGGTGATATGACTATACCGGAGAGTTTTGACGGTAGCAGTAGGAAGCCAAAGAAGATGAACGCAACGAAAAAAACACCAAGGAAGACAAAGATTGCTCTTAAATATACCGTAAGGACAGAAAACCATGGCCACAAGAAGGTGGCTCTGATACCATATTAAATATTAGCATTGATACACTATATTGAATATGCTAGTATAGATGCGGAAGTGAAAGCATAAAGTATAAAACACAATAATATACGAGAGTTACGTGGTTCAGCCTAACAACCTACATCTATGGAGGAAACCCTAAAGGGCTACATCAATAATATATTATAGTGTAGTACAAATCTTGTGTTACAATGAACCATAACATGTGTATATATAGTAGACTAAACCCTAGACTAATAGACTTCTAGTACAAGTAGGAGACTTGGCTTGCACACAAAGTAGAATTAGGCTTGGGCTTATACTAATGGGCTAATATATCTCTAACATACACAATTTAGTCTGAAATTTATATCAATTTTTCCTATCTTTCCTATTTGCTGACACTGTCAACAAATTCTAAAGGAGCTGCTAAGAGAAATATAATAATCCTCGTGGAAGGGACTTGGCAATGGTTCGGACTCTAGCTTTATGTCACAATGCAGTTAATCATGCTAAGTGAGTGACGAGGTCGCCATTACCGTACGAGTGTTTAGTTTAGTTTTCTTTTAGGAAAAATACTAAAAATATTTGACTCTTTCTTTTCCTGTCACGAAGAAGGCGATTCCGATCTGAAGCAGAGCTCGCCGATTGAAGCTCGCCAATCAGAACCTCTGCTCGCCGATCTGAAGCTCTGCTTGCCCAGGGGTAGTCGTCGATCTTTGCTCGTCGTCCTCCATAGCTCTCGCTGCCGATCTCGCCGCCGATGGTTGGTTGAGTTTGGTCATTGATTGATCTGTTGGGTTGGGGTTTTGTTGAAGATTTTGAGTTTTTTTTTTTTTTTTTTTTTTTTTTTTTTTTTTTTGAGGTTTTTGGATTTGAAATTTGTTGTAGGATCCGGTGATTGTTGTTGTAGTTTGTGGCAGTGGTTGTAGCGGTGGTTGTAGCAGTGGTTGTTGGTTCTTGGGTGGCGGCAACTGCCACTGGCTATGCGTTTGTATATTTGCTGGGTTTTAGGTAAATATATTATTTTAATGTGTAGTAAATATTATTTTAATGTATAGAATTGAAGTATAAAACATCTGATAAATTGGATATTGTAAAATGATGTGCTAAAATGATAAAGTAGGTTTTTGGTGTGTCAAAATGACATTTTTTATGAGAGAGTTGATGAGAATGCTCTAAGAAGGACTTTTAGTGTTAGAAATTTGTCTTTCATGAGAATGACCTTAACATAAAATTATTGTGCCTTTTAGGAGAAGGACTTTTAGTCTTTAATGTTCATATGTCTTCCATGAGAAAGGGCTTTTAGTAATAAGTTCTTGGAAGAGGTATTGGTACTTTTCAAGATGTATAGGGATGGTAAGGAACATATATGTTTTGTAAGATATGGTGTTTGTGAGAAGTATGTATGGATAGTTTATGAGGAAAGTGTTTGTAAAATATATGGAAGTATGAGATAGATAATATGAAGGTTAAATATAGTAAATACATGAGATTATAGCTGTTATTGGAGTGATTTTTTTGTGTTATGTCATGGGTTATATTACTTTCTAAGAAGGGAGATTTTGTATGAGAAATAAAGAAGGAGATTGAGATATGTTTTTGGGCAGCAAAATGATGAAGTTTCAGAATATTAAAGTGTGGAAAACATGGGTAGTAGTGTGTGTAATAGGTGTTATCTAAGAAGAGAGATGAAGAAAGTGTGGAGATGTTTAGAGATATGGCAGCAAAATGAATGAAGTTTTAGAATATTGAGGATGAGAGAGGGATGGATAGTGTTTGTGTGTGTGTGTGTGTGTGTGTGTGTAGCTTGGTCCTCTTTATATAGAGCCAAGTATGTAACTAGATTAGAACTAGTTGAAGATAAATTTAGCAAATAAGGAAAAGTTTTTGACAAAGTAAGTGGTTTCATTAGTGGGTTTTTGTTTTTTAGCCAAAAGAAGAAAGTTTGAACTTTAAGGTTGCTACTGCAGCAGTACAGCAGTAGCTGCTACAGAGATAACATTTATGGGATCTTCCTATTTTTGGTACTGCAGCTGAAGGCTAAGGATCTTAGCTTAAAATGATAGGACTTCTTTTATAGGATATTTGCTTCTTTGGGTATGGCAGCAAGCTACTGGGAATGGGCATTAAAGGGCTGATCATGTCACTTTGGACATGTGTCAATTGCCTAAGCTGTTGCTGGAGTTATTGCAGCAGTTGCTGGAGTTAAGACAATTTCTGCTGGAACTATTGTTGGTATTTTTGGCTAAGTTGCCTCTTTTGGAAAATTATATGTTTAGTTAATGGTTTTATTACAATATAATTTTGGTAAGTAATAGACTAGTTGATTGATATTTGATGAAGTTTTAGATATATAATTATGGTCTCTTTATGTTTTGACCAAATCTTGGAGAGTAAAGAAAGCATTTAATACTAGATATGAGATATTAATATAGATTTAGCCATGTGCTTGAGATTAATTTAAATGAAAATAATAATATATTTTATATGAAATAATATAATTATATTTTTAAACTTATATTATATGATGAACATTACTTTTTATGTAAAGAGCATGGAGAGTTTTATCATTTTAAGGGTTATGTGATATGAGAGACTTACCAGATGCTACCTATTGCACACTAACCCATCAAAGTTCAGGAAATTGGGAAAGACATGTCAAGCAACATGTTTTCCTTTATCAACTTTGAATTGCTGGATCTTTACTAAATATATTTTTTGGCCTTCCAAGCCACGACTCCCAAAATTCCCCCGATGAGACCTATGAGCATGGATCATGCGCTGAGAATGAGATATTGTGCCATAAGCTTGAACTATGAGCTTTGATGAGATAATATCGCCACGGACCATGGGCTTTGGCGTCATTTTGTGAATATGGGCTCTTTTGGGCTTTAAAAAAGGTTTTTCCAAAATCCATAATTTGTTGATGTGATGCGAGTTGCCAATTGAAAAAAATTCATGTGGTGTAAAAAATTTGTCATCAACAGTCACTTTCATAAGTCTTAATATAATTTTACAAGTAAAATAATATTTAGTTTTTGATTTTATGTGATGAAATCATGAAAAGGGTTAGAAAAAAAAATTCATGAAAAGCATGGCTGTCAAAATCGTGATTTGGATCATGAGATTGCATGATTTTACGATCTTACCTCACCAAAACGTTTAGAATCGCACTAGAATCGCAAAAATTGTAGGATTGTATAAGATCATAGGATCGTATGGGATCCTACCGATCCTACCAAAACATCAGTATTTGGTGTTTTTTTATTTTTTATTTTTTTATGAGGATAAATTTTTGGTTTTGACGAAACTTTAAGGGTTTTTAATTTTCTATGTTGTGATGGTATGACTTTTTATTTATTTTTGTGTAATTATGTTAACCTAAGCAAATGTTTTATAGTTTCTACTTCACTTCTAATCAAAATGAAGAAATGCTTCATCATTTCTAAATGAAGAATTTATATTGGCTTTGCTACATTTTAAGCTATAATGTTGTTAAATATGTTTGATTAATATACTAATTTGTGTTCTAATATTACTAAAAAAAATTTCTTATATATAATTTTATTAGTATGGTTGTATTTGTATATTGATTGATTGAATTTTTTTTAGCATGCTCTATAATTGTTGCTGAGTGGTATAACTTGAATAGCTGAGTGTAAAGTTGTATCTTAATCTTTTTTGAAACTCTAGTATACAAATATACAATGCCTACATAGATGATGAATTGGATAATAATAATTAGGACATTGGTTATAAGACCCTTAGAATGAGAATAATTATATGTTCACTTTGCCTTAATATTCATCTTGCTTTTGGATTTCATATTTTAGTTAGCTAGTTTCCATTTGATAACTTATTTTGGATTTTAAACTTGGAACTTAGAAAACATTTCCATATGTGTTGATAAATATTTTGGTATTTGGTTGCTAATTAAATATTTATTGAACTTTTTAGATACATTAGGTCAAAACTTAAACATATTTATTTTGTTAGTATAGACATAATGATGTATGACATGCAAATTACATCATAAGATGCAAATCTTTGTTTTTTTATGGATAAAATCACAATTTTTGTGATTATTCAAAATACAAAGTCGTTATCAATATGTTTTTTTCTTTAAATCTGAAAATCAGTAGGATCTTACGATCCGCAATCCAATCCTACAATCTACGATCCCACCTACCTCTCACGATCCTACGTAGGATTCCGATTTTGACAACCTTGATTAAAAGCCTTAAAATGTCATAATTTTGATATTTATACGATTGTAGGTGCGGGGAAATCAACGAAACCTCAATTATCAAGTCCCAACAAGTGGACTAAGGTTCTATTTAGTTGAGAGGATGGGGAAAAAAAAAAAAAAAAAACAAAAAGGAAAATGATTGGAGGATAGGAAATGATTTTTTTTTAGTATATGTTTTTGGTTGAAATGATGAAAAAGTTATATAAATTTTCCTTGTTTGGTTGAAAAGAAAAATAAGAGGATAAAAAATGTAATTTGCATGAATTTATTCTTATGTCCCTATTACATGTACATAAGATATATTTTTTTAATTGATGAGGGTGATTTTGACCAAGGCCCATGCGTGTCGTGCGTTGGAATTGACGACGCTCACAGGCCCGTCAATTCCACAAGAGTAGATGGAACGCTTAGAAGTTGACAAAGAAAGCGACTGGCAAGTAGAAGGCGACAAGTAAACGGGAGGCTAACAGGGTGAATGAAGGCCGACGGGATGAATGAAAGCCGACGGGTCCAGTGTGACCTTGGTCCTCACGAAAAGTTTATATAAGGAAACATCTTGCATACCACACAAGGTGGGCTCGCTACGAATTTGTATCTCCCTTATATGGAATAACCCCCTACAATCTCGAAAACCCTAATACCAGATATTCTCTATAAGGAAAAATCTCCACTCTTAAGGACATCTTGGTCTACTACCAGCCACTATATAAGCACCATCCCTATGCTTTTCTCAGGTACGCAGAAGATCCCTAGCACTCTCACTATAGAGTTCTCAGAGGTTACTCATTCACTAACTTGACTTTTGAAAGGTCCTTGGCCAGTACCACACCAATGCCTTTTGCTTGGTCCATTTGTTCTTGTTCCACAGGTACCCATTAGAGTGATTTGTAGCCTACAACTCACTGACAATTTCAACACATCATCATTAATCATTATATATAAATAGTTGTCAATAACAATCAATCAAGATAAGAGGATCTAATAAAATAATTTTTAAAAAAGGTAGGAAGAAGAAGAAGAAAAAGGTAAAAGGAACCTTATAGTAAACAAGACAATTTCTTAATAGAACATAAACTTTAGAAGCGGAAGGTTAAAAAAATAAGTTTCCAGCGCTCACTAGACCGAGAATTTTTTTAGAGTCAAAATGGTTAAGTTGTGATTTTTACCTAATGTTTTTGTTGGCTTTATTCCGTACCAATTTTATTGTAATTCATGCATTTATTTCCTTGTATTTTTGTGGGGTTTAATATATATGGGTTAGGTATAGAGTTTGTGAAGAATTACACATCCAGTAGAACTTAGGATTGATTCATGACTAGCACGAGACTACAGCACTAGTGAGTGGACATATGAGGAGCACATGAAGAAGTTCAAAAGTTAGTTATAACTGGTGTGCCTTGCAAGTGACTCGTGAGTTGGCCTACCCACTAGTAACCGTGAGTTACACTGCCAACTATTTTTCTAGAAGCAACCTTCATCATTTTTTCTTACATTATATATATCCCCATTTCCCATGAAAATTGTAAAGAGAGTTTTTGAGGGGGGGGGGGGGGGGGAACCATTGGAGAGCTAGTGATTTTGAGCATACAATTACTACTCAATTCCCTTATATTTTCTCTACTCTCTTTCCTCTCTCATTAACTTGCCTGAGATTAACCCAGACATAAACTACACAATTACTGAGTGTTGAGTGTGTATTGGACATTGGGAAGCTTTGGACCTTAGCCAAATTTTAGCTGGAAAGGCGTGGCAATGCAACTAGTCGTGTTGTGGGATCTAGAATTAGGTGTAATTAAAATTGAGAGTCTAAATTAGCACCTAGTAATTAGGCATTCAAACTTTCAAAAAACAAATAGAACCCACATCTAAGAGTGTGTGTGTGTGTGTGTGTATGTGTGTGTGTGTGAAGCTCACTTTTGAAAACTTGAATCCCGATCCTTACCCCCAACCCTAAACAATCACATAATTACTAACTCTTGGGATAGCCAAAAACACCCATTGGATCATAGCAGTGCTTTGATAAAATAACAAATAAGAACACCCAAAAAAAAAAAAAATCAGCTTTCGTAGTTTAGAGAGAGAGAGAGAGAGAGAGAGAGAGAGAGAGAAATAATTACAAAGTTGTGGACTCTCAAAAAAAAAAAAAAAAAAAAATTCCAAAGTTGTGAGAATGTAGTTGCCTCTCAACCTGAAACAGATGAATATGGTCTGTTGCTAGCAAACAATATTGAAAACACAAAGAAAGAAGATAATTAGATAAAACTGAGTGGTTGAACGTTAAAATGAAAGAGCAAAAATGAACATTTGCTTTCAATTTTCCTCTAACCAAGATTTTGTAGTTAAACTATTCAAGTAGTTGGTGCATCCTTGTGCACCTATGACATTTAAAATTTAAATCCCTTTTTCCACTAGTGAAACTATACTACATTTTCACTTCATACAGCATCTCACTCATAATATGTGAGCCTTGCAATTGAGTGGGTTAGGTGAAAACTCCATGTATCTTCTCCCTTTTCTAAGTTTTTTTTGGTAATCGAAAAATGGGTAGAGGGAGGGTGACTAGTGTGGCTTCTCTATCTAGGCGGTACCCGTTCTTAAGCGAGACCTCATACTCTTGGTTTGTGTGAGGAACTCACTCATTTTTTTAGGTCGACCGTTTAAGATGGAGATGGGATATAAGGAGCATTAACACATAGTTAGTTGTTTGAGGCTCGAACCCAAGTCCTAAGACTTGTTTGCCCGCTATCTTACCAACTAGGCCACCCGAATGTTGGTTCCATTTTCTAAGTTGTAATTATCAAATTACAAAAATGACCTTTATATATTTGCGATGTGTAAATTTACGTTGCAAGTAACGCTCTATTTGTTTCAACATAAAATATTTGCAGAGATAAAATATTTGTAGGAAAATATTTTCATTTTACCGTGTTTGATTATATATATGAAAATGTTGTATAAAATATTATTCAGCATTTTGCACAACATAAAATGAAAAAAAAAAAAAAATATATATATATATATATATAAAGAAATGTAAATATAGAATTTTCCTTATGAAAAAAAAAATCTCATTTTCTTCTCTAATCTGTCTCCTATTTGGGAGGATAGGTTTTGGTGGGCCAGTGAAAACACGGGACCCTTTCTATATTCATATTTGATATTTCTTTTCCTATATTTCTCGAACTAAATAGAGGAAAACTCATAATTTCCATTTTCCACCAACTTTTTCCCTATTATGTGTTTTCCATCCCTCACTTTTCAGTTTTCATTAGACATGGCAAAACGGGTTAGAATTTTTTGACCCGACCTGACCCAAACCTGATTTTTTTACCCGAAGCAAAAATGAGTTGACTTGTGATCCGACTTGTGTTTCTTGCGAGTCAACCCGACCCAACCTGAACCCGAACTATTTTTAAAACTTTTTTTTTAGGGTAAAAAAAATAAAATTAAGACAATATTAGTTTAATTGTTTGTTGTGAGGTTTAAGGAAACAATTAAGACATTTATATAACTGCATGCAAATTAATTGAAAAATGAATGGTTGAGTATTCTGTAATAAGTAAAAAATTTTATATATCAAATAGCAAAATATATGCCAAGATAATCTGGTTACAGTAGAGTTAAAAACGTAGATTTAAAATTGTAAACATGTGTGAGAAATATTCACAAATGTGAAAATAATGAAGCCAAAGTATCAAATTAGTATAAATTATAAATGCTTAGACCTTTTTTTTTTTTTTTTTTTTTTTTTTAACAATTTATGTCCAAAATAAACGGCTTTTTAAAATAAATTATGATATTTCCTAGAGTGTGTGTTGCTTAACAATGATATGATATTCATAAAAGATACCATGTATAATTAAGTAAACAATCAAACTTTAATGTATATTTCAAATTGAAATAAAGTGTCAACCACAATTGATAATAGATTATAAAATTAATTTTCAAGATTGTAAATTTCTTATATGTTTTTATTTTTTGTCTAATGAGTTATCCAATAAGTCATTTGTAATTATTTATATTTTGGGATGTTGATATTGTATAAAAATAAAACTTATGTATTTGTTTTACTTATCTTTGTGTTATTTTGTTTTAGATAGGAGTGTTAGGATTTGTATAATTTTAAAATTATTAAATAAGTATTAATAAGTTTAACTGAGTCCATTCTTAATATAAGTGGTGAATTTAAAGCAATGCATTTTATATCAAGTAATTTATTGCATAACTTTCCAAATGACAAATACATATTTTTTTTATAAAAAATAATTTTAAAAAATTATATAAAAAATATAGGCCAACTTGACCCAACTCACAACTAGATTGACCCGACCACCCAGCCCGTTTTGCTATGTTTTTGACCGAGTATAAGATGCAATCAGGTAACTCGGGAGAATGGGCAGAATAACTATAGAAAGGATTTCTATATAGTTAGTTAGGCAATGGTTGAAACAATAAGGAAAAGTAGACATCTCGAGTTTTAGAAAATCGAGATCTATTTGCATAAATCTCGAGTTTTAAACACTCGAGTTCCATGTAAAAAAGTTTTTAGTTTTATCGCCCCTATAGTGGCGTTTTTAAGTCCTATAGTGACGTTTTAAAGACCTATAGCGGCGTTTTCCTGCAAAATTTTTCATAAGTGTACAATACCAAGTTCAGGGAGCCCTATAGTGGCGTTTTTATGCCCTATACTGACGTTTTAAAGCCCTATAGCGGCGTTTTTCTGCTAAATTTTTTTATAACTCCATTTTTAAGGCCTATAGTGACGTTTTTAAGCCCTATAGCGGCGTTTTCTGAACTCGAGTTTTTAAAACTCGATTTTTACTTGGATTTTTTTAACAAATCAAGCCTTAAAATCTTGATTTTTATATTGGAACTCGAGTTTTAAACACTCGAGATGCTAGTTTTCAATATTCTTCTCCAACATGACAATTAACTAAATTTTTTAATATTTATTGTTATTTAGAAAAAAAATTCCAGGTAACTCCCTAGAACTTTCCTAAACTCTCCAACAGAACAGAACCCCACAAGTTGTCCCCATTACTGTACACTATCTCCACTGTTCTCTATTTTCCTCAATGCCAGCGTAGTTTTCCTCTTCATCATACAGTCTGTCCCTATAATCTTCTCTTTTCTCAGACTAAGCACCCGGAAAGGTTTTTAAACCAATCGTTTGAACTTTGAACCTCTTGATCTCTTCGACCTTGACAGCGTGATTTGCATTCTCAAGGTCCTCTCTCTTCTCTTATGCAATACTTTATGTGAATTCTCAGTTTTTTATTTTTTATTTATTTTTATTTTTTATAATTTTATCTTTAGTTTGTGTTCAATATCTCTTTCTTTGATGGGAAAGCAGAGGAACAGGGGAGGAACATAAATTTTGTTTATTGGATTTTTGAGTTTTCCTATTGTTTTATATCTGAATTTCTCCTCTTGTAACAATTGTGATCGTCAAATGAAATAATGTTTTTCTTTTAATTTAATACTATTATAATGTCAAATAAAATAATGAAAAATCCACATGAAATTTTTCTCTTCTTCTTCTCACTCTCTCTCTCTAATTATATGTATATATATATATATATATATACATATAAAACATTTATTTTTCAATTCTAATGGAATGTACATTTTTATCTGGTTTAATATTTGTCAGTATATTTCCAATGACTTCCATAAGCACTCAAAAAGCCTCATCTTCGTCTTCAACACCACGATGGAAATACGATGTCTTTCTCAGTTTTAGAGGTGAGGACACCCGTAATAATTTTACGGACCATTTATATGCTGCCTTGAAACGTAAGGGTATTTTCACCTTTAGAGATGATGAAAAACTTGTGAGAGGAAAATCTATATCACTAGAGCTCTTGAAGGCAATAGAAGAATCAAGATTTGCAATTGTCATCCTCTCAAAAAACTATGCATCTTCTAGTTGGTGTTTGGATGAACTTGTAAAGATCATTGAATGTATGAAAGAGATAGGAATGATAGTTCTACCAGTTTTTTACAATGTGAATCCATCTGATGTACGGAAACAAACTGGAACCTTTGCCGAAGCCTTTGTTGAACATGAAGAACGTCTCAAGGAGAACATACAAAAGGTGCAAAAGTGGAGAGCTGCTTTGAGAGAAGTGGCCAATTTATCTGGGTGGCATTTACAAGATAGGTAATCCAATTTGACATATATCTTTCTTTTAAACATTCAAAAAATAAATTATTATTATTATATATATCTTCAACCTTGTTTTGAACTTAATCAAACCTTAATCTAAGTTCATATTTGTTGGTAGTTTAAACTAACAACACTTTTTCTCTTCATTGTAGGCCTGAGTCATACATGGTCCAAAACATTGTGGAAAAGTTATGGCAACTGATGAGTGATTCATTCTCAGAAGATAATGAGGACTTGGTAGGACTAGTTTCTCGAGGGGAGAAATTGGAGTCATATTTAAATATAGGGTTAAACGATGTTCGCATTATAGGGGTTTGGGGGATGGGGGGAATAGGTAAAACAACTCTAGCAAGATTTGTTTTTCGCACGGTTTCTAATAAATTTGAAGGCTGTTGTTTTCTTCGTAATGTTAGGGAAGTTTCTGAAAAACATGGTTTAGTTCGATTACAACAACAATTCATTCTTCAAATTTTGAATGAAAGCATGAGTATACATGATGTTGATGATGGAACTTTTGTGATCAAGAATAGGTTACGTCATAAAAGAATTCTTCTTGTTCTTGATGATGTTAATCAATTAGACCAATTAAACAAGTTAGTTGGGAAGCACATTTGGTTTGGTTCAGGTAGTAGAGTTATCATAACAACAAGAGATAAGCATTTGCTAAAGTTACTTGATGTAGATGAAATATATGAGGTTGATGGATTGAATGAAGATGAAGCTCTTCATCTTATGAGTTTGAAAGCTTTTAAGAAAGACTATCCTCCCAAAGATTATTTGGAGTTGTCCAAAGATTTTGTATATTATGCTAATGGCCTTCCTTTAGCTATTGAGATTTTGGGTTCGTTGTTGTTCGATAGAAGTATCGGTGAATGGAAATGTACTTTAGATAGGCTTAAAAAATTTCCTATACCTGAAATTCAGCAAGTACTTAAAGTAAGTTTTGATGGGCTACATGAAGCAGAGAAGGAAATTTTTCTAAATATGGCATGTTTCTTTAATCACGCAGATCAAGATAGTCTCATAGAAATTCTAGATTATCTTGAGCTTTACCCAAAAATTGGATTAAATGTTCTTATTGAAAAATCTCTCATAAAATTGCAATACAATCAATTTTGGATGCATGATTTACTACAAGAAATGGGAAGAAACATAGTTCATCAAGAGTGCCCTACAGAGCCTGGACAGCGTAGCAAACTGTGGTTATTGGAGGACATTAACAATGTACTTACAAATAATTCGGTAAGAGGTTATTTTGAAAACTTGAGCGTATACCCATTTATATTATTTAATAGTGTTTGACTTAGAGAGATTTTGGTAATCTTACATTATGCAATTCGCTAATCCCTTTTGTTTGTGATTATTAGGGAACGAAAGCAATCCAAGGCATAGTCCTAAAGTTGCCTAAACCAAAAGAGGCATTTTGGAATCCTGAATCGTTATCAAAGATTCATCATCTTAAATTGCTCATAATTGATAATGTTCACCTTTTACATGATCTCAAACATCTTCCTAATGCCTTAAGATTTCTTGATTGGAGTGGATACCCTTCAAAATCTTTTCCACCAAGTTTACAATTGAAGGTAATTTAGATGCCCTTGTACAACTTTATTTTTAAGTTCCATTACAATTTCAGATTTTGTAGAAGCTAATATGTGTTTTTTTTTTTTTTTTTTTTTTTTTTTTTGGATTTTAATAGTCATTTGAGAGGTTAAAATCCATCCGATTGAGCAAGTCTCTAAAACTTACCAAAACCGCAGACTTCACCAAAGTCCCAGTTCTTGAGAAATTGGTCCTTGAGGATTGTATAAATTTATGTGAGATAGATCCATCAATTGGAGTTCATGAAAAGCTTACTCTTCTTAATTTAAAAGGATGCAAAAACCTCAAAAGTCTTCCAAATAAGGTGGAAATGAAGTCTCTTGAGGTCCTTATTCTTTCCAATTGCTCAAAAGTAAAAAGAATTCCAGAATTTGGGGAAAACATGGAATGTGTATTAGAGCTTTACTTGGATGGAACTTCTATTACAAAATTACCCCCATCGATTGGGAATTTGATTGGGCTTGCTTCATTGAGTGTAAGAGATTGCAAAAGTCTCATGTCTCTTCCTAGCACCCTTTTCAATTTGAAATCGCTTAAAAATCTTGATCTTTTTGGGTGCTCAAAACTTGGCAAACTACTAGAGAACTTGGGGATTGCTAAAAGTGTAGAGGAGCTTGATGCGAGTGGAACTTCTATAGGGCCGATGCTGTCTTTAAATGCTCTCTTCATAACTCTTAAAAAACTAGCTTTCGGTGGATTTATACCGAGAAATCCCAATCCCATGGGCGTATTATCAACTTCTCTAGCGGGTTTGTGTTCTTTAACCCAGTTGAATCTAAGTTATTGCAATCTCAATGCAATCCCCAATGACATTTGTTGCTTATTCTCTTTGGAACGATTAGATCTAAGTGGAAATAATTTTGTCTGCCTTCCAGAAGGCATCTCTCAATTATCTATTTTGAGACATTTGACCTTGGAGAATTGCACTAGTCTTCAATCATTGCCAAAGCTTCCATTAAATATTGGTTATATTTGGGGATTTGGTTGTATCTCACTAGAAACAGTACAAGATCTATTGAAACCAAATTCTTCAATTGCTCCAATTCTCCACCTTTCAGATTGCAATAAACTGGCTGAGAATAAAGGCTTCATTGACATGTTTTTTGCAGTGATGAAAAGGTCCCTTAAGGTCTCTCTCTCTCTCTCTCTCTCTCTCTCTCTGTGCGTGTGCATGTTCTAAACAATATTTGTTGTATGTTTCAGGGACTTTCTAAACAATATTTGTTGTATGTTTCAGGGACTCTCTCTTGACAACATATATCAAATGGTTATTCCTGGAAGTGAAATTCCGGAGTGGTTTAGGCATCAAAGTAGAGGGACCGAAGTTCATATAAAAGAACCTTCTTCTCATTTGTGTAATGAGTGGATGGGGATTGCTGTTTCAGTTGTATTTTGTTATAATCCACATCAATTTGACTACTCTATTTCCTTTCTCAATAGGCGCCAAACCCACTACCGTGGTTCAATTTTATGTTGGTTGATAGTCAATGGAAAAAAAATGTCTCCTGCAGCAAGCACTGTCACAATTGGTGTTTTATCAGATCATATTTGGCTACTTTATTTCCTTCCTCAATACCGGGAGAAAGACATAAAATCATTGTGGGAACGTGATGTGAATGGATTTGGTGAGATTGGAATTAGAATTAAAACACACAGCTTGGAGGTGAAGAAATGTGGGTTGCGTATGGTATACAAGAAAGACATTGAAGATCTCAACGGAACTATGGCACAAAGTACCAACAACAGCATCATTCCTTATGAGGGCTTAGATATTCTGTATCATAATTCTGACAATTCAACAGTGGTAACGGTGGGTAACAAGGCCAAACGTAACCGTGATGATTCTGATGGGGCTGGACCTAGTGGAGAAGGAAGTTCTAATGACACACCAAACCCAAAAAGGATTGAAAGGTTCCCATAATTCATGACCCATGGTAACTCTGATTGTGAGGAGTCATGAGTACAAGGAATGTGGTGAGCAGTTAAGCAATTAGAGGAATCTAGTAAAAGTGACCCATATGGTTAATCAATTTTTCCTCTTGATTACATGTAAGTCACTGTCTTTCGTCTTAATTCAAGTTCCGTTGGTTGCTGCATGCATTTATTAATGGATTGCCCACCATAAGTTTGATTAGAGTTGTCAATGAGACTCTTAGCAATTTCACTAATTGGGGTCATTTTGGTTCAGTGATTTGTGTTACTTATCTGTGCTAGTTGCTCCCTTAATGGAAGATTATTGGACTTGTTCCCGAGAGGAAACTGTCACAGGGCTAGGAGACAAGAATACAAGTGTAATTGAAGGGTAAAATATGCACTCTTGTTCCCTATAGTTTGTCATTCAAAAAATTTCAAAGTGCAAATAGATTATATGCATACCACTGCAAATATTATAATTGGAATAAGTTATTATGTGGTTACATATGACATACGTGAATAACTGATTTTTTTTTCTTTCTTTCTTTTCAATTTTGTTTTGATTTTTTAAAAAGGTTCTCAATGCAGCTGTTGTGCTTTTGGGAAGGTACACTGCCCAAAGAAGAAAGATTGATGAGGCTCTAAAAAAATGTATGACACAGGCAGTGGATGAGTTGTGCAATTGTTAAGGAGTTCACGAATGCCATCCAAAACATGGGTTTTTGAGATCCAATAGTGATGTAAGAGCAAGAAGCTTACTGGTCTTTGGGTTTGCAATCACTATCAACATGTGTTGACATCTTCAAAGAACAAATAATGAGACTCCTAGCACATTGGCTTGAAAGAATAAATAATGATAAGAAAGGTGTTTAAAAAGCAGAAGAAAACATGTGCTTATGCAAGCAAGTAAATCTCAAAACTGGAAAGCTTTTGCTGCCAAAGGTACTTATGTATTGTTCTTTCTCATGTTGTTCTCTTCCTTTTAAAATTATGCTTCTGGGTTGTCCTTAGATAAGAAGTCCATAAGCACAAGCTCTCTTTGTATGCATGTGAGGTACTTCAAAACAAATAAACTAGAATTCTAATTCTTATATTTTGTCTTTGGTTGTCATTACCATATAATTTGGTTTGGCTTATTGAAAGTATGCAAAGTGGTTTTATTTGTTTGGAACTATTAAATGGCTTCCTTGTTTTTCTATTGGCTACAATTTATTTCTTTCACTTTTTGTATTTCTTTGCACCTAGCTAAGTTCTCAACGCATTATTATTTATTAAATAGTTATATATATTCTTTGGATTATTATGGAGTCTGTCCCTCTTTCTGCAATGCATTGTTGCTCACTTGAACTATTTTTCTCTGTAATACTAAAACAGAAATTATGCTCTTGGAAAGATTTTATCGATGAGAGCTATACTTAGGTGAAGATGAAAGGGACAGGCACCATGAATTTGTTATTGCGATTGTAGACAGAGTTTGAAAATTTTTTAATGTCACTAATGGGAATCAACAAATACTATTAAAGTTCTTTTTCTGATGAATATGTATAATATCAGTTATCAAAAGAACAAATGAGAATCCTCTATAAAATGGACTGCAAAGAAAATGACTAAAATAATCATATAACAAGGACTTTGATGGAAACCAATAATGTAATAAACACATTAGTTCATCAGTTTTTCAGCATTGTTGAGGCGTCTGTTGAGTTGCCATTGGTAGATAATAAAGTGTATCAATGATGGATGAAAATAAACTACAACTTTACCACCTCAACAAGCTGTGAAAAATGTGTGTAGCACTGTTGGATTAAATGGTTTACCCTCAACCCCAAAGGGTTAGTCTAGTTCTCAGAGCCACATAAATCCATGAAATCTTGAGGATCATCCTAGCTAGCATCTTGGGGATCATCCTCAAGGAATTCCTCCATGTAATTGCTTGGTGTTTGGGATGGGGGACTACGTACACTTCAAAAATAGCTAGGTGCTCAAAGAGTTTACGTGATAATAAATGTGATTGGTGTCAATTCAACAAATAACAAATACATAAATTATTTTTTATTTATGATTAATGACATGTTAATTAACAAGGCTTAGGAAAACACTCACAATATAAGCCCCACATATGGAAGCCTAAAAAATCATAGACATGGGTAGTAGTTAATGGTGAACAGGGGATGGGGTGGTTGCTTACCTACTCATAAGGTGATAACCTCAAAGCTAGGGGGGGAGGGGGGGGTGAAATCTAAGTGTCCTTAGAGCATTAGCATTGGTGGGTGTAAAACACCCCAAATTGCTATTTTAGAACTGCACACGCTCAACCACTTTTACCCTGAGTGGCTATTGCTAAATTTTTTCAGCATCAAGCTACAGTAATTTCTTTAATATAGAAGTTACTGTAGCTGTGTTGATAAAAATAAAATGGACATTTTATTTTCTCTCTCGCTCTCTTCCCAGTTTATCATCTCTCTCAATACTCTGTCGATCTATCTCTCTCTCAAGTCTCAACCCATGTGGCTCTCTCTCATGCCACTACCAATCTCTCTCTGTCACTCCCCATGCTGCTCAACCCAGCACTCTGGCCTCTCTCTCCTCCCTTTCTACAACCATCAAATTGGCTGTCGATGAGATCAGGATGTCGGTTGGGTGGTTGAAATTGGGTTGTTGATGGTTGGGTTGTGGTGGTGACAATTTTGGGTTTCGGTGGTTTGCAGTGTTGGGTTTCGATGATAGTGGTGGTAGTGAGTTGTGGTTCTGTCTGATCTGGTTTTTTTTTTTTTTTTTTTTTTTTTTTTTTTTTTTTTTTTTGTAGGGGTTTGCTGATGGTTGTGGCTGTTGATGGATGGTTGGTGGCTTCTGATGGTTGTAGTGGCGGTGGTTGTTGCTAAGTTTATTGTTTTCTTTGCTATGGGGTTTGTCTTGGGATGGGTTTTGATGGAGGTGGTGGCTGGTTTTGATTGTAGGTGAAGAGAGTTAAGTGAAGAGAGAGAAACAGCAAGGAAGAGATAGAACTGCTATGGATGAAGAGACTGAAGAGTGAGACGGTGAGGATGAGAGAGAAAGTGAAATGAATAAAAAATTAAATTGTGTCGGATATGATATGAAAAATAAGAAATGGGATGTTGGGTAAATTGTAAAATGAATTCAAACTCACTATCCTTTGCATGTGAATTCAAACTCGCTCAAAGAGTATGGCCTAAAATGTGGATTTTTTTTTTTTTTTTGGTTGTTTTTGTTTTCTTAACTTTAACTGAGAGTTTAGATAGGATTAGAACTTCGAACTCATGATTATTTGCTTTGAAAACATGAGAAACTACCAATATATATATATATATATATATGAAATGATAAATTTGTCATTATTTTAATAGCCTTTCTACCAGAAGTTATCTTCTTGTCTCTAATGCAACAACCGCATGCTTTCTTCTATTAAAACTTCAGGGCATCAATCCATCCTCAGATACCTTTCAGTCTGTACAAATGAAGTAACTATTTTAGAAAGTGTAAATTATAGTGATAAATCTTATTAAAATCTTAATTTTGATTTTTAATTCTCTATAGATTTTGATTTTCTGAAAGACATGTGGATGATGATGAAGGAATCAAGAACTATTTTGCTGCATTCCACCTACATGATACATTTCCTGCAGCAGTTGTTGTCGATGATTTGGGAGACTTCCTTGAGGAAAGGTAGCTTGTTTCTCCTGTCACGTTTTCATGTAAAAGAATCATACATAAACTTTTGCCTTCGTAATTTTTATTTATTGTTTAATATCTGTATACACAATTTAGTCTGAAATTTAAATGACTTTTTCCTATCTTTCCTATTTGCTGACACTGTCAACAAATTCTAAAGGAGCTGCCAAGAGAAATATAATAATCCTCGTGGAAGGGACTTGGCAGTGGTTCAGACTCTAGCTTTATGTCACAATGCAGTTAATCATGCTAAGTGAGTGACCAGGTCGCCATTACCGTTCGAGTGTTTAGTTTAGTTTTCTTTTAGGACAAGTACTAACAATATTTGTTTCTTGGCTTCTAGGGTGGTAAGACAATGCATTGCAAGCTTCTCTTGTCAGATACACACCATGGAGACTCCCCGAGGTTGCTTTTCATCTATAAGAGATGGGTTCCAATTATTTTTACGATTAAAGGTTGGCTTTATGTCATGACCATTTTTGGTCATGAAAGCTGATTGCCTGATTGTCTTTTTCTTTTTGATTATGTGCACTTTTGTGATGTTTGTTGAATCTCATTGTAAATTACATGATTGTATTGGGATGTTGTGCTCCAGGTGGTGGCTCAGGATCATTTGTTCTGAAAAGCAACAGCAATTCAGGCGGTGACAGGCCAGTGAGGATCAGAACTGCAAAGTACTCCATAGCTTTGCAGTATCTGATTTTGGAGGGGATAACTGAAGACAGTGATCAGTAACATTGTTTGTAGATTCAGTCTATGGAAATATAGTTGTTAAATTTCTGTCTGCTGAATGGACTGTAAGTGTCTTGAGTTCTACTAAGTCACTCTCATTTTTGGATAATTTTTGTCACAATGTAACTACTAATTCTGTAGAAATACTTGAACTTTGTGATATTTATATCTTCTGGTATATGATATGAATCTCAGTATTCAAAATTCTTCCGTAAGCAGAGGTATTATGAATTCAGCTCCATTTTTTGTTTGTTAAAATCGTGGAGCACATTTTTATTATGCAAATGGATTGGATGTCCCTTGGGAATAAATAGTAGAAATTGGGTCATAACTTCTTTAATCCTGCTCTTTTTTGGTTTGAACCTGCACATTTTTACTATGTAAGATAATGGACAGTTTCAGTTCTCTCTCACTGAGTATTTCAACGTGCATCTAATTGTGGATGATGGAAGCTTAATTTTCGTGTTATGGTTCCTTTGCCAGTGAAATTGTATCATAGGACCAGAACTTCATGCAACTTTCTAATATCTAAAACTTAAGACTGAAATGCATGTATCGTATCAAAATAGGCAGGCATGCGGCTAAAACTTTTTAATGCATGATACAAATCTAACTATATATTCCATTACCACTGACTCACCAAAATGTTTGTTTGACTCATCCATGATATTATTCTGCTGAAAGAAAGTTTCATAACTTGTTAGTCAAGTGCATCATCTTTATTTCAAAGCTTAATACACTGCAAGTTATAGTTATTCACAAGATAAACATTGGAAAAACGTCAACAACAAAACCAAGAAAGGAAAATGGAAGATGAGTCGATGACCCTTATTGATCTATTCCCATCACAACCTTCCCTTTGTTTATGTGTTGTTGGAAATCGAAGTTTTTGTCACAGGTTCACAGATAAGATCATCACAAGCCTCTGCTGATATGTCATTGCAAATTAAAATTCTTAAATTGCAGTTCTCATCATAAGATCTTACGTCTTTGGTTCATTGTACTCAAAATTTTCCCGAGAAACAAACAGGGAAAAGAAAGTAAAGGGTTCTCTTTTTTTCTTTTTTTTTTTTATGGGAAGGGCTGGGTTGAATTTAGGTAAATTGTTTTTGGGTTAAATTGGCCTTATTGGGTTTTAAGTTAAAACCCAATAATCATTGGGTCTAATTAGGTTGATGCCCATTTAACCCAATTAATAATTGGGTGGGTTTGGGTTTAATTAAAGTGGGTGAGTTTGGGTGGGCAAATGAGTTTGGGTTTACTTTACCACCCAAAAGAGTTTGTTACTATTCTAGTTTGCATTCAACTCGACAATAGATGGAAATAGGAATGTTGTGTTCATATGCAACCGCCGCAAGTTAGAAAGCAACCGTCCTTTTCTCTCTTAGGTACTTACTACTTACACATTATTATTATTATTATTATTATTATTGTCTTCT
Source organism: Quercus variabilis (assembly GCA_030445155.1). Taxonomy (NCBI): domain Eukaryota; kingdom Viridiplantae; phylum Streptophyta; class Magnoliopsida; order Fagales; family Fagaceae; genus Quercus; species Quercus variabilis. Next base: position 49,256,282 of record CP129447.1, on the reverse strand, counting down.
CAATCTCATAAAAAAAAGTTAATTTTAACCATTATTGTACGATTGTATCACTCTTTTTTACATGAGGACTCACTTCCTCTTAATAAGTAGAGCCCAAGAGATAGCATTTTTAACTATAGATAATGAATTTAGAAATTTTGAACTTAGGAATTAGAATCACTTGCTTAGCTAATAAACAAAACTATCAAATATCCAAAATGTGGAAAATGAAATGATGCATTTAATTATTAATTAGTTCGGGTCCAAGAATCAAACAAAAAATAATTGGGGTACGCTAGTTACCAATCACCTCTTCCCAGACCCCACAAAGCAAAAGTAAGAGTTTTGTGCACTAAGTATAGTCCTTTAGGAAAAATTTATCAGATACTTTGGGAATATATTCCCTCCCTCTCACATGGGGGTGGGCTTCATGGTAGGTGGAACCCACCCCTATGTGAGAGGGGGAGAGCATACTCTTGGAGTACCCAATAATCACCCTATTTTAGGACCTTTTTATACTCACTATCCTTTGCTTGGGAATTCAAACTCTCTCTCAAAAAGTATTGCCTAAAATGTGGATTTTTTTTTTGGTTGTTTTTGTTTTCTAAACTTTAATTGAGAGTTTAGATAGGATTAGAACTTTGAACTCATGATTATTTTCTTTGAAAACATGAGAAAATACCCACACAAAAAAAAAAAAAAAAAATGAAATGATAAATTTGTCATTATTTTAATAGCCTTTCTACCAGAAGGTATCTTCTTGTCTCTAATGCAACAACTGCACACTTTCTTTCATTAAACTTCAGGGCATCAATCCATCTTCAGATACCTTTTAGCCTATACATGATGGGGATAATTTTTGACTGATCGGTATGGGGGTGTCGAACCTCCCTGACGATCCCAAAGGGATGATCGACCCCTTGGGTGACGGATTAGGCTGGCGATCCAATCCCCATTCCTGACGACCCATCACCATTGGGTTTCCATGGGACTTGTGTAGGGCCCACTCTTACATTCTTACATGGAAATCACTTGCACATCACAACGAAAGACCCTACCACGCAATCAGATCCCTTGTATATGGAAAGGTGATCCCAAGTATCTTGAGATCCCCCTCCCTACAAGGAAATTCCCCTGTATCAAGGGATTTGGGTCAGCTCTCTACCACTATATAAACTACAAACCTTACCATTTTTTGAGGTACGTGAATTCTCCCTAGCTCTTGCACTCTTGAGTTCTTGGAGATTCACTAACTTAACCTTTGAAGGGTCTTTGGCCGATACCCTGCCGGTGCTTTTTGATTGGTTCTTCTCTTTTGTTCTTCAGGTACACCCATTGACATGTGTGTGGACGATTAACTCACTGACTATTTTTGTGCATCATCAGTTGGCGCCGTCTATGGGAAAGAGTGATAAGCCATATCACTGTTTCAAAGGCAAAGAGTTGTATGGTCCTGACACGATTAATGGCGACCACTAACCAAGAGATCGAGAACCCTCCCAACGCATTGGAGAGGCAGGTGCAAACCTTTGCTGTAGCGATTAAACAACTCACTCAACGGAATCATGAGTTGGAACAACAGTTGGATCAGCGGAATGATTAGGAGCCGAATGATCAAAATGACGGACAAGATAGGGATGAACGCAACAACAATCGTCCCCCGACGAATGATCACTAAAAAGGGACGACTAAGAGGAAAGAAATGTCGTCAGTAGACAGGACCAGTAGGATACCAGTTGTCCCTCCGAGTTGGAAGTCAGCACGTTGTGCATGGCGCAAGAGATGAAAATGATGAAAGAGAATATGGATATGATGATGAATTCCTTGAAGGGTCGGGTGTCTACTAGCTTGGGCGAACTAGTCCATCGTAGTGATTCCCCCTTCACTGCACCAATTACATCCTTCCCCAATCCAGCCAAGTTCAGAATGCCACAAATGGAAGCATGTGATGGAACGAATGACCCCCTTGACCACCTGGAGTGATTCAAGACCCTCATGCACCTGCAAGAGGTTTTGGACAAGATTATGTGCAGAGCTTTCCCGACTACACTCAAAGGACCAGCCTGAGTATGGTTTAGCAAGATAGCCCCTAATTCTGTCTCGACTTTCAAGGAATTAAGTGGGCTCTTCGTCACATATTTCATTTGGGGTTAGCAATACAAAAGGTCCTTGGCAAGCCTCCTGAACATCAAATTGCGAACGACGAGAGCTTAAGGTCATATGTCACTCGGTTCAATAAAGTGGCACTACTAATCGATGAGGCCAACGATATGGTCTTGGTCACAGCCTTTACCAATGGATTCCAATCTGGAAAGTTCTTATTCTTTGTTTACAAGAACGATCCAAAGACCATGGCTGACATGCTATACTGAGCCACGAAGTATATGAACACCAAGGATGCCATGATCGCCAGAGGGGGCAGGCCGAAGAAGCAAGAAAAGCATAACGATCCCCGTCCAGACAGGGGAAGGAAGGCAGCCCGAACAAGTGATAGAAGGGATGAATGAAGGTCAAGGCCCCGTCGAGATGAATCGCCAAATTCACTCCGCTTAACACTTCACTCGATCAGGTCCTGATGCAGATTAGGGATGACCCTACCCTGACATGGCCAGATAAGTTGAAGGGCAACCCAAACAAAAGACCGAGGAATAAGTACTGTCACTTCCACCACATCCATGGACATGACACCTCTGATTGCTATGACTTAAAGCAACAGATAGAAGCCCTCATTAGACAAAGAAAATTGCAACAATTCGTAGGGCGAGAAAGTGCAGGGGAAAAACCCACCAAGGGAACAAGAGTTGAATCAACGAGTCGAGGAATGACCCAGGGCCCCACTTGGAGAAATTAGAGTGATCGTCGGGGGGAGCACGATGGTCGGGTCCTCAAGGAAGGCAAGGAAGACCTACCTATGGACGGTGAAAAATGTTTATCTCACCGGTCGTTCGCCTAAGCTTACTCAAATGGATGACCCAGTAATCAGCTTCACTAAGGAGGATGCCCAATGAGTCCACCACCCCTATGACAATGCCTTCATGATCAATCTGATCATAACATACTACAATACCTGATGAGTCTTGGTGGACAATGGGAGCTCAGCTGACATCCTCTACTATTCGGCCTTCCAACAAATGAGGATTGGTAAGGAACGACTCATGCCATCGAACGTCCCTCTAGTAGGCTTCGACGGAACAAAGGTCATGCTCGCCGAGTCTATCACATTGCTAGTCACCGTCGGCACCTATCCTCAACAAATCACCAAAGATGTCACCTTCTTGGTAGTGGATTGCTCGTCAGCCTACAATGCCATCATAGGGTGACCAATGCTCAATGCATGGATGGCAGTCACCTCCATATATCACCTATTATTGAAGTTCCCTATGGAGTGTGGGATAGGAGAGGCCTGCGGAGATCAGATGACGGCTCGAGAGTGCTATGTTGCCATGTTGGAGATGGACGAATAAATGACCACCATGAACATTGAGGAGCGACGAGTGAATGTAGAATCGACGAAGGGATTAGAAACCATCTCCCTGGACAAAGAACACACAGATCGGATCACTCGCATCGGTACACAAGCTAGCCCTTCGGTCCAGAATGGGCTGATCCTTTTCCTAAAGGACAACCTAGACATCTTTGCCTGAAGCCATGAGGACATGTCTGAGATCGATCCAAATATCATGGTCCATTAGCTCAAAGTCTTTCCACCCGTCCGACAAAGAAAGAAGATCTTTGCATAAGAAAGGGACAAGGCCATAGCCGAAGAAGTTCATAAGCTGTTGGACACGGGCTTTATTAGAAAGATCTACTACCCTGAATGGTTGGCCAATATAGTAATGGTCAAGAAGGCAAATGGAAAGTAGAGGATGTGTATGGACTTCACCAATCTAAACAAAGCTTGCCCAAAGGATAGCTACCTCCTCCCACGAATCGACCTCCTTGTAGACTCAACGGCTGGACAGTAGTTGTTGAGCTTCATGGATGTTTTCTCTAGTTACAACCAAATCAAGCTTGAAGAGTCTAACTAAGAGAAGACATCGTTCATCACAAGCCAATGCCTTTTTTGATACAAGGTCATGCCATTCGGATTAAAGAATGCGGGGGCAATGTACCAAAGGCTCATAAACAAGATTTTCGTCTGACAGATCGAACACAAGGTCGAGATATACGTAGACGACATGTTAGTAAATAGCAAAGAAGAGGATCACCACCTGAATGATCTTAGGAAGATGTTCGAAACTCTTTGCCTCTACAGAATAAAGCTCAATCCCAACAAATGCGTGTTTTGGGTATCATCGGGAAAGTTCCTTGTCTTCAAGGGGCTATTTGATTGACGGATACACCAATGTAAGAGGCCAACCGACGATGCAGGAAGGATAGGGGTAGACAAAGTCCTGCTATAAAGGCAGTCTCGTAAAAACCTACATCAGAAGACCTCCCATCATAACACTTCTCCCTTAGGTCACCCTTCCTTATGGGCACGTCGTCAGGTATTTGGAAGCAAGGCCTCAGCCTACTAAAGACCTTGTCACTCATGTCGGCAGGAAAATCATGGATGGACCAGTCGTCGGGAAGGACAATCTCCCTTGGACGTCACCCAAAGGGACTAGCTTCCTTCAAAGGGGGATCAGACGCTAACTTCCTATCAAAAACCAATGAATCCTTTGATCAATACTCAAGCCTAGACTGACTAGACAATTCGTCATCTGAACCCATGCGAACTAACGGAGTATGATCACTCGTCGCTTCACTATCTCCAAACATCTCTCACCTACAAGCGATGAATGAAAATTAAGATTCCACTCTACCTCCTAAGTATGTAACTAACAAAAAGGAGGGAAGAGGAAAAAGAAAAAAGAGAGACCAATGAAGCATACCTAAAAACGGACGAACAAGAGAGACCGACGAAGTAAAAGAGGCAATGATTGGGCTCTGGGATCAAAATGGAAAATTTTCAAGTAATGAGGACAATAATTGCATTGAACTATTTATAGGACGGACTGGCATGGAAAACGAAGTGTCACGACACTTGGCTCCTCAAACCAGAGAGTGACACATGTCTCTAGCCCTATCAGAAGGACATAATTACCCCTATTTATGATGCATGACACTAAGGCAAAGCATTTATGGCAATAATCCGCAACCCATCGACCAACCTAATGACTCACGAAGTAAGGGGCAGCTAATAAGGATAATTTTTGACTGATCAGTATAGGGGTGTCAAACCTCCCTAACGATCCCAAAAGGATAACCAACCCCATGGGCCGACAGATTAGGCTGGCGATCCAATCCCCATTCCCGACGACCCATCACCATAGGGTTTCCATGGGACTTATGTAGGGCCCATTCTTACATTCTTACATGGAAATTACTTGCACATCACAACCAAAGACCCTACCATGCAATCAGAGAGGTGATCCCGAGTATCTTGGGATCCCCCTCCCTATAAGGAAATTCCCCCGTATCAAGGGATTCAGATAAGCTCTCTACCACTATATAAACCACAAACCTTACCCTTTTTTGAGGTACATGAATTCTCCCTAGCTCTTGCACTCTTGAGTTCTTGGAGATTCTTTTATCACTGACTTAACCTTCAGAGGGTCTTTGGCTGGTACTCCACCGGTGCCCTTTGATTGGTACTTCTCTTCTATTCTTCAGGTACACCCATTGGCACATGTGTGGATGATCAACTCACTAACGATTTTTGTGCAATTTTTTTTGCGTCATCAATACAAATGAAGTAACTTTTTTAGAAAGTGTGCATTATAGTGATAAGTTTTATTAAAATCTTAATTTTGATTTTTAATTTTCTATATATTTTGATTTTTTGAAAGATATGTGGATGATGATGAAGAAATCAAGAACTATTTTGCTGCATTCCACCTACATGATACATTTCCTGCGGCAGTAGTTGAATTTTGGAGACTTCTTTGAGGAAAGGTAGCTTGTTTCTCCTGTCATGTTTTCATGTAAAAGTATCATACTTAAACTTTTGCCTATGTAATTTTTATTTACTGTTTAATTTCTGTATACACAATTTAGTCCGAAATTTATATAAATTTTTCCTATCTTTCCTATTTGCTGACACTGTCAACAAGTTCTAAAGGAGCTGCCAAGAGAAATATAATAATCCTCGTGGAAGGGACTTGGCAATGGTTTGGACTCCAGCTTTATGTCACAATGCAGTTAATCATGCTAAGTGAGTGAGCAGGTCGCCATTACCGTTTGACAATCTATAACTAGATATCCCTTTACTACTGACACACCAAAATGTTTATTTGATTCATTCATGCTATTATTCTGCTGAAAAAAAGTTTCATAATTAGCTTATAAGTAAAGTGCATCATCATTATTTCAAAAAACTTAATACACTGCAAGTTATAGTTATTCACAAGATAAACGTCAAAAACAAAACCAAGAAAGGAAAATAGAAGATGAGTAGATGACCCTTATCGATCTATCCACATCACAACCTTCCCTTTGTTTATGTGTAGTTGGAAATCGAGGTTTTCATCACGCAGGTTCACAGATAAGATGATAAGATCATCACAAGCCTCTGCTGATATGTCATTGCAAATTAAATTTCTTAAATTGCAGATCTGATCATAAGATCTCACGTCTTTGGCTCATTGTGCTCAAAATACTCTCGTTCAACAGCCTCTGAAGAAGTCTTGGCTGTTTTGTATTTCACCTCTGGTTTGATCTTCACTTCAGGATACATTTCAGCATCACAAGCTTCTCCCCCAACTGTCTCACAACTCAAAAGCCTCTGCTGGAAAAACACTTAGGAATTATGCAGAAAACCAGTAAAACAGAGCTGTTAATTCATGATTACAAGCTACTTAAAATATTCAACGCTTAAGCCAGAAGGTAATGTTGGATAGGCTTACGAAGTTATGGAGCAGTAATCAATGGCTGAAGGGTCCCCAGTTGTTCTGATTGGGGTACATCAGGGACTCTGTGGTCTTGGCATGGACCTGCATGTACATGGCAAGCATAGGTGGTGGAACCAAGTGTGAAGATTGTGAACCGGCTTTCTCTCTCTCTCTTTCTCTAACTCATTCATTCACTATTTGGCTAATGGGGAGTCCGGAGTTGAAACTTGAGAGACTAGCTCCCAATACTAACATAGACAAAAGAAATTAAGATTTTGAATGCAAAAACCAACTTTGTGAATTTTTTTGGCTCACAATCTTCACGCTTGGTTCCACATGCCTCTCCCAAATAGGAAATGGTTCACAATCTTCACACTTGGTTTCACCACCTGCCACAAATTTGGTGGTTGTTACGGAGGCAAGGGTGATGCAAGATACAAAACTGCCTGCATTTTGATGGGTTATGTTGGGTTGGTTCTTTTTTTGCTATGTTATATTAGGTTGGCTAGTGACCTGAAGAGATAAGGTCGCTAGATTTTTGGTGATAAGGAATGTAACAAGAAGACTGGGCTGATAGAATATAACCATTGAAAGTAATAAGACGTGTCTACTCTGAGTTGAGTATTTTTTTTTTTTTTTTTGGTTTGAGAAACAAACACACACATACAAAAGGAAGACGGAAAGAGATTTTAACACACAATGGAACGCCATAACTAACACTCAAAAGCCATGCCATGGTAACTTTTAAGGAAATGTGGGACAAGTTATATTATATACAACACACTCTCTTAAGCAATGTGAGATAAGTACTTTTTTTTTTTTTTTAGAAACAAACACACATACAAGTGTGTTTTAGATATACTATGATTTAATTTAGAACTAAAAACTTGATTTTAAGTCATGTTTTCAAACTATAAAAACACATGTAAAACAGTGTAAAACAAACTGTACCTTTTCAATTTTTTTGGGTGTACGTAAGAACTTTTCTGATCTTAATTGGTTTACCAACACTCATCTCAAATTATTGAACAGTAACTTTGAATAATAAAAATAGGAATTTAAAAATATTTTTTCAAAGGAAAGACTCGGATTGATAAGGAGGATTTTACAGTTAGTCAGAAAAGATTACAATTTATTTGGTTTTTGGAGAATGATTACAGATTGGACTACTGAAAAACTAAAAAAGGTAAAGATCTAAAAATGTATACAAATAGAAAATTCTTCTTGGTTTTCTGCTCTATTTTCACCGTCTTTCACATTGAACGAGGAGTCCTTTTATACACTCTGAAGGATTCATTGTGCTTATTATTGTGCTTGTTTTCTTGCGTTAGTGAAGGATTCACATGATATCACTATGCTTGTCTTCTGGGGGATTGTCAGAACATTATTGCTACATGCTATAAAAACACTGCATGATATCAGAACATTATTGCTACATCACATGCTTTCTGGCTATTTGTGAGGGCATTATTGCTGGGTATCGCGTATTCTTGCTGAGCATCATATACAATACATTGACATAGGTCACATTGTTTCACATTCTTCCAGAGGAGGAGGGGCCACGTTTTGTTGAATTGCTGATAATTAGTCAGCAATAGTCAATTGAACAAATCAAATTTATCTTGATCTTATGAGCCTTGAAAGTAGAATCCAGGAGCTCCATTAGTTGGATTTCTAGGGGCTGCACTTGAGCTTCCTTGGCCACTATCACGGCCATTCTCACCACTGAGTTGTGAGAGAGCGTCCTTTAACTTTTGCTTTAGTTCTTTCTTGGAAGATGCTTGGTAAAATTTAGATTGGATCTTTGATTTTTCGATTAAAAATTAACTTTTGTTTGGGAGGATATACATCTTTTTGTATTGAATTGACAATTTTAGTAATTTTGTATTAATCCCACCATTTCACCATAATTTCTCTTGAGATCACATTAATTTGAAGGGGAATCCGGAATGATCACATAATCCCAGTGGAGAATCCAAGGGAGCGTAAAGCATAGGTATAATTTAAAAAGAGAGGGCAGATTTTTGTCAATTGATGAGGGGGCAAATGAGCCGAAAGCCCATTTTTGAAAAGCCACGTTAAGATCATAGGGTAAAATTTCTTGAATGAGTCCAAAAATAGTCCACCATTCCAAGAACAAATTAGGGAGAGGAGCATTAGGCATTCTTGTCTTAAAATAATAGAACCAAGAATGACTCATTTCTTGATTTTAAATATAAAACATTTTGAACCACTCGTCTACATAATCCCAGTAACTGTAATATTGAGGATCAAATGTTCTTGAGAATTTTCACTTTTTTGGTATCACCCCAGAGAGATGGAGTGGGTAATTTTTATGGTACACTTGGAGTGAGATATTTGGGATTGATCACTTGGTTTTAGATTGTGATTAAAGATTGTAGAGACTACGTCAACTAGAATAAATTCAAAAAAAAATTGGTTCTTTTTAAAACCACTTGGGAAGAAATGGCAATTGTTTGGGAGATACTTTTGGACAATTTTTCAGAGGGTCAAATTCAGACTTAAGTTCTGGCTCAATTACAAAAATAAAAAGGGGGGTGATTGTAAGGTTTCACTTGATAGCGAGATCTAATAGGTCGGTTAAACCTGGATGACTACTATTGTGGAAAAGAAGACATTAGATGGAGGCCTCAGGCCCAGTCACTTGAGAAGATGACACATTGGATGATACTTGAGCAAAAGTTGGGGGTTTAGAAATATTTTCCCAACACTTGAAACCTATTTGAGGAGGATACATTGGAAGATCTAGGATTTGAAGATGAAGGAGGAATCTCTTGACAATGGTTTGTTTTCTTTCTGATTAGACATTCTTTCCTGAAAAACATCATTTGAAAGTTCGTAAAGATCACTTTGGCTTTTTGCAATGATACACTTTATAGTTTGAAAACTTATGGGCAATTAAGCCCTGATACTTATTAAATCCACAATTTCCACGAGAAGTTGTGATTTTGGGTGGAGTTAAAGGCCAACCGGGTATAAGGTGCATTATATAAAGTTTTGCTAATTTTAGAATTAAAATTCTTAAATCTTGGAGTAAATCGTCAAAACATGCCATCTTTTCCCAGGAGAAATTCGCGAGTAAGAAAACCTGGAATTGAGTTCAAATCACCTTTGATGTTTTATTTGAAAATCAAATGTAGATAGAAGAGCTGGCCAGCTCGAAAATATTTGTTTTGAAGCTAAAATTTTGACATCTTTTTGTAGAACTTCTTTTGCACTTTTGCAATCAAGTCGAATTAAAAATTCTTGATTGATCAAATCATCTTGAAATTTTAAAATGCACAACACAATTGATAAAATTTATTTTTTGATAGTTGAATATTTTACTTGAGTTTAATTCCATAAGCCAGAATGGAATCTAAAAATTTTCTCTTGGTTTTCGACCTTCTGTTTTAAAATACCTCAAAATCCTAAATCTGAGGCATCGATTTCTAAAATCTTAGGTAAGTTTGGATTGGGTAATCCTAAACAGGGTAGGATCTTCTAATGTTGCTTAATTTTCTTGATAATTTTAGTATGTTCTTTGTGGGGGCCTTTTTTGTTGTGCGTTGGGCTGGACTGCTTGCCGCGGTAATAGGCCCAAGTATTCTGAGTAAGGAAGTTGAGACCGGTCCAACTGGAACTCAACTTGGGCCAGCTTGTGCGCAAACGTTGAGTCCAAGTCCAAGGGAAGATGCTGCGAAATGGGCTTATCCTCTGTTTCTGCCGCAGAAGACTTTTCTCCAGTTTCTGCCGCTGCCAGTTTTTGCTGCAGGATTGATGTTTCTGCCGCAGAAGGAACTTTTCTCCAGTTTCTGCCACAAGTCCGACTTTTCTACTATGCAGCAAAATTGTCTGCCGCGTAGTAAGACTGTCTGCTGTGCAATGAAGCTTTCTGCTGTGCTTTAAAAGTTTTCTGCCATAAAGCCTTCTGCTGTACAATAGAGCTGTCTGCCGTGTGAATGACTACTCTTCATTTTTGCTGCAGAAATACTTTTCCACTTCCTGCATATAAACGAATCTAAAACCCAAAGAAAATACCCATCAAACAAATGTTAGTTTAAATGGGTTAGTATGTTCTCAAATATGTACACATATTCATAAATAAAGATATATGTATATATATACTTATGGCAGGATAATGATTAGCTTGTGTCAACAGTAAAATACGTAATAACAAATAAAGAGGAAAGCTTCGGCAGGAAATGTTTAGTTGGTAAAATAGTTAACACGGTAAACATAATAAAAAAGGTACTACAGCAGAATAACAAGTACAGCAAGTAAAGACACCGCAGCAGGACAATTGATGCGGCAGACTTGATAAAAAACGTGTTACAGCAGGATGACTAAATACGACAGATATAAGTTATAATGAGAGAAATCAAATATATTTATAATCAAAATCAAGTATTAAATCTTCTCATAGGATAAGTAAACCAAAAAGGAAACCCAAACTCCAACTTGAACAACCTTTTCATAGGCTCTTGCCGTAAAAGTTGTGCATTTTGGAGAATAGGCCTAAATGGCTACTAGCTATTAATTTTGGAGACTTCAAAGAGTGGGTTTGCTAAGAGGGAGGGAAAAGATGGCCTATTGATGCATGCCCCTATTCCTACCGTATTTTCTCTCTTTGTTTTACCACTTTCTTTCTTCCTCTATTTTTCACTCTTTCCCCTGTTTTTTCCTCTTCCTCTGCCGTCCTCTGCCGTCCTCCTTTTTCTACCATGGTTACCTCCCTTTTATAGTGAGCTAATTCAATGGGATTTCTCCCTTTTACCCCTAGGGCTTCACCAACTGTTTTTGGTTTGTTGTGGGCATCCTTTCAAGATTACCCATCCACCCATTGGTTGCCCCTATCATTGCCATTTGCTCAGAACATGTTTGTTGCACAAAAAAACTCTCTTTTGTTTGTTCCTGCCGTATACCTCTACCTCACTACCTAGCTCTATGGCATGCATCAGTGGTCCCAACCATTTATTACTTCTTTTGGGTAAGATACCATCCCAGCAAGGTATATATCCCAAAAGAAGTTATGGCAGGAAACCAAATATAGACCCCCTTTTCCCCCCACCACCAAACCACGCCCTTTGAATCTCTTTGACCGTGGGCCCACCTCCCTTGTATTGGTTGAGTACAGGTTGGTGGTGCCCTGGCCCTTCTGTTCTTGCTCTACTATCTTTTGTTTTTGTCTCCCACACCATTCCTGCCGCAGCAGATCAGTTATGTTTCGTCTGCTGTGTGTTTTTGTCTTATTTCTTCACGCGTTTCCTGCTGCATTTGTCGTTTCCTTTAGTTTAACTCTTCCTTCACGCAATTCCGGCTGCTAACACTTCCTGCTGCTCCTTGTTTCTTTTCATCGTTCTTCTTCATATCAGTTTTCATGCCTATCTTTTTTATACAAAATGATTTGGGCCTTTGTGGGCCAAATAATGTTGACTGGATCAAAAGGGCATTGGGCCCAATTTATCTTCATCTGCCGAAGCTATCCTGCCAGAGAACTGTATTCTGCGACAGACTTGTATTTTGCTGCAGATTTGCGTTTTGCCGTAGATTGCTTTCACTTGCACTTCTTTCTTTGGACCCTTCTTGTTCTTTGATCTTCTTGGTGGGCCTTTGGGCCTTGCTCTTCATTGGGCTTTCTTCCTTATAAGCCTTTGGGTACAGATTTGTAAAAATGAGCATCAACATTCTTTTGTCCAGGAAGGAGGATTTCTCTCTAGTCTTTGAAAAAGGCTTGCAAATTTTTCTAAGATCTTGGTAAAAATCTTGTAATTGATTTTTGTCTTATATTTCATCTAAAAATTTTTCACCAAAATTATATAGTTCTATCAATATCTTTGTTGGTAATATACATGACAGTGAGTAAAATCTCACGTTGAATAAAAATAACAAGAGAGAATGGTTAATGTAACATAATTGGGCCCAAGCTCATAGGCTTAAGCTTTTTGGATTAGATTGTATCCCTATATGTTATATTGACTACTTAATTTGATTTCTTTTACCAAAAAAAAAAAAAAAAAAAAGAGTGAAACATAGGCAATGTTTGGCTTTATGTAAGATATTTTTCGAGTGTAAAATATTTTTAGCATAAAGGAAAATATTTTTAATTGTTTGTCTGTGTTGTGGAAAATACGTTGGAAAAATATTTTCTGTGTTTGGTTTTGCATATAAAAATCAATTTCCATAAGCCTAGCCACCACAGTCACCACCATAAACCCAGACACCATCAACCACCACATAACCAATTAACCCTAAAAAATCAAAATAAAAACCCATTAATCTCAAAATCAAAATCAAAATGCATCTACCAAAACCCACAACCCACCACCATTGAAACCCACAAACCACCCAAGCCATTGATTCACCACCCCCTATCAGCCACCATCAATGCTAGAACTCACCCCTAACCCACCTCCATTGAAACCCACGAATCACCCCAACCACTAATCTTCCAAAACCCAAGAACAAATAATATTTACAATCAAACAAAAGAAAAAAAAAATCAAAGAGGAAAGAAAAAAAAGGGCAAATTGGTGAGGGGAAGGGAGGACAAAAAGGTAGAGAAAGGAAGTCAGATCGATATGTTAGGAAGAAAGAGAATGAAGGATGGAGAGGGAGGAAGAGGGATAACGAATTAGGAGGAGAGAGGAAAAGGGCTTCGGAGTCTACCTTGTTCAGTGATGACAGGCATGAGTCCAGTGGCGGAGCCAAGATTTCAATACAAGGGGGGCAAGATTGTAAGATGAAATTAAATTTAAAAATATTAATCAATATTAAAAAAATAAACAAATAATTGTTAATCAATATTAAAAAAAAAAAAAAAACAAATAATTGTTAATCAAAATAAATAACAATGAAATTTATCATTTCTTAATTTCATATCATCAATGAACGAAAATAATCAATTTATTGTTAATAACAATCAATGTAAGATAGTAATCTAAATTCATAAATTTTAAACATCTAATTTAGTTCATTCAAATAATTTAAGCCTTGTGGTTCAAGATTACTAAGAAAGTTAAGTGATTAGCTAGAAAAAGTGTAATGAGACTGTGAGTGATAATAAGGATAAATTTGTGATAAGGCAAAAAAAGTATGGGACAAGATTGGTATGATATAGGCTTTGGAGTGTAAATACTACGTAGTAATTTTCTTTTCCTTCTTTTTGATGTCAAGTTTCACTATTCCTAAGTTTGGAGTGTTTTGATTTTACTCATTGTTCCAAGTGTGGACTGTGGATTGTTTTGTTTTTTTATGTCAGGAAAAATATGTATGTGAAATTTCTAGTGGAGTCAGGAGGGGGGTAGTTGCCCCACTCGCCCCCTCCCCCCCCCCCCCCCCCCGGGCTCCGCCCCTAGGCACAACCACGAACAATGATGGACTTGAGCTCGAGTTCAAGAGGTTGGCTCTCTCTCTCTCTCTCTCTCTCTCTCTGGGTTCAAGGAGGCCTGTAAAATCAATTTGAAAGTAAAACTAAAGTGTAAAATACACACTTTAAGCATCCCCATTTTATAGTCGAAGCAAATAATTTTTTATTTGACCAAATTTTCTGACCATCCCAAATGGTGGGCATGGTGTAAAATGTTTCCTAATTTCTTTTATAGTCGAAACAAGCACACCGAAGATAGGAGGATTTGCATCTTAGAAGGACTCGGATTTTAGCCTTGTGTACAAAAAGTACGGATCGAGTACAAAGCACTTGTCATCTAACTTTTTATTAATCACATACTTAGACAACACTGTACTGCATATTTCACTGGCTACAAATTTTGTGGGCTCAGTGCCTCATTATTTATTAGGTCCATACAGGACAAGGTGGGCTCACACAGAGTGGTGCATAGAGGTCTGTTGAAACCCGACTTTAAATATTTTGGGCCAAGTGTACGGTTGCCTACTTGCACCTTGGTTTTCGGGCCAACTCAACCCAGCCACGGAAGTACACTACAGACCACTGCTGATCTTACCATGGTTGCGTTTGCGAAGACTCAAAAAAAAAAAAATGGTACTCACTGCTCAGTAACTCATATGCTAATAACAAGAAAATGTTAATGTTTTATCAAAAAAAAAAAAAGAAAAAGAAAATGTTAATGGATACTAAGATATTAGATTAAGAAATATTTTTTAATAAAATTTATAGGAAAAGAAAAAAGTAATTTTTTTTTGACAATTATTTTATATTTTTCAAGAAAGTAGTATCAAAATTGTGGGGGGTAAAAGTCCAGACATACTTATTGGGTTGTGGGCCCTGTCCTGAGGAATGTTGTACGTCCGAAGAGTAATAGCGGGTCGGGATAGAATTCATCTGAACGCAACCAACCCAAAAGTAAAGGAAGAGTAACGTCTGAAGAGATCACCATTTGTCCGAAGAGTTTACAGTCCTCGGACGTAAATAGTCTTGGCCCAGTCAACGAATAGAAGGTCCGAATGGACTCTCAGGCAATGCCAACGACAAAGATAAGCTCTGGGCATATCTAGGGATAATTAGAACGAGAAAATATCTTAAGGAAAAACTGTCATCACCGCATTAAATGCACTACAGCTACTTTTCTGGCCGCATTAATGTGGAAAAGACCCCTGAACAGTGTAATCTCAGCTACTACCACTCACGGAGGGGCAAAGAGAGTACCTGATGGAACATGCACTCAAGTGGATACTTAAATGAAGAACAAGTGGACAATGGAGATGATAGAAAAGTGTACTATATAAGCAAGAGAGGTCTCTGATAATGGAGATCGAAGAAAAAGGGGAGGAGAAGAATTAGACAATTTTATTGTAGTTCCAAGAATTGCAATCACCTTACATTCAATAATATACCTCTTCGGACAGACACTTGTAAAAGAAGATGAACATGATCTTGTGTCAATGAATCCTCAAACGCTATAATTAACCTCTGTTTAATTCGCACCCAGCCCAGCTCTTTCGCCCACTCTCTACAAATTCATTGTCTTGGGTTCATTGGGCTCGTAACCCATCCCTCTTAGGCTTAGGCTGCCAAATCAGACCCTACAAAAACTTTTCTAAAATGATTTCTTAACAAATATCCTATAGACATTCATTAATCGAACCCTTAATAATATACAGATCCATAAAACTTAAATAATACATAAGAAAGGTTAATTTTATTCATTTAACCATTTTATTGTTTTTGTATCACTCTTTTTTACCAGAGAACTCAACTCCTCTTGATAAGTGGAGCCAAGAGGTTGTATTTTTAATTATAGATAAGAATTTTTAGAAATTTTGAACTTAGGAATTAGGATCACTTGTGAACTCTCTGCTAATATAAATTCTATCATTTATCCAAAATGTGGAGAACGGTGTTTTTAATTATTTGACTGGTACGAGTTTAGGAATCAACCTCTCAATATAATATTATCTCAAAAAAAAAAAAAAAAAAAAAAACAACCTCTCAAAATAATAATAATAATAATAACAACAACAACAACGATTGGGCATGCATAAAACTACTTTCCAATCACCTCAATAAATCCTGAAAAAAAAGTGGGAGTTTTATGCACCGGTAAATTCTAACATTAATTGGACCTTTTTATTCTAACATTATTTTTTACATGTGAATTCAAACTGAGAATTTCGACAGGATTATAATTTTGAACTCATTATTATTTGCTTTGAAAACATGAGAAACTACCACTAATCCAAAAAAGAAAAATTCTAAATTTGTCATTATTTCAATAGCCTTTCTAATGCAACACTCTGCACGCTTTCGTCTATTGATTCTTCAGGGCATCAATCCATCCTCGGATACAGTTCAGTCTATCCAAATGAAGTAAGTCAATCTTTTCAAAAAGTGTAAATTATAGTGAAAAATATTATTAAAATGTTAATTTTGATTTATAATTTTATATAGATTTTGATTTTCTGAGAGATATGTGGACGACGACAAACGAATTAGGAACTATTTTGCTGCATTCCACCTGCATGATACATTTCCTGCAGCAGTTGTTGTAGATGATTTTGGAGACTTCTTTGAGGAAAGGTATCTTGTTTCTAATGTCATATTTTCATGTAAAAAGTATACAAAATATATCCAAAAAATAATATTAATTTTTACTATCCTACCTATGTGCTGACATTGTCAACAAATTCTGAAGGAGCTGCCAAGAGAAATATAATAACCCTCGTGGAAGAGACTAGGCAATGGTTCGGACTTTATGTAATCATGCAAGTGGGTGAGCATGTTGACATTACCATTCAAGTGTTTAGCTTAATTTTTTTTTTAGGACAAGTACTAAAAATATTTGTTTTTTTAACTTCTGTTAGGACATATGTGGATCATGTTAAAAACATATGTAATTTAGAATTGACTAATCCTTTGATAAAATGCATTTTACTTGTAAATAGATAGATTTAAGATGTGTTTAATATTTCAAGAAACAAGAGCTTAAGTCCAAATATTGAAAGCATGCAAATCTGTCCAAGAATCAAATAAAAAAGTGCTGTATTTTAAATCTCGACAGATAACTCGACAAATTGTATCTATTGAGGTTTAAAAGGAAATTTTAACCCGATGCTCAACAGATAACCTATCTATCAAGAATTACAAAATTCAGATTTCTAAATCCATTATTCATGCATATCCAAGTTATGTGTTTAGGTTTTCTTTTCTCACAACCCTAAACATATATAAAGATTATTTTAAGGGTCGTCTCACTTAATGCAAAGGTTTTATGCAAGCATATTGTGACCGAAGACATATGCCTCAGTTCATCTTTCTCTTGAAGAAGTTTCTGCGTTTGTACGCCATAGGGTTTTGTAACCAAAAAGCCTCTTGATCTTCATCGTGTGGATGAACTAGAGAACTTTGTAGCCAACATCTTTCTTAAGTTAGTGTGTTAGTCACGTACTGGGATCCGTCCATCAATTGATTAGTTACGTACTTGGAGTTGTGCATTAAAAGGAGATATTGTCATTACATTACAAGTTTAATTGTGTATTAGGGTAAGAGTTCAACTATAAGTTAGTATAAGGTACTGGGATTCTTTTACTTTTAACCGCTTATTTTGATAATAGTGGATTCTTGGGAGTGGTGACTTTAAATTCACTAGGTGGGGTTTTGCCTCGGAGGTTTTCTCAATTCGTAAACAAATCGCTTGTGTAAAATTTATTTTCTGCTGCATTTAGTTACTTGGTGATTTGTTTGTGCTACCATGCTTATTGTAAGTTAATTGACTTAATTAATTCACTTGGCTAATTAATTAATTAATTTACCATAAGAGGTCAATACATTCTTGGCCTATCAAGTGGTATTAGAGTGGGCACACTCTGATTAGGGTTAATCTTTGTTGTGTGATCCATTGACCCTGTTGTCATGACTGTAATTGGCAAGAAAAGATCTTTTGTTTCAAATACATCTTATTTTTCTAATTTATATTTGATTAAGTGTCTTAGAAAATGCAATTCTAAAAGTTATTTGAAAGCTATCATGATGATTATTGAAAAAGATCTTATTGTGATGAAGAAGAAACTAGACCGTCTTAGAATAAAAATGTGCAGAGGAGTTCATCTGAGAAGAGTGAAGGTTAAAGGCGTTGTTCGTAAATGGCAGATGAGAAAAAACATCATTTCTCTAGATTTGTCATCTAAGCATGAGGTGTGTTTTATGATGAAGTCTACATTCAAGGTAATGAATACATGTTTGTGGTACCTTAACAATGGATGCTCATGACATATGACTGAAGACCGCTCTCTCTTTAAGGCTTTTGAGTCCAAGAAATGTGGAAATGTCACCTTTGGTGATAAGGAGCAAATCACAAATAAAAGGGAAGGAAGCTATCTCTCTACCTGGATTGCCAGACATTGCAAATGTGCTATATGTAGAAGGTCTGAGGGTGAACTTGTTGAGTATAAGTTAGATATGCGATCAAGACTTTATGGTACTATTCTCAATAGGAAAATGCCTTATGTTGAATAAGTTTGGGAAGGAACTCATTAGTGGTGTTTGCACTCTAGAGAATTGCTATGGATTGGCACTTAATGCTGATATTGTGTGCAATAGCATTCGCTTGCCAAATGAAGACCTATGGCACCAAAGGATAGGACATGCAAGTTACAAACATCTCTTAATTGTATCTAAACATAAACCAGTTTTGAGGATACATAAGCTTAGCAAAACGAACAATGTTGTGTATGGACCGTGTTAACTTGGGAAACTAACAAAAGCTAAACATCCAGGCACTCAGACATTAGCTACATCTAGACCTTTGGAGCTGCTACATTTGAATCTAATGGGTCCAACTAGAATCGAGTCTCTTGGAGGAAAGAGATACATCATGGTTGTTGTAGATGACTTCACTAGGTACACTTGGGTCATTCTTCTAAGATTCAAGTCAAATGCTCTTGAGCATATTGAAGCCTTCTGCACAAGACTACAAAATGAGAAGAGTTTAAAGATTGATCAAATTTGAAGTGATCATGATAAAGAATTCGAGAACTCATACATGGAATCATTTTGCACTAGATCAAGTATATTTCAAGAATTCTTTGCTCCTATTACTCCTCAGCAAAATGTGTAGAAAGAAAGAGTTGAGTCATTCAGGAAATGGTTAGAGCTATGTTGCACAACAAGGATGTGGCTAGAAATTTATGGGGAGAAGCCATTAACATTGCTTGTCATACGGTTAATAGGGCATATTTCAGACCCGGTACTAAGAAGACTCCCTATGAATTGTGGAAAGGAAGAAAGCCAAACATGAAGTATTTTAGAATCTGTGGAAGTATTTGTTTCATTCATAAGGATAGAGAGAATGTGGGAAAATTTGATTCCCAAAGCGATGAAGGAATATTTTTGGGATACTCCTCCACTAACAAGGCTTATCAAGTAAACAACAAGAGAACAAAAAGGATGATGGAAATAGTCAATGTTGTTATTAATGAAGCTTCAAACTCTGGTTCTAGAAAATTAGTGAGGAGATACCTAAGGAAATTCTTCCTCCTGAGCCTAGGGGTGTTCAAGAAATAGTTGATCAAGAGCCTGCATCTCCAATTACTCCAAGTGTTGTAGAAGGTTTAGCAAACATACCTACTTCACCTAATTCTGAATCTCATGGAAAGAAAGGACCTTCCTTAAGGATCAAGTTGAATCACCCTCCTAAAGTTATTGTGGGAAATATGAATGGACTTACACTAAGAAAACGTACAGTGGATAAATGTGTTGCTAACTTTATGTCTTATTCTTGCTATTTGTCACAAGTTAAACCCACCAAGGTTAAGGAAGCTCTCTAGGATGAAAGCTGGGTTGAGGCAATACATAATGAACTGCTTCAGTTTCAAAGGAATGATGTCTGGATCCTAGTGCCTAGACCGAAAGGCGAGCACATCATTGGCACAAAGTGGATATTCCACAATAAGACTGCTGAGGAAGGAAATGTGATCCGCAATAAGGCTCGTCTTGTGGCTCAAGGATACTCTCAAATGAAATGAGTAGACTATGATGAGACATTTGCTCCTGTAGCTCATATGGAGTCCATCAGGATTCTCCTAGCCCTGGCATGTCACTCGAAGTTCAAGCTTTACCAAATGGATGTAAAGACTGCATTCTTGAATGGGTTCCTTAAAGAAGATGTCTATGTGGCTCAACCTAAAGGATTCATTGATCCACATTTTTCGGATCATGTGTTGTACCTTAAGAAGGCACTCTATGGGTTAAAGTAAGCACCTAAAGCTTGGTATGATCAACTTACACAATACTTGGACTCATATGGTTTCACAAGAGGAAAGGTTGATCAAACACTCTTCATCAAGAGGGATGATGGCGAGTTGATAGTTGCTTAAGCCTATGTTAACGATATCATCTTTGAGTTTACAAAGGATGAACTTACTCATAATTTCTCCAAACTCATGCAAACCGCGAGTTCGAGATGAGCATGATTGGAGAGTTGAATCACCTCTTTAGGTTGTAGATCCGTCAGCAAGAGTCAAATACATTCCTATCTCAATCTAAATATGCTAAAAATCTTGTGAAAAAGCTTGGTTTGAAATCTACTAGTTCTATTAGAACCCTTATGAGCCCAAATGTTAAACTCGTTGTTGATTTGTTGGGAAAAAGTGTTGATTATTCTCTCTATAGAAGCATGACAGGTAGTCTTATTTACCTTACAGCTAGTAGACCTAACATTAGTTGTAGTGTGGGAGTGTGTGCTAGATATCAAGCTAATCCCAAAGAGTTTTATATGATTGATTTAAAAAGAATCATAAAGTATGTCAAAACCACTGTCGATTTCGGTGTGTGGTATAGTAAGGACACCAATGATGTCTTAGCTGGGTATTCTGACACAGACTGAGCTGAAAATGTTGATGATAAAAAGAGTATTTTGAGTTGTTTTTTTTATGTGGGTAATAATCTTGTCTCCTAGATAAGCAAAAAGCAAAATTTCATCTCATTATCCACTACAGAGGCTGAATACATCGCTGTCGGTAGCTGCTGCACCCAACTTCTGTGAATGCAAAAACTTCTCCTTGATTATGGTATTTGTCAAGAACATCTTACCATCTTTTGTGAAAATACCAGTGCATTAACATCTCTAAGAATCCTATTCAACATTCTCGAACAAAACATATAGAGATTCGACACCACTTCAATTGAGAGCTTGTTGAAGATGGTACCCTCACTCTTGAGTTCATTCACACTGATAATTAGAAGGTTGATTTGTTCACCAATCCTCTTGATAGCAAACATTTTGAATTCCTTTGTCAAAACATTGGTGTTATCTCCATGGATTGATTTCCTCTCTTTCTCCTCCTCCCTCATGCATTTGTATCTAGTTTTCGGTGTATGTTTTGTGTACATTGGTACTTGTCTACCTTGGATGGCCATTAAAACAAAGTTTTCTAAACTTTGTTTATCTTTTATAACTTAGATGAGCATCTCTATGCATAACTAAGTAAGTGAGTTTTGTGGCTCGTGTTTATGATGAGTAAGATTAAGCAATCTCTTGTACTTAACACTAATATCACTCTTTTTGACGAGAATGGCTAGATAATCCTAAAAGAAATGCATAAATAACCATCTCACCACTATTGCCCGTCAATCATGAAATGACATCTGTATGTTTCAGCATAGCAAAAGTGCAATGTCAAAAGCTTAACATAATTGGTTTTTTTTTTTTCTCTCTCTCTTATATGTTTATGCATGATATGCTCAAAAGAAAAATATGCAAAGAAAAATAAAAGCAAAAAGAAAGAAAATGCTTTAAATATGATTGCTGCAAGTGTGTTTCTAGGAGATGTGTGAGTTATAGGATGTACCTCAAGGTAATAATCCCCATCAAGCAGTTATGATTGTGTGTGAGTTAAATTGATTTTCTCATATCTCAAATCATCATAACATGTAGACACTTATGCAATTTTGCAATGTTTTTCACACACAACAAGCAGAATTCTTTGCTACTTTTGATACATGTGCAAGTACAATGTGATTTGGCCATCACAAGGAATACATGTGTTAATATATACTCACTAAACTATCTTGACTTATTTTTGAAATATTAAAATTGGTTAGATTTGTTTTGTGTTTGTGTGTGTGTGTGTGTGTGTGTGTGTTTTGGATCTAAATGTTTTACATTTTTTTTTTTTTGTTAAGAGATGCTTTTGAGAGCTTAAAATGTTGTTTGGGTCTTTGGTTGAGTAACTTGCTTGATTGCATTCATTTATATGTTTTTCTCTTCTTTAAAAAACTGTTTTTATCAAGCTCGACAGCTTCTCAACAAATCTTGAGTCTTGACAGATAGCTATCTATCGAAACCCTTAGACTACTTTTTCTCGAAAGATCTTATCGCATTTTCAATCCATCGAAACTTTCTGGAATTTTCCTTAATAGCTTCTTGACAGATTCTTAATCCATCGAGAAGTTTTTGTCTACTCAATAGCTTCTTGATAGCTATTCGATTCATCGAGATTTCTTTGCTATTAACAGATGCTCGACAACTCCTCGATCTATCAAGATGTGTCTTTCTATATATTGCTTCAACGTGATTTTTATTCTCATTTCTCTCTGATTTCTCTCGACAAAAGCTCTCTCATTTCTCTCCTAAACACTTTTCCCTCAACCCCTTCACCTTCCCCATTTGTTTTTCAGCCCAAATCTCGATTTCTTCCTCTGGTATGATCTCTCTTCTCTCTTTTATCATGCATTTTATATATTTAGACCTAGGTTTTTGGTTTTTTTAAAAGTTTTGGGGTTTTTCAAAATTGTTGAGTTATTTTTAAAATTTTTGGGTTAGGTTAAGTTGAAATGATCCTATATGCTCATGCATTGCATCACATTTACATTTTCACAATGTTTCATGCATTATAAATGTGTGATTTCTATGTTGAAACCTTATGTGCTAGTAGGTTTGGATTGGGCTGAGCCCATAATGTTTTTATTGTTGCATGTCACATGTTCATGCATTTTTCATATATGTACCATTTTTTTCTTTCTTTTTGATATTATTGTTGATTGGTATTTTTCTGCTTCTCTCTCTCTCTCTCTTTCTCTCTTTCTTTCGAATAGTCTGGGCATGGCACCTAAGCGCAAATCCACTCTATCCTAAAACCTTCTTCATTTCAGGGCATCTTCTTCTTCTGATCCTATACCCTCTCATGTCAGGTTCCGTGATGAAAGCCTATCGGGACTTTTGGGAGAACTTTTCTAAACGTAGCATTCATTCGAAACGCCAAGTTATCCTTTTGGATTTCTCCGACATTGATCTACCCATTGTCATTAACAGTAAGGGTTAGGAATCCCTTTGTGATATCCCGGTCAGTTGTCCCTCCATAATCATACAAGAGTTTTACTCCAATATGCATGAATTTGATTATTCCATACCTCGTTTTCTCACTTCTGTTCGAGGTATATGTATTGTAGTCACACCAGAGCTTATCTTCGATGTGCTACACGTCCCAAGGGTATCGCATCATAATTACCCCGGCTGTCCTCATCTGCGAACTGTGTCCAAAGATGAATTCATGTCTCTCTTCTATAAGTCACCTTCATCTTGAGGTGATCACCAAAACACCCTTGCTCG
Source organism: Quercus variabilis (assembly GCA_030445155.1). NCBI lineage: Eukaryota > Viridiplantae > Streptophyta > Magnoliopsida > Fagales > Fagaceae > Quercus > Quercus variabilis. The sequence continues at coordinate 49,232,404 of CP129447.1, read as the reverse complement.
AGCTTTGCAAAAGATCTGAGGTTCTTGAATATGGTGATGACATTTGTTTTACATCCCTTGTCTCATTATAATTCTATTACTGAGCCTTGTGCTCGATTTTTGCTATTCGTCATTGAGGACCTTACCATTGACTTTTTCTCTTACTTCACACTCTCCCTTATAGATGTTTATAAGGATACAGCGACCCATGATAAAATTATTTTTCCTTCTGCTATCATGAGGATCATTCGCCAATCCTCTATGTCCTATCCAAAGTCTGCTTACTTCACCATTATGGATGCCATTAGCGGCGAGTCCGTTAGATGGAGAGAGGCCCAGTTTCGACTAAAGCAGCCACAGACCAAGACGACAACTCCTCCAGCCTCTTTCAATCTATCCACCTCCACCCCTTCTTCTTCTATGGGTGGTGTGACTCTCGAGGCCATCATGGCACAACTTGCGCACATGGATGCTTGCCTTAACACTCTCAGTGATGAGTTGTGTCAAGTGAACACCTATGTTAGTCATATCACACAACGACAGGCTATCGTGGGTGGCATAGCCGCGTCTCCATTTCCAGCTCCACAAGCTTTAGAGGATGATGACGATAATGATGGCTCCAGTGATGATGATGCTGATGAGGATGATGGTGCTAACTTTTCCGATGATGAGGAGATGTCTGCTTCTCAGTAAATCCTTTTTCATTCATAACAAAAAGGGGGAGTAGTTTTGGATATAAGAGTAGTCATATAATTAAGGGGAGAGTTAGCAAAGGACATTTTTGTTAGGGGGAGTGTTTTTGTTATGAGGGATGTAGTGAGGATTTCATGTATCTTTTCTTTTCTTTCTCCTTTAAATACATTTTTTTGTACATTGGTCTTGTGACTACTTAGTGATAGCAAACATTTTATTCATTTGATCTATATATATATATTTGATGAGGTTGTTATTACATTTTTCACATATCTCTTCATGTGTTGTTTCTTTTCTCTCTTTATACACATGCTTCTTATTTATTGTATGCAATCTTTTATTTATGTTTCACACAAAGATGCTAGATGAGTTTTGTTTGAAGTGTTTCAGAAATACAGGTTGTCAAAATCTTCCATGTTATGAACTCTCTTCTTGCAAAGTTTTTCAAGAGTTTGTGTCAGGATAGATTTTATTGTATTCAACAAGTGAGTATGAGTTTAGTGGTTTATGACTTCTCTCATATTTCATTTGTTTGTTATAGTTTTGTCACGGATTGCCAAAGGAGGAGATTGTTCGGACATATGTGGATCATGTTAAGAACATATGACATTTAGAATTGGTTAATCCTTTGACAAAACGCACTTTACTTGTAATTTGGTAGATCTAGGACGTGTTTAATACTTTAAGGAAAAAGAGTTCAAGTCCAAGTATTGAAGCCATGCAAATCTGTCCAATAATCAAGTGAAGAAATGCTGTATTTTGAATCTCGACAAATAGCTCGACAGATTGTATCTATCGAGGTTTAAAAGGCAATTTTAGCCCGATAATTGATAGCTGCTTGACAGATACCCTATATATCGAGAATTATGAAATTCATATTTCCAGATTTGTTCTTCACTCATATCCAAACTATATGTTTAAGTTTTCTTTTCTCACAACCCTAGACATATATAAGGATTATTTTAAGGGTCATCTCACTTGATGCAAAGGTTTTATGCAAGCATATTGTGATCGAAAACATATGCCCTAGTTTATTTTTCTCTTGAAGAAGCTGCTGCATTTGTACGTCGTAGGGTTTTGTGACCAAGGAGTTTCTTGATCTTCATTATTTGGATGAACTGAAGAACTTTGCAGCCAACATCTTTCTTAAGTTAGTGTGTTAGTCACGTACTGGGATCCAAGCATCGATTGGTTAGTCACGTACTTGGAGCCGTGCATTGAAAGGAAAGATTGTTACTGCATTACGAGTCCAATTGTGTATTGGGATAGGGGTTCAACTGTAGATTAGTATAAGATACTAGAATTCCTTTACTTGTAATTGTTTATTTTGATAATAATGGATTCTCGAGAGTGATAACCTTAAATTTATCTGGTGGGGTTTTGCCTCGAAAGTTTTCCCTATTCGTAAACAAATCACTTGTGTAAAATTTATTTTCCGTTGCATTTAGTTACTTTGTGATTTGTTTGTGCTACCATGCTTACTGCATGTTAATTGACTTAATTAATTTAGTTGGCTAATTAATTGGTTAATTTACCATAAGAGGTCAATACATTCTTGGCCTATCAACTTCTATTAGGGTTCCCACTTCCCACTATTTTTACGATTAAAGGTTGGTTTGTCATGACCATTTTTGGTCATGAAAGTTGATTTCCTGATTGTTTATTTCTCTTTGATTATGTGCACTTTTGTGCTATTTGTTGAATCTCATTGTAAATTACATGATTTAGTATTGGGATGTTGTGCTCCAGGTGGTGGCTCAGCATCATTTATTCTGAAAAGCAACAACAATTCAGGCAGTGGCAGCTCAATGAGGATCAGAACTACAAGTACTCCATAGCTTTGCAGTATCTGATTTTGGAAGGGATAACTGAAGACAATGAACAATAACATTGTTTGTAGATTCAGTATATGAAAATATAGTAGTTAAATTACTCTCTTCTGAATGAACTGAAGTGTTTAGAGTTTTACCATGTCACCGTCATTTTTGGAGCTTTTCTGTCACAACTCACAATGTAACTTCTAATTCTAATGGAAATAATTAAACTTTGTAGTATGTATATCTTCTGGCATATGATTTAAATCTCACTATTTCAAATTTCTAATAAGCAGGGGTTTTTTGACATTCAACTCCATTTTTTTGTCATAATCATGGATCACGTATTGATTTTGCAGATGAATTGGGTTACCTTAAGAAAGAAATAGTAGGAATCAAGTTATTACTTCTTTGATCTTGCTCTCCTTTGACTAGAATTTGCACAGTTTTTTCAATGTAAGATAATGAAAATGACATAGAACAGACCGACATGGCCTTCCTGGACTCTCAATTGTGCCTAAAATCATGCAAGGCAAAAAGATACTAATAGAAATCATTTGGGAGACAAAGTTAGAATTGCATGAAATTTGGCAGACTAAAAGGAAATGGTCTTCTAAGCAATAGTCATCACTTTGCCACGAGGTATCCCTAATTTTAGCAAATTCCTCCGTTTACCCCCGAAAACAGTGATTTTGCTGTTTTTAGTAATTTTTGTTTCCTTAATAAGTTTTTACTCAAAAGTCAAAATAACGTCTCCCACTTATTTTGGGACAACCCTTAAAGTCAGTAGTTTATAATTTTGCATTTAACACAATTTTACTATTTTTGGTGAAATTTGGTATTTTGCCACCAAATATCGTAATTAGTGCGAATCATGTTTCAAACATTTCTTGATCATCCTAAAGTTTTACTTTATCAGTATTTATATATTTTGTAGCCTTCAAAGGCAAATCAAATTTTTATTAATAAAATATAGATGTTTTGTTAATTTCTTTCTTTGATAGATTCCAGTTTATCACCTTATAGATACAAAAAAACTTTTTGTGGATTTAAGGAACCCTTTGTGGATTTAAGGAACCCTTTGTGGATTCAAAGTTTACTACTGAAAACTAACAGTATCGTGGGGGCTTTCCTCATACTTTCGCAATATCAAGAAAATTTCAAAACTCACTTAAAATTTCAATTTCCATCAAATTCTGGATATAGGAAGCTTTAATTTCTATGGTATGGTGCCTTCGCAAGCAAGCGAAATTGCATCATATGACCAGAACTTTATGGCATTTAATATCTAAAACTTAAAACTGAAAATTCATGTATATCATAATAGGCAGGAATAGGCTAATCTTTTTAATGCATAATAACAATCTATAACTAGATTCCCCATTGCCACTGACTCACCAAAATGTTCATTTGACTCATCCATGATATTATTCTGCTGAAAGAAAGTTACATAATTATCTTCCAAGTCGAGTGCATCATTATTCATAGTTACATACACTGCCAAGTTACAATTATTCACAAGATAAACAAAACAAGAACATCAACAACAAAACCAAGAAAGGAAAATAGAAGATGACCCTTATATATCCGCATCGCAAACTTCCCTTTGTTTATGTGTAGTTGTGAATCGGATTTTTTTAATAAACTCCTTTTTGATAATCAGGTTCACAAAACTCTCCTCCAAGATCATCACAAGCCTCTGCTGGGAACACCCTGTAGAGCAATCATTAACATAAAATACTATTTTAATTACCCATGTTTGTTCAAATATGTCATTACAAATTAAAATTCTTAAATTCCTAAGATCTTACGTCTTTGGCTCATTGTACTCAAAATACTCTCGTTCAACAGCCTCAGAAGAAGTCCTGGCTGTGTTGCTTTTAGCCTCTGGTTTGATCTTCACTTCAGGGTATATTTCAGCATCACAAGCTTCTCCCCCAACTGTCTCACAAGCCTCAGCTGGAAAAACACTTTGGAATTATACAGAAAACAAGTAAATGTTAATTCATGATCACGAGCTGATTAATTAAGACATTCAAAGCTGAATCCAGAAGTTAAAGTTGGACAGGCTTACGAGGTTGTGGAGCTGTAATCAACTGCTGAAGGGTCCCCAGTTGTTCTGATAGCGGTACATCGAGAAGTCTGTAGTCTTGGCATGGGCCTACATGGCAAGGCCAAAAATTTGGTGGTTGTGATAGGAGGCAAGGGTAATGGTGGTGCAAGATACGACGATGCCTGCATTTTGCGGGGTTATGTTAATTTGGTTCTAATGTGAGAGAATAGTAGGTTGCAGATTTGTGCGTATATACTTGGCCAGCGACTTTAAGAGATAAGGTCACTAGATTTTTTGTGAGTGGATAAGGTGTGAATGTAACAAGAAGACAGGGTTGATAGAACTATTGAAAGCAAGACGTGTGTCTACTCTAAGTTACATATTTAGATTTTTTTTTGGTGATAAAAGAACTACATCGATCTTAAAATATCCAACTCCAGTCCTGGGCCTAGTTTGTGTTGATGAAATCCGAGACCTTTTAAGTTTTAATTCGTGCTTGGAAAATATACAAATAAATAAGTAAATAAATAATTATGACGTGATATGCGAATTTCAAGAGTCAAGACACTTGTGTATTTAGATTTTGGAGTTCCTTTTAGTTAAGACCTTTTAATGATGAAAGAAACAAGTGATTAGTGTCCATCCCATGTCCGAATGACTAGGGTTGTTCAAACCAATTGGCCACCTGACAAAACTAAGGGTGGCAATTTGTGTTTGTGTGTCGAGTCCGTGTCATGTCAACTCATGCATATTTGACTATATGAGTCAACACCAACCCGACATGTTTATTAAATGGGTCAAGATTCCTCAACCTTAACATGACCCATTTATTAAATAAGTTAGTCATGTCGACCTATTTATCTGATTTTATCAAGATGAAGAAAAACATTTATGAAAAAACAAGCAAATAAATATTTTAAATATAAAATTCAGAACTAATGAGTAGTTGCATCACAAATAATCATTCAAAATTAAAGCATATCTCAATATCATAAATAATCAATCACAATATGTCAAAGAAAATAAACCACAACAACTAATAAGTTTATATACCTAGGGTTTGAAGGGTATATTGGTAAAATTTTATTTAATTAAACGGGTCAGATGGGTCAAACAGGTTCCATAGGTTGAACCCTAACCCAACCCGTTTATCAAATGGGTCTATCGTGTCAACCCAAATATGACACGAACTCATTAAGTCTCAACTCATAACCTGCTAATTTTATGTCGTGTCATGTCGGGTTCGTAGGTCGTGTCCAATTTCCCCACCCTTAGACAAAACCATATGACCTAGCACTAATGTGAGTAGGTCGAGTGGTGGGTTTGAGGTTTGAAACCCAATGGAAACCAAACCAACTAGCCTAATAGCATAAAGCTCGCTAGAAACCATTGTTCTTCCTCAATTGTTTTCCTCTCTCTCTCTCTCTCTCTCTCTCTCTCTCTCTCTCTCTTAAATCCATCTAGAACTTGACCAAATCTGAAGACTTGCCTCACTGTCATTCTTTCATCGATTTTGACTAAATTCGACCATCGTCCACTAAACCGAAACTGACTTTACCCATGGTTAGTGGAGGTCGGCAACAGGTCTCTCCTTCTGCCACCCAATATGAGCAGGTTGAGTCCAAGTTAAGCACAAACCCAACCCAAACCAACATGTGGACAGCCCTATGAATGACAACCTACATTGTGTTTTTCTCACTACAAAGATGGAGGGGTTTTTTTTTTTTTTTTTTTTCATACTTCAAGGTCTTAAAGTAGGGTTGTAAATAAACCAAATTGTTCATAAAATGTTCGGGCTTGACTTGATAAAAGCTCATTTATTTGTTTCTTTATAAATAGGTCAAGCTCAAGTCTTAGTTTTAGGATTGTTTAATATACAAGTGGAGCTCAAGCAAATTAATTATTCATGAATAGGCTCATGAACAATGAGTAATACTTAGGTATTCTCGGAGCACGAAGAATGATGTTCCCTCCTCTCACATTCATAGTGGTGTCCACTTATTAAATTCATGGTAGAGCTCATTATGAATGTGAGAGGAGGGAGCACCATTTATCCATGTTCTGGGAGAATCTAAGAATTTTCCATGAACAATAGTGCTCGATTAAAAATAGGTCAAGCTCAAGTCTTAGTTTTAGGGTTGTTTAATATACAAGTGGAGCTCAAGCAAATTAATTATTCATGAATAGGCTCATGAATAATGAGTAATACTTAGGTATTCTCAGAGCACGAAGAATGATGTTTCCTCCTCTCACATTCATAGTGGGGTCTACTCATTAAATTCATAGTGGAGCCCATTATGAATGTGAGAGAAAGAAGCACCATTTATCCATGTTCTGGGAGTATCTAAGAATTTTCCATGAATAATAGTGCTCGATTAAAAAAAAGCTGATCTTGAGATTGTTTATGTGTTAGGTAATAAGATTGATATGGGCTTGACAAATCAACTCATATCTTATTAAGCTTTTAATTAATTGGTAGTTGTAACCACTTGTTTAAACTAGATATGCTTTGTAATAAGCTTAATATGGGCTTGCTAATATACTTATGTTATGATCTCAAACTTAAGAGCTTGAGTTTGACTAATGAATCAAGTTATTGAGCTTGAAGATTGTTAGCGGGCTTGGTTCAAGCTCGATTAGAGTTTGAACATTTTAATTTTATTCTTGAGCTGAATTTCATTGCTTGAAAAAGTTGGGCTCATTTATAGCTATGTGTCAGAGTTAGCAAATTATATTGATCCTAGGCCTACTTGATCTCCCTTGCCATCTAGACAATTTCGAATTTTCGATGATTAAAGCCAAGAGGTGTGCTTGTCATGCATTCATAGGCAAGATCGTAGGGTCTGTCTCTAGGGGTGTTGTAAATTCATGGCCTACGATCCGTATCCCATAAACTTAGCCTACACGTCCTAGGAATTGCATTTCGCTAACAAGGAGATATTCTTTGATTCATCCTCATCACATTTAATTAATCATTGATGTTTTAATCATGATTTTATAAGAACCAATTAATTTAAATTAATTCTTTCAAAAAAACCAATCAAAACTAATTAACATAATCACAAGGATAAAATCTTAATTCACAAGAATGCCTCTTAACCATTTCAATTTGACTTGGCATTATCTTTCAATTTAGTAGTCCGATTTATGCATTCAACATGTTGTTTAGATTGTTATAAGCTCATATGTATTTTGGAATAAAGTTCTTGCTCATCTGACGGTTCAAACAAAGCTTTTACCCTTCTATAACTCAAATTACTTTCTTTTACCCCTGATTGGTGAACAAAGTTTCAATGGTAAAATGAGGCATCTATAATCCTCTCCCTCATGGTCCTATGCTAACTACAACTCTCTAAATCTAAATCCAAATCTTGGTTGTTCTTGAACAAAGTTTCTCTCCAAACTAGTTTGGAGAGAAACCCTACAAACTTTTTATATATCTTTATATTAAGTGTGAATTTTGAAAATCTAACTATTGAATTGTACGTTCTTATTATATCCTTCATGGTTATAAAATTTCAAAAAGATCAAAGATCAATTACTATGTCATCAAACAAATGTTAAAATTTTAATTTTTTATAATCTAAAATTATGTATAAAACATAAGTTTATTAATCGAATAATAAATAACATCTGATTTGGATGAAATTTGATATGCTTGTTAAGAATCTAAGGAACATGAAATTTAACAGTTAGATTCTCAAAATTTACACAAAAAAAGAGATATATAAGAAGTTTGAAGAGTTTCTCTTCAAACTAGTTTAAAAAAAAAAACTTTATTCATTCCTTTGAGAAAGTCTTTTTTTTTTTTTTTAAATAGTTTCCTCTACAACAAATGCGGTCTAATTTGTGGTTTTTTTTAATTGTTATTTACATTAAAGTGCTTTTATTTTCACACGTTGTGAGAACATGACCCAAAGGGATCGACATTCTTTTTTAATGGAAAAAAAAAATCCCTCGCTAACGAATTTCAGCTTTCAAGTTGGAGATTAATTTAACTATGGATATTATTTCCTTATCTTATGGGATTTACATGTATTCTCCTTTCTCCACTCAATTAATTATAAAGGAAAAATTAAGAAAATCTCAAAATGAACTTCATTAAAAATTGAAAAAAAAAATCACATGAAATAACCAAAAAAGAATATAAATTATATGGCTTTGGCCTAGGTACAATTTATTTTTTTTTAGAGAGCTTCAACCTATGACATTCATTCCTGATGATACTGATGATAGTTTTCTATCATCAGACTAAGACACCATTTGGTTTTTGGTATAGGTTGGGATTGAATCTCAGATCTCTTATTTAACCATCAGAAACTTTGCCAATTAAGTTAATTAAAACCCACATAGCCTAGGTACAATCTAATAAAAATATATAGGATTTTATTTTGTGGGTAGGTGTGACCATTTTGTTTTGTTAAATTTATATGACTTTTTATTTTTATACAGTTGTTATTGCCTATGCTGTTCACTTAGTGTACGTGCAAGTTAGATTTGAGTTTATATGGAAGAGTGAATAAGTTATCTAATTAATAGTACATCTCAGTGAGAAAGCTCAAGAGTGACAAAAATGCAAGCTTTGACATCATAATGTCTAGAGAAGAAGAAAGTGATAGCAAGAATATAAAGTGGACACAAGATGTACGTGGAAAACCCTAGGAAATGGATGAAAAACCATGATTTGAGCAAGAAAGAATAATTCTTGCTCTATTCAGCTTTGTATTGTATGGAAAAAGAGGTAACCCTTGTACAATAAGGATGTTCTTCCTTAAAAGAGAGACATTGTTTTCTAGCTTATGTTCTTATCAACTTTCTACTCTCTTCTCAAAAGATCTACCTGGGTTCTTCCCCTAAAAGTCCGGCTACATGTTCCTTTTATAATCTGAGGAATATAGCCGAATACAAAGACAAGTGTCAAGTCATCATTTTCCTATTTTGGACCTTACTACAGCTGGGGTACTATTTGGTGATTGGAGGAGAGAAAATACACCAACATCAGCATTGTGGCATGCAAGTAAGTGACTTTGCCACTGCCTAGGGAACAACTTTTGGGCAATGAAAGGGACATTAGAAGTACTGTAGGTGATACATGTGTCCCTAAAGTGGTCCAACATGCACTCAGCCAATAAGGGGTATTTCTATAGTTGCTGACCTTAGAAGGTCACTATCTCCCTTTTTTTAGTGCTTGAGTACCATGTCAGGTGCATATATTACCTCCTTCCCAAGGCAATCATGCCCTTGGCACGAGCTAAGGATAGAACCTTGCAGCCAACATTTCCCCTTCCTTTGCTCACAGCCATTCCATGTGCCCAGATCCAACCACATCTACACTCTCCCTGCCTTGGTTGGTGTACTATTAACCCCCTAACTATCAAGGGTGTTTAATGGCTAAGGCCCTTGACAATCACATTGTTTCGGACATGAACACTTAAGCAATCATACCTTGTGACGTTTGAACATGGATACGTGGCCTGCATGGGTGTTTCTAGCCATTTTAGTGTCTCTTTGTTTCCCATGTTTTGGCAGACAGACATTACTCCTCATAAATGCCGTATCTCTTCATTTAACTGCAGTTAGTGATTTAAATAAGAAAGATCTCTTCATTCTTCATTCCTTATGTATCTTCATATCTTTCTCCATAAAAAAAAAAAAAAAAAAAAAAAAAAAAAAAAAAAAAAACCTTAATCCAAACAAAATGTCAAACCTTTCTTCTGCTGGTTCTAACTCCCCAAACATACCTAGAATTCCTCTGAGGATGCTCTAGGCTCCCCAAACAACAACATTCCCTCACCATCACCAAGTCCTGCATATCTTCCTCTCCCTTTCCCAAACCTCCCTTTTCCTCCCCAAGTCTTCATTTCGAAGGAGGTTCATCCTTTTGACTTGAGTGAGGATGATGGTGAAGACTTTGAAAAACTTCAGCTATAGGCTGAAGAGGCAAAGTACAATGCCTTCATGGCGTCTCTCTCTAAGCGCAGGAGAAGACGCAGGCCTTCTCAGTCAGGCTCTGAGTCCAGTGCTTCAGACCCTTTTGACTCGAAGAAGTCAGACTTCTCTGATAGCTCCGATTTAGGGGATGATGAAGGTGAGGAAGAGGAGGAAGAATAGGAGGATGAAGAGGATGAGGAGGAGATGGAGTATCTAGAGGACTCTAGGGATGACTCGGATGTTTATGCACCTTGGTCTCCTTGATCTATTCGCCATTAATCCTGCAGCTTTCCTTCTTCTTCTTTTTGTCTTTTTTTTTTTTTATATGTAAATCATATTATTGGCCTAGGTTGTAGGATTTTTAGTTTTTCTTTTAAAACAATTGTTATTTTGTTTTATTTGTATTTGTGTTTTTGTATAGGGAAGGGGTGATAGGCCACAAAGGCCAAATCATGTAAATCCTCATTTCCAATTTTTTAATATTCAAACATAAAACATATATGAAAAGTAATTTGTTTTCTTCATGTGTTATAGAGCATATGTTTACATTTATGTTATGCCTTATTTTTTTTATTATTATTATATATAATATCCCTGCACAAAGGCATCAAATGTAAACATGTTAGTCAAACAAAATGAAACAAAGTGAAAGTAAACTTGTTGGTGAGGAGTTGCACCTTTCCACTTTGTCTATTAATGGGGTTTCCCTGATTTTCTCACCATCAACTACTCTCTTGTTAGAGATTTAGTATTTCCTCTTGCTGACACGTATCAATTTTAAAAAGACACCTCGTTTTTTGAATGATCTCTTTTCAAAGGGAAAAGAATAACTTCCCAAAGTATAAAAGGAAAAGAAATATTTCTTCCCTTATTTCTCTCATTCTTTCCTTATCTTTTTCTTTTTCTTCTTCTTCTTCTTCTTCTTCTTCTTCTTCATCCTAAAACCTAGAATCCTTCCCAAACACAAAACCAGGGATGTCAAACGTGGTCTAAGATCTAGCTCTACAAAATTTTCAGAACCTTGACCCTCAAAAATCATTAGGCCTCTGCTAAGGGGAGATGAAAATCCTTCCACAGAGGAGCAATGGATTATTTCTCCCTTCTTTGAAGATTATCTATTTAACAAAAGTATCGATTAGGACTCAGTTCCTTGTTCTGAAGATCCTCCCTACATAGCATGTGGAAAGCCCGATGATCTCCTAACAATAGATCTGGATTTGAAGCATATTCCTAAGTTTGGCACTTGCAGAAGAGATTTTGCTCCTACCATAGGTGTGGTCTTCAAATCCCACACTTTTGTTTCCAGAGGTTGGAGAAGTTGGTGTTAAAGGGTGTTAGCTCATCCTCCTTTCATGGACATCCTACAAAGGGTACATCTTATGCACACAATACCTATATTTTCTGGCTTGGACATCAGCAAGGAAAATGAAAGCCTTCTCTCTCTCTTGTGTTGGTGGAACTCCACTACTCACACCTTCTTCACAGGGTGTCAAGAAATCTTTCCCTCTCTAGAGGATGTCTATGAGATATTAAGACTTCCCCTGTTTGGAGATGGTGAAGTGGTCAATATTTTTTTGTTTCCTAATGAAGCTAAGGCCGTGAAATTCCTTGAATATGCAATGAAGAAGACCCTGAAGAAACCAGTTTTGAAGGCGGTAAGAAAAGGGAAAACCCCCAGTGAGAAAGTACCATAAGACACCAGTGTTAGTGGGGACAAAAGCTCCAGAGCCAACTTTTGGGGGTGGATCAAGTACTTTTGGAGGGAGTATGCTAATGGCATGTATAAGGAAGCCAATACAGATTCTTTAAAGGAAGGCACCGACTTTGTTGTAGGAGAAGGTAACTCAAGCCCTTATGAACTTGAAGTTTTTATTTCTTTCTTATTATCTCGCCATCTATTTGAGGGTTATCCTAATGAGAAGATTTTAAGTAGGCATTTCCCTTTAGCTATTAAATTAGCCAAAGGACATTCATTTCCCCTTTCTCCCTACTTTTTAGGAACTTTGTATTCTCATCTAGATCATTTTACTTTTGACTTACAACGCTCATGGGATAGATTTCATGTAGAAACCTTTATACTTGTTGCATTTTTACAAATATGGTTTTGGGAATATTTTAGGAATTATGCCCCTGTCCTTAGAGGTTTAAGCTCTTATAAAATCAGTCTACCACCACCCCAAGGGTTGCCACGTTCTTGGTGTTGGAATAAGGTGGTGGTGTCTTCAGACAATTTCCTTAGCAAAGTGTTGGATGACCCTACTGATTGGACAGCCAGACCCTACTCTACCTTGAAGGGTGGGCTTCCTCCATTGTTCACTTCTCTAGAGAGTGTCCCTGTTTCTCGTTACAGGGATACTCCTTGGGCTGAAGAAGAACTTTCTTTTGTTGCTTGTGCCTTTCCTTTTCACCTCCAAGCACGTTTTCAAGAAGAATATGAAACCCAAGCTTATAATCCCCATAGGTTTTCCAACCAATTTGGTTTTGACCAAGGTGTGTTGGGGCACTTCTCTACTTTAGTCTTGCCTGCTATAGTGGCTTCCTTAGGCTTTAAAAGGGAAAACCTCATCAAGATATTGGTATCAAGTCCTGAAATCCCTTTTACCTCCCCCACTAGAGTTGGACTACTTTTACCCAGGTTCAAGTCATGGTGGTCTGATATTAGGAAGCGTGTTAGGAATTTTGAAGAGAGTGGGGCCCAACAGGTAGATGTCCCATTTGTCTTTCACAACGATTTGACTTTGAAGCTCCCTACCAAAGCCAAACTTTCAAGCACTAGAAGGAAAAAGAGTGCAAAAGTTTCTTCTATAAAGAAACCTAAGGTACACAGTTTCTTTTCCATGATGACTTTGCTTTTGTAATATCTTCTCTTAATCAATGGTATAAGTAACCTTTTCTTTCTTTCTCCCTTTTGACCTTTAACAGGTTACAAAATCTGTTCCTCAGGCTCAAATCAAAACAAAAGTCATTCCTTCAACCCAAAAAGCTTATGTGCAAGAAATGACTTCTGATGAGGAAACAGAATCCAATGCTGAAAGGGGGGATTCAAATCGAGTGTATGCCGAAAATCCATAGGAGAAAGAAGACTTTACAGAAGCTACTTCCAAGGACCAAGAGAGTGAAAGCACCAAGACAAACTCTGATCCACTGTTCTTATTTCTTTCTCCTGATCTGAGAGCAACATATTCTCAACTGCTCTCAAAATATCTTGAGATGATGAAGGATACTGACAAGTGGACACCGTCTCTTAGGGGCTTTCTTTGGGGCAAATTGGGTCTATAGTGTCCCAACTACAGTTAAAAGGCAAAGAGGATTGTTTGCTCTTCCCTTTAATGACTTCTTTTCAACACTGAGTGAGGCTGAGGGCTTAAGTGTCAACATCGGTTAGCTAAAGAGCTGTGTCATTGCATTAAGGGACTTAAAGAAGGCAGGACTCTCTGTTTATGCTTCCTTGTCTTCACTCTATGAGTTGAGGGCTAAAGAAAGCTCTTGTATCAACAAAGCAAAGGAGATAAAGTTAGCTTCAGTGGTACATGGCACTTCAATCACTTAGCTCTAGGAATCTATTAATAGACATCAAGTGGAATCGACATCCAAGCAAGAAGTCAGTTCTGCCTTTTAGGCTTAGTTAAAAGGTGTTATGGCAGAAAGCAGTTCTTTGAGGAAAGAAATTGAAAATTTGAAAGGCAAACTAGGAGCTCTAAGCCTCCCAGATTTCTCTTTTGAAAACATTAATTCTCTCACAAACATTATTTAATTTTCAAGTTGTAATATTTTATGGTTTTGAAAGGCCACATGATTGTATTATAAACTTTACTATGCTTTATTCAATTAGGACATTAAACTTTGCATGCATTTCGTGAACAGTAGAATACGAAGTAAATGAATAGAAAGACTTTGTTTATAATGATATATACGTATTGTGGAACATAACATTAGTTTGACATCATGGAAACAAAAAGGTATTTTTACAAGATTAAGCATAGTATTTCTTAAGGTGAGCTCCGCTAATGGGGCTATGCTCCTTTATACCTGCCTGATCTTTTAGCCAATAATGTCCAGTTTGATGTGCTTCTTCCACTATGTAAGGTCCTCTCCACTTTGGAGAAAACTTGTATTTGACAGCTCCAGCCATTCCTCATACATGAGGAGCAGTTTTCAAAACAAGTTCCCTTACTTGAAACCTTCTTTCTTTAACTTGGCCTTCATGCCTAGCCTTCATATTGGCCTGGTAAAGGTGGTTATGAGAGGCAACATTATCCCGCTTTTCTTCAACAATTTCCAGAGCAGCTTCTCTAGGTACTCCTGAAATCTTTGCTAGCTTCACTGCTGGCCTTACCAAATCTATTAAGATGACAGCTTCCATGCCATAGACTAGAGAAAAGGGTGAAGCTCTTGTAGCTTATGATTTGGCTATCCTATGAGCCCACAGGGCTGTAGAAAGCTCCTCTCTTCATCCCTTTCCATTCTCCTTAGTCATTTTTTCCAATATTTTCAACAATCTTTTGTTGAAGGCCTCAGCTTCATGTCATGTGAGAAATGGAGTACCATTCTATTAAACGGCGTACGTCCTTATTCAGGAATGGTGTGTCATTGTCAGAAATAATTTTTCTTGGTACTCCAAAACGACATACTATATTCTCCCTCAATAAATTAGCCATTGAGCAACCTATTGCTTTCTTCATGGCCACAGCTTCCACTCACTTAGTAAATAGCTCAATAACTACCAATATCCATGTACATCCCTCAAAAGAGGGATTTATAGGACCTATGAAATTCAACCCCCAACTATGGAAAGGATATGGAGCCACAGTTGGATGAAGACTCTGATGGCTGGTGTGTATCTCATCCCCTCGCCTTTGGCATTCTTGACATTTCTTGGCAAAGTCTTGGACATCTCTCTACATTATAGGCCAATAGTATCAATAGTGTAAAGCCATTTGTCATAGCCTTTCCCACCTAGGTGTCCTGCTGGCTCTCCTTCATGCAAATTTGAGAGAACGCCATTGGTCTCTTTAGTCCAAGGAAGCTTTTTTTGAATAATTTTCCCTCCACTACTTTGAATCTTCTCACATATCTCTTCAATCTTCTTTCTTCAACCGATCAACAGGTAGTACACCTTGTAAAAGGTATCTCAACTACGGATCCTGCCAATCTTCCTCTAGTATCTCATCATTAAGTATTTCTGCTTGATCTGGTGGAACAATGGAACAAGTCTTGGAACTCCTTTGCTTTTCCTTGGAATCGTTGGCCATTTCTAGCCAAAAGACCCCCAGCCTTTGCAATCTTCTGTACAAGCCGACATCAAGGTTTATCCTACTAATATCGTAGTGTAACTTGTGCAACTGTGTCAGCCCTTCCTGTCTTAAGACACATTTCATTAGCAACCCTTCTACTCCTCTAAAAAACAAATCCCCATTGATCTTAAGGAAATCCTTCATATTTTATGGTAATTCTGACCCAACATACTTTTCTTGAGTCATTGCCTTCAACAAGGATTCTTGCCAATCTTGAGGGAGGCACAATTCATCATGGACTAGACCAAGTTGTTTCTCCACTCAAAGCGTCATCTTTTCTTTCTTTAACATGGGCTTAGTGGCTAGGGTAACCAGCTAATCAACCAACTTGTTTTTATTCATGTTAATCATTTTGCATTCTGTGGAGATAAAGTGTTTCATAAGCTCCTAGACCGTAGCTTTGTAAATAGCTAGGCTAGAATTCTTTACTCTGTAGGTTTCCCTAACCAACTTAATAACTAACTCAAAATCTCCAAAAACCTTCAACTTCTTTATGCCAAGTCTTTTGGCAGCCTTCAATCATACTAACAAGGCTGCATACTCTGCTTCATTATTAGAGTAGGGGAAACATTGTTTGTAAGCAAACATATGTTCCTTCCCTAGTGACTTCAATACCACTCCTATTCCTCCCCCTTAAGATGTGCACGAGCCATCAAAATGCATTAACCATTCTTGTTCCTCTGTCACCAAGACCTCCTATTGGGGAAGTGAGAAATCACTTGTCCTAGGAAAGTTAGCTAGCAAGTTAGCCACTGCCTGGCCTCTGATGGCAGTTGGTCTTATGCACTCAACATCAAGGCATGATGTTAGGATGGACCATTATGCCATTCTCCTTGACAATTGAGGGCAGGTTAAGAGATATTTCGCAGGATTGCTCTTGGTCACCAACTGTACATGATGCCCTAAGAAGTAATAATTGAACTTTGATACAGCAAAAGCTAAAGACAAACATACCTTCTCAGCAGTTGAGTATCTTAACTTTGGTCCCTTCATAAGCCTACTAATATAGCACACTAGCTTTTCCACCCCTTCTTGATCCTGAGCTAACAATACTCTTAAAGATTGCTCTATGTTGGCTATATATAACAAAAGAGGTCTGCCAGGTAAAGGGGCCACCATTGTATAAGGATCCGCCAATATTGTCTAAATGTTCTTGAATGCCTTTTGGCATTGCTCACACCATATGAAGGCCACTCCCTTCTTAGTCTGCTCCACCAAAGGCTTTAGAATTTTAGCTAAACCTAGAATAAATAGTCTTAAGTAAGAAACTTTTCCCATAAAGTTTCTTAGCTCTTTCAAAGTTGTAAGGGGGCTAAGTGCAACTATTGCCTTGGCCTTTGTATGGTCCAAATCAATCCCCCAATGATGGACAAGAAAACCCAAGAACTTCCTTGAGGGTAGCCCAAAAGCACATTTAGAAGGTTTCATCCTCAAATTATGCTTTCTGCATCTTTCAAAGACCTGCCTTAAGTGCAATAAGTACTTAAATGGGTTCTTTGCCTTCACCACAAGATCATCAACATAATCTTCTACTTGTTTATGTAGCATATCACCAAAGATCAAAGTCATAGTTTTTTGGTAAGTAGCAATTGCATTCTTTAACCCGAAAGGCATCACCTTACAGAAGGAATTCCCAAAAGGTGTTCTAAAGTCAGTTTTCTGGGCATCTGCTGGCTCCATAAAAATCTGATTGTACTCACTGTAGCCATCCATAAAGGAAAAGTGTTCATGACTAGCAGTTGCATCCACCAAAATATCAACATTGGGGAGTGGGAAATCATCTTTAGGACAAGCCTTATTGAGATCTCGAAAATCCACACAGATTCTTATCTAGCCGCCTTTTTCTTTAAAGGAACTACGTTAACCAACCAACTTGGTGTAAACACCGTATTTTGTACCCTAAGACTCGAGCCCATGTTCCCCAATAATGCCTGAATTCCAAGGTCCAAGATTGGTTTATGGCCTAATTAAATGTTAAATTGACTTTAGAGGTGTTAAAATGGAAAATATAACTTTTAATGAGCAAATATCTATTTTTGGAAAACAAAGGCCAAAGAAAAATCACTGTTTGCGTACACAAGCTAGCGCTACGTACGCAAGCACAAGTTTGCATACACAACTAGAGTTTCAGAGACATAAAAAAGACAAGTTTTGTACATTAAAGACTGAGGTTTGGAATGAATCCCACATTGTCTGGGAGCCATTCCAAACCCCTATTTCTCAACTATATAAAGCCTTACACGATATCTTTTGAAAACACAGAAAATCTTAAGGGAAAATCTAAGATTCACTAAAAATAGTAAATCAAAAAATGAGTTTTTCACAAAACATTCTCAAGTCAATTCTATTTGATAGGGGCCTTTTCTGGCCTTGATCCTTTGAGTTTAAGATTACTAATCACGTTTCTATTGATTTGTGAATAGATTGACTAAGGGGAACGATCAAAATCAAGCTTGAAAAACTTCTTGTTTGAGGTATTGAGCTTAACTCTTTCTTTTTCTTTTCCTTTTCTTTTCTGCCTTCTTGTGTTTATATTTATATATGTTTATTTAGGTTTGTTTTATGATTTCTTTTTCTTTTTTTTTAAGCATGTTAGACTGTTAGATTTAAGCTTTCAAGTCTTGCTCTATTTTGCTGCTTATCTGTTTTCTGGGTTAGGGTTCAAGTGTGTTTACATACGCATACTTTTGTATGCACACGCATACTCGTGCACAAAAACCCTAATTTTGATTTTCCTGTTTCTTTTTCTTTGTTTTTTTTTTTTTTTTACCTAATATGTCTCTGTTTTAACCTTTTTATATGCTTTTAAGTTTCTTTTTCTTTGTTCACATGTTTATTTGTCATTGCATGCTAGATTAGGGTTTATCTTTTTGTTCCTTAGTTTTAATGCCATGCCATTCATTCACATGTCTATTCATTAATGCCATAGGTGCTATGATGCAATGAGGAAAGTAAAGGTAAGTCATGCATTCACATGTACATGCATATTGTTTGATAACATGGTTTGGTGATAAGCATGAATGTGTTTGATTGAACAACGTGTTCTTAATGATCTTCATGTTCCCAATGTGATCCTTTGATGTTTACAAGTTGCTACCTTTGATGAGATATATGATATGATGCTAGATGAATGTTAGTTGGATGATATGTATGATGATAACATACTAGGTTTTATGCTTCGATATGAGATACCATGATAGATGTATGCTAAGTTGATGAGATGCCATGATAGATTGTATGCTAGTTTGATGAAAGGCCATGATAGATATATGCTAGGGTTGTATATGTGTGGGTTTGGTTTCTTATGCTTTATGGATGGATATATATATGTTTTTTCGGATGATAATGCCATTTTGTATGCTTAGATGTATGCTAGTGTGTGTGTGTGATGTAGAATACAAGTATTGAACATGCTTTTAATAGGGTTAAGATATAAGACACAATGATGGGAGGTCAACCTTAGGGTTGGGCTGCCTAACACCTTCCCAAGAACGCACCTAAACTTTGAACTCATACTCTAGTAGTAAAATCAATGGTCCATTCTCGAAAGGACGCTATATTCATGGTTCCTAAACCATATAACTAGTTGGCGACTCCGACACTTTCCGTTGTGTCCACACTTAGACATTCAATTTCTTCTATAAATCCCGCCTTCAAAATCTTATTCACTTCAGCTTTTATCTTTTCTTCCATATCTAAATGATATTTTGTTGATGGTTGCTTCACAGGCTTAGCATTAGGATTCACCTTTAACTAATGCATTACCAAGTTCGAACTTGAACACGGCATTTCTTGATAATTCCAAGCAAAAAAATCCTTGTATTCACTCAACAAGACTATCAACTTTCTTCTTTCTTCTTCAGGAAATCCCTTCCTGATTTTGACCAATTTTTCTCCTCCTTCTCCATTGTTCAAATCAATCTCAACAAGTTCCTCTTGCATATTCTTGACAACATCGTTCATGTATTCAAGAGCTTCTTTCACAGGTTCCTCAGCTATATGAACCTCTTTTGGCTATTGAGTCAAATTAGGGGGATCAAGCTCACCATCCTCCTTATCCCCTTCTTCTAACTGTCAAAACTCATATATCACCTTGCTATCAAGTCTGGTGATTCTCCATATCTTAGAAGGTCTTTTTGGCTCTACAACCTCGCCATCATCTTCTTCCTTTCTTTGCAAAGCAATGGGGTTAAAGGGGAGAATTCTATTTTCCCTTTCAGGCTCATACTCCTAATATAGGGCTGACTCAACAAAATGAAGCTTTGCTATGTCAAAAGGCATCCAAGTGGCCTCAATGACCACTTGCCTATTCCTCTAGACAGCCTTCACACATTGATGATATGTGGAAGCCACATCTTTATACGCCTGAAGCCACGGACGGCCTAGAATGATGTGATAAGAAGTATTCCCCTCCATTATATGCATGAGAGTAGGTGCTTGAATTGGCTCAACCCTAAGTTCTAGAGACACATGACCTAGGGTACACTATTGCAAAGATCCTATCCTTACTACCTAAAGTGGCTCTGGAATAATCCTTTCTCTTGAGATACCTAAAGCATTAAATGTTGGAAGAGGCAAGATGTTGGTGGACATGCCATTGTCTACTGAGGCCCTTTTGATTTAAGATGCTCCCAAAAAGGGAGTAAGATACAGAGGTCTATCGCTATCAACAACTCGGTTGGCCAAATCTCTATTTGAAAAGGAGATTGAGTCCTTTGCTTCCTAATATACCACCTGCATCAAACTTCCTTCAGAAGTTGCCACTTTTTGATTCCTTTCCATCACCTTAGTCAAAGCTTAGGCTGCCTCTCTCCTAGCCAATGGCCTAAGACCTATTCCTTCAAGAAAGGAATGTATCTTATCATCTTGTTGAATTCTTGTAACCATTTCTTCATCTTGTAAAGGCATAGGTGTTGAGCTATTGCTAGCCATATCCTAGACTTCTTCTTCCATAGGATCCCCACGACCCATGAAGAAGGTCATTGCCACCTTTAGCCTATGCATCCTTGGATCCGCCCTCTTCCCACCTTTGATAACCAAATCACCTTTGGCTACCCGGTCATGGAAAATGTTCCTCAAGGCATAACAATCCATGGTATGGTGATCACACCTCCTATGATACCTGCAGTAAAGTGGACCTCGTTTTTCAAGCAACACCACCACACCATCCTTTACCCAAGCTTCTAGGATGTTATACAATTCTTTAGTAGAAACAGTAAAAGGAGGAGGAATACTACCTCTCTCCCCTCTTCTTACCCTTGGTTGCCTTCTTGGGCTCCTCCACCACGACAACTTCTACCTTCTTACCTTCTCTCCTCCAAGGCTTTCTAGGTGCATTTGTAGTCTGTGAAGTCAATCCCTTTGAAGGCTTCCTAACAGACATACTTGTTCTTCTTGAAGCTTCCACAAGCCTTGTAAAGCTAGAAATCTACAAATTCTCAAGATAGGGTATTCGTATAGCATACCAAAGATACAAACATGCACTAGCCTTTCCTCCTCCACAAGGTCATAACACAGCAAAGAGAGGACTCTGAACCTGCGAATATACTCTAATAACCCTTCACCCTTTGCTTTTCCTGTTGTAGATCTGACAACATAAACTTCTCTTCCAAAGCAAAGAACTTCTTCATGAACTACATTACCATATCGTTCCAACTCAGAACTGACCTTGGTGCAAGGCTAGTGTATCAAGTAAAAGCACGACCTTCTAGTGACTTGGAAAACTCCTTGAGCCTTAACTCATGATCATAGGAATAAGCCATCAGTTCATCTACGTACCGCCTGATGTGTTCCTTGGCATTCCCTGCCATGCCATCATACTTAGGGAAGATGGGAGGAGTATAGTTGGCAAGATAAGGCTTACCAGCTGCTTCCTCAGAATAGGGAGGCCTGGTATCAATATAAATAGTACTCTTTGCTTTCTTAGCTTCAAACAAGATAGTAGTAATATCTTCCTTAGTCAGATAGGGAGATCCTCGAGGACCTTGAACACCTTGTAGGGCTTAAGGTATGAACATTTCCTGACGTGGAGCCTAGAATTCTGCCCACATGGCAGCCTAAAAGCGCTGAAGGTCCTCAATGGCTGTCACAATATTCATGTTCTCGGGTTGACTAACCTCACCAGAAAACTCTATGGCCTCGGTGTGCATGGATATATGCTTTACACTTAGCCCAACTTGCTGGTTTTCACCTGAACTAGCTAGTACTCCCGTAACTTTCTTCCTCAGAGGCATGAAGAAAATGAGAGTAAACAGAAATATGCAAACCAATAGAAAACTCACTCAAAAAAGGAATAACCAGAGATTCTCCCCATCAAAGTTGCCAAAAATGTACGTGCAAGTTAGATTTAAGCTTATATGGGAGAGTGAATAAGTTATCTAACAATACATCTCGATGAGAAAGCTCAAGAGTGACAAAAAAGCAAGCTTTGACATCATAATGTCTAGAGAAGAAGAAAGCAATAGCAAGAATATAAAGTGGACACAAGATATACATGGAAAACCCTAGAAAAGGAATAAAAAACCACGGTTTGAGCAAGAAAGAATCATTCTTGCTCTGTTCAACTTTGTATTGTATGGAAAAATTGGTAACGCTTGTACAATAAGGATGTTCTTACTTAAAAGAGAGGCCTTGTTTTCTACCTTACGTTCTTATCAACTTTCTACTCTCTTCTCAAAAGATCTACTTGGGTTCTTCTCCTAAAAGTCCAGCTACATGTTCCTCTTATAATCTAAGGAATATGGCTGAGTACAAAGACAAGTGTCAAGTCATCATTTTTCTATTTTGGACCTTACTACAGTTGGGGTACTATTTGGTGACTGGAGGAGAAACAATAGGCCAACATTAGCACTGTGGCATGCAGGTAGGTGACTTTGCCACTACCTGGGGAAAAACTTTTGGGCAATGAGAGGGACATTAGAAGTACTATAGGTGATACATGTCCCTAAAGTGGTCCAACATGCACTCAACCAATAAAGGGTGTTTCTATAGTTGTTGACCTTAGAATGTCACTATCTCCCTTTTGTATGTGCTTGAGTACCATGTCAGGTGCATATCTCACTTGCTTCCCAAGGCATTCACGCCCTTGGCACAAGTTAAGGATAGAACCTTGCAGCCAGCGTTTCCCTTTCCTTTGCTCATGGTCATTCCACATGTAAGGCCTAGATCCAACCACATTGATACTTTCCATGCCTTGGCTAGTGTACTGTACACTTAGTGTCTTTTCATTAGTGTCTTTTCAAACAATCAAATACTTGAACAATCACTATCTTTACTCTCTTTTTTTCCTTAAATTACTAACTTTATAACAAAAAGTTATTATAACATGATAAAAATACACACACATGTAACAAACCCTCTGTATTTTCTAATTATTAAGTTATATAAAGTTGTATTATATCTATACTATACACACACACATTCATACATACTACAATTCGCACAAATAACATTATAAAAATATATATATAATAATAATAAAATTCACACAATCAATATCAAACACACTCACAAACACTCATTCGTCACGCTTAGAATAAAAGATTCCGAAATAGACAGATGGAGAAGAAAGATGACATGAGATTCATGAGAATTAGATCATATGTGTGTGTGTGTGTGTGTGTGTGTGTGTGTGAGAGAGAGAGAGAGAGAGAGAGAGAGAGAGAGAGAAGTTTGTGATCTGTATTGTTTGGATTTGGAATGAGTTGATCTATATTATTGTTTGGTTTTGGGTTGAATTGATATGTGATCAAGGTGTGCAAAAATGATTTTTAGTTTACATAAATTAAACTAGTGAAAAAATATTTTATATATATAATTATTTTTTCCAAGTCAATTGGTTCATTTGAATCCCTAAACAACATGTACAACAAGCCATGTGTTAGATACCCACCTCATCCATTAAAGATCTGTTTTCTATGATACAATGACGAATATAAATAAATTTACATTTCTATCATAGTATCGTACAATTAACGGGAAAAAATTTTAAAAGAAAGAAAATTAAGCATTTATTGCATTCTTTGTTTGCGTATGTAAAAGCTAAAACTAAGAAAGAAATGAAACAATAAGGTTAGTTAACAAAGCACATAAAAAATGAATGAACACGAAGAAACGATGTATAACACATCCTATCTTGAATTCTTGATACCCCTGGATATTATTGAAATGTATGAAAATGTATAGATATGTAAAAGATAAAAGTGCACATCATAGATGAATTTGTTACACGATGCTTGAGAATATTACACATGTATTTCTAAAAAATACAAAAAAAAAAAAAAATACAGATTTAATATCATATCTAGAAATTTGACATCTAGACTTTTTTTTTATATATATAATTATTCTACATAAAGCCTCTCATGTTTCAGGCAAGAAAAGCATATAAACCTACTCTATATGACATGCTAATCATATGCAATCAAGAAAACCAATTTTATTTTTGGTTTTTTCATTACTTGATATGATGCAAGATTAATGAACCATGCTGGAATTCATTAAGCGAAAGTAATGCATGAATAAGGTAATCTCATGTGTTTGATTTCAAGATGTCAATGGGAAAAAGTAATAATAATAATAATAATAATATATTCATCCTAACCATTTAAACTCATTAGTCTTTAAAAATTATACATATCAAATCCTAATCTGACAGACGGAAAACAAGATACATGAAACATATAGAATTATGTGATGAAGATGCTATTATGACATACATCTAAATCAACTTAATTAATAATAAGAAATCCTAATCCATTCAGATCTATTTAATCCCATAACAGCATCACCATATACTATCATGAAAATAATTAATCAAAAAGGTTAGAATCCATATTTGCATGCACACTAGTCCTCATTGAGTGGTAAATCCTCAAACTTGCACGTACATGATCCCATGAACACGAACCTGGTCACCATTCTCCTTCCTTGGATTCCCTCAATTTTATTTTATTTTTCCTGCATTTGAATTCAGGAACTCTTCTTATAGCCTTAATAGAGTGGCTGTGCGGTAATGATGACCTATCAATCTACCTAGAAAGGGCTTGAATCTGTGTTAATGATGATTGATGAATTATGATGGTGACGTCATGGTGCCTTCTTATCATGGTGGTATTTTGTGGGTCTTGAGGGTGGAATATATAATGTTTTCCTAGCTAGCATAATAAAACTCTAAAACTACCTTCCCTTATTTAAAGATAAGTGTTTTTCCTGCCGTCTTTCTTTCAAAAAAAAAAAAAAGATAAGTGTTTTTCATTAGTTTTTAGGACATAGGGGTCGCGCATTCAGAGATAAAACCTTAATTTATCCCTTATAAAAAATTAAAAATTAAATCAGATTAAAAATATATAGTATATGGGAACCTAAAACTAGAGAGTCAATCAGCCTTCTAGTCCTTGAAATTTTTCTATTTTTATGAGATGAATCAAGATTTCAAAACTTGTCACGAAATCTTTCTTGATTAGGTTACCCCATATTCTTCTATAAAAATAAATAAATAAAAAGGCTACCCCATATTAAAAATATTTTCTTTCTCATAAAAAAAAAATCATTTTAAAGTATCAAGATAATTACATTGTTTAACAAGATAAAATAGCTATTAAATTAATTCAAGAAATTGCAAATCATCTTGGGATTTTCTTGTGCTTGCATGTCTACTATTTTTCATTATTTGGACTAATATGAATTAATCTTTTGGAGGACCAATTAAAATTAATTAAGATGCTCCTATGTATGCATACCTATGGTAAGACCATCTCTTGACCGATATAAATTACTCATATTATATTGGTCAAACTGATTTTGGATTATAAAAAATAAAAATAAATAAATAAATAAAAGACCAATACGAACGTAATTCAAAATGAGGGGCAGGGCCTCAACTTAGCCACCACCCGCATTGCCTTTCAATAACGAGCCGATTTAGGGTTTTTTTTTTTTTTTTTTTTTAAACCCATGTGAGCTACCATTTTTCCCCCTAAAAAATAAGTTAGTTTCTTTTTTTTTTTTCACAATAAATATTTTTGGATTGATCATAAGTTTCAAAAGCTCTATGATGCCTTTTAGGGTAAACTCTTAAGAATTTTGTTTTTTTTTTAAAGTTAAATGTAAAAATTGGATGGATTACTCATTAATTATAATTTTATAAATTACATGGAACCAAGACTTTCTACCATGTTTTCAATTAAAGTTTCAATTAAAGTCTAAGTTTATCAAACTATTTCTAACCATCTTCGGTATCAATTTTCTGGCATATAAGACTCAATTCACATTCTCACTGCTTGCTTGCTCTCTCAAAATGGGACTTTCTATTGTCCACTTTTCTTGACTCCGTTATTGTCCAAAATAACAATGATAAATAACAGAGATCAACAAAAGTTTTAGGAAAATTATTAGTTTACATTGTACTAGCTATGAATGATTTACATTGCTAGTACAATTCAGGGGCATTAAAGTGAAACAATTTTATAAATTCAGGGGGGAATAGATTGACAAAATTAAAAACTTGAGAACCAAATATTATTCTCTCAGCTCTATCTTCCCACCCCCCCAATCCGCCTGATCTACTACAATAATTCACTGCTGCCATGGCAAAGCTTAGAAGGGGCATCGAGTTACTGACAATAGTATTGAATTAAGTATCTAGATTATTATGAGACTGTGAGAGCTATACAATGGCATTTGGGGTGAGGTGGGCAATCAAATTCACAGCTGTAAGGGATAACTGGCAGTAGATTTTGCTCCCCACGCTTTTTAAACTCAATCTTTTGGAGCATGCTACTTTTGGTCCCAGATGCATGACTTCTCAGACTAGTCAGCATCCCCACCCACACCTTTTTCCAGACTTTTCATGCTCCCTAGGCATGTACACTGCATGAGGATAAATTTTTGTCATGCACTTTAGGCAAGAGAAACTAAATTAATACTTGCTATTCCAACTCAACCAAAAAAAAAAAAAAAACAAAAAGAAAAATCAGAAGGCAAGCATTGTCCCACATTCTCTCCTTCAATCCTTGTCTTGGTTCTGTGTGTACTATTGGTCCCTGCCTATAATTTTTTTTTTTTTTTTTTTTTTTGAGAATCCCTGCCTATAAAACTGAGAAAGCATGAATTCAAAACTTATTGACGTGTATTATTACCTATTCCTGTACTGAAGAAAAGCCTGACCTGCACTACAATTCAAGGACATAAATGTTGGCAGTTCTCAGTTTTGTCATCTGTTGAACATAAAAGCTAGAACAATCTTGCACAAAATCCAAGAAGGTGTCACAAAGTTGTAACAAAATATCGCACTCCACCCAATTGCTATGGGAACCAAATATAGCCCATAAAGATACAATTTTTACATGCAGGACTAGCATTCCAAATGCATTCTAAAGAAATCACCTAGTTCTGGTATTTCTTCCATGGTCACCTACAACTTAGAAAAGTTTCAAACCTTCAATTGGATGACACAATATAAAAAAATTTCGGATTTCGATGCTGCCTATAAGGCCTAAAGCATATTCCATGTTTAAGCTGGTCCAAAATTCCTAATTCAGTGCAATAAAGTAAAAGGCAGCAAATAAAGAGAGAATTGCCTGATTTTAAGTTAAAAGGACCCGTGATTCCAAAAAAGTTGTGTCCAATAAAGACAGCTGAGCCAACTACACCCCACCATCATTAAAAATGAAAAAGCATGATAATGCAAATGTCCCAGCATTATTATCTGATCAAACAGTGATCCTCTTGGCTCAGACATTTTCTTGAATATCTGCTTCTTCACTAACAATATCAGTTATGTACAGACCACCGTATACTACCAAACTACCATATGAAAATCATACAGTTTTGGAGAAGAAAAAAAAAAAAAAAAAAAAAAAAAAAAGGCCAAGATGCTAAACAATACAAAACGCAGCAATCACACACCTACAACACCATTATCAATTTACAGTTTGTAAAAGAGGTTACTCCACATGGATTGCAGACTAGATCCCTGAAAGCAAAAATTCCCAATATTCCAATTTTCAAAATCTACAGACTGAAGATTCAATAGGCTTTACTTTCTTTCTCAAAAAAAAAAAAAAAAAAAAAAAAAAAAAAAAGGCTTTACTTACATTTCCTTCAAAAACTGTGCAGCTGGGTTAGCAGGTGAACAAGCTCATCACTAGAAGGCCTGTCTGCAGGCATATCTGATAGGCATACAACAGCTATTCTCACTGCCATTAACATCTCATCTTCCTCTCCTTCTTCCCCTAGAATACTCTTATCTAGTGCTTCCCTTGCCTCCCCTGCTTGCTGCAAATGCCTAAGCCACTGTCCCAAACTGCCCCCACTAGCCGGTTCTCCAAAGAATGGATCAGTAGGGTCTCTTCCAGTTAACAAAACGCCCAATATCATACCAAAACTGAAAACGTCGCTCTTATCGGTATACCTGTTTGAAATCGATATATATCCACCATCAATGTGATGTTATGTGTTTGATATAAAGCAAACTAACTTTTACTAATTCTCAATTGCAACCAAAATATAGGGTAATGGCTTATTATAGGTTCTCACTCTAAATACCTCATAGCATCAACTAAGCATACATACCAATAATGCCTCCAAAATTCGACTGGATTAACTTAATTTTAGTGAAAATTTGAAACTCCCAAGACAAATCATAAAAATC
Source organism: Quercus variabilis (assembly GCA_030445155.1). NCBI lineage: Eukaryota > Viridiplantae > Streptophyta > Magnoliopsida > Fagales > Fagaceae > Quercus > Quercus variabilis. Next base: position 49,203,988 of record CP129447.1, on the reverse strand, counting down.
TCAATACAAGTTCAAATTCAGTGTAGTTATCACTTATCAGAATCCAAATTGGTAATTTTAATGGTAAACATCAAAGTAGGAACTAATCGAGGTGTAGAGAGTTTAAAGAAACAAAATTTTAAAAACCCAATAGCAAAATTAACCTTATTAATAGAGAAAGGACTAACATCAAAACTGGAGCTAATTATTTGAACTGCTTGTCACAACAATAACATAAAGATTTTCTGATAAACCCAAGAAAATAAAATAAAATTTTATTTGAAATGTGTGAATTATGAAAGTGTATTCATTACCTGCGATTTTGGAAGCACTCAGGAGCACTATAACCTGAGGTGGTCCTTTCCAAATTAGGCATGAGCTTAGCCAACCCACAATCCGCCAACCTGGGTTCAAACTCAGCATCCAACATCACATTAGTAGGTTTCAAATTATAGTGCAAAGTAGGAGGGTCACGCTCAAAGTGAAGATACTGAAGCCCCTTAACAACCCCAACCGCAATCCGAAGCCGCACTTCCCAACTCAGCTGCAACTGATTATCTCTCACTCTATTCATAGCATCCTCAAGACTCCCAGTTGGGACATAATCATAAACCAAAGAAAACCCACCTGGTTCCCTAACATAAGCCCTCAAACTCATCAAGTTCCTATGTCTCAGACTAGCAAGCGTTTCTAGCTCCTTCTGTATCTTTCTCTTGAGAGACTTTCTCTCTGGTGAACCAGTTTGAAACGGTTCTAGCCTCTTGACCGCGATTGCAAGCCCATTATCGAGCACAGTTCGGTAGTATTTCCCACTTGGGCTTGAACCCAGTAAGCGATTTTCATTGGAGAGAGCAGATTGAAGTGTCTTGGGAGCAATTTCTGGGGAGAACAACACAGGGCCTTTGAGAATTGGTGTTCGGTTAAGGTATCTGACAAAGCTTCGGACTATGAGAGCGAAGAGAAGTGAACCAATCAAACCGGTTAGTACTCCTAAAGCAATGCTGAGAAAGATTCTTCTAAGCCCGTTTTGGAATTCAGATGGCCTTGAAATTTTTCTCTCTTGGCAGTACACAGTGGTGAAGGGAAAGCATAGTTTTATGAACAGCAAAACAAAGGTAAAGATTTTCTTGTTGCAAAAGTAGTAGACCATTTTAGCTGTACTACTAAACAACCCACAAACAAAACTCTCAGAATCAAGAGAAAGAGAGAGCTTTTAAGCTATATATGCCTCACATAAATTGGAAACAAATATGTTCAAAGTGAAGAAAAGCTATTTGAAGCTTCCTAGAAGCTTTAAAAATCTCAAACAAACATAAGTTTTCTCTCTCTCATTTTTTTTACATGAGGCTCAAAGAATAAAACTTGCGTGAAATTAAAAGAAAAGAAAAATCCCACCTTCAAACTCTTCAGTCCTATTTCTGTTTTTTTCTTGGAACCCCATCAGAGAAGCTTCAAAGTGCTAATCGAATTTTGACCCAAAGATCTTCACAAGAAAGACATGAAGAATCATTTAGTCACTGATTCCAATCTTCTTCTAAAAAATTTTATTTATTTTCAACGAATCTGACCCCCCCAATGTGAGTCTGCAAAAATCTACAGTACCCCCCCTGAAATTGCACTCTCAAACTATCTACAAGAAGACCCAGAAATTTCTTGCTTTCTATTTTTCTAAGTTAAAATAATGAAGAGCTGAGATTGCAGATATTCTCAGTCAGACATTAGTTAGTCAGTACCAAAAAAAAACCAAACAAGGCGACTTCTTATCTTCACAAACACCACCTACCACGATGATTGTCCTTGAAATTTCGAAGTACAGACAAACAAAACTCCCAATCAAACTTGACCAGACCTCACTCTCTCTCTCTCTTTTTTTATCCCAGTCTGAGAAGACATGGTACAGAGGTACACAGTGTCACGCATACTCTCCGCTTGTGAGCAGTGAGAGTGAGTGAGTCCATTTTTCTCTCTCTCTCTCTCTCTCTCTCTCTCTGTCTGTCTCAATGAACAAAACTGGGTTCCCGCCTTTCAGAGAAACTCGTACAAAGTGGGGTCCTATGTGCCACATTGGCGGAGGCATTCCTCGCGTCTCTATCACGAGGCCGAAAGAAGCACATCGAACTGTGTGCAACAAGGAATATGTGGTTAATCCTAGCCGTTGCTTCGTTTTGGAAAGTGATCTGGAGCGTTGGTTTGGAACCACGGGAATTTGTGCTATGTGGCTTTTTGTGATTATAGAAATCCCACTGTCTTATCGCAGGGATTAGTAAAGTTTTTCTCTTTTTCCATCGAATAATTGCTTTTCCTTTTTCCCCTTCATTGCTAAAAATAAAAAACTATTTGAAAGAATTTATGTGGTAGTCTCTTTTTTCTTTTCTTTTTTATGTTTTTTGTGTGTGTCGTCGTGTCGTGTTTGGACCAAACACTGGTTAGTCTGGTCTAGTCTAGACTCTAGTGTTTGGTTTAGTTGAGTTTGGGGACAAGTGAAAGGCCAACACGTGTGCACGTGTGGAGGCTATTGATTTGAGCCAGGGAATGTTAAATTGTTAATCTAGAGCTTTTTACCGGGTTTTCTCCCTAAAGTTAAAGTTTGCCTATGAAGTGTTTTTAGTTCCTGAAGTTTCAAGTGAGTGCTATTAGTCCTTAAAATTTTAATAATGAGTGCTAGTGATCCTTTTATTAATTTCTATTAGTTTTCTTGTTTATATGTCTAATAGAATAATGATGTGACATTTTTTTTAATAATGTGGCAATTTTTTATTATTAAAAAATTACACATCAGCTTGAGAATCTCAAATCAAACCCAATTCTATTTGGATCTTCCATTAATCTTCTTACTAACCAAACAAAACTACCACTAATATTCTCCAATTGCTAAAACCTGGCTTGCCGAGTTTACCATTGCCTACCTTCTTACTAGCTATTAGATTCACCACCGCTTGGAAATTTGTAGTACATGCTGAAAATCAAATACAAATTGAAATCATTCTCAAGGTTTGGAGATATAACATAATAGCAATTATAATTATTAGGGTAATGAAAAAAAAAAAAAAAAAAAAAAAAAACTCATATATTTCTCCAAAGTACATGGGTATCTCGAAATCGGTTAGTCTAACACCCACACTTGGAAGGCATCTCCCTACCCTATATAATATATTTTCTGGTGGACGATCAAAAGGGTATCTCCATCTTTTTCTTTTATCGCAAATAGTCCTAGATTTTTTTTTTTTTTCCATTTTAATTCAAATTGGGGTTTTGATTTTAAATCCTTTGGTTTTATAGAGAGTGGAGGTAGTACTACAGCTTGGAGAAGCCAAGCAATCATTATAAGATGCAAAGTGCTAAGAAAATCAGTAGTAGTAGTTCTGTTTGGTTCCTAAGAAAATCAGTGTATGATTCAAAATAGAATTGGGTTTGATTTGAGAGATCCAAGCTGATGTGTATTTTGATATGTAATTTTTAGTTACAAAAAAAAAAGACACATCATTAAAAAATTGCTATATCATTATTCCATTAGACACATAGACAAAAAAATTAACAGAAATCAATAGAAGGACCGCTAGTACTCATTATTAAAACTTTAAAAACCAATAGTGCTCACTAGAAACTTCACAGACTAAAAGTACTCTGTAAGTAAATTTTAAAGACCAACAACATAATTTTGCCTTTCCTTTATACCTCTGCGGATCTTCCTTGAGGCTCACGTGGCATGGTTGCCTTGCCTAACCTTCTCCACAGTTTTCACAAATTATGCGTGGGGTCCCACTTCCACACCCAAGAATGACCTCTCTCATAATGAGCTTTGCAAACTTCCCTGCTCTTATCTGATTCATTATTCCCATTCTTCTACTCTCTTTTTTTAACTAAAATTATTAAGCTACAAAATAGGTACAAAGTTTATTCATCACCAAGTATTCACCATCGCTACAAACGGAAGCTGGCTACAAATAGATAAAAGGGTGTATTAACAAAATTAGTGACCACGCATCTCATTCAGGCTTTGAAATACCTACAAAAACAAAAAGAACACAAGATAGCTTAAAATTGACATCAATGGGGTGTCAGCTAATGATACTTTAATGTTTAATTCTGCTCTCATTGCTGTAATGTTTTTCAATATATGTGTTTTGTTTTCTTGTAACATGTTATGCATAAAGGTGAACATATATGTAGGACAATTCTAACGTGTCCCGTGATTTCAACCATATTACATAATTAAGGACATAGAGCATGTCTAATCAAAGAAATAGGTGAAGATTTCAAAAATGTGTACCAATCAGTAGCGTAAACTTAAACGTGGCGTACTCTTAGTTGTGAACAAACCCATATGCTCTAAGATAGTAATTGTTTTTTTTTTTTTTTCTTCTCATAAAAATTTTTTTAAAATATTTCATAAATCAATATCCTCGAGGCATTTGTTAAAATTTTCTTTTCTTTATAGGTCAGGCTACGAAATGTCAATTATCATAGATGTTTTTATAATTGCACGTTGCCTTGGGTTTTTAACCATTCCATTCATGTGAAGAGATGTTTTAGCATATTTTTTGTGTTGTGTTGTTTTCTTATTGGGCTTGTGAAACAATGTGATTGTTGATCTCCTTCAAGTGATTTTTTGGTGGGATTTTGGTTTGAAACTTCGTTCTTTCTTATCAACCTTCACCAAAATTGTAGAGTTCTCCCCTTTATCAAAATCTCGGAGGTCTTGTCGTTAATCTTCCCCACACCTTTCCAATGACCTTTCTTTCTCTAGTGAAGTACTCTAGCGAGTCCCTCTTCCTTCAAATATCCTTACCTTTCATTGTTTGGTGATGCTAGATCCTACAGGGTCCCCTTTTGGTTTACCTTTCATTAAGTCGTGTTATTTTGTACAGGTCCATTGTTGCAGTCCTCCCTTAGGTAGTTTCATGTCCACCAGTAGTGTTCACCCTTGTGTTTGGGTGGGATTGTTCCCGCTCGTTGACCCTTCGCTAAGGGCGAGTATCAATAGAGATGTCTTCCGTTGAGAGAAAGTGGTCGCCTGTGAACTTACAAGATATCCTAAGTGAACTTTGGTCTTCGACAATGATGATGCAGCAACAAAACAACAAGAAGAAAAAGGGACACCTTTCTCACTTAGATCTCCAAAAGTGATCTCTCAAACCACCACAACAACAACAAAGAAACCCTAATTCTTTCAATTTAAGCTCTAACCCTAGCAATCACTCCACTCGCTAGAACCCCAACTCTGTCTAGATTTATGACGATGTAAACAACGATGTCGATGAGTGCAAAGAGAAGAAGCACAAGCAGAAGCCCCAACTTGATGAAGGGCAAGATCTCCTACTGGATTCAATGCGCTCTTGACCTGCCAAGTAAAGGCGTCGCATTTGTCAAAGCCATACAAAGATCACGCCAATGTTTTAAAGGCAGGGGCATAGTTGAGCACCAAACTAGGATTGAATTTGGTTAGAGAGAAAGGGATTGAATTTGGGAAGAGGAACAGAGGGGCAATTTAGGGTTTGATTAGAATAGACAATTTTTCCAATTGAATAAATTATTACATTCCAATCAATAGGTAACATGAGATTACCACCATTTAATGAAGTAATGACATTACCATAATTTATGGCAGTGTAAATTTTTTAGTAATCTTACATTTCCTAAATGAAGTATGTAATTCATCAAAAAAAAAAAAAAGAAAAAGAAAAAAAAAAGAAATGAAGTATGTAATGTAATATGGTTGTAATGTTCATTATACTTAACAAAAAAAAAAATTGGTTGTAATGTTCATTACGTTACAACAAACCAAACATCCCCATAGTTCGTTCATAACATGACAATAAAAATGAACTTTGCTATTTGTCTACATTAATACAACACACCGTTTGTGTAGAGGCTGACCAACTTCGAAGACCTATGCACAAAGTAAAATATTTGGATCCAAGAGTTACAGCCATAACAAAAGCTTTCACTAATCGATACCAATGTACAAATACACAATGCACTAAACTAAATCATCATAGCTTCTTTTTTGTTAAGTCAAATCAACACAGCTTCACCAAAAAGGAAGCAAACAAACTTAATAAACAAAAACATGACATTACAAAGCCCTTGGCTGAGAGCTACTGGTGCTCTTGACTTGACTCAGACCAAAGGCGCCATCTTAAATTACAAACCCGGTGACTGATTTTACACATATGCCCATGGGGCAGGCACACCAACCTACCACTCTAAATCCTCAAAAAACATAAGTGACATTTTCTTCAATGGAGAAACCAGCTATCAAATTTATGAAATATTATTATACAAAATGCAATACCACCATATATTTCTCTTAGACTACCCAGCTTCAATGTATTTTTGGCCTTCAGTATTTCTTGTTTGAGAATTTTATCCATTTGAGTCTGCTAATAAAGTAAGGATTTCATTATCGTCAAAGTTTGACTCTAATGCTACCTCATAAGGGTTTTTCCCTTCCACATTTACAGCTCGTGGATCTGCTCCCCTACAAATGCATTGGAAACCCTTCAGTTTCATTTTATTAATAGTGGAAAAATAGTTAAAACAATAAAATGAAATGAAAAATCCCTAAATGGAATCAGATCCATATGAGCTAAATGAATAACTTCCATTCATAAATCCAAATTTAGAAAGATTGGGAATCTAAAAAAACCTGTAAAAAGTAAACTGCAACTATAACCAAGATGTAGCATGGATTATTAAGCCACCAACATCACACCCCACCCCCACACCAAAAAAAAAAAAAAAAAAAACCTAAAAGCAAATATAATATAGTTACCTTGTTAGAAGCAATTTCACATATGCGTTTCTGCCTCTGAGAATGCAGCGGTGGAGTGGCGTTTGACTTCTTGAATCAGTTGCATTTATATTTGCACCATACTGTAGGAGGAGTTCTATCATGCCTATGTCTGCAGTTTCACAAGCGAGGTGAAGCAGTGTGCACCCATCCAGATCCTCCAAGGTATGGCCTTCACACGTACCAGCCAGGTTTGTAGAACTAGTAGAGGACCTTTCCAATGAATCCCCCATCAAGCAGCTAGAGCTGTGGTCAAGGCCTGCCTGCTCATGCAATAGCATTACTTTGGCAAGGGTTAAGGAAGAGCCACAAGATGTTTGCTCATATACAGCATTCACATCTGCTTCAGAATTAACAATGTGACGGTATACAGCTTTCTTGTCATTAGCACGCACACCCTCCCATATTTGTTGTGCCACTAAATGAGGATATTGGTTGTCTTTTGGCCTCCGAACAAAAAGCTTTTCTGCATACTGTGATCAGAAGAAAAAATGTCACTTCAACATTTCCACAGCAGTCTGAAAACTTGGCAAGTAGCGCCATTGTTTACATTAAAATAATAATAATAATAATAACAATAAGAATTAAAAAATATATTTAAAAAAAAATAAATAAATAAACACTTAGCAAGTAGCATATGGAAACTGAGATTAGTAATCCAAACAAATGGATACGTTTGAGAATTTTCAAATATCAATATTGCATCTTGGAGATTGATGGGAGAATTTCAGAAAAAAGAACAGCATGCAATATGTATTTTGAATTTCTTTTGTCTGGGTTATCACTTCTCAGGCTAAGTGTCCCAACCCCCCCTCTCTTTCCCCCCTGTTTTAGCCCTATTTAGGAAGGATTGCTCTAGTTGATTATCTATACTCTATACTTTGCCTAGAGAGTGAGAAAAATCTAATCCACTCCCCCCTTTTTAAAGGTAAATAATAAAAAAATGTTTAAAAAAGAGGAGATGCCTTAAGTACATAGAATGTATATAAAAGGTTCACCAAAAGGATACATTTAAAATTAATCTTGGGTATAAAATCTGTAAATATATATATATATATATTATATATTTTCTTTTAAAAAAGAAAAAATAAAACTGGATGCAGACCAAAGCAAGCATCACTCATACAATGATCTCAAGAAAATGATCAAAGCTGAAGTGCGACTCAACACAATTAAGGTCCTATTGTTCCTTTCCCTCCAAATAGTCCGCATTATACATAAAGAAGAATCCCACACTGGTCCATTACTATGCCTATCCAAACAAACCCTTCCAATAGAAAAACATCAATAACCTTCAAAGGTGTCACTACAGAACCCAAATAGTCTAATCAAATCCCTGTTGTTGTTGCTCAACTCTCTCTCTCTCTCACTCCACCCACCCACAAACAGAAGTCACAAGTAGTCAGGTCCTTGATTCATTGAACTACTAAATAACTCAGATGAGCCTTACCTGGATTATATGGAATCAAGAGACAGAATTAGTTATGCAATTCTGAAACATCTGCAGCACTTATTTTGGATGATTTCATCTCAAACAAATCAAGTAGAAACCAAAAATACAAGCTGAACCATAGTATTATACTACTCTTATTAACATCTTAAAAGTGAATCAAACATCTGACTATTTTCTTATCTTTCCAGTTCTATGAGATTAACAATTGGTTGGAGCTGATGGCTTAAAAACTAACCAGTAATCCTTTTAAATCTAAACATAAATAAAATTTTATTTTAACCCCTATAATTTAGGGGTGTAACAAATCAAAGTGTAGTTTCAAAAGAAACAAATTAAACTGAGGTTTCAAAAAGTAATAAATAAAACCCACAGCTGATACTGAACCCCAAACAGAATGCCATTCCACTTAATGGCCCAAGGTTTAATTTGTTACTTTTGAAACTAAAAGGTTTAATTTGTTACACCCTCTAAACCATAGAGTTTAAAATGTAATTTTCCCTATAAAGAATTCCATGATAGATAAAACAACTTACATCTAGGCATGCACACAGTCTATGCAAATATTATCAGTAACAAAATACGCTTAAGATGTAATTATTTGACTTTCATGGGAAAATAATTCACCATTATTGCACATATTTCATATACATTAAGCCACAACCACATGCAACTATCTTTGGGTGGAAAAGAATGACTTTAAACAAAAAGTCCATAATAGGATACATTGTCACACCTTTGCATGGATGAACTTTTCTTTCACTGATATAGAATCAGCATGACTAGGTTTACTGAGAAAAAACAGCTGCGGTTTATCAGATTTGTACAAGCTTCACCAACAGAAATAATGTGAATGTTAGCTACAACTAGTAAAAAAACATTAACATATTTCTGTGAGGTTGAAAAAAATCATGTTTCAAACATTATGGAGATTTTTTACCCTGTGGAGACGAGATCAATCTGAAAGGCATTCCTAGATTGCAATAGTTCCTCCCAGACTGAGTTGGCAAAGGTATTACCCAGGGACTGAAACAAACTTATAACAGAAGGATCCCACACTTTGACATCCAGTGTAAGAGACCTCACCTGCAATAGCAGTCAACACAAGAACAAAAGGTGCTCCAAATGAGCATACTGAACAAGCATCATGACCCAAATGAAAACTTACCCAACTGTAAACAAAAGATGTTAATCATGAAAACCATTCAAATAAATAAATAAGACTTTAGAATTCCTGCCAAATGACATACTCAATTTTCTCTTTAATGCTCCATTTACCCAAATGTGGGATAATGCATGGCTGTGTTATCGCATTAATACAGATTTCTACAATTGCAGATTTGCAGGCCAGAAAGTTTTCCGGTTGGAAGAAGAATTATTCTTCTATTGAACAGTTCATACTTCCCACAACAATTCAAAAGTTAATTTTATAATATTAATTATCCTTACTAATATCATTAGAATAAAATACAACATGAAGCCAGACAAAATCCTAAGATATAACTCCTAGGAATCTTGAGCCCGTCAATGCAAAGTAAAAAAAAAAAAAAAAAAAAAAAAAAAAAAAAAAAAAAAACAAGAAATACAGAAAACCAAGAAAACTAACACAATGTTTGAAGGGGCTGAAGGAGGGAAGGAGATGGTAGGAGAAAAAATGATAGGGAGGTAATGAATAGCGCAATCCTGTTCTCTAGTGACAGGCAATATAAATTATGGCCCAAGTAGTTGCAATCAAGGCTTGATATATATCATGGAAGCATGATAAACCAAGTTCAGAAACTGTAATTCTATGGGCCCTGTATCTAAATTTTATAATGCTCCATAACCTTCGAGAATAATATGACAAAAGAAGCCAAACTATTAGTTTTGGGCAAGCACATTAGTATTCTGCCTGAGCCCCAATCTTACATGAAATTTCTGCAATCAAACAATACCGTAAAGTCCATGGATTTCCACATGCAATAGGCTGTCCACTCTATCAAAGCTCCTTATAACATACTTTAGTTGGCATAAATAAAAAAAAATAGATGAACCAGCATGCCACAAATTTATTTTTAGGATCATCCAATTCTGTTCACTATAACTCTTGCATAGAAATTTATCTATAAAAATTTAATGATATCTGAAAGAACTTTTAATTCATTTATATCTTTACAGGTATGTTTATCATTGAGCACCCTTATACACAGTTTACACACAGAACAATTTTGGCCAGTAGTCAAAATTGTAGTCAATTTTACACAGAGAACACAAACATGGCCGATAGAGAGAATGCATAAAAAGGACATGTAGTCAAGCTCATACAATTTACCTTTGATATGTGTACCCCAAGATTTCTGTGAACACCAGAACATTCAATACAAACAAGAACACCAAGATTTAATGATGCCCAGTCTGGTTCAGGAGCACCACAATCAGCACATTTATCATTTCCACATACTCTCCGCAATACCTCAATTGGCTTCTCACTTTTTACACAGGAACGTTGTGGTTGCATGTGTCTTATTTGGCGTTCAAGATGTGCGGTAGAAAGGCTCCTCTCAGATGTATAGTCTTCAGCTGCAGCATGATCAAAATCAGAACTTTCAAATGAACTACTCTCACTAGCAGACCGATGATGACTGCTTCCCATGGGACTAGCTGGCAGACACTGAAATGTAGTGGGACTTCCATCATCAAAACAATGATAAACATAATTAGCCTCAATCATCAAAAAAAAAAAATTATCAAAAATTACCCTCTCAGGAGCTTGAGAACTAAGTAATGATGCTATAACCCCAGTGATCTTTTCAATCCAATCCATTTGATCCAGTGCACTCTCTGCCTGCACTGACAAGCACAAATAATTGTTATTGAGGATCTTTTACCAAACATAAACTGTCAACAGTTCATCCTTTTGGCAGAATCATCCAGCAAAAAGTTTGTTTCTGAGATTATAAAGTCTATAAAAGAAAACCTAAAAAAGCCACAAGGACATGCTACCCCTCAACTCAAACCTGCAAAGTGTAGTTCTTTGTTGGTGAAATAATCCTGAAGCAAAACCTCAGATCTGACTGGTCAGCATCAACTTTGATTGTCGATGTAAGCAGGTTCACTGTGTGATGAGCAACAGATTTCTCATCGTGTACTCCACCATGATAATGATTAGAAAGCCACCGACTCAGCAGTCCAGAACCCAGCTCAGAACTATTCCTCTGACCAGAAAGTTGACTGCCAGAGCCCTTGAAGATATCATGGAAGGTAAAAGTTGGTGTCAAGCACTGACTTCAATCCCTACACAGCCCAAATTATATTATAAACAAAATACTTACGGATGATTTGCTGCACTGCTTGCGATAGTAATACAGCATTCCCCGGCTATCAAGAACAAAAAATCTTCTTTTCCAGTCACCCCTTAAGTTTGAGGACCGCTTTGAGAGATAACCTTGTCGAATGGTTTGAACCTGAGATATTTCTTATAGGATTACATGTAAAAAGAGAACTACAAAGATGCAAAAATGAATTTGCAAAAAAAAAAAAAAGTCTAATAGATAAGAGTTTCTTGATATATGAATAAATATAAACCTTTCCCTTTGCAGCAGACTGCATAACTGCCTCTATCATCTTGTGTGAACTTCTACCAATGGCTTGTATACCATCTCCATTAGGAGATCCATTTGTACCATTGGAAGACCACTTACTCTCGCGATCCACCTGTCTCTTGTACTCTTGCATCTTTTCACTGAGAGCTGCCTGCTCATAGTTAGACCTTTCTCTTGACTGTTGCGCATAAGTCAAGACCTGCAAAACGACATTTAATCAGGAATTTCAATAATAAACTACAACTAGACAATATTTAAGATGAGAAATGTAAGAATTCTCTCAAATTCAACCCCAGTCCATTCCCAACTATTTTGGCTTGGCCACATAAAATTTTCCTACCCATTCTGCACCTCCTAGAGCCACATTCACACAGGCCTGGTAAGTCAACAATCTCCACTTCAACACATAAGTTTTCTTTTTATTTTTGACAGGCGATTCCTAAAAATGCTTATTCCATTTTGCCAATACAGCAGTAGCTATATATTAAAGATGTACTTTTAAATCCAAGAAAAATAAATTATTAAAGCAGAACTTAGAAAAAATAACCAAATCAGAATATTGTAATAGACAACAAGACTGATATTAACACATTTGCTTCCAAAAGTAAATAACAAACCTGATTAATGTATGGCTCCATTTGGTGCAACAACTCATACCCCTACATGTAGCCACGAAAGAAAAAATTAAAGATAAGCATAGATCTGTCATCACATATGAAAAGGGCAGAAATTCCCTGCTATGTGATCCATTATCTACCTGTTTGAAGTAACGAAGATGTGCATCCATGGTCCCACTGACTGCTTCCAAAAATTCAAACCTCTTTTTCGCTTCAACAGTAGAAAGAGCAGTTACCTGGATACAGAAACCAAAATTAAAAAAACCTAGGTGTCACAATCACATCAGCAAGTAGTTGAATTTTAAAGGTCATGGAAAGATTCATTTTTTGGTAGAACAAGATGACCATCAAATTTACTTACCAAATTGAAGCGAGCTTGCTCAAATGTAGACCTTGCATTATGAAGCTCCTGGAATTCCTCCAAACTATATTAGAATTTAAAGAATAGAAGCTTTCCAGTACTATGACAATTCTACAGATACAAATATGCAGATTAGAAAACTAAGAATTAATACTGCATGATACCTCCTCCAAAAGAATTGCGACATCACTCTTTGTGCCTTTTCTCAATGACAGAAACTTTTCACGAGCCTGTCGCATTACAAGCATTAAAACATAGTAAACATTACTTCCATATCAGTTCTACATAGGTTATTCATCTCAAAACGGCCATAAAATATCCAAAACCATGGTCAGATAATTGAAAGAAGGCGGCTGTTTTAGGCTTTTGTTGCTGAATCAATACACACAATTCAGATTCATTCATCAGTATATAAGAACTTTAGGCAAGCTGCTGCAAATCCGAGATACAAGAATGAAATAGAAAAAAGATAATTACAAACCACAACTTATAAGTTTCATTTTTTAGAAGACAGATAATAAAAGCGCAATGCTGCAAGGGTTGTGGCAGATAATAATTAGGAATCACTTTTAGCCAACCTTATGCTACATGAAAATATATAATTTTATTAAATTAATGGATAACATGACAAGCTTTTCCTGAGATGTATGCAAATGGGATCAGGTAGAAGCAACAAAATTACTAAGAATTTCAAACAAGGGACGCACCTGGTCATAAGTAATACTAGCCTTGTCAAAACGCTTCCGTGCTTCCTGCACTAAGAGAAGATCCCTTAAAACTGTTTTGTAACAGTAAATATCAAAAGCAGTGCAAAGAATCTCTGTTTGATACAACTGTCACACTCAGGACATCTCAAGATGCTAAGAGGCACATGTAATCAGAATTCACATATACTATATGTGTGTGCGTATATACACCAAAAATGCATCCTTTAAAGCTGTTACAACCTTAACATCTAGGATAACCTTCACCAATATATATATATATATATATATATAGCATGGACCACAGGCTTCCCAAGTGAAGTAAGACCCAAAGATTTTCAAGTAAGTGTGGACATGTGCACAAGTGTCTATAAAGTGTGCAGCATAACTAAACAGCTTCCCTTGCATTCAAGATTATTCATAAATGAATAGAATTAACTCTAGATTTTCAAGTCAGCTTTAGTGATGTCCACTATTTTATGGAAGAAAAATGTAAGGAAGATAAAATCTCTTCATCCTCGCCAGAGGGAGACAATATGCCTCCCACCTCCTAGAAAGGAGACAAAAATGCAATCCAAGTGGCCAACAATCATGTAGATGTGACAACGCTAATACTCATGCCATAAGTGATGGAGGCAATGGATAGATCAAGGCCCTTATAATAAGAATTAATAAGTAAAATAAGATTGCATTTAAAAGTTTTAAACACCAAAGCTTCTGTTGTTGTACCTAAAACCATATCCAATTGATAGTTCATAAAGGCTTATTAATAATATGCAATAAAAATGAAGCAATTCACAGTACCTTAACCTCATGCAAATCAATATTGACAAACTGCAGTAATCTGTCATTTAGCATATGCTCAACCTGATGGGGGAAAAATAAACAAAATAAGTGAACAAGATTACAGCCTGTCACTAACCTAAAGAATATGCAACAAATAATCTATTGAAGGAGAAACAAAAAATAAGATGAAATTTGTGTGTGTGTGTTGGGGGGGGGGGGGGGGGGGGGTGGGGGACAGTTCTCCCAGATTGCTCAAATTTATTTAAGGAGATAGGATTAAAATTTAGTTCACTGCAAGCCAGACCAGTTGGAAATATAATCAAGAAGCACGTACAGGGGCTAGTATTAAAGCTTCTTAAAGAAAAAGTATTCAATTCATAATCTCACAATGGCAGTCATAGCAAGACTAGCTTGATTTAAGAGGAAACCATTAGTATAAAGCAACCAAAAATAAAAGAAAAAAAAAAGAATTACAAGTTCTGAAAATAATAAATCAAAATTTTTCACCTGGGACCGAAGAACTTCCTTGTATGTTCCAATTTCTCTCAGGGCAATAGTAAATTTGGTCATAACAGGGCCTGTAGAAGTAGGTAGAAACTCGATAAAAAAAATTTCAGCGAAAACTATCTGCATTTTGAAAGCCATTAATACCAGGAATATCCCAGTCATAAAGTTTAAAATCCAAACATTGTAAATGGGAATAAATAAGTAATTAGGACATCCCAGAAAGTTAAGTTTGACAAACATAATACTAGGTAATTAACAGTAGAACACTAAAAGGGAGATAATAGATGCTTAAAAATCTCCAATGACACAAAGAAGCATAGATAAAATAACTTCCAGCATAACAATTGACATACCTCCAAAAGCCACACTAATGGGATCATTATGTCCTCCACCAAAAGTTTCTAGTGCACTTGCAAATGCTATGTCTCCATCATACCCCTCGCCAAGTCCTTCCCTGTGAGAGGAAAAACGCATGCAATTAGAATCCCCCACAAAGACTAACTTGGTGCAGCAATAAACACCAGGAGTGGTCATTGGAAAAATGGCTTTACTTCTTTTTCGTGGTGCCAAATGAAATCAATGTTTTAATTCTAATTTACATTGTCAACAATGTAATTAAAAACACCAGTAATAGCTACAAATTATATACTCAGAACTCTCCACAGAGTGGAATTAGATCTTGAATTTAATAGTCAAGGAATAACTTAGAAACGCATAAGCATAGACATACGTGTATTTCCGACATCCTTTGTAAAACCTCAGACTTCTCTCCCTTAATGATTCAGCACTTTCCTCCAAGCTTTGTATCTGTTTACCAAGAACTCATCAATAAGCCACAATAATTCAAAGCAGCTTATCAAACATGAGTACAATAGCATTGAAACACACCAACTTTCAACCACAGAAAAAAGCAAATCAGCAGATACATAGGTTATCCATAGGCAGATATCATTTCAACAGGGACATTTAATTACCAATTTGGCGACTTAGCAATGAACTTCTAGTGTGCAACAATTTTGTTTTTCTTTTTTTTTTTTTTTAATAAAAGTAGCCCATTAGACTCGCTTCTAGCGAGTAAAACCTACAGCAATTGACCCCACCCGCCAGAACCAATTTCCCGGTAATTCAGGGGCATTCACCCTTGTCGGGCCAAGTAGTTTATGCTCATGCTCATGAGCAGACTTCTAGTGTGCAACAATACAAACCCTAAAGATGGCACCGAGGTTTCTTAGACCCACTTAACACATAAGTCAGTCCCAAATCCCAATCGATTTGTATGACTCCAACACAGACTCTTAGCTTCAAACAAGTACCAGTGTCATCCTAAACAAACATGTTAGCATTAAAGTATTTATTAACTGAAAAAAACAACCGAAAAAGTGAAAATCTAATTTTTCATAAACTGTCCAACAAGTTAGAAACTATAATAGACAGTGACAATAATTCTCATACACTCATATCCGCTCACTAAATAAACTTTCCTTAAATCTAAACTTTTAAGGCTAACACAAAATATAAATAACTAATTAACTAAAAAAACACCGAGAAAAATAAAAGATGCCAGCTCAACCAACCGTCAATTAAGTTTTTTTTTTTTTTTTTTTTTTAAATCTCCTAAAGTTTAGTTTCTTTCCCTAAATTTTCCCAGCAACCAAACAGAGCATTGAAATTTTTCTCTTTATCAACCATACAGTTCAAGACGATTAAGCTGAACATGCATAGAGATTACCTGCTTGCGAAACATAGGAGAGTCGTCGAGCTTTGCGAAATGCATTTTTTCTGAGACCGCGATTCTTGCTCTTATTTTCAGAAATTATTAATTAAACATACTCGAAGCAGCTCGATCTTCGCAAAAGCTGAAGTTTAATCAAATCTCATAACAATCAACACGAACCGGGAAATCCGAACGAGATCTCGCATTTCACTCCCAAAGGAACAAATATTAAAGAAGGAAAAAAAATCAGCTCCCAAATCTATGTAAACTCGATTTTCATGAATTCCACACCACTTGCTGTAAGGAAAAAGAAAAAACAGTATTGGGAGCTCCAAAATTATTTTTTTTTCTTTTTAAAGTTTAATATATTTAGGTTTCCAAAACCCTAGAAGAAGAGTAGGCAAAAAAGGAATGAATGAGCAAAATAGGAAACCCTAGGAAGAGCAAGCCAAGAAACAAATGAGGTTTGTTTGGATTAGCGGAACATAACACATTAGAGGAAGTGTTTATGAGTGAAAAAAAAAAGTCTTGGGAATTGAATGGATTAGGAAATTTCCATTAAAACCTGAAAATGTCGAAACCATGTGTTTGTGTGAGTGTATGAGAGAGAGAGAGAGAAAGAGAGAGACAGGCACGGACATAGATAAAAGTGAAAACACAGAGTGCCTTTTTCTGTATCTTCTTCACCCCCACTTTCTTTTCTATTTTCAATTTTTTTTTTGTTTTTTTAAAAAACTTTTTTACCCTTTTTTTCTAATTATTATGAGTAAGAATGATTATAGAGACAGAATAAACTCTAAGCTCAAATCTAATTTTACAATTTGTTGACCGGTGCGAAGAGTAAGTGATAGACACTATCTATCTATATCTGTGTATCCATTTATCACTATCTATCCATATCTGTGTATCCATTACTGATTATATGGATCACCATTTTTCATGATTACTCACAATTGCTTAAGTTAGTAAATTGTGAAATTATAGGCATGTAGGTAGACAGATCGATCAATATTATTTAAAAATAGTCTTTTTTAAAAGATGATGAGCTCAATAGACTTGAAGTAATTGCTATAAATTTACTTGAAAGTCTCAACTCTCAAGTTAAGTTTATCATAATCTATCGAATTTTCTTGATGTCTCATGCATAAAGAATGGACTATTATGCCCCACAACACTTCCTTGCATAAATAAAGAAAAAGTCCTGTTAATGTGTGTCGACATTTGTAACGAGTCATTTTATAACTATTTTAATATCATTTTCATAAAAAATATATATATATATATATAAAATTATAAAATAAAATCAATTATTTTTTCTTTTCCTATTAAAAAAAATTTTCAAAAATATCTCTTAAGTTCATGTTAACATCCATTAACTTTTCTCATAAATAAATAAAAACATTTTTTTGAGAGGAAAGATAGAATAAATAAATAAAAACTTGACTACTTAGTAAAAAGAAATCCACTGGAACGGTGTCGTTCAGGTTGCTTGAAACGGGTATCAAAGAGACAGGCTCATCGAGTCTCTCTGGCAGTGGTTACCTTTTGGAGGGCGATGAGAAACAAGGGAAGACCAATCTTCACCACCGCACCTTCTGGCGCGTGAACTGAAATAGTAAGAAGCTTGGCTGAGACCTGAGAGAGTGGGTTTTTGTGTCACGCGCATTTGAAAGCGCGTGTACGAGGTGAATTAATGTGAGAGATGCTTATGTATCGCTTACTAAGCAATTCTGGAGTGGGACCCATTCTGAAATTTCCCTCCAATTTTTTTTTTTTCCCGAGGAGGACACTCGCTCAGTCGCATTAAAAACTAAAAAAATAAAATAAAAGTTTATAATTAATTTTTAGAAAGAAAAAAAGAATGCCAACGAATCTTATCTAAAATGAAAATTAAATATAAAACCCATAAATAAAAATTAATTAAAATATAAAAAAACTTTCATAATGGACCTGCAAAACTGAGTTCTGCTAGATGCTTGTCCCACGTACTTCTTCAGGAGTTCAGGTGGCCCATAGACTGATAGACAACACCTTCACGATTCATTCGAGAGTAAGGGCTGTTAGGCCATTTTAAGCAATTTTTTGAGCATTTTAAACTTACCAACATACATTTTCAGACCATTTTTAATTCACACGTATATCAAAAATACCCAAACTTTATTACTTAAACTTCTCTACTAAACACCCAAACTTTATTACTTAAACTTCTCTACTAAACACGGATTTTACTTTTTCACCCAAACATGTATATCAAAAATTTATTTCTTTTATTACAATTTATTTCTTTTTTACTTTTTAACCTTTGAATCATTTTAAAATTTCACGTATGAAATTTACAATTTTTTTTTTGGTTAATGGCAATGTCTAAATATATGTTATTATAATAAAATAGATGTCAAAAACTAAAATTTTATTGTATTTATAAAAATAAAATGGTCATGTTTGAAACTTATTTGTGATTGTAATGTCTGTGCAGATTTCTGGAGATGTGAAATACTTGCATTTGGTTTATTTTAAATGACTATTAATTCTTCTCAAAGTATGTCTAGGTTTATATATACAATTGATTGGGTTTTTTTTTTTTTTTATAGGAATTGGGGTTTATTAGCAATATTTGTAACGCATGGGAAACTTTAATAAAATATGATTTTTTTTCTTTTATTATGAAATCAACCAAAAGTTAAACGACTTTTGTTTTTATATAGATTATAAATTATAGATTATAGATATGAAAGGTATTATTTATCACTTTTATGTGTTTTTTAACAAATGTCAAGAGTTTTGTAACTCAATTGGCATATTTTTATGTATAAAGTGTTTGAAAATCTAAGAGTGAAAAGGTTCAAGCTTAGTAGCATATCGTAACTATCTAAAAAAATGAGTTTTTTTAACATATGAATAGTCAAAAAATAATTGATTAAATCCAATCTCTTAAAGTAATAACCTAACATTATTAAAAACTACCATTTTTAAAAACCTTCTCTCATCTCCCTGTGTGTGTGTTGAAAATATTTAGTATTCCAAAAAAAAAACACCAAGTGTGGCCCAATGGCTTGTCCATCACTGGGTAAGGCTTTAGGGTTTGACTAAGTTTGCTCCTCAGTTTGAGTCATAGCAGCTACAACACTTTGTGACCAGTGACAAACTCCCACTGTAAGCAGGATTAGTCGAAGTGCACGTAAGCTGACTCGGACACTCCGTGGGAAACCAAAAAAAAAAAAAAACTAACATTATTAAAATAACTTTTTCAATTTTTTTTTCAATCAAAATATATTTTTCTCAACAACCAAAACAATTCAAAATAGGAGATAAAATTTAAATTTAAATTTAAAAAGTATTCATAAAAATGAATATAACCTTAATATAAAGCGAAAATTACAAGTTAAATCAAGGATATGATTGTCGATGGAAAAAATTAAATTGATGTTAGTTAATTTTTTTTTTTTTTTTTGGAGAAATTCAATACTTTCAATGAAAGATAAATTTTTAATCCTAAATGCTAGTAGTGGATTAATGTGAAAATTAATAATAACATATTACCTCGTCAAACCCTTTAAAAAACTACTATTATTTATATAAGGTTATTCAAACAAATGATAATTGTGTATGAGACGAAATCAATTGCCTCGTACATACAATCATGTTAAATTTGAATGGAAATGTAATCAGCAATCACTAATTTGAGGCAACAGAATGATATGCACCCATTCTTTGATTTTTCGAATTACTAGAGAAATCTAAAAAAGAAAAAATCAGTGAAACTTCTGACTTTTCGTACAAATTAAGTTTCGCAGCTGAAAATTGTTAAAAGAGCACCAATTAGGGTTTGAAAAGGCAGGATAAGACTGTTAATGTAAAGTTAAAAGAAATATTGTGTGACTCGGGAAGGGAGTTAGATTTAGATAGCATCTCTATGATTCCATATAGTACCATGGAGAAAACATAAAATTACAAAAGTCTAACTTCAGTCACATACCCCACATCACTTTTACCGTCCAAAGCATAAGATTAAGATGCGCATATATTTTAGTTCCATATCATATGAATGCTCCAATTATTTTATATTAATTTCTTTTTATCACTATTTCTTTTATTTGATGAAGTTACTGGGATCCAACCCTGATCATTGAGCCACCGCAAAAGTGAAGGGGCCATACTGATCTGGTGCCTGTTTTACATTACTAAGAGCACTCTTGTGTTGTTCCTCAAAAAAAAAAAAAAAAAAAGAGCACTCTTGTGTAAAATTGCGTAAGGTCTTAATTTTGCACATTTAACTCTAAAAATTACTCACATTAATTAATTTAAAAGTGTGTAAATTTACATTGTTGTCATAATAATTATGTAAATATACATCATTACTATTCACATGTAATTCCATTTTTTAATATTTCTTTATTCATATACACAAGAGAGAGAGAGATAAATGATTTGAGAGAGTAATAAAAATAGATAAATAAATAATATTTTGATGAAATATTGTATAAAATAGATAATCCGATATAAGTGTTTTTTAAAAGCAATTATGTAAAATAAAAAAAGTAGGCTCTCACATCAGCAGTCAGTACTTGAATAATAGAAAAATTACCACATTTTAGCTAACCAAATCTAAAATTCACTCACATCAATTTATGCAAAGTTATATAAGAATACATAGTAACAATAACAATGTAAGTCTAAACGGGCACTATTTATTTTGTATTTAATTTTTTATTTACATATCTCAATAATGAAGGAAGAGAGTAAATAGTAGTTGTTGTGTATGAAGAAAGAAAAACAATTTAGAAAATGAAGAAAATTTTATATTTTAATGAATGTAGTGTAAAATAGATAATTTAATATATTGTGTTTTGAAAAGTAAGTATGAAAAATAGAAAAAATAGATATTTATGCTAAAATAGACAAAAGAAAATTACACAAGCTGGTGCAAATACTTTAATAGCTCAACAATGTTTCAAAGTTCAAATGCCCTTCCCCTAACAAATTTTATTTTTTAAGAAAATGGAATAAAAACTATCATCGAGAAAGAAGAAAACATAGATAAAATAACTAGGAAAAAAAAGGATTTTTCTTATCTATGTTTGGGGTAGTTCACAATTTCCTCTTAATCTTTGGAATTGAGCAATATCCCCCAAGTATGTTTCGGAAATGAGCAAATATCTTTGTCCTATTACTCACTTAGATTATTTGGAGTAATTTTGGTATGTTATTTTTAGTTGAGTGTATTTTGGGTCTTTTACAACTAAATTAGATTTAAATGAGAGAGTAATGGAATGGGGGTATCTACTTATTTCCGAAGCATAAAGGGAGACATTGTTTGATTCCAAAAATTAGAACCAACACCACCCCCACCCCCCCAGTAACTACAATTACGGGAACTAAGACCATCTCTAATCAAAGAGTGAAGATTAGGGATAAAGGAGATGGAGCTCATAAAATTAGCTTCCCTAAACGTGTGTTTTAAAATAAATGCAATGCAAAGAGTCAAAATTAGCTGCCGTATATATGCTTTTCACACCGATTAGCAATTTTTTTTTTAGGAAAAGATAAAAGAAAGATTTAAGAATGGAGTTATATACTTGTATAGATGAGGGGGGGGCTTTGTGAAGTCGATGAAAAGTAGAAAAAGAAAGAAACGAGGGAATGAACTTTATGATGACGACTATGGCCTATGTTGTTTACTTTTTGACTGTTTTGCATTGCATTTTCTTTTCTTTTCTGTGTTCTTTCAACAAAATTCCTACGTGAAGTCTTTACCTTTTGGGAAGAAATGTGTCGTTACTTCTAAAGTGGGATCCTTCGTAAATAAGGGATTTCATTGGAACTCAGTAGCAATTACAAATGAGTAGAAGCTATCTTACAATACATGCTTGTCTTGTCTAAATTCAATGACAAAACTCAAAAAAGTACATCAAAAAAGGAGGTTTAGAAAATAAAAGAAAATTTGCTTACTAATTGTTTGTAACCATGCCTCGTTAATGGCCTCCCTAAAGGCATGTATGATTGACCTCCTCATTAAACTTTTTTTTTTTCCTTTTTCTTTTTTCTTGGTAAGTAATAGTAAGTTTTATCGAAGACTACCAGCAAATGGAGGATTTGGGGGAACTGGCTCATCAGCTTCAACAAAAGCTCAGTCTCTCAGAGAAGGATACAACTGACGAGTTGGAATCCCTAAAACATACAAAAAGAAGCACAATAAGCTAAATTATGCGCAAGGCAATTAAGTGCCCCGGGGCAAAAGGAGAAAAAAAAAAACTATAAAATTACAAAGAAAATATCTAATATCTTCAACAATAAAAATGAAGTCCCAGTCAGGCCTTAAAATGGGATTCATTTATGTAAGTTTGCATCTTTTGCATAGTTTCAGCTAATTTGTTGCAAGAACGATCACTATTTTTACTTGACTTAAGGGGTAAAAAAATTGGGGATAATTTTTCATTTCGTAGTAATGTACTAAAAAGTAGACACAACACAGGTATGTGGTTGTTGATGAAATTGAGTTTAATCAAACTGGATTGGATTTTTATACAACTCGATTCATGATAAAATTACAAATACAGCTTATAATTTCAGATATTTATAAATAAATAAAAATATTTGAAGTTTCCACAAAACTCAAAAGCGGTAACCACAACGTACAACATGAAATGATACATCATACATGGGATGGGAATCTATGGTACTGTAGAGCCAGAGGGTTCCAGAGAGCAAGATGCATAGTGCATTGATGAAAGTTGAAAATACAAACAAGCAAACGTTTCAAACTATGATGCTTTTATCAGCCTAGTGGTCCAAAGAACTATCAGCACTGCAAATCATTTTGGATTCAATCATATACCCTTTGCCAAGAGCCTCATTTAATAAAGAAAGAATTGCACATTCACACACTTTATTATTATTAACTTTTGGCATCAAACATCCTTCTCTATCCCCAGCAATGCAAGAGATCGACCAAGCTTTCTGTCCAGGAAACACATTGAGTTGCAAAACAGCTACTTTTTTAGTATGAGATAATGAATTCTCATATCATTTGGAATTTTTTTTTTATGTATGTCAAGCACAAACACTAGTCCAAAACACGTGCGACGCATAAGCTGACAACCAAGACCCTAAAGATTAAGACTCTTTTATTTGGTTAAGTCCTAAAGATGTAGACTCAAAAGCATAGACGTACAAAACTACAACTTACAATAAATTAATCAAGCATAGGAAAAAAGAGAGAATGAAAATAGGAAAGAAAAAGAAAAGAGTAAACCAAAGAGCCGACAGACAGGGACACCTAGATGAACTAAAGTAAAGCATTTTGTCTTTGCTTTTTTCTCTATATGAACCAAAGAAGTTGCTTTTAATTTAATCTCAAACTTCCCGCTTAATCCGGAAAATATGTGATGTTTATTCAAAATGTCTTATAACATGGCAGGAAGAGCTACAACAAGTTTTGACTGAAATGTCTTCTTCAGGTTCAGAAATTTCTGGTATCTAAATGCATTATTTGCCAAAGTTGGAAAACCGATGAAGCATATATATATAACTCAGTTTTGAGGATCAAGAACCAAGAGTGCAGAATTATTATTAAAAAGGCAAAAACACAGCCATGTGATTTAAAAGATGGTGGTGATGATTGAGGATAATAACTAATAATATTAGTGCTGATTAAAACAATGTGACTAAAAGGACTAGCCTCTCATGTGGTATCCTCATAATGACTACTCTGGGAGAACCATTCTTAAGCACTAGGATAGGTTAGGTTGAATCTGATCAGGAAACATTAGGTAGTGCTAGACATGTACTGAGCTAAACAAATTAACCCTGTGTTCTTCTATAGGAAATCTAAGTGGTACGAATAATTAAAAATAAAAATAATAATAATAATAATTGAGTCCTTAGACGGAATTTTTCTTAAATTTTTTTTTTATAAAAAAATTTAAATATAGTTGTAGGAGTAAAAGTAAAATTATGGTGTTACTAGTAGCTAACTAAATATCGAAAATGTTAATAAGTACGTAGCTTAAATTTTCTATTATATTGGTCATTTTGCCCATTATTGTTTATAAAATTACCGTTTAATCTAGTAAAAAGATATCATATCATATATGTCAAGAGTGGCAAATTTCAAATGGTTATGGAGATAATTAGGAGGTGCATACAGTGCAGTACAGTGCAGGTGCAGTTTTGGGCCTATTTTTCCACCGAAATGCACAATGTGCAGTTTCCTAAATCCCTCACTGCATTGCACATTTGCACTTAACAGGGTTGATGATCAAGTTGGTTTGATGTGGTTTTAACGACATGGTTGGGTGAGTTAAATCAATGTTGGGTTGGGCTTTTCTTTTTTGGTTTTGGGCTAATTTGAGCCAGCCCAAATGTACTATAAATATATATTGGATATTAATATATTATATATTTGAGTTTGGTTAAAGTTACACCTAGTATAACTTCAAGTAATATTACATCACTTAATATATAGATATTTTTTTTGATAGAAAAGCGGTAACCACTCAATATTTTTTAATTGAAAGTAAATTTTGACAAATTTATCGTTAGATAACATTACCTGCTTGCAAAATTTTAAGATGATCGAAGATAATAGTCATGTCATCAATCAATTTTTTAAATTTAAGTTTTTGTAATTTAAAATAATACATAAAAAATGAGTTTATTAATCAAATGGTAAATAATATCCAATTAACTTGAAAATTGACATGATTGTTAAGAACATATAGAACATGTAATTTAGCGGTGAGATTTTCAAAATATGAATTCTATAACAAGTTATTAGGTGGTGTAATATTGCTTAGAGTTAAATAATGTGTAATTTGAATATAATTCTATATATTTCTATATTTCTATATTTATATATTATATATAAAATTTGAATATGGATGTCATGGTCGGAGGCATTGCGGTCGTGTGAGTCCCATTTTTTGTTGGCCCCTTAACAAAATACATAATGTGTAATTTGAATATAATTCTATATATTTCTATATTTCTATATTTATATATTATATATAAAATTTGAATATGGATGTCATGGTCGGAGGCATTGCGGTCGTGTGAGTCCCATTTTTTGTTGGCCCCTTAACAAAATGACCAGCTTGACAATAATTTTAAAGTTTTTAAGTACTGAAGAAAAAAATTTATTTTATTTACTTTTTGGACGATTAGTTGAAAAAAAATGTTAAATTTCCTTTCCAGTCCTAAACCCATTAAAAGGAGAAATTTGGTTTAAATTTCCTTTCTTGAATTCATGTTTGTTCAAACACTTACAAGTCTTGCCAAAGAGAGAGGCATTTGTTTGGTCAAAACAAATGTCTGTTTTTTCTTGTTCCCATTGTACGCTTTAATATTATTTAATAAAATTCTACTAATATTTTTAAAAAGACAAATTTAATCTTAGGATGTGTTTGTTTCGTGTAAAATGTTTTTCGTAAAATACATATTTTCCGGAAATGCTATTTTTCGGAAAAGGAAAATATTTTTAAGTGTTTGGTTGAATTATGAAAATTGTTGTGGAAAATATTTTTATGCGTTTGGTTCTATTAAGAAAATGCTATTTTCCGGCAGCAAATTCCGGCAACAACACAACCAAACTCCGGCAACAACAACAACAACAACAACAACAACAACAATCAGTTCATTAAAAAAAATACAACAACAACAACAATC
The DNA here is from genome assembly GCA_030445155.1 of Quercus variabilis. NCBI lineage: Eukaryota > Viridiplantae > Streptophyta > Magnoliopsida > Fagales > Fagaceae > Quercus > Quercus variabilis. Next base: position 49,177,833 of record CP129447.1, on the reverse strand, counting down.
AAATTAAAAAAACAACAACAACAACAATCAAATAAAAAAAAAAAAAAAATCTGAGAGATCGAGGAAGAGAGAGCGTGGAGGCGATGGGTGTGATGGCGCGATCGCGATGGGCTCTGGGCTTGGAGGCGATGGCGCGATCGAGGAGACGACGCGATCGAGGATACGACGACGTGTGATGGCGCGATTGAGGAGGCGATGGCGCGATCGACTGGTCGACGACGTGCGATGGCGCGATGCGATCGAGGAGGCGATGGCGCGATCGACTGGTCGACGATGTGCGATGGCGCGATCGAGGAGGCGTGACGACGAGGTGCGATGGCGCGACTCGTGGGTCTCACCGACGCGGTGCGACTAGTGGGTTCGTGGTTTGAAGGTCGCCGACGATGGGCTCTGGGCTTGGAGCGCCGGTTCATGCTCTCTCTGGGTCGAAGCTCTCTCTTCGTGCTCCTTTCTCTCTTTTCCGGAAAATTTGATTTGAAGTGAAAATAAGGCCGGAAATCAATTTCACCCGTTTTTGGCCTTATTTCGGTCAACCGGAAATGGTTTTCAGTTTAACCAAATTTTTCGGAACAGCCAAACACCCAATTTTCCGGAAAATAATTTCCGGAAACCATTTGAAGCCAAAACAAACGGACCCTTAATGTCTTTTAACTTTATAACAACTAACACAAATTTAGCAAACGCCTACTCAGTTTGGCCATACCTTATCTTCATGGCAATTACTCAACTTAGTCTCTAGCCTATCCAAGACAACTTATCTCAAGAAAGTTCAGAAGGAGTGAGGAAGATCTCATTTGGGCTTACCCAAATACGATTCAACTTATATATTAATCATGGTTTTTAAACCTGGACCGGACCGTACGGTCCAACCGAATTAACCGTGAACCTCTGACAAATACGATTCTTTTAATCTTAAGAATTGTTCTACGCCAAAAAAGCAGGGAACCGTTAGAATCGTGGTCCAACCACATGATTCTGAGAACCGTGATCAAACCGCTTATCACGGTTCCCTACTTCCCTTTGAATCTGAACCTTAAAAAAAATATAAAAAAAAACACACACACACACACACACACACACACAGAAAAACAAGCTTTAAATTATACTCCCTTTAGAGTACATCACGCAGCTCCCTTCAGAGTACTTACACGCTTACAACCATTGTTGAAGGCTGAAGCTTCAACCACCATGAAATGCTATCAGACTTGAGATCGCACAGCCATCTTCCTATTCTTCTTATCTGCCTCACTCGCATTCCCTCTCTGTGTTTTTGACGATGCTGTTTCTTCATTTTCCCTCCAGAGTTTTCTTATTTTTTGGTAAATGGAGTCCTCTTTTTAGCTGTTGTTTCACTGTCAACCACCAACATTTGCTTTACTGTCAACCAATTCTAGGCTCTAGCTTTCGTATTTAACCTTTTTTAAATGGGCGAACATCCTATAGTTTTTTTTTTTTTTTTTTTTAAATTCATAAATGGTGGACTATTCAAATGGGCTTGGGCATAAAAAAAAATGTTTGGGTTGTCAAATGAGCCTGGCCATCGGCAGACAGATTAATTTATCTTTTTACCATTTTATTGGGTCTCATAAAATAAAAATAAAAATGATTGGGTACTCAAATGAGCTTTGTCATGACTTAAGAGCTCTAACAAAATTTATATATATATATATATATATATGTATGTATGTCTATAATTATTTATCTTTATTTTTAGATAAATTTTCAATTTTTACTAATTTAATATATTTATTTATATTTTAAATCATTAATAAATTAATTATGATGTTATCATAGTTTGACCTTGGTCCAACCTCAAAAACCCTGAACCTCTTCCTGTTACGGTTCATTGAACGGTCCGGGTTTCAAAACCATGATATTAATCATATTCCTAGAAGAGAAATGTTATGTTCATGATATTTTCATAATACTATCATAACAAATCCTAAGTGAAAGATTGTTATGGATTGTTATTGGTGGACAAAAAATTAATATCAATGATATATTCAAATTAGAAATAATAACAATTTACCATTTATGATTTGTTGTGAAAATGTAGTGAAATTATTATGAACATAGTAATTCTCTATTCTTAGAATAGTGCAGGCTATTATAGCTGTTATCTTGCATTAATCATGACAACAAAGATTCAGGAAAACATTCATCCATAAAGTGCCATGAATATTGATTATAAACAAAAGGGAAAAACAACAATATAAGTAAGGGTGGCAATTCGTTCACGAGTTAGGTTTGTGTCATGTTGAGGCATGAGTATTCAATTTTATGAGTTGACTCGAACCCGACCTACTTAGTAACGTGTCAATAATTTTCAACCCTAACACGACCTGGTCGAATCAACATGACACATTTAACTAGTTTAATTAACAAATAATGTAAATGTCAATGTAAATGTAAATGACCCATTTAATAACCTGTTTGATTAATAGGTCATACCTAATATGAATAACTTGTTACATATATCAAAATTAAAATACAATTACAACCATAAATATAGTAAGAGTAATGTTACAGGCACAAACTATTTTACAACATTTTTACAAACTGTTAATGTGGCAAATTCTTACTAGTTCTTGAAAGCTTGAAAATGTGTTAAAAACACAAGAATTGTTTAAACCTCTAATTAAAAATTACGGCTAGATTGCTTTTATTCTAACTTATCTAAGTGCAAAAATAAGAGTAAATAAAGCGCAATCAACTGATACTACTCTAGTGCATAAACATGAAAAACAAACAATAAAAGTAAAGTACTCTATAAGCGAAGAGAGATGCAAACACAAGATAACATGGCGATGTGTTATTGAAGAGGAAACCAAAGAACTCAGTGAAAAACCTCTCCGCCGCCTTCCAAGTGGTAAATTGATCCACTAGACAATAAGTTGGGATACATGAATAGCAAGAGACTCTCTAAGTCTAATCTACCCAATGTATCTAAACCTTCCAAGCTCCTACTCTAACAAGACTTCTCGGAACCGTGTCTTGTATAGTTTTTGGATCCTGCAATACACCCGATTACATCCGCCAAGCCTCACTGGCTTTTTTTCCAAAACATTCTTTACACTTTGAAAATGTGTGAGTTATGTTTGAGTACAAATCTCCTCTCAAGATATGACAATGGGAGAAGGAAGGAGAAGAGGCTAGAATGATTTCTCACTAAGGATGAGTAGCTTTCTCTCTAAAGATGGGTGTGTATTGTTGAAAACCTATCTAGGATTTTTCTCTCTAAATGGCTCCTTTACATTTGTGAGTAATGAGGGTATATATAGTATGGATGAATGGTAAGAAAGTTACACTTAAAAGTCCTCCAAGTAGAGAGTTTCGTGGGTATCTCGCGGGAATGCCTTACCCATGATATACTCGAGAAATTGACAGCTTGGCACGATTCTTCAGCTTCCAGTTATGTGTTTCTCACATTCCCTTTTCGTGGGAACCTTTCTCACGAACTTCTTGTAAGCTAGTCGCGAAATGCACTGATATTCATTTAAACTTGAGTCTTCACCAACTTAATACTAAACCCAATACAATAAAATGCCACAAAATACAAGGAACAAAATTAAAGCAATTAAAATACTTTTTTGTCATGGAATAAAGCCAATATAAAACGTAGTTGTAAATCACAAATTTACAATTCTAATCTGAGTTCATCACTAACATCACATTTTTATTTACCAATAATTATTTGAAAAATGTTTAAGCTACATCAACAGTTTGTAAAAATGTTGTAAACTAGTTTATATCTGTAGTATTACTCATATAGTAATAAACATATTATTACAACCATAAATTAAGCAATAAAAAAAATAATAACAAAAGCTAGTAACTGTGAGGGTCCCTTTTTTGGACAAAGTCCAAACCCAAGTAGAAGCAAGGACCTTGGGCTTGTTAGTTGTTGTTTTGAGGGACTAGGCTTGGTTCACTACAACTAAAAGGGCTGACTACAAACTAAGTGGTGTACAGAGTAAGAATCCTACAATACATACATACTAGCAAACAAGAAATATACATATATGTATGGAACGACAATAAACAATAAAGGAGCAACACAATAAAGAAAGACGCAAAATAAACGCCAAGGATCCTTAGAAAAACATGAGATATTTCATTACTTTTCTTAATTGTGTATTACAATGTACTCACTAAGACGTGTTACAAGATTAAAAAAAGTTCAAAAATTACAGACTTAGATGACTCTCTAAGCCCCTAAGACTTGCAAAGTTTGAATCCCTTTGAATTTAAGTATGTTCTATAGTGGCTGTTTTGAGGATACCAGACAATATTTTCCTTTCTTTTACTACTTTCTTTTTGACAGAATTTTCTCAATGATTCTATTCTGATTCACTGTTGTTGAATAACCCTTCACTGTTGGATACTTCCCCCTTTGTAGTATCATCTTAGGGTTCCAAGGTATTACTGATTCCCCCTCCTTTGCTCCCCTAGGTACCAGAGCTAATGTTGTGCCAGCAACTTTGGTGGTTGGTCCCTTCGTTGTTTCTCATAATTTTCTTCTTTTGGTATTTTCTCCCCAAAAAGCCTCTTACTAACTTTTCGTTTTGGAGAGTCCTTAGAGAGCTGACCTCTAATCTCTCTTCCTTCAAGGTTTTCTCACCTTTTCAAACTCAGCCTTTTGACTGCCTTTCCTTTTGTCATTTTTCCAGAGTGAGCTAATTCCATCCCTGCCAGGTTGAAAGTTTTCCCAGCTACTTCTCTTCATGGTTTTTCATTCTAGGTTCCCCGAGGTACCAGCCATTTGTTTATGAATTGTTAGTCTTAAAGCTTTCTGATTCCTTTCTGCATCATTAAGTGGCTGAGAATGACGTATTTGTCCTTTGTTTCTTGTGTTTCTTGGCACTTCTTTTGAGCTGTTTTTAGGTATCCCGGCCCAGTTCTTATCACTAGATTCCCTAATAGTTTTTTGATCTTGGCAGGCTGAGCTTTCTTCTTTCTTCCCTTCGTTTCATGGGCCCTAAGGCCTATCCACTTGTGGGTTTTGGGTTTTAAATCTTTTTTTCCTTATCGTGAGCTAAAGCCTTTTATTTTTTTCTATGGAGTTCAACTTACTATGCTTTTTTGGGCCTTGGTGCAGTATTGTAACTTTTTAGACCTCAACATTTAGCCCCCCGAGTTCATAGGTTGCCTACAACCCACGCGTGAGTAGACTAGAGCCTTTAATTTCCATAGGAATTCCTTTTTCACTATTTAATTAACCTCATGGTCCCTTTTCTTCTTCCTTCAAGGTCCTATCTTTTCCCTTTACTTTCAGGTATCTTGGTTTTCTTTGCATGTTGCACTTTTTTCTTTTTTTTGTAACTCCACCCCTTCGCGCGGAATGTGGTAGTTGAATACTGGAGTGAAAACTTCACACCCACTTCTCACGTTCCCCGTAACTCCCATTAATAACTGTCAATAACTCTCCTCTTTTAAAATTAAATTTTGGCAACTAGTGCGCATATCCACACATCGTCTTCTTCAACTGTTCTTTGCACCATAATTGCAGTCACTTCATATTTTCTTTTCACTTTCTAGAGTCTTCTATTCCAAAGCTTATCTTTTTCTTTCCAATTAGTCCATTTCTCTGTTTTCTTCTTTTGTGTTCTTCATTCCTTTGATTTCCCTACTTCCTAGTACACTTGTTGTTCTATGGCTTCTTCTTCCTCACGAAAAAGGAGGGAGCATACTCCTTGTCCTTCCGAGGGTGAAAGTTCTTCTGGTATACACAAGGCGAGTCACAAGGGGTCATGGAGCGCCCAGCTTTCCCTTTACGGGACCCCTGGTACACCCTCAGCTTGTTTTTTCCTTAGGTGTCTCATGTTGAGGCCTTTTCTTCCCCTCACACTTGGGTGTTCTCCAATCAGTTTGTTTTTGCCAGTTCCACCTAAGTTCCAGATCCAAAAGAGATTTTAGATCTCCAAATTAGTCGAGGATCTCGAGAGGCGGTTCCTATTTTCTTTGACTTCATTCCTGGGAGGATCACCAGTTGGCCCATTTGGGTGGACATGGAACTTTCTGATGGGGAACTTTCCTATTTGTTGGTTGGCCAATTTACAGGAACCTTGAAGGTTTTAGAGACGCTAAGGGCCCCAAACACTTGGTACGTCGTTGGTGCCCTTCTCTTCATACCTTCTTCTTTTCTGTTGGTCAGTTTACTATCACCTTGGAGGATGTGGTCAATAACTTCCCCCTTTCGATATTTGGAAATGAGAATTCTTTCGACTTCAGTCTTTCTGACGAGGATCTTGAAGTGGAAGACAAATTATTTGATCATTTTGGCGAGCGTACTGCTTCTCTTAGTGGGAAACCAGCCAAAATGGGCAAGTAGGTCATGAACCTTTTGTGAGAGAAGGACAAGGCAATTAAGCGAGCTGGGTTCCTAGCGCTCTGGCTCAGTAAGTTCTTATTTAGTGAGTTCCCCGAGTACGGGGTTAAGTTTGTTTTCTTCCCTTTGACAATTAGACTAGCCCAGGGTACTCAGTATCCCCTAGCCCTCATGTTCTTGGGCCATGTTTACTCCTAATTGGATCTGCTTTATGGAGATTTGCTATGTTATCACTTTGTCCCTTCAATGTGCCATTCTTTAGGTATTTATGTGGGACCGTTTTTCTGTTACTTTGGCAAAGTGTAGAAAATTGAAATTTGTAAAAGATAAGTTCTAAGGATCTCCTGATGTGAATAAAGGTCTGTGTGGTAGTTCTACAAACAACCACCCTATCATTTTTTGTTGGGCTAACTTGAAAGGTGGCAGCCTTAATTTGGTTGAGTTCTTTGATCAAGCAGGGCACTTGAGTTGGCGTTCTCCACAGGAGTTCAGTCCCGGGTTCACTTGTGATTCTGTATTGACTTCTTTTCTCAACTCTCCAGGGAATACCTTTAACCTACGTCTTGGTGATGAAGGCAATTTGGCCTACTTGACTTGTATCAGTCCCTCATGACTTCCAGTGCCCTCCTCAAGTGGTCCCAAGTACACCCACTACTCAGCATACTAGGTACTCCGGCAATTTGGCTTTGATCAGGACATCCAACCAGTGTTTAAAGATATATTACCTTCTCTTCCTTCTCTTCATCCGTTCCTAAGAGTTCAGACATTTTCTTATTGGTCGTGGAGGAGTTCTTAGTTTATTGTGCCCGACTCCTAAAGGGGAGTCTTTGCTTCCAGTGGTTTTATTGGTTACTGGAGAAGAGTTCAGAAGTCCTTCTCTGACTACATCAGTTTTGGCAAGATTGGAAGGGTTCCCATTCTTAATATTCTTTTTGCTCCTACCTCTAACGGAAGCCTGTCCTTCCTTACTGCTAGTATTATATCTACTGCCATAAGCAGCAAAACAGGATTTGTGGAGTGACATGCTTCTAGGGGTGGTTAGGTGTGTTATACGCAAGATTTTCTGAAGACTTGGTCAAGGTGTGATCTTATTGTTGGTACCTCTTCTGGTGTGCCAATTAAGAGAGGGGTAGTAAAGGCAATTGATGCTACCACTCCTATAGGCAAAGGTACAGAGAAGAAGATCAAAAAAGAAAAGGTTAAAAGAGCTGAGCTTGAAGAAAGTGCTAAGGGTACTAAGACTAAGAAAAGGAAAACTGTAAGATCCTAGAAACAGTTAGTAATTTCTGAGGAACCCGAGAGAGTGAGCCCCCTTACAATTGGAAAGAAAGTTAGTCATCCCTTAATTCCAAGGAGTTGAGTGAAGACTAAGATAGAGTCTTCTCTCTCTCAGGTTCTTGTGAGTTCTTTAGCTCAAGGTTCTTCAGGGTCCTTTGATTTTATACCCCAGTCCCCCTTAGGACCCTCTAGGTGAACCCGTAGTAAACAAAAGACCATTAGAGAATTTGTAGGGAGAGAGAAGGGCAAGGCCTCTTTCATTCTTCTCTCTTTTATTTTACAGTAATTCATTGTTGTTACTGTGTCTCTTCCTTTTTCTTTCAATTGATGAAGGTTTTTTTTTTTTTTTTTTTGCTGTTCAAACGCAAGTCAGACCCTAAGAGAGGCAAGAGCCAGTCGTCTGGTGATGATGTGGTATGGCCCTCTTCTATTTGTGCCTTTTTCTATTTGCTTCTATTCTTTTCCGGTGCTGTGTACTTATGCGTTTTATGATGTTCTGCCACTTGCTTTTCTTTTCCTTTTGCAGGTGAGGGTACCTCCTCCCACGACTGGTGGGACTCTAATAAAAGAGGTGATTACAGCTCCCTCTGTTGTTCCCCCAAGCGTGAAAGAGGAGCCCCCTAGTGGTGGTGTGACTGAGGAGGTTGGGCAACTAATGCAGGATGTCCAGCCCATTCTGTCTTCTGTTCCCCTGGTTGCTCAAGACCCTGAAACTTCTCAGCCTCCTATTTTCCAAGATCCCCAGCTCATGCAAAGTCTCAGTCCCACCAAAACTGTTTCACTTGAGCCCATGACTAAGCCTGCGTTAAGCAAAAAGTCCTTGGGGGGTGTGTCTTCATCCATTCTAGTAGGTGAGTTTCATCTAACCCTTATAAACATGTTGAATCTTATTTCTTTTATCTTTTCCTTCTGAGAGTTCTCATTTTTCTCTTCCCCTTTTAGGTCAAACTAGTGTTCAATCTGCCCCTGAGGCCATCTCTTCCTTGGAGTTAGAGGACTCTGAAGGTGCGTGCTGTTCACCCTCACTGTACTTCTCCCTTTTCCTTTTTTTTTTTTTCATACTTCTCCCTTTTCCTTTTCCTTCTATGGAAAAGCCCCCAATATCCTTTCCTTCCTTTAGCCATTTTGCCAAAGTTTCATCACCCTTTCTCCAACGTGCTGTGCGTTCTTTCACAGAGTCTTCCAGGAAATTAGAGAGGCATGAGAAGGAAGCTCAACCACAGGAAGCTGATACTAGTTTCCCTTTTAGCTTTCTTTTACTTTCCTACTTTACATTTCTTGCTTTGTTATTTTCCCTTTTGGAATTTCGTCTGCTTTTGTAGGTGCTGATACAGATGTTAAAGGTTCTGAGCTCGTAGCTCCTAAGGTAGTCGTGGGATCTGCTCCTGAAGTCTAGGTTGTTGAATCTCAAGCAGGGACCCCTTAAACCATCTAGAGGGTTGAAAGTTCTCTAATTCTTGTAAGTGGAGATACAATATTGGGGGAGGCTCCAGAGGTGACTATTTCAGATTCTGGCTTAAGGCACCCTGCTTTCCTGGCCCGTTTCGATCTCCTGGAGTTCAACAGCCTCCCTGCAAGCCATTTTCATCGCTTTAGGCCTCCCTTCGATAACTTTCTATGCTTCTGTGCCTGTGGAGGTTCTGCCATTGCTGGAAGGGTTGTTCAAGACCCATGGAGACTTCACTAGTGGGTTCAGGGGAGGTGTATTTCTAGGAAACATTCTGATGGAGCTATTATGTGTTGTGCTGATCTCTTTGAGGGATTCCTTTCTTGACTCCTTAACTAAAGAAAAGCTTTTGGAATGGAGGGGAGTGGTGCAAGACCTCATAGAAGCAAAATTCAATCTGTCATTCTTGCTAGAACATTTGCATTCTCTGGCCCACATGCTATTCCAAAGACAGGCTTCTAGGGATCTAGATGCTGAAATTGCTACTGCTAAGGAGGCTTTAGCTCGTGCTCACAAGGTTTTGCAGGAATTAAAGGTTAAAAGGCAACGGATCCTCTCTTCCTCAACTGTTCCTGCTATTTCACAAACAACTCTTTGCTAGCCGGCCTTATTCCTTAGCTCTTTGCCTTCTTTTTTTTTTTTTTAGCCAGTTCAGATGTATATTTTTTAGACAATTTGGGTTGTATAAGTTCTATCTCCTCCTATTAAACATTATTTCTGACTTTTCCCTCCCCAATTTCCTGCAACAAGGATCTATTATTTATTTATTTATTATTATTATTTTTTGCTTTTCTCCTTTTTTTTTTTTTTTTTTTTTTTGCGCTGACTCCTGGGCCATGGTCCCTACAAGTTTTACTGTAGGTCCTAGATCAGGTACCCTGGTGGTTGTGTTGCTGCATAGGTATTGAATTGGGTATATTGGATGCTTTTTTTTTTTTTTTTTCCCAAGTCCCATGTCATGAACTAGGCAAACCCCTTTTGTCAAGTACTGGGCTTGGTATCCCGGGCACTTATTTCTGCCCTTGGTCCTAGGTCATGTACTTTGAACTAATTGTGGTGTGAGCCTTGGGCCATGTGCCAAGGTTTTTTTTTAGTTGGCCCAAGTACCCCCCAAAATTTGCCCATATTTGGGTTATGTAATGTCTCGCAGTTGTTTATTTTAGTTGTAGCTTAAAGGAAAATAAGAAAAAGAGATTTCATTGAATCAAAGCAAAATTACCATCTAAGGAACACAAAAGGGTTGTCAAAGATAGCAAGAATCACTAAATGTCCTTCTACCATGGGTTCCCACACAAAAAGGTACTTAAACAAAATTCATAACAAAGTAAAGAACGATGAAACAATTAGCAGGTTGGAGAGCTGGCAAACAGGTTTCGATGTACTGGGGTCTTCTCCCTTTTTATGCGTAGTATTGTTTCAGCCACTTCCCATTTATGGGATCTATCAGGACCGTCCCATCTTCTTTTATGAGGTAGTAATACTCACTATCATGAGCTTTTCTGATGATGTAGGGTCCTTCCCATTTTTGGGCAAATTTGGAGGGTCCTGGGAGATTTTTCCTTACATGCTCTGCTGTTCTTAACACCAACTGCCCCTTAGTGAAGGCCCTTGGGTGTATCATCTGTGCATATGCTTTAGCCATCCTCTGCTGGTACATTTGGCTTCTTCTTCTGGCCATTTCTCTTTCTTCCTCTAACCCTCTAAATCCACCAATCTTCTTTCATCATTTGTGTCCTCGGTGCCTTCTTGGTTTCCTTCAAGCACTACTTTTGGCATAGGGACGACTAACTCCACGGGGCTAATGGCTTCTGTCCCATAAATTAGGGAGAATGGTGAAAATCCTGTGGCTATCTTCACAGAGCTCCTGCATGCCCAAAGTACATCTGCCAATTGGTCACTCCATTTTCCCTCATACTCGTGTTTCATTTTTTTAAGGATCTTCAGTATCATCCTGTTAGTGGCTTCAACCTGACCATTTTCTTGTGGGTAGTATGGTATAGACCTTCTATGCTTGATGTAATACGCCTCAGTCAGGTTCTTCATGTTTTTATTTATGAACGGGGTCCCATTGTCATTGATCAATCTCTTGGGATCCCGAACCTTGTAAAGATGTGTTCTCGAATGAAGTTTGCCATAACTGCTCTAGTGGCTTTTTTCAAGGGGATAGCTTCTACCCATTTTGTAAAGTATTTAGTGGCTGCCAGGATCCATATGTAACCATTGGAAAGAGGGTTTATAGTCCTTATAAGATAAAGCCCCTAAGTGTGTAAAGACCACGGTGTTGTCATATCTTGTAGCACATTTGGATGAGTGTGAATTACATCTCCAAGTACTTGGCATGCATGGCACATTTTAAGCAGCTCCTCGGAGTCCTTTTTCATTGTTGGCCAATAGTACCCCAATAGTAACAACTGCTTGTAGAGTCTTCTTTTCCCTGGGTGACTTCCATAGTCGCCGAAATGGACTTTCCTAACTACTTCTCTGGCTTCTCTTGGCCCTAGGCATCTTAAGGGATCCCCGTTATATCCCTTTTTGAATAGGATCTCGTTCTATAAGAAATATTTGACTATAAGTTTCTTGAGCTGGTGAGCTAATGTCTTGTCAGTTGATCGGATCCCTTGAGCCAAGTATTCCATAAATGGAGTCCTCTTATCTTCCATAACAAATACAGCATAGCTTTCTTCCTTGTTTACTAAAAGTTGACATCTTTGACATTTCTCTTATACAGTTGCAGCCTCTTTTTTCTGCAACCCTACAGACCTGACTATGTAGTTCTTCCAATCTCAGCTTTCTTTCTTTCTCGTTGATATATCTGGATAGGATCCCTATGGGCAGCCTCTTGTATAGCTCTACTTTTATCAAAGTGTAATCCTTCAGCTCCTTAATACTTCCTCTATGTTCTGCCTATTTTATTTTTTCTTTAACCTTATTCCTCCAATCCTGCTGCTCTGGGTTCTTTAGGGAACATCTTTTTAAGGATCCCTATGATGGAATGTTCCTACTTACTTACTCTTATTAAAGTGTCTCTTTCTTTAAATGATACTTGCGATCCCAGGGTGGCTAGTGCATCAACGAACCTGTTCTCACTTTTTTGGGTGTACTCTACACTAAAGGTCTGAAATTCCTGCTCTAGCCGTTGTGCCCAAGTCCTGTAGGCTGCCAAACTCTGCTCTCTTAGTGCAAAGTCACCCTTCACCTAAGAGACTACAAGATTGGAGTCTCTTAAAACCCTCATACGTTTTAGTCCTATGTTGAGTGCTATGGTCAACCCAGTCAAGTATGCCTCATACTCAGTGGCATTGTTTGAATAGGAAAACCCAAGCTTGAAAGATAAGGGCATAGTGTCCCCTTATTCGCAACTTAGTACAATTCCTAGTCCATTTGAGGTTGTCGTTATTGACCCATCAAATCTCATTGTCCACTTCTTTCTTGGGAGCTCTACCACTGCCACCTCCTCGGGGATCTCCTCGCTTAGTGAACATTCTTCTTTCCCTAAGAACTAGGCTAGCAGATTTGCTATGGCTTTACTTTTGACAGCCTTGGAGGTCCTGAGACTGATGTCATATTGAGAGAGAAGGACTAGCCACTATACTATCCTTCTTGTTAGGAGAGGCTGATGAGAGAGTGCTTTTATGGGATGTGACTTAGTCACCAAAAGGATCTAGTGGCTTGAGAAATATCATTTTAGCCTTTGGGATGCGTAGATAACCACTAGACATGCCTGGGTTATTCCAGCTTCTTGACTTCTTGAGTTATTTGAGCTTTTACATTAGTGTGAAAGACCCTGACTGGCTAAACTACTAGCTTGATTCCTGGGTTTATGTTGAGAGAATGGACCACTAGTCCTGGATCCAGACCAGACATCTCATCATAGGTCCATACGAACACGTTCACATATTTCTTAAGTAAGGCCACTAATTGCTCATTCTATTTGTGCTTTCTTAACTGGGTCCTTTAGGATTTCTTCTTGAGCCATCATACAATCTGGTGGTCTGGGACCCTCTTGCATGATGTATTCAAGCCCCGCGCACCTTCATAAACGATAAATTAACCTTTCTCCAACTTCTCGTACTGCCACGCATTCCTGGGATCCTGAGGAGCTAGGCTTCCTCTTTTATCTTTTTTGTCCAGGAGGTTTCTCAGGTCACAGGTACCCCCTCCTTCTTCTTCTTCCAAGATAGGTGCTCCTGGAGTCCTCGGCGTGAGGCTTTCATCATCTGGTTCCAACTTATTGTAAAACATTGTTTCCACAAAGTTCACTTCTCCTTGGCTAAAAAGGTTATAGTTGGCAGGGATCCTTATGGGCCTCCTGTTCAATCTTCCTTTAACATATTGATGGTACGTGGAAGGAATAAGGCAATGCATATGGAGCCATGGGCATCCCAACAACACATAGTAAGAAACTTTTGAGTTGATCACATGAAATCTGGTCAGGGCTACTATTGGGCCTATCCTTTAGGCTAGCTGTACATGTCTCTTAGTTGATTCTGCTGATATTCTAAATTCTGTTATCTCCATGGGAGCCTCTAGGATCCTTCTGCTAGTTAAACCCATGACTTCCAGGTGCTCAGGGTTATAAAGTTAAGTGATGCCCTATATCTACTAATGCTTTTCTAACTTAGACACCGTTTATGGTGGTTATCAGATAAAGGGGTCTACAGTGGTCTAGATGCTCAACTTCCATGTCCTCATCAGTGAAGGTTATTGCATTGGTTGTCTCCAAGTAAGCTCGACTAGCATGGGATTCTGCTGCAAAACATTCCATCCCTGAATCTGCTGCTATACTCATAAGGGATTTTATGGTCACTCTTCTTGCTTCTGGCCCAAATCCTAACTGGTTGAATAACGATTTGAACTTAGGGTTCTTCTGAAGGGTCCTGACTGTGCTTGGATGGAAGGATCCTTCAGGTTCTTCTGCTTCCGCTAAGTTCCTATGGATCACAACAGCCACCACTCCCTTTCCCTTGTGATTGGGTAGAGGGTTCCTTTGCACTTCAGGTTCCTTTTGAGTGAGGTTCAGGGTTCCCTCCCTAAGCTTCTTGTGGAAAAGCCTACGGAGAGTCTAACAGTCCTTGGTACCTTGGTAGAGTACTTGACATAGTTATGAATCTTGCAAAACAAGAGATTCTTCCTTTCTTCTCAGTTGATGGCCTGGACACAGTAAATGGCCTAACAATTCCATCCCCAATTCATTTATCCAAATCATTATTCAATTCCTTTGCAGTACATGGGATCATGGGTGGTTCCTCGGCCATTTTTCCTTAAGGCCTCTTCCTTTTTTCTCCAACTGATGCTGTCATGGCCTGGGGTACTAGCACCTTCTTTATTCTCATAGTCTATGTTGTCCTTCTAGTTCTTTGCAGTAGGTCAGCAAATTAGGTTATACATAGATTTTTGAGGTTAAGCATGTAATCAAAGAGCATGTTAGATATGCAGGTCTCCACAAACTCTTTTCTTTATGGTCTCCATAACAGTTTAGAGAAACGTCCTCGAACCTCTTGATGAATTGGACAAGATCTTCTCCAAGCCTTTGGCTCACCATCAGAAGGCTTTGGAAGGTGACCTTGTCCTTACTTGGATAGTACTTTGCACAGAACCTCTCCATCATTTCGTACAGGTCTTAATGGACCCAGGCCTCAGGATGGTGTACCATGTATATGCTCTGTCCACTAAGGACTTAGAAAACTCCCTTAGACACAGTTCATTGTCTCCTGCGTAAGGGCCCATAGTGTGAATAAACCTACTCACGTGTTCCACAACACTTCTATTTCTTCCATCAAAAGGATGGAACTTTGGGGGTTCATATCCTTTGGGATATGGCTTACCAAGGAGCTCTGGCGAAAATGGGGGATCCCGTGAAAATTGCTTGGGGATCCTCGAGAGTTTTTCCATTTCCTGTTCTAGTAGGGCATTAACATCTGCTAGTGTGAGGTACTAGGGGTTGACTCCCCTCCAACCGCTAACCCTCCCTCTGGTTGGGCTCTATCCTGGTTGACCAAAGGGGGGACGTTATCCCTGATTTCCTAGGTCCTGCACTCTTTGAGGAGGCAAATCTCTTACTGCAAATCTTTCAATATTTCTACCATTCGAGCCACAGGGTCTGGCTCCAATCCTACGTGCTTCTGTCCTGATACGACCTCTTGTTTTACCAAAGGTACCTCGTTCCTTTGTCTGAAGGCCATTTTATTTTCTCCTACGGGCTCAGAGGCCGCAGGTAGCGCATTGGTACCTTTGCTGTTCCTTGGTCTTGGAGCCATGCTCTGCGAATAGACTGCTTCTTCCCTCTCCTTTACCCAGTCCCCCGCGGAGTCGCCAAAATGTGAGGGTCCCTTTTTTGGACAAAGTCCGGGCCCAAGTAGAAGCAAGGACCCTAGGTTTGTTAGTTGTTGTTTTGAGGGACTGGGTTTGGTTCATCGTAACTAAATGGACTGATTACAAACCAAGTGGTGTATAGAGCAAGAATCCTACAGTACATATATACTAGCAAACAAGAAATATACATATATGTATGGAATGGCAAGAAACAGAAAAGGAGTAACACAATAAAGAAAGATGCAAAATAAACGCCAAGGATCCATAGAACAATATGAGATATTTCATTACTTTTCTTAATTGTGTATTACAATGTGCTCACTAAGACGTGTTATAAAGTTTAAATAAGCTCAAAAATTACAGACTTAGATGGCTCTCTAAGCCCCTAAGACTTGCAAAGTTTGAATCTGTTTGAATCCAAGTATGTTCTATAGTGGCTGTTTTGAGGATACCGGGCGATATTTTCTTTTCTTTTACTACTTTCTTTGAGTTTTTGATAGAGTTTTCTCAATAATTCTATTCTGATTCACTGTTGCTGAATGCCTCTTCACTGTTGGATGCTTCCCCTTTTATAATGTCATCATAAGGTTCCGAGGTACCACTGATTCCCCCTCCTTTGCTCCTCTAGGTACCAAAGCCAATATTGTGCCAGCAACTTTGGTGGCTAGTTCCTTTCTTGTTTCTCATAATTTTCTTCTTTTGGTGTTTTCTCCCCAAAGAACCTCTTGCTGACTTTCCATTCTGTGGCGTCTCTAGAGAGCTGACCTCTGATCTCTCTTCCTTCAAGGTTTTCTCACCTTTTCAGACTCAGCTTTTTGGCTGCCTTTCCATTTGTCATTTTTCCAGAGTGAACCGATTCCATCCTTGCCAGGTTGAAAGTTTTCCCAGCTACTTCCCTTCATGATTCTTGATTCTAGGTTCCCCGAGTTACCAACCATTTGTTCATGAAATGTTAGTCTCCAAGCTTTCTGATTCCTTTCTACATCATTGGATGGCTGATAAGGACATATCTGTCCTTTGTTTCTTTTGTTTCTTGGCACTTATTTTAAGTTGTCTTAATCTCATTCTATCTTTGCTGCACGTCTTGAGGACCCTGAGCTCCTTGCAGTCCCTGGGTATCCCAACTCAGTTTTTATCACTGGATTCCCTGGTAGTTTTTTGATCTTGGCGAGCTGAACTTTCTTCTTTCTTCCCTTCGTTTCATGGGCCCTAAGGCCTATCCATTCGTGGGTTTTGGGTTTTAAATCTTTTTTACCTTATTGTGAGCTCAAGCCTTTTATTTTTTCTATGGAGTTCAACTTACTGTGCCATTTTGGGCCTTGGTGCAGTATTGTAACTTTTTAGACCTCGACAATAACTTTATAAGTTAAATCAATCAAACGAGTTCGTATGTTGAATACGAACACAACTTGTTTATTAAACGGGTCAGCCGTATCAACCCGAATATGACCCAAACCCATTTAGCCTCAACCCATGACGTATTTATAAACAGGTTAATCATGTCGGGTTCATGGGTTGTGTCAGATTTTATTGCCCCCAATATAAGCATATCTTTGACTTACCAAAGAATAATCTCTATAAAAAAAAAAAAAATCATTAATTCTAGCCGATCAATAGCAAGCATCACAATGGTATTCTTTGATAATATTTTTTGTAGGTTACAATATTTTGGAATAGTAAAAAAAAAAATAAAAATGAGCCATTCAAATGTCAAGAATTAAAATAAAACTTGATCCAAATTTTAGGGGCAATAATATATTTTCACCATGATTTTAACGAGTTAAATTAAGTGTTGTATTATATTATATTGTAGAAATGCTACAGATCCTAAAATACTATGAGGCTGTTTGGATGACCAATTCTCATGACTCAATTCTCAGTTTTCATAACTCAATTCTCAAAAATAGTGGGACCCATAGCAAAATACTCGTTTGCCTACACCGATACTCTATTTCCATAACTCTGTTTCCAATACTCAATTCTCTACATTTTGAGTTATGAGTTATAGAAACTGAAAACAACTTTTGGCTGTTTTCAGTTTTCAATTCTCAATTTTCAATGGCAAAATTGTAAATACCGTTACAAACCCGGTCCCACAGTCAGAATTTGCTCCCTCTTTATCTTTTTTTCTCTTTTTTTTATCTTTTCTTTTTGTCTTTCACAGATAGACTTGCTCTTCTTCTTCTTACTTTCTGGGTTTCTTTTCTATTCTCCTTTCTTTTCTTTTTTTCTTTTCTTTTCTTTTCACGTTGGTTTATGGGTTTGTTTTTTGTTTTTTTTTTTTTTTTTTTTTTTTCCTAGGTTCGGTCTCCCCGGTGTTCATCCTCTTTCTTTTTTTTCTTTTTTCTTTTTTTCCTTTTCCTGGGTTCGATCTCCTCGGTGTTCATCCTTTTTTTTTTTTTTTCCTTTTCCTGGGTTCGATCTCCCCGGTGTTCATCCTTTTTTTTTTTTTTTCCTTTTCCTGGGTTCGGTCTCAACTGTGTTCATCCTTTTTTTTTTTCCTTTTCCTTTTCCTGGGTTCGGTCTCCCCAGTGTTCATCCTTTTTTTTTGTTTTTTCCTTTTCCTGGGTTCGGTGATCTGGGTATTTTTTTTCTTCCTTTCTTCTTTCACTGGTTCGGGTTTGGGGGTACTGAGAAAAAAAAAAAGAGAAAGCTGCGCCAGTGACATAGCTGGGGCCCACGAATAGTGTGAAAAAATTTGAGTGATGGCATGAAAAAGATGGAGCCAAACGGGTATTAATTTTAGAGTGATGGGTGATGAGTAATGAAAAATGAGAAATGAGTGATGAGTGATGAGTGATGAAAATTGAGTGACGGAAATTGAGTGACCAAAAAAAGGTGGCCAAACAGCCTCTAAGCTTCTATTCTTTTTTATTACGTAAATATATATTCGACATATATTAGACTCATGTACATCTAAGTTATTTATATAAGAGTAATGTAAGGGATACACTTGTTTTCGCTGAGTTTATAAGAAGTTTCTAAAAAAAAAGGTTGTGATTTGTACAATATTATTTTTATTTTGCACCAATTGTAACAGATTACATCAACAGTTATGAAAAACTTTATGTTCCCAAACATATGTTAAATCAAATCAATAACTTCTTCCATATAAAAAAAATTAAAAAAAGAAAAAAGAAAAACACTTTCTCCTCTTTATGTTAAAGGTAGTTCACAATTTCCATCTATATTTGAACAACCAGTTTTTCCTCTATGTTTGAGAAATCAGCAAATACTCAATGCATTACTTTCTTAATTAAATCCAATAGAATCTTTTGAAGAAATTATTAGCTGTATACCACAACAATGAAAAAAAAATTGAGAATTGCATTGTCGTTTTCATTCATTGTATTTATAATTATTGTGGTTCCATTGGATTTAACTGGAAAAAAAAAATTATTGGATTGGTTTTTCTCATAAGTTTAGGAACATCAAAATTTTGACCAATCTCACGTGCAACAAAAATTTAGTCTCTAGTGTGTTACCAATCCCTCTCCTCACTAAGTAGGAGTTTTAGAGAATATGATGCTGACAACAGAGGAAGAAGAAGTAATATTAATTTTCAATGAAGGCAGGAAGGAAGAAATAGAGAGTTGCTCTCAAAGTTTGATCGGAAAATTTCCCACATGCAAATTGTTTAATAAGAGGGCAGCCTAGAATACACTAAAACGAGACTGGGGTCTTAAAGATAGAGTGCAGATAGTTGAAGTCGGTTCAAATCTTTTTCACTTTAAGCTCAAAACATATTTTGATTTAGAACGGGTGCTTAAAGGTGGTCCTTGGTCTTTTGATAAGCAGGTGTTAATGCTTCGTCGCTGGGAAACTGGGATGACTATAAGGAATGTGAATTTTCGGTCAATCCCTATTTGGATTCAGTTTTGTGGGGGCCTCATTTGATATGGTCTCCTCTAAAGTAGCGGTGGAAGTGGGTAGTCAACTAGGAAGAGTTGAAGAGGTGGAGAAGCAACAGAAGCAAGATACTCAGAATTTCTTCATGAGAGAAAGGTTGCTATCCCTATCTCAAAACCTATTAGAAGGGGAGGCTTTTTAGCGGGTACTAATGGCTAGAGGTTACGTTTAAATATGAGAGGCTGTCGATGTTTTGTCACTTTTATGGGTTATTAGGTCACGATATTTGGCATTGTACCTAGCATTTTGCAATGCAAAAAAATGGTGCAGAGGTTATTTGCGAGTACGGGGATTGGTTGAGAGCTACTAGAGGACGTCCTCGATCTCCTCCCAAACTTGATTCATGCACTTCTATACCGCCATACAGCAGTAAGGTGGTGGTGGAAGGGCTTGAGTATATTGGTACACGGATTGAAACGGTGGTGGAGGATGAGCAACCTACAGAACGTGACAATCATGGGGATGTTAGCAATGAAAAATTTGTAACTGCCACAGATTTTGTGGAGATCACAACCAACAATTCAGGAGTTTCTAAGACAATTAAGGACGATGTGGGTTTGAGCTCGGCGGTTATTATCAAAGAAAATTCAAATTCAAAATTGGAGAATTGCTTAGAGCTAGATGGTCTTAATCACGTGAAAAGTTTAAAAAGTGATAGTGGACCTCAGGTTTTAAAACCAAATTCCAAATGGAATAGGTTTATCCGTATGGAATGCAGCATGGGGGATCAAGTAAGAATGAATCCATGCCAATTTTGGGGAAAAAGGACATTCAACATATGGATGTAGAGTTGGAGGCTGGATTAGTGAAAGAATAAGAAAAACAAGGTAGAATGCAAATGCAGGATGTTTATTAGAATGACAAAATGGTGAGGGTATTGGATCACCCTTGCTGAGCACAATGAGGCTATCAAGTTGGAACTGCTAAGGGCTTGGGAACCCTTGGACAGTTCAAAGTCTTCATAAGCTGGTGAGGGATCAAGCTCTCACAGTGTGTTTTTAATGGAAATAAGATTGGATAGAGATAGGTTTGATAGACATTGCAGAGAATTACACTTTACAAACAAGCTAATTATTAAAAGCTAGATTCAAGGGGAGGTATAGCATTGATTTGGAAATCAGAAGTGGCTTTGTATGTCATTAACTCTACTAAGAATCATGTTTTAGCAAAGGTAGTGGAAGATGATGGGTTTGAGTGGTTTTTAAGTTGTTTTTATGGATGGCCTAAGGTGACTTAGAAACATCAATCTTGGGCACTATTGAGACATCTCTCTTCTTTTGTTACCGGGCCATGGTGTTGTATTGGAGGTTTCAATGCATTTTTTCATGCTTTTGAAAAACAAAGCAAATATCGACCTCTGTATAAATAGATGGAAGAGTTTCGAATGGAACTGGATTCTTGCAATTTGGTGGACTTGAGATTTAAAGGATAATCTTTCACGTAGAACAACAAGCAACTTGGTCTAGCTAATACAAGGGAACGATTAGATCGGGCTGTAGCAAATCCAGATTGGAGAGATAAGTTTTTAGCTAGCATTGTGACTCACCTATTCTCACATGCCTCGAATCATCTCCCATTAATCTTGCACTCTAGAACAGATAGGGGAAACATAGTTAAAGGCAGTCAAGGATTCAAATTCAAAGAGTCTTGGTTATTGTGGGAAGATTGTGAAACAGTTATTAGAGAGTCTTGGGCTAAATATAAGGAGGCAATTTTAGAGCTAGGTAATATTAAACTCAAGATTACGGGCTGTGGGGAGGAACCAAATGCTTGGAGAGCTTCTAAGACTCATCTTGATACCAATGAAATCAAAAGACTCTAGGCTCGAGTCGAGTTTCTAAATGATTCAGATTATTCAGAAGAATAAAGTTGAATTTTTGGTAGCAAGTAAGAAGTTGGATGAACTTCTACGCAAGCAAGAAATATATTGGGCCCAGCGTTCTCGGCTTCCATGGTTGAAGCATGGAGACAAGAACACAAAGATATTTCATTCAAAGGCTTCCAAAAGGCGATGAAGGAAACTCATTTAGGGGATTAAGAATTAGTAAAATGTGATGGTCGAAGAAGTTGATGATATTATTGGAGTGGTGACTGATTATTTTAAGGAAATTTTCACCTCAAGTACGTGTGATTAGATGGAAGAATGTTTAAATATAGTGGTTCACAAAGTTACCCCATATATGCAAGAGGCTTTGTCCAGTGACTAGTGTTGAAGAAATAAAAGCAGCGTTGTTCCATATGGGACCAATGAAGGCTTTTGGACCTGATGGTATGAATGTTCTCTTTTATAAAAATTTTTGGCATATTATGGGTGATGATGTGACCAATGCAATTTTAGATTTTTTGAATTCTAGTAATATGGTGCCTAAGATTAATTATACTTATATTGTTCTTATCCCTAAAATTAAGTTGCCACAAAAAATTTCAGATTTTAAATCCATTAACCTTTGTAACGTCATCTACAAAATCATATCCAAAATTTTGGCTAATAAACTGAAGCAGATTCTCCCCCAGTTGATATCTCCAACTCAAAGTGCTTTTGTCATGGGCAGCCTTATAACAAATAATGTATTAGTGGCATATGAGAGTCTGCAAGCTATGCATTGTAGAAAAAAAGGAAAAAAAAAGGGGCACTTGCATTGAAGCTAGATATTAGCAAAGCTTATGACAGGGTTGAATGACATTTTCTCAAGGGTAGAATGAACAAGATGGGTTTTCCAGTAGTGTGGATTGATCGGGTCATGAGTTGTGTTACTACACCCTCTTGTTCAGTTTGTATTAAAGGTAAAGCTTTTACTAACATACTTTCATCTAGGGGGCTTCATCAAGGAGACCCCCTATCGCCTTATTTATTTATTTTATGTGCAAAATGTTTCACGTCTTTGTTAGCAAAAGCCGAGGAGAATGGGCAACTCCATGGTATTTCCATATCTAGGAGAGCTCCTAGTATCTCCCATTTATTATTTGTTAATGACTCTCTGCTTTTTTGCCAAGCTAATCAACAAGAAGCCCAAGTCATTAATGATACTTTGCAGCTATATGCGGCGGCTTCAGGCCAATGTATCAATTTCAAGAAGTCTTCAATTTTCTTTTATGGCAATACAGTAATTGGGCAGAAAAATTTGATAAAGAATATCTTGGGAGTTAAAGAGGTGGACCAGATTAAAACCTACCTGGGGCTTCCTACATTAGTTGGAAGGTTAAAATACCAAACCTTCTCTTTTCTTAAGGAAAGAGTTTGGAAAAAAATCCAAGGATGGAAAGGAAAATTACTATCTAGTGCTGGAAAAGAAGTGTTGATAAAAACAGTGGCCAAATCCATTCCTATATACACAATGGGTGTTTTTCAACTACCGATTAAGCTTTGTGATGAACTTAACTCTGTGTGCAAGATTTTGGTGGGGGCAAATTGGTGAAGAGAGGAAGATTTACTAGAAAAGCTGGGATATGTTGACTAAATCTAAAAAGGAGGGTAGAATGGGATATCGAGATTTGAGGAGTTTCATTCTAGCTATGTTGGCAAAACAAGGTTGGAAACTTTTACAAGAGGATGAGTCCCTTATTTATAGGTGTTTTAAATCAAAATATTTCCCAAGGTGTAATTTTTTTAGAAGCCTCATACATCCCAAATAGCTCTTTTGTGTGGAAAAACTTAATGGCAACGTAACCAATTCTGAGGAAAGGGTGCTGCTGGAGGGTGGGAAATGACTCAACAATTTGATTTATGCAGGACAAGTGGATCCTGAATCATCCAACAAATATGGTAATTCATCCACCAACACAAGAGGAATGGGAGTGGAGAGTGTCGAATCTAATTGATTGGAGAATTTATTGGTGGGATCGTGATTTGATTGAATTTAATTTTCACTGGACTGATGAAGAAGCAATTCTTCGAATTTCTCTAAGCAAAAGATATGTTTGTGACTCAGTCTTGTGGATGTATAATAAGAATGGGGCTTACTCGGTGAAGTCAGGCTATCACATAGCTAGATTGATTTCCAAGGAAGATAATGGGATGGTAGAGAGCTTGGAACCAATGGTAGGTGGTCAGGTTTGGGGAAAATTGTGGAAGCTTCATGTGCCAAGGAAGATAAAAATATTTGGTTGGAGAGCATGCCAAGATATCTTGCTAACACGACAGAATTTGGTTAAACGAAGGGTAATAGAAAATGGGATTTCGCAGTATATGTAAACAAGCTTCTGAATCAGTTGTTCATGGATTGTGGGAATGTGGTGTGGCTTAGGATGTCTGGGTTGGATGTCCAATTTGAATTCAGAAGTGTGTCAGTGGTCAAGAAGATATATTGCAACCATTTATAGCTATGTTGAACAAGTTGTCCATGGAGGAGTTTGAACTTTTTTTAGTCTAATGTTGGCTAATTTGGAACCAAAGAAATACAGTTGTCCATGGAGGTAAGGTACAGGACCCAAAGGTGTTGACATGTCAGAAAGCAATGGAATTTGTGGTGGATGCAGGCTTCTTAGAGATTATCCTTAAGGGAGATAATGTAAATGTCATGAAAGCAATTTCATCCATAGCTATCAATCTGTCTCAGTTGGGACTAATATATGAAGACATTCAATGTTTAGCTGCAGGTCTTAGGAGCTTCTTTGCTAGTTGTGTTTGTCGTAGTGCAAACTCTGTAGCCCATTCTCTAGCTCGCTATGCTTGCCACATAGATGATAATGTTGTATAGCTGGAACAATCACCACAACCTGCCTTATTAGAGCATCTCCAGGAGCATAGCTATCTGGGCATATTAGTTATAATTTGGAGAAGTTGTGTACTGTGGATGCTCCAGCGGCTTCTCCATACTTCATTTTTTTTTTTGGCTTATGAACAGTAGCCCATCAAGTCTGATGGGCTACTGTTCATTCTTCAAATATATATTTTCTATTATAATAATGATGTGTTGTATAAAAAAAATGTTGGAAGATGTGTAATTGTTAAAAAATAAATAAATAATGAATGAAAAAATAATATTTAAATGAGATAGAGAATAGGATAGAGAATCTGTTGGAAGTGTATTTGAAAAAGTGAGTAGGCAAAAGTTAAATGTCACTGTTCATGAGCCAAACAGTACAAAAATTTGGCTAATCTGCTGGAGATGCTCTTAGAGGCATTGTATTTGGATTCAAGTTCTTCAAATATTGCATGAATGATGTTTGTTTTGACCAATGCCCGTGGACAACATCCGAAAACCAACGTGGGCCAAAAACAAGACAAAGCTCAGGCCCATTACCATTATGGTCTCATTTAAAAAGGAAAAATAAGCCCAATCTAAACCCAAAAAAAAGCCTTAAACCGGGATTTTTAAGAAAATAACTACAAAACCCAAACAATTTTATTAGTTAGCCAACGTTTCAAACATATTGCATTTCTAACAATTCGACTTCAGAGGAGTCGATTTCACTGTTCATAGAACCTATTTTTACGGATTTGTAATACATAGAAATCGACTCCAGTGGAGTCGTTTTCTATACAAAGAAAACGACTTCAGAGAAGTCGTTTTCTATGTATAGAAAACGACTTCAGAGAAGTCGTCTTCCTTGTATAGAAGACGACTTCGGAGAAGTCGTTTTCTTTGTATAGAAGACGACTTCTCTGAAGTCATCTTCATAGAAACCCAGACCTGCAAATCCAAAAAAAAACGCCCAGACCTGCAAATCCAAAACTCAGGCGACCAATCAATCCAAAAAAAAAACGAAACCCAAACCCACGAATGACAAATCTGGTCTGATCTGATACTCGAAATGGAGTCGTCGAACGGACCTGACTCGGGGTTCGGCGCCTAGGTTCGTCGGGGTCTGGTGAAATCGGCGCCTGGGTTCGTCGATGCCTGCTTGCTGGTCGGTGTTTGGGTTCGTCGGCACCTGGGTTCTTCGTGCTTCGCCTGGGTTTGCTGGGTTCGCTCGTTGGTGTTGCTGGTTGGTGTTCGTCGGCGCCTGGGTCCTTCGTGCTTCGCCTGGGTTCGTTTGCTTCTGTTCTGTGACAACACAACTGAAGCTTAAGTGTGTGGCATTGGGTTTTTGGGCAAATCGACTCCAGCGGAGTCGTTTTCAATGTATTGAAAACGACTCCACTGGAGTCGATTTCTATGTATTAAAAATACGTACAAAGGTTTTATGAACAGTGAAATCGACTCCTCTGAAGTCGAATTGTTAGAAATGCAATATGTTTGAAACGTTGCCTAACTAATAAAATTGTTTGGGTTTTGTAGTTAATTTCTTAAAAAAAACCCCCTTAAACCAAGCCCAAATATCCTTCTCTAAAATAACAAAAAGCCCAAAGTTAACAAATTACCAAAACACCCCGCTGAAACCATACAATGACCGACAGGCGGTTCCTTTCGCCTTTCCTTGTTAAAAGGATCACACGCTCACACAAACACAATACACACCGAACGAAAACCTCAAAAAATTTCCTTCTCCTTCTCCTTCAATGGCGTCCTCAGAATCCGTGGACGATAGCTTCCGAGCCCGAGTCGAAAAGGTGTTCGGATCCCTCGCATCCTCGAAATCATCGCCGTGGTCACTCACCGACGGCGAGGTCGAGCGACGAGAATGGAGGCGAGATAGTAACGACACACGCGATCGCGACGACACGCCGTGCTCATCGGCGTTCGACGAGTGCTTTAAGAAAGACCAAAGAGCTTCGCGAAGAAAGCTTCGTAGAGAGCTCGATGACCAAAACGACGACGAGGATGAACAGTCCGATCGGTCGTTTGGAGGCGGAGATGCTGATATAGACGAATGGGAAATCAGATCTTCGATCGGCTTGGACCCCACTCTCGACCGCGAGGTTTGTTTCTTTTCATTTTGCATAATTTTGATCTTAATTTTTTTTTTTTTTTTGGGTATAAAGGATATCAATAAAAAAAAAATAATAATAATGTTAAGCGTCTCAAGGGTCACTCGTATTGTGGAAACTAGTTATAAAATAGGGTAATAATAATGATATTTCTCGAATAGCTATTTAATTTGATGGTTTTTAAGTAGGACAAGACGTTGAAACTTCAAACAAAGCAGGAAGCGATTGGTCTTTACATAGTATTGCAACTCTTTTGAGTGTTGAATATGCCTAAGTGACCATGAGCTTTGACTCAAATGGCACTTTCTCCTCTGCGAGAATGAGTGGGGTTCAAAAGTTACTTGTAACTTACCAATCATATATGCCCAAGTAATGAGTTAAGGATTAAACAACAACAACAATTATAATGAGCGAAAAATTGTAGTTGGAGGGAAATTTTGACAATATATCAATTAATTAATAAATATCATACCCGAATCTGTGCTCATGGGCATGAGCATAAACTGCTTAGTCCGTCAGAGGTGAATGCCGTTGGATTACCTGGCAACTAGTTATGGTGGGTGGGGGTCTATACTCTTGGGCATGAGCATATATACTCTGCTTAGCTTGTTAGGGGTGAACGCCCTTGGATTATATGGCAGCTGGTTTTAGCAGGTGGGGGTCAGTTTTCTATAGGTTTTACTGGTTAGAACCGAGTCCAAAGGGCTATTCTTTAGAAAGCTTCCTTATGTTAAAAAAAAAAAAAAAAACCCGAATCTGTTGAATATGGGGATGCCCTATGGTTTTTTTTTTTTACATGAGCAATGTACTTGTATGGGGTGGCATGGATGCTGTAGGGGGGGAAGAGCCGTAGATGTCATCAATGTTGTCAAAGCATACTGATAAGAGCGTCTATATGTAAGTTGAAAATAGTACTATCATGGGCTCTTTGTATTTCTTTTACTTGTTCTTTTTCTGGTGGAGGCTTACTCTTTTTGTTTTGCTTATTTGATTGGAACTGGTTGCAGGAAGAGGAAGATGAGTTTGACAAAGTGGCTACAGGTAGAGAAAATGTGGGTGATCGTTTGTTTATGGGAGATGTTTCTGATCATGGGTCTTATTTGAACTCTCACAATGTGCTTACCAATTCATTACATGGTACTAGTACTGCAAAGGATCCACGTGCCAATCACCTGGCTGCAAAAATTAGGCTAAAAGAAGATGAAGATGAAGCTGAAGGTGAAAAGTACAATTCTGGTGGTGCTCATGACTCAGAAGTTAAGGGGCAGCATGTAGAAACATCTGAAGATTGTAAGCAACTGAGATCCATATTGAAGAGGAAGGACAATAATGCTGTTTTTAAGCCACAAAAACGTGTCAGGTTTGACCCTAGTGTTGGAAGTGTTTTTGAAGAAGAAGAAAAGACTATGGCTGCCTCCTTGATGGAGCCTACAGGTTCAGATGATGGAACTCTGGAAGGCCAAAATGCTTCTGGGTTACCGGATTATTTACTAAATCCTTCCAAGTATACACGTTATAGTTTTGATTCAACGAGTGAATTTGATGAAGAATCTAATGCTCAAGCATATATGGACTTCATTAATCTTGTAAATAAATCAAAGCCTCCAGAGTCAAAGTTAGAGCCAGCTGATACTTCAGTTGATCTGTCAAAGCCTGTGATCTTTATTCCAAAGAAAAAGACTAGTGATGCCAAAGCAGTAAGTGATAGTGGTGTGTTAAATCAAAACATGGAAGAAGATCGTAAGCAGTTCTTGCATCGAGCAGGCTTTCTTGTAGGAATTGCGGCTGGGGAAGCCCAACATGAAGTTAGTGCAATGGAGGAGGACGAATCACAAACAAATGCACCAGACGGAAGTGCTGGTTTTCAAAAATCTGGTCGGAGGTATAGGACAAAGTCAAGGTCAGATGATGACGATTCTTGATGTTCTCTGAAGTTTCAGACAGGCTGGCTTGAGCGATGGTTCATGATAGATTTCTGACAGAAATCTCATGGTATCTTTTGAACTCTTTTATCACATAAGCTTATTGTCTTTTGTTTGTAGCTTTGTGGGATTATCAGTCATTAAACAGTAGTGCATATGAGATGACAGATGTCTCGGGCTCTAGGCCCATTGGTATGTTGCAAAACCCATGCCATAGTTCAAATCCTATCATTAGCTCCTATCACTAGTGTATGAGAATGCTACATTCTGTAAGAATATCTTTTGTAAATGAATAGCATTGTCACTTAAACGTTTACCCCCAATTGATTCATATATTTTGTGATGGGAGTACATATCGGTAACTTTGCAATTAAGCTATGCTAGCAATGGTTGTTCTCAACAGACAACAGCCATATTTTTATAATCAGTTGCCTGATATGATCGTCTGCAAGTCACAATATCCAGTATATGTTCACCTCGTTTTTCTTTTTTTCTTTTTTCTCCACATAATTCAATAATTGTGAGAGGAGGGGGAAAGTTTTTTTTTTTTTTTTGGGGGTGGGGGGGTGGGGGGTGGTGTTGTGTTGGTGGTTTGATCATTGAAAGTTTTTCTTGGAAACACCAAGAGCCCCTAAATGAGCTAGAAGGTTATTGGCATGTTTTCCTGGAAAATATTGAGCTTTGGTCGCATGACTTACTTAACCCAACCAAGTGAGTTATGATGAGAAACATGTGATTTTCTTTTTAATGGTTGGCTCCAAACATTTTTGAAACCAAACCTTTTACATTGATTTTATTTTATATGAGCTCTCGTGCTTTCTAGTTCCCTCTTAAGAGGCTCACTGTATTTTTAGTCAAATTTAGTATAAATATCCAACTTTTGCTACTTTAACTAATATACTATTATTTTCAAATATGTGTATATATATATATATATATATATTTTTTTTTTTTCCTATCCTAATTTTTTGTTCACATATCTTCCAGATCAAACAATCACAGCCCTGCCTCAAATCCATATCAAACAATCAAATCACAACATCAACAATCAAACCCGAAACATAAATCAAACAGACCTACTTTAGCTAAAAGAAAGAAACCAAACAAATGAACAATGGTGACCCACAAAAACCGGCATCCTCCACCCAGATCACAACTCAACCAGCTTGACTACCCCACACCCATCGCCTAATCGACCAACTCATGCTTAGATAGCCACCAACAATGGCCAAATCAATCAACCCAAGACAGTTGTGCCTACTTTCATTGCAATTGAGAGCCTTCTGTTTTGTTCTGGCATGAAGAGAAAGAGTGTGAAGATTAAAAAAAAAAGAAAGAATTAAAATTATTTATTGAGCAAACCATTGTTCAAAAACTAGTTTCGCTTTCAGTTTTGTTGAGGCTGATGCGAGGGTATTTTAAGGGAAATTTAGTAAATTTTGGCTAAGCTCTTAGCTAAGCCTACTGCGAATGCTCTAATACTACGGTATTATGAAAAGTGAATTGCATTCATAAGAATAGACCTTGCATCTCATAATTATGGAGAGTGAATATTTATGAGATGCTAGGTCTAGCTATGGGAATAAAGTTGTTGGGATTAATAAAGTTGATGGAAATAATGCAATCTACATAGTCTAGGGGTAACATGAATCTAATTGCTTAATTGCGTCGAAGGATAAAGTAGATACCTTCCTTTTTGTTTTTTGCCTTTTTTTGAGACCTATAATGATGAATTTAAGTGGAACATTTTATATTTAACTGGAAAAAAGCTCATTATGATGAGTTAAACACATAATTTGATGAATAAATACTAACTAAATTAAGGTTAATTTCAAATAGAGAACAAATATCATGGTTCAAGAATAAAATTTTATATAAAGAAAATTTTATTTAATTTTTAACAAGTGGTTTACCTTATCTTTAATTTTCATAGTTCAAGCATGGTTAAATAAAGTTGTAATCTGATTTTTAATTTAAATATTGTGTAGGGTATTGGTTTACAAAAAATTGAAACCTCAAAAGTCTTTATGAAAAATTAACTGTTATTAATGACTCAACATATTTACAACATTTTTTTCCCAATTAGTTTGGGGTTTCAATTGGCTTGAATTTCTATTGGTCTAATTTTATGGAGGCCTTTTTAGAGGTGAGAGAAATAGTGCATGGTATTTTTTTCAAAATTTTTTTGAACATTTATTATTGTAAAAATTTGGTTATTTTTTATAATGGGGAAGACCTTTTTCTAAAGCAGTAGGACCTTTTTGTAATGGTATCCTTAAGCCTAGGGATTGAGTCGACACTAAGTGCATAAGCTGGGAATTTTCATTAGAAATTCCTCTTTCATTTTTTTCATTTTTGTTTTTCCAATTAAAAAATCATGTAAACGTTTAATGGTTTTTGTCATAAGTTCTATTCCACCTCCCAACATTCTTTTTCCTTTTATTTTTAAATCTTATAATTAATTGGTGTAACAAATTAAATCTTATATTATGAGAACTATTGAGTCTCGAATTTGAAATCTTTAATCAATATCTTAAGACCATCATTAAGGGATTATTCCTTGTAAGTTGTAATTACCTAATGTATGGGACAAGAGACTATACCAACTTTGAGAGAATAGTAGGCACTAGAAGAGCTCTAACCACTCTTGGTAAAAAAAAATTCTATAATTTTAAAAATAACAAATTAAACATGGTATTTTTAAAAGTAATAAATTAAACTCCAGAAATTTTAAAAGTAACAAATTAAACCTCAAAACATTTAAGATCAACATCATTATCAAAAAATCATTATGTTCAAAAATTAATATAGGTAGAGGGTCTAATTTGTTACTATTTTCATATCTAATGGTTTAATTTGTCACTTTTAAAACTATGGGATTTAAATTGTTACCCTTTAAATCTTCACAGATTAATTTCCTAGAGCCTATATCATAGATTTTAAAATGTAATTCTCTTATGGGTAACAATATTATCGTCTAAGCATTTTCATACCCATGACTATACACTGAGACTTAAGAATGTCTAACATTAATCTATGAGCAGTGAAAATTCCCAGATGCTTGCCATGCATGCTTAAGAAGGTAACATTAATAATCCTTCCTATAGGCAAGGCAAAAATAAAAAATAAAAGCTTATACAGCTGACTAAAATCAAGAACTTGTACAATCACAAAAACATTAACGAGAGGAATATCCTATAAACTGGAGGTATGTAACAGTAGAGAAGCAGAAATGTGGTATCTGAAATTCTGTAATCAATATCTGTGTATGTAACCTATGACGCAGTAATAAGCCACCCAAGTGGCGAA
This sequence comes from Quercus variabilis, assembly GCA_030445155.1. Lineage (NCBI taxonomy): Eukaryota > Viridiplantae > Streptophyta > Magnoliopsida > Fagales > Fagaceae > Quercus > Quercus variabilis. The sequence goes on along the minus strand of CP129447.1, from coordinate 49,146,517 downwards.
TAAAGGAGATATATAAAGAAAGAAAAGAAAAAAAATCAAGAAAAACATATTTGAATGCCATATTGAATGTCATCATCTAGAGATAAATCCTTAAATCTTATGCTTCCATTCTTCAGCCTCTGCTATCGTCTATTAATGTTGGAGAGAACTCTTGTTATGTACACTGTATTCAGATTACCCGTCCGCTACAACTTATCTGCGATCCTCCCTAAAGCATCTGCAAGCTTATTAAGAACACCAATCAAACTACTAACATCATCTTTCCGCTGTTCACGATCCTGTTGGAAATTCACATTCTGAGATTCAAGTTGAGCACTCAGCATTTTCGCATTTTTTTCCAGTACATCAACCAACTGATTCTGCAGACTAACTGTTTCCTCATCTTCTTCTATTGCAAGCCTTTTTCGCTTCCGTCCCTCTTGAGATGTAGATCCTATCTCAGGATTTGAAGCTGGCTGTTTCTCGCTTGTTGTACCTGCAGATGGAAAAAAGTGTCATGAACAAAATATAGTTCTACTTATTCAATCAACAAAATTCTTATTATTCGTGTCAATAATTAAAATATGTTCTTAGCACACCTAACTCAGAACTCCACTATTACAGAAACCTGTATTTTCTTACCTAATACAGAATGCAAACCCATGGTCTAAAGCAGAAGGTAACCAGTGCATCATGAAGGTCAAGTCTGACTGACCAGATGAATGGCATTTGATAAAGAATTTAAATTGTATGAAATTCAGCGCAACTCAAAGAACTTCTGTTTAATTCGAGCATTGTCAAATTAACAAGCATGAGCCTTCAAGTGGTTCTCAAACTTATTCCAGTATCACTTGATAGACAACTATTTCCAAAACATCAGATCCAACAAAAGGGCATAACATATGGCTGATCGGACAAGACATTAGACACCAAAGTGGAAAGCAAAAAGGGGCTGGATATCTGATCAAAGTTGCCAATCTTGACATCAAGGTTGATAGCTAAGACTATCCTGAATTAACTAAGTTGATTTCACATATTAACAATTATCCAGAGCTGCATATGAACTGTAGTTCTGACAAGAATCCTATGTTGAGTGTGTATACACATGTTTCATTTTATTATTATTTTAATTCAATTGTTACAATAGTCGGGAGAGGGGGGGGATTTAAACCATATTTCTCCCCGTAATATCATTGAGCTACAATGCTCTTGGCAGCAGCGTTTAATACTTAGATTATTGGTAGATATCATGGAAAGGGTTACAGATAGTGCAGTAATTAAATAGCTAATTCTAAAAGGCTCTAAGTTCAACACACAGTTCAGAATTGTAAACAGACCTACAATTATATGATGCAAATAGTCTCAACGAGCATACTGTAATCCAACATAAGCATGACAACTTTGTTTAAACAGTTTATCATGAAAAAGCAGGACCCAAAAGGTCAAGTTGAATCAAAACAGACAAAAAAAGAAAAGAAAGGGAAAGTAAGAAAGAAATCCGGGATTGTGACCTGGTCATTAGGCTAACAATCAGAACCCCAGTACACACGTGATCTTATCAACTTTCACTTTGCAACTTGATGTTGGTTTGAAAACATTGGCTTCACCTAGTTGATCATTATTTTCACATGCTAATCAATCTGTTTGTTTAATACGTAATCCCATAACAAATCAATTTGTGCATTTTCTAACAAACACCCAAGACAATCAAAGGCTGAATTGCGTGGTAAGTTGAGTCCAACTGATACTTGTCCTACAAAAAGTCAACATTGTTAACTATGAACCAATTAGGGCTTTTCTCAATCCGCCACCAAAGTTTTTTCCAATTACTTTATCCTCAAGTTATTTATTTGTTTTTATTTTTTTTCACCCATTATTAAGATCAAGAGCACTAGATCAGTAACAAGATGAATCAATCCGAAAAGCAAGCAGGAAAATAGCCTTACCTTGACCCTGACAGCTTCGTAGTACTGGTTGATACTGCTTCTCTGTTTAAAAAACATAAGGAAATCAAAACAAACACAAATTATTGGCAAAACATTTTCCAATAACCATTTTTGGTCCTAAAGTGTTCATCCAAAACCTTAACAAAACAACAAAAAGGAAATGAAGTTTTATGATGACCCATGACTTTCACAAAAACCCAAAACCCAAAAAAAAGAAAAAAAAAAAAGAAAGTTTCTCACCAAATCCATTAAAAAAATCCCACCCAAGACTTTATAAAACATCACACTTCTCTAAAATAAAATCTATACAAAACCAATAAATAAGAGGACAGAGAAGGCCACCACTACACGACTACAATAACAATTCCCACTGAAAGCCACGCTAGAAATATCTAATTTTTTTTCTTCTTTTATAAAAAAATAATAATAATAATAAATTAAATTAAATATTTATAATTCAGACCAATCCAAAAAAAGAAAAAAAAAAAACTCAAAAATTGAAAAGTCCTCAACAGCAATTACCGGAAATTGGCGTAGGAGCAGGAACCTCCTTTGGAACCGGTGGAGCCTCTTTTTCGGGGGTCCGACTCCGACCCGATTCATCCTGCTCGAAATCCGAGAACAACCCATCCTCCGCGGCAGCGGTTCTTCCACTATCGAACAAAACTCCGGCATCCGCCTCCGTATCCTCCGCCGCAGAACCCGGAGCCGCCAAAGCCAAAGAGAGGCCCGGAATTGAGGTCTCCGGAGCCCCACCCGACCCGGAATCGAGGATATCATAAACCTCCTTGTCGAAAAACCCAGGCAGCTTCCTCTCCCTCCTCAAATCATTCCTCATGACCCAAAACGACTCCGTTTCCTCCTTCACCTGAGACTCCCATTCCTTAATCTTCTTGTAATCGCCGGCCAAATTGCTCCACCGCTTCCGGCACTGCACGGGGCCACGGTTCACCCCGTGTCGCTTGCAGTACGACGACACGGACGCCCACTTCGGCTCCACCTGACCCGACCCGAATGGCAACCCGGCCGACCTTCCACGCTGCCTCGCCCGAGTCTCCGCCACCCGCTTCCCCTGTATCAGGACCAGAATCTCCTGCCGCGTCCACCGTGGCAGCCTCGGCGTTTTGTCACCGTCAACAAACGACGTCGGCCGCGCAGCCTCGACGCCGTTAGTAACGCCGTCAGCTTCGCCGTCAACGGGTTTTTGTGCCAGACTTAATTGCTGCTCCAAAGCCATCATTAACATAAAAACGATAAACCCCTCCTCCCCCAAAAAAAAATTAAATAAAAAATAAAAAAATATAATTTTTTTCCGAAAAACGACACGTGCTCAAATAACCCTTTTCTCTCCGTAGAAAGTAACGGCGTTTTATGAGAGACCTCCGTTACGGCGTTTAGAGGTAGAGAGCGAATTCATGTATCTCTAAAGAGAGAGAGAGAGAGAGAGAGAGAGATTAGAGATACAAAAAGAGAGGAAGGAGAGGAACTTATTAATCACTTATTGGGCTTTTGAGTGTTTTTTTTTTTTTTTTAATTATTTTAAATTTGATATATTTTTTTACTGGGTTATACTATTCAGCTATTGACCCTTAACCCCATATTAGGGTTTTTTTGGTATTATTTATTACAGTCATTATCTTTAATTCTCAATTAATGGGATTCTTAATTTTCTTTCTTTTATTACCAAAAAAAAGGATACTTTTACTTACTTCCTCGTTTTGGACATCTAATATATTAAGGGCAATAATATATTTTCATATTCTAATCAGTACCTTTCTTAAGCACTTGCACTGCACCATATGGGTCATTTTCTTTGTGCATAATATATATATGGAATTAATCGTCTTTTTTGTGTTACTTCTTTTTTCTTCTAGTATATTCACATCTATTTTTCCATCGTAATATTTTGTCAATTTGTTTATATTCGAATTTTGAAAAGTTCAACTTCTTTCTTTTTCTCTGTCATGGGGGGTGCAGAAAAAAATTAAATAAAATAAAAGATGCGAATATTTTATTCCAATGTATTTGATTGATTTTTATTTCATCCTCCAACTCACGCAAATTATGGTGTGTTGTTAAGTTAGACTTAAATAAGTTGATAAGGGCATTGTACCCTACCACTAAGTAAAAATTTCTCCACCTCTGCTTTCCTTCTCAACCTCTCTTATCTCATTGAATCATTATCATTTGCTCTAATCTTTACTTAATGGCTAATGCTTATGAATGGCCCTTTCCATTAAAGCCACTTTTTTTTTCTTTGTTTGGACTTTAGACAAATTATTGGTGAGGGTACCACTCCTCTCCCTACATATGAAAACATCAACATCTCTTTCGTTTCTTTTTTTTAGATACAATAAACTTTTAAACTATTGCATCTGTTTTATGATAATTATTTTTTATCATTAAACTAGAATACTAAATTAGTTTTCATTGTCGGTATAGTTTAAATTCCAAATTTCTTATTAGACGATAAGAGATTTTATCAGTTAAATTTAATTAGAACCCACATAAAAACATCAACATCGGAAGGCACAAATCTTTGGGAGGGTTCTCTCTTTAGCTCTATCTCTCTCACTCATGGTCCAAAATTTCTAATTAATAGTATGGCCAAGCCAAAGTTTATATTTTAAGATAATGGGAAGGTTACAAAGATGGATTTGGAAGCACATGTGTCATGAGGGGTTGTGACTTAAGGGGTTAGTACGGGGTCATATTCCTCTTGTGATCCGGTGGGGACCGAGGTGGATGCCATATCGCCTGGCATTCTCATTTCCTAATTCCTATTTAGTCTTTCCTCCTCTATATGGAGAGGCAACATTTAGATACCTTTCTTGGGTGGACTCTACCCTCCTCTATAGTCTATACACATACGTGTACACATTTATATATATATATATATATATATATATAATGCTTATATTAGCTTCTTTCACTCAGGTACACCTTCATTATATTATAATTTTGATTAGTTTTTAGATGGTCACAAAATTTTATTAATTTTTATTAAACTATATGTTAAGAGTCATTATTATTATTATAATTATTACTATTGAATTCATCATACGTTTCTCCAAAAAAAAAAAGAAAAAAGAATTCATCATACATACCTAGTAATTATAATAAATCCTATCTTTAATTCATAGGTTGGTTTTGGAAGTAACCAACTCAAAAGAGCTTTTGCTAGGTTGGGTATTGTTAAATCCATTATAAAATTCAATATACACTCTTCTTAAGCAAAGGGGTGTATTTAAAATAGTTGAGACCCTCCACCAAGTGACAAGCCTTTTTAAGAGGGACATAAAAACTATCATTAACTGTGTCATTTATGTTCTCAAAAATCATTAACCTTAATCTTAGGCAGTGATGTTTTAGACTATGACCACAAAAGCTCATCTCATCCACACATATGTAGAAATTTTAATAGCGTGAATCATTGTCATGAAAGAGGTCATCTCGTTTTTGCAACAAATAAAAATTATTCTTTTTCACCTCAACTCAAGGGCTGAACAGGGGTTGAGGAAGAGGGGGGGCAATTGCCCTTGAACATGCCAACAATTTTAATACTTTGATATCTTAAGCTTAGAATTTTGCCCCCTCCTCAATTATATCTGATTTGTTTGATTTCTTAATTTTTGGGTGAATTTATTTTATATATTTTTTGGTGATATTTTAATATTTTTATACTTTTTTTTTTATGAACTAAAAATGGGTAGAGGGGGCGACCTAAGTTGGCGTCCCCCTCTACCCATTTTATATATCATACTTATAATTAGTATATTATAATCTCTTTTATATGTCAAAATTCTTATTTTGTTAATTTCTTATAACGTTCAAAATCTATAAAAAGAAAGAAAGAAAAAATGTTATAATTATCTTTCCAAGGGAAAAAAAAATGCTAATATCACCTCAAGTTCTTTAATCTAAATGCAATAATTTATTATCTTTTATAGAAATTTGTGTAATAAGCAATAAAATTTTGGAATATAATTACATGATGACATAAATTTATGTAAGTTTTACTTGGTGTCTATTTTACTAATATAAATTTTTTCACTCATAAGTTGAATTTTTCCTTAAAAAATGGCTTCTTCATGCAAAAAAAAAATAATAATAATAACAAATAAACAAAATATAAAGTAAAATCCAAGTATCTGTGCATACACGTGTATATAAAATTTGTTTCTCCTAAAGTAAAATCCGGATTCCACCACTACTAAACTCATAATATATGTGCTAAAAACCTTGTAAGTTAATTAGTTGACACTTGACATATCTATGGTTCAAGTCTCCTCTCTTATCTTGTAACTATTGAATTATAAGATAAATAAATAAACTCATAATATATGTATAAGTAAACAACTAAAAATTTCTCAAAAAGAAAAAGTAAACAACTAAATTAACAGTTATTAATCTCGTATAATTTTTGGAGATATATCATTGTAAGTTTCTTTAAAAAAAACTTTATCTTCTCTTCCTGCATGTGTGTGTTAAAAATACTTAGTATTCTCAAAAGAAAAAATAGTAGGTTAATCTCACGTTAAAAAATGAGTATAAGTAAAAGAAGTTTAAAGCCTGTGCTGTGTATCCAAGAGTTAGAGAGTTAGGCATTTTTGGATATACATTACTATAAGTTTCTTTAAAAAAACTTTCTCCCATCTCTCTATATGTAAAAATATTTAGTATTCTCAAAAGAAAAAATAGTGGATTTATCCCACATTGGATAATGAGTGTAAGTAAAATAGGTTTAAAGTTTGTGTGTTAGACATTTTTGGATATACATCACTGTAAATTAAAAAAAAAAAAACATTATTCACTTTCCGTGTGTGTTAAAAATACTTAGTATTCTTTAAAAAAAAAAAAAAAAAAAAAAAAAAAAAAAAAAAAAAAAAAAAAAAAAAAACTCCTATATTTTTTACAGGGAATATCTTATCACATGGAGGCCTTGTGATTATAGTAGCATGGACTGCCTGTTTTTCTTTGATGATTCATGACACTTGGCACGCTATTGAATCTCTAATGATGGTTTTTTAAAAATAGAAAAAAAAAAATTAATAGTGTGATATTTATTTATTATTTAATGTCATAAATCATGTTTCTATGATGAATTAAGGTTAACTTTTTTTTTTTTATTAAAAAAAAAGTGAAAAACACGGCTTGACTGAAAAGATTATTAATAATTAATGCTCCAAAATTTTTTAGCCGACGGGGGGATTATCGTCGAAACTGCCAAGAATAAAACAAACGATAGAGAAAGTATCATCATATTGGCCAGCAAGCAGCAACATTCTCCCCACAAAAACAAAAGGGAGAAATGGACCCAAAAAAATCTTTAGAAAGAAAGAGCCCACTTTTACGACAACTGTGAGCAATGCTTACATAATCTTCTAACCCAATTGTGAGATGGAAACATACTTTACACCAATAGAATCCAGTAGATCAAAGGTCTCTTGGGTCATATTTATTATTCATTGTTGTGCTCATTTCCCAAGGTGCCTCTAACTTCTATTTTTCATGGCTGAATCCAGGTTTTATGTTCACAAACTACCAAGTTGGCAGGGTTTTTTTTTTTTTTTTTTTTTTTTTTTCAATTTATTAAAGAGGCAAATTAAGCTGCTCGTGTTTTGACTTTCTAGTCTATTAAAAAGTAAATACTCAGCTTGTTTTATTCTTGGCTTTGCTCTTTCTATTTTTTATGATGTATAAGCTCTTGAATAAGCTAAGATTATGGTTTCTAGTTTATAGTTTCTGTTTCTTTATTATTAGTTTGTATTTTCTGTTCCCTTGTTAATAAAATTTGTTGATTATATAAAAAAAAAAAAAAATTACAAAGGGACAGATCTTTAACAAGCTCAAAAGTGGGTCTGAAAGCCAACACTTAAGCCTTGAGAGGTCTAATAGCAGGAACTATAGTCTATGAATTAAACCTTCCACAAATTCCAAGATGGATGAAGCATCGGTCATGCCCACCAAACATTCCCATTCTCTATCAAACCAAATTTGTTTGGCAAACACAGTTCAAAAATATGAAAGTGGGAACTAATATTAATGAATTCTGTGTCCAACGGGAAGCGTAATGGATGGTTGACTTGTGAAGGATGAGTAATGACAAAAATCAATCAATTGGACAATAAAGGAGCAATGCCCCTAATTCCAAAGAAGTTCGTGAGGGATCCGATAGAACTTAGATCAATTTGAAAATGAAAGAAACATACACTTAGATAGGAGACAATTACAATTCAGAATCAATTCTTTGTATATTGATCTTTTAATTTATAACAATTTTATTATAGAATACCCTAAGCACAGTTGTTAAGATGCATTTAATACTTTATTAAATAATATATATTTTTAAAATAAAGCCAAATTGTACACATATTAAAAAAAATACAATTAGGGCATCCGTAGCAGTTGTTACAACAATTATGCAATTTTACCATACCAAAGACCTACTTTATTATTTTAACACATCATTTTACAACATCTCATTTATCAAATGTTTTATCATTCAATTTTATACATTAAAATAATATTTACTACACATTAAAATAATATTTACAACTCATCAACACAATCAACAGCCATCATATTGCTGCTAACAACCAACAGCCACCACCGCACAACCACCACATCCTCCACAACCAAAAACACAACTTAAAGCAAACCCAAACAAATCCAACCAAATTCTACAACAAACAACCATAACCCCAACCAAACAACCCATCAAATCCCAGCCGAATCCTTCACAACCCAAACAAATCTAGCCAAACCCCAGCCAAATCCTCTGCCACCCATCAACTGCCTCAACCAATCACCGACCCAAAACCCCAACCCAACCAACCCATCAACAAACAAACTCAAATAACCACTAGACCAAAACCCACAACGTTGCTGCAACCAACCTCGACCCAAAACCTTGACCCACAACATACTCAGCATACTTAGCTCACTTAAAAGAAAGAGACAAAAATGCCCCTAAAATTTTCAAAACCCCGCCATTAACAACACACATTTCCCTTTTTGCAAAATAAAAATTTTCTCTATCTTTGCTCTCTCTCCTCCAAAATTCTCTCTATCTCTGCTCTCTCTCCTCCAAGCCTCCACAGTCGTTGCCTAGCATCGCTGCCAGAGCTACGTTGTTGAACATCACTAGTTCCGACAAGACAGGACTTTGTCTGGTTGAAAAACCCCCAAAATCGTCTCTCATTCTCGTTGCTTCCAATCCCTAACTCCAGAAGCTTTCTCACTTCATCCAACACCTGATGTCACAAGAAGGTTTCTTCTCTCTTTTTCTAGTTATTTTTTGTATTTAAAATTTTTTTTCTTACCGAAAATAAAAGGGTATCTTTTTATGATGTTGGATATGGCACCATAATCTCACCTTAAAATGGTCTTATTTTTATAACCAAATCTTACTTGAAATGGTTTTGTTCTGTTATGGGATGAGAACACCTGATGTTGCAAGATTTGTATGATGATGGATTTGGTTTTGGTCTATTGTGGGGTGAGATTTGGGTGTTTTTGTTTCAGGAAGAGATGATTTTGATAGCGTTGGGATTTGGAACTAAGAGTTAGGAGTTTATTAGCTATCATTCCTTGCTTTAGTTTGTATCTCTATTTTATTATCAATCTCTATAAACTTTACATGGGATTGGGCTGCCTATTGATGGTTCTTGCAGCTAATGTATGATTCTACTCATGTTGTGAGTTTGGGGTTTATTAACTATCATTCCTTGTTTTAGTTTGTATCCAATTTTATTATCAATATCTATAAAATTAAATGGGATTGTGCTGCTTAGATTAATATTGATGGTTCCTTGCAACTAATGTACAATGCTACTCATGTTGGTTGTCAAATTGAATTAAGATCATATATTGCTAGCAGTGTACGTTGTTACTTGAATCTAGTTCATATTGCCTTAGCTATAAGTAAGGAGGAATTTGGTCCATTTTAGGATGCTTTGATTGTGTGTAACTTGTTGGCCAAGACCAACCTCCCTTTCTTTTTGGTTCATGCTCTAGTTAAATCATGCATATAACATGCTTTATAAATTGCCCCAGTGATTGAGTTAAGTAAAAAACTTATTGTTATGCATTTTAAATTGCTGGCTACGGACATAAGTTGATTCTATGTTGGGCTATATTTTGAAGCACTCAACAATTGTATGGATGAACAAATAATTGCAATGCAAAAATGGAAAGGGAAGTGGGTAAAAGAATAGCAAATCCAAGATAATATCGAGATGTGTTATCGAATAGAAAATTGAAGAATTCAGCAAAAAACCTCTTTGCGACCTTTCAAGTCAAAATGGTCCACTTGAATAAGTTGGAATACAAGGGTACCAAAAATATCCTCAAAGCCTAATTCACTCAAAGTACATGAGCCCTCCAAGCTCCAACTACCAACAGACTTCTCGGAGTCTTGTCTTCACTAGTTATCCAGATCCTACAATACTGCCCGATTGCACCGCTAAACCTCACTAGCTTCTTTTGGCAAATACCCAATGCTTCCCAAGTTCCAAAACACTCTTTACACTCTGAATATGTATGGGTTGTGTTTAGGTACAAATCTCCTCTCAAGGAATGGGAGAGGGAAGGAGAAGAGACTACAAGGATTTTTCTCTTGAAAATGAGTAGCTCACTCTAACAAGGTGGGTGTTGTAGAAACCTTTCTAGGGTTTTCTTCTGAATAGCCTATTTTTAATTTTGTGGGTAACAAGGGTATATATAGTATGGGTGAAGGGTATAAGAGTCACACTTAAAATCCCAGCTATCAGTGCATCTCGCGGGTCATCTTGCGACTTGGCAAACTAGCTAGATGAGTCGCGATACGCATTGACTCTTTAGCTTTTGGCATGTGCTCCTCATGTGACCTTCAACTGTCTTAATTAAATTTTCACCACTTAAAACTAAACCCATTACAATTAAATCCCACAAAATACAAAGAAATAAATTAATGAAATTACAACACTTTTTATCATAGAATAAACCCAACATAAATGTTATGTGAAAAACCATGACTTAACAGTAACAAATGTATTGATTTATATGAAAGTAGATACAATCTTCGTATGACTCTTTATGATGAAATAATACAATAAACTCCTATAAATTGATCTCCAAAAAGTTTTATGATGAATTAAACCAATAGCAAGAATTATGGTCTATAAATTAAACCTTCCACAAATTCCAAGATGGATGAAGCATCGATGATGCCCACCATACATCCCTATTAGCAGCTATCAAACCAATTTTGTAAGCAAAAACAGTTCAAAAATATGAAAAAGGGAAATGGATAATTGACCTGTGAAGGAGGATTAATGACAAAAATCAATCAATTTGGACAACAAAGGAGTTGTGCCTTAACTCTAAGTAGTTCACGAGTGATCCGATGGTACTTAGATCAATTTGAAAATGAAAGAAAAATACCCTTAGATTGGAGACAGTTACAATTTACAATCAATTCTTTGTAGATTGATCTTTTAATGATTGACTTAAGGGCACCTGCTAACATGACCTTTTAATTTATAAGGATTTTTTAACGAATGCCTTAAGCGTAGTAGTTAAAATGTATTTAATACCTTATTAAATAATATTTTTGAAAAATAAGATCAAACTATACACATATATCCAAAAAATAACACACACAATTACATTGAATTTGTGGGTATAATTAAGCCAATAAATCATTAACATGTGCATTTATTTTTTAAAAAGTGTGCATTACAGCTCAAAACTGAGCATTTATTAGTTTTTAAACTATGCCCTTAGGGCCCTTGTTAATAGATCCCTATTTCTAAAAATGGTTCTCTTTTCTATAGGTAGACACAAGAGTGTTTATTGTGTAGACACATCATTTTTCATTTTGTTTAACTTGGGCAAAATTTGACTACAAACTTAGTTATAGTCAATAGTTACAACTCTACTCAAATATCTTTTTATTGAATGTGAATCTTGACAAATCCATCATTGGATAGCATTTTATTCTTATATCCTTTATGCTTGCAAAATTTCCAAAATATTAGAGATCAGTAACTATGTTATAGTCAAATGTTTAAGTTTCAAGTTTTTGTAGTATAAAAGTATGCATAAAATAAGTTTATAAATCAAATAGTGAATAAAATTTTATTGACATAAATTTTGGCATGCAAGTTAAAAACATAAAGAACATGCAATCCTGTGGGCGCAACACATGGTTTGGGGAGTATGCCTAGGCCGAATGGACCGGGGCAGAGAAAAGGAGTTGTCATCTAGTTTTTTGGTCTAGGAACCATAAATATAACTCCCTTACGTGGAAGGACCAATCTTATTATCAGAGTATGGGTTCGGAGTTTGGGTACGATTTTGGGAAGGTGTTAAGCACCTAAAACCACCTAACCCGTGGGTCGGCTTCCATTCATTATATCCTACATCTTAATCTCATTAAAGGAACGTTCAATATTGCATTCTATACTCACACACACACTAACATACATTTAACAATCAACATGGCATCAAACATCCCAAAACCTAACATACATTTATCATGTTTATCAACCAAGCCTAACATACATCTATCATACATATCAACCATCACAAACCCTAACATGTTCCTATCAAAAGCATCTCATCTCATATGGCAACATATCATGGTCAAGGTAGAATATAGGCATGGCAACAAGCATGCCTACATCATATCCAAGGCAGCAAAGAAATCATGGAATAATCAAACAAACATGTTATTGCATCTCACTATTGAGGGAAAAAGACAAAAAAACAATCCTCATCCATGTTTATCATCCAAAAAAGATCATATTCAAATCAATGTATGTTCATGTGAATGCATGTCTTACCTCGTTTACCTTTTTGTATCTTAGCACCTATGTATCAATGGATGGACATGTGAATGCATGATCATGACATCAAAGCAAGAAATAAAAGAAACCTAATCTAGCATGTTAAAGGCGAACAAGAGGAAAAGATACTCAAAAACATGTAAGAGGGTCAAAACAAAGGCATATTATATAAAAGAAAAGAAGAAATAGAAGCAGAAAACTCAAATTAGGGTTTCTCAGCATGAGTATGTGTGTGCATACATAGGCCTACTTACACAAGCCAGTTGTACGCATATGCATACTTTGAGACTGTGTATGCATGCAGGAAGCATGTGCACATAGACACGCCCTGAAGAACCCTAACCCAAAAAACAAGAACACAGAAATAGAGAAAAACCTTAAAACTACAAAACTAACAACTTAGCATGCTTTAAGATAGAAAACTACTAAACCCTACGCTTCCTAAGCATGTTAAAACATAAATTAAACAAGAAAACATGGAGAAAACAGAATTGAAATTAAGAAAAGAAAGGAAAAAGGTTTAGAACATATACCTCAAAACAAGAAAGCTCTTTATCTTGATTTTGACCGTCCCCCTTAGTCAAATCTATTCACAACCAAACAAAAATTATTGGTAAACTTCAAAACTCGAGAATCAAGACTAGAAAATGTCACAATCAAAAGAAAATTGACTTGAAAATGTTTTGTGAAAAACTCCCTCTTTGATTCACTATTTCTAGTGAATTGTAGGTTTTCCCTTAGGATTTTTTGTGTGTTTTGAAAAGGTACCATGTATGGCTTTATATAGTTAGAAAATTGGGGGTTGAAACGACTCCTAGATGATGTGGGATTTGTTCCAAACCTTAACATTAATGCAGAAAACTTGCATTTCATAGTTTCTAGAAACCTAGCTACGTGCACAAGTCCATACCTGCGTACGCAAGCCAAGGGTTTCCTTGGCCTTTATTTTCCCAAAATAGATTTATTTACTCATAAAAGTTATATTTTCTATTTTAACATTTCTGAAGTCAATTTGTAATCTGATTGGGCCCTAAACCCACCTTTAGCCTTATAATATCATCATAATTGAGGAATAGGGGCCCGAGTTGTAAGGGGTATAAAATGTGGTGTCTACAAATCTAACGGCTAGAATTTCAAAATATGTAATCATGTTAGTTTTTTTATTTTATTTTAGTGGGAGTTGTAACCATTGGTTACAAAGAAGTTTGTAACTAAACTTTTTCCATTGAACTTTACATTAATGGCATAGTCGTCAATTTATAGAGTTAGAGCAAAATCATAATATTGAATGTTCAGTGTTCTAACACTTCATTGAAAATAAATCTAGAAATTGTAATGATTAAAAAAAAAAAAACATATATGCTTAAATTATACTCGATTCATCGAATTAAAAGTTATAGCTAGATAAAGTTTTAACAATTAATATACATCCTCACAATTGAGGTTGATCGATGTATAATAATTAACTATGATTGGTTCATTGAAAGAATTAATATAATTAATTAGGTGTTATAAATTTAATGGGTTTCAACAATAATAACTGTAGAGATACATGCATACAATAAATTCTAAGATTGTGAACTTCAAGAAATCCAAAAGTTTATAACAACTAATTGATTATTCCAATTTATTAGGCCTTTAAAATTGATAAATTCTCAAATGAAACTCTTAGGAGGTTAAATTCAATTCCCAAGTCAAGAGAAACTCTAAAAAGTTATCCAAATGTGCCAAAATTCATCAAAACTCAGAGAGACCAGAAGAGCGGGACTAGGTTGGAGGAGTTTCCCAAATTAATTTGGAGGTAAACTTTATCCATAATTTTGGTAGTTTTTTTAAGGGAAATGTTAATAGATGCCCTTAAGGTAATTGTTAACTAACTATTTCAAGAAAGTTTTTATGGGAAAAGGAAAAAAAAAAAGCAATTAATGTTTTGAAAACTTATTCTATTTCCATAAAAGTGTGTCAAAACTTTCTTACATGGGGTTGTTAACAATTGCTCCAAGGACACCCGTTAACGTGACCTTTTTTTTAATTAGTCATTTAAGCATATCCAATTATTGTGTGTTTAATAATAATTATAAATGAGTCAAGAGACTTATAGCTCAACATGGAGATGAAGATTCAAATTCTCATTTCCTCAACTATCGAATTATTAAAAAAAATAACAAGTGAAATCAATGTCCCACAAAAATAGATTACGTTGCCTAAAAAAATGACGTGTGTCTAGCATATCATATATATTATATTAAAGTGAAAGTTGAGAAAAAGTTTGATCAATAATACAAATTATACTCTAATGAAATACCATTTTGTGTTAAGTGTCCCTTTAATTGCCCACTAATTCGATATTTGTAGATATCGCATTTTGTACCCCTTACGACTAGGGTTCCCGTTCCCCAATGATGTTGAAATTCTAAGACCCAAGGTTGGTTTAGGGCCCAATCAAATTACAAATTGACTTTTTAATGAGCAAAAAATCTATTTTTGGAAAATAAAGGCAAAAAGAAACCCTAGGCCTGCATATGCAGGTAGGATTTTAGGAGAACCAGAAAGGCAAGTTTTCTGCATTAAGGACTGAGGTTTGGAATGAATCCCACATCGTTTGGGAGCCGTTCCAAACCCTTGTTTTTCACAATATAAATAGCCATACATGATACCTTTCAAAAACACACAGAAATCCCACAGGAAAACACTAAGATTCACTAGAAATAGTGAATCAAAGAGGGAGTTTTTCACAAAACATCCTCAAGTCAATTTTATTTGATTAGGGTCTTTCCTGGCCTTGATCTTTGAATTTTAAGATTACTAATCACACGTTTATTGATTTGTGATAGATTTGACTGAGGGGAATGGTGAAAAATCAAGCCTAGGAGCCTTTTGCTTTGAGGTACTCTTTTAAACTTTTTCTTTCATTTTCTGCTTTTAATTCCCTTTTTTTTTTTTTTTTGGTGTTTCTTTACTTGATTTATGTTTTAGTATGTTTGTTTAGTCTAGGTTTGTGTGTTTGTATGTCTTAAAAGCATGTTAAATTGCTAGATTTAAGCTATTTTAGTTTAGTTTGAATATATCTAGCAATCAAATCACGAATGACCAAACTAAAGTGAAAAGAGCCTGAACTTTATTTTCTAACCCTAGTTCATTTGGTTTGGTGAGAGTTTTTGGGAACTTAGGAGAAAACATTTAGTGTGCCATGGACGCCATAACAATGACAAGTAGGATTAGTGTTTAATTGGGCATGTTTCATGTTTGTTGGTTTAGACACATAAGACAAATTTAATTGATTTTCAAGAACATTAATCTTATCACACAATGCAAGGTTTTCTTCTTAGTATCTATCAACCAATTTATTTGATTTTACCAATCCATCATGTAGGGTTTCTTTCTCTAGTTTTACTATTGTTGATTTAACAAATTCCTTAAAGATTTTATTCGCTACAATTTTCAGTTTACATACAGAGTTATGCAATGATAGTAATCACAATCACGCAAGTTATCACACAAGGAAATCAATCCTAAAGTAGTGTAACTTGCTCTAATACCACTTGTTACATGTTTGAACCCTAGCAAGACCTTCTACCAATTTTAACAAATTTAACTTAGCGAAATGATTAATTAAGCCAATTTAGATTGCAAGTATCATGGATAAGGACAAAAATAAATAAAATTCAGACACACACACACAAACAATATATAATTACAAAGAGAAACCCTTCAAGGACAAAAACTCTTAAGATAGTTGCACTACATAACAACTTACAAAGCCTATGTACATATATTCAAGCCTCTAGCTTCTACTAGAACCAAATTACACCAGTCATTTCTCTTCACAGTCTCCAAATGCAAGTTGACACGTCAATTGCAAGTCTGATCACACAAACACTTCAAGGCCTCTTGAAGATTTTCAAAAGTTCTCTCTGGTTTTCAGAAATCCAAAGCACTCAAGGTCACACTCAGTATTTTGGTGAAGTTTTCCTCTCAAGAATGTTCAATGGTAGAGGGTGAAAGTAAGAGAATGCAAGGTTTTTCTATTTAGGGTTACAGGAGCCTCTACCTTCGTTCAATGGTCAGTAAGGTTTAATTTCGTTCTTATAAAAAGTACATATCAAAGACGGGATGTCTACTATTGTATTTGGAAATATGGCAAGTTATTAGGAATCTTGCTCTGTTGCTCAACCAAGGTTACGGGAGAATGTCGAGCAAGTTTCTCCATAAGTCCATTTTAATACTCTTGCTTGACATTTCAATGCTTCCTTGACCAAGGTCTTCATGACAACAACTTGAAGTCTTGAACTTATTTCAAATCTTTTTCCTTGATTATAACTTAAATGAAAAGTATCCACAAAAATCAATATATTTACAATCAAAACTTTGACACATAATTAGCTCACACTAAAACAACTCTAACATACAATAAATACAATATGTCATTTTAGCTTTTGTGAAAAATATTGTTATGTTATTATATTTATTGGTTGACTATTATGGCCTGTGATTGTCTTTCTCAATAATTCTAAAGTCAAAAAAAAAAATTCATAAAATAATTTACACACATTGAAGTGAAATATAATTGATTATAGATAATAATGTAATAACTCTAGTGTGGGGACACAAAAACTAGTCCTCGTGGAGTTCTTCACAAATTCTCACTCAAACTATTCAAACAACAAGGACAAAAACACTCCACAATGGGAAACTCAAGCAATTGATTTCTCTAAACTCATCTATTACAACTTCAAGTTAGATATTACAATAAACAACTCTCATGTTCCCGTGGTGTTATCTTTACTCTCTCTCTCTCTCTCTCTCTCTCTCTTTAGTTTATTTTTCTTTTCTTTTTTTCCTTTCTCCCCTTTTCTTTCAAATCCCCTTTCTTTTACCTCTCCTCCCCCTTTTATAACTTCCATCCTTGTTCTTATCACTACAACTGTCCTGTTGCCTGCCAAAGCCTCAGGGATATTTTTCTCAACTTTATCGAATTCCTCCTCCCTTATCCTGGAACTTTGACTTTTGGTGGTCGTTGGTACTATTCATGCTATCTCATCTGTATTTAATGCGGCAAAGGTGAGATAAAAGCCCCATCATTAATGCAAAGATAAAGATCTTCAACATTCTTGCAAGTTCCAAAACTTTCCCGTGGTTCCAGGAATATCCTAGAAATCACACGTGGATCACCCGTGCATCGGACCTCGGGTAAGGTGGCACATTTCCATCTCCACAAGAACTAATCTTTTATTTGACTCATTTTTTCCGTGATACTTGGGATGACTTAGTTTTCCTTCTTTCAGGGTTTATTATCCATTGAGCCTTCCTTTCAAAACTCAAGCTAGACCCAATTCTTTCCCATGGCCTAATTGCTTCTTAGGCTGGTTTTTCCAAGAGTGACTATTCCACTCGCCACATCAAGGATAAAGTTTAACTACAAACTTGTTTGCAGCAATTGGCTATAACTCCCACACAAAAAAGATTAACATGACTGCATATTTTGAAAATATAATTGTTGAATTGCATGCTCTTTATGTTTGTAACACACATGTTAAATTTTGTGTCAATTAGATGGTATTTACTATTTGATCCTTAAATTTATTTTTTATGCATAATTTTAAACTACAAAAATTTGAAATTTAAACATTTGATTGATAACATAGTTATTAATTTTTTATTTTCTGGAAATTTTGAAAACATAAAAGATATAAGAAAAAAACATGTAATTCAATAATAGATTTGTCAAAATTTACATCCACTAAAAAAATATTGAATTGAGTTGTAGCCATTGATTACAACCAAATTTATACCCAAATTTTCTCTTATAATAAATCCTATCTTTAATTCATAGGTTGATTTTGGAAGTAACCAACTCAAAAGAGCTTTTGCTAGATTAGGTATTGTTAAATCCATTATAAAATTCAAATACACTCTTCTTAAGAAAAGGGGTGTATTTATAATACTTGAGACCCTCCACCAAGTTACAAGCCTTGTTAAGAGGGACATAAAAACCATCATTAACTGTGTCATTGATGTTCTAAAAAATCAGTAACCTTAATCCAAGGCAGTGATGTTTTAGAGTATGACCGCAAAATGACAAAGTTTAATTACAAACTTGATTGTAACCAATGACTACATCTTCAATATTTTTTTATTAGATGTGAATTTTGAAAAATCTACCATTAAAATAGGCTTTCATCTTATATCCTCTATACATGCACATGTTTTAGATAATCAAAGATCAATAGTTATGTTATTAATCAAATGTTTAAATTAAAGCTTTTGAAAATTAAAATTATACATAAAGAATAAGTTTATGAATCGAATAGTAAATAACATTTAATTGACACAAAATTTAACATATATAAAAAAGATATAATGCAATGATTAAGGTGTTTTTTTTTTTTTTTTTTTTACACTAGAAAAAATTTGTACTTGTGGATTGATCATCATGCCAAGAGTGTGCAATGGTATGATTAGATTTTCTAAATGACAAAGTTTAGTTACTGATGATGTGCAAATCATTAGTAGTCATCCAGATGGAGCTGAATCCTCGTGAGTGTACCTGCAAATGTCGTGTAAGGCTATCCTCAGGTGGACACCGGTGTGGTGCCTGCCATAAAGCCTCGATGTCAAAGTTAGTATACAGAAAAGAAAGCTTGGGATATCACAAATAATTATGCTTATGAATTTGGGTGTGTGTGTGTATGTACCTTGTATGGTTTTGATGAGTGTGTATATATAGCTTCATAGTTTCTAGCCGTTGGGGCCTTAATTGCGGCTTTAGTGCTTCTTTTGTAACGCCTCAAGGCTTATTAATGCGGGTTTTAATGAGACTCCAACGATTTGTCAACTAATTGGTAACTGTTTGAGGCATTGAATCTTATTATTAATGACTCGCCTACTTTCATCCATGCTGCTTCAAGGTGGACAAATATGTTTGATAAGGTCATCTGGGCAAGAGAGTTCGTTAGTATCATCAGTTGCCCCCCCAGGTTATTTGATCGTCGTTGCGTGTCACAACAACCATTAAAATGTGAAAGGTTTTTTGCCCAGACATGGCTCCTGGGATATCGTTCCACATTTAATGCTTAGTGGCGGCGTCGTACACATCATGGTCACGTGGTGTGTTCTGACTAGTAGAGTTAATGCCCCATTTGTGTGACTCTTGGGTTTCCTGCTGATTTTTAGTTTTTTGTGCCTAGTTTTTAAACTTCCTTTCTTTCCTCTTTCCCCTTCACTTTTTCCAACTCTTTCTTAATCAGTGCTCTGTTCTTCTTCTTCTCCGATCTGTTCCACCTTGTGATTTTCTTTGAGCTTTTGCATTCTCTGGTTGCTTCCTTTGAGGTATGTCTCTTTTCCCTTTTCCTTTGCTTTTTATGGTATAGATAAATTGTACCAGTTTCTGATTTCCTTTTCTTTTTTGGGCTTTTAGGATTTTGTATCTCTTTCTTTGTTTTTTTGAGGGTTCCATGGTTAGTAACTCTAAAGTTAGGATAGCTTGTCCCTCTATTTCGTTTCTTTTTGCGCGTTTGGGGGCTTCTTTAGGTGTTTCTCATACATTTTTCCCTTTAGTTAAGAGCTTTGTCTTTGAGGGTAGTCGCTTAGGTGTAGTGTTAGCTGATTTGTTGCCCCTAATTCACCAGTCAATTGATTGGTTTGAGGATTTAGTGAGTGAGCGAAGAACGATGTCAGAGGTGAGATCTAGTGAGCTTGAGATGGGGTTGTCGTCTAGCGACAATCCTGTGGAGATTGAGGAGGACACTGCTGCTTTTGACCCACGGGAGATTAGAGCTTTTCATGCTTTTAGGGAGGTGTGTGGTCTAGACTTCGATGTGCTTTCTAGATTTAGGGGTAGATTCCAATTCCCCGAGAGGGTTAGGGTTTGTCTTCCTCAAAGGGAGGAATCAGCTTGTCACTTTTCGCCCGAGGAGGTGTGCTTCTACGAGGCCGCCTTCCTATGCGGGCTTAAATTCCCTGTCCACCCCTTCATCATGGAGCTTTTAGGTCATTTCAACATTGCTCCTAGGCAGCTTATGCCAAACTCATGAAGGATAGTGATCAACTGTATGGAGATATGGCTGGCTGCCACTGAAGGAGATATGATCAAAATGGACGAGTTTACTTACTTGTACTGTTTAAAGGAGTCCAGGAGTACGGGTACTATGAATTGGTGCCTTGGGTGAAGGAGGCTAGGATCATCAAGGACCTAACTTCGTCATTCAGATATTCGAAGTCCTGTTTCTTTTTTGTGTCTGGGGACGAGTGGGAAACACCTTCTGATGAAGTTTGGGGTGATCTCCCTAGGTTGCTTCGTCGGTGGAGAACCTTGAGTCTAGGTGCGTCATCTTTCCTGCCAGTCCTTTGTCCTTCGTTGTTTTTTTTTTTTTTTTTTGGTGTACATTCTGTCGTTGCTAACTCTTTTTTTTTTTTGTATCATGTAATTAAGAGACAGCCAAAACTCAAGAGCAGATACAAGCAACGTGTTGAGGCTGCTATTGAGTATGCAAAAACCATTGACAACTTCGATGATCTAGTCGACCCTCGCACCCTAGCCCTGTATTGCATTGGTCCGGAGCCCTCTGCCTACGTCTTGTGCATAATAGAGATTGAGGAGAAGAAGAGTAAGTACTATCCCTCCCTTTTCTTCTTTCTTCCCCCCCCCCCCTTCCCCCCCTTTTTTTTACAAGTATTTTCCTCTTGCAGGGATGACAACGAAATTCAACCAAGGGATGTATGCAAAGATGAGGGCTAAAAAGAATGAGCCCATTTCCAGCCTTGGGAAGAGGACGGTGAGCGTGGTGGAGAAGGAGGTGTCTGTCACTCCTCCTGCCCCCGTTACTGAGCCATCGAGGACAGCTTCCCTAACTACCTCGATGGAAGAAATTACGGCTCTCGGGAAGAAGCAACGCGTGGACGACAAGGAGAAAGATAAGGCTGATTCCCGTTCGTCTAGTGTTTTTTATGATGCTGGCCTTGCAGTGGCGAGGGCACAGGAGGCTTTTACCGCTGAGGAGCTAAGGGTCTTCTTTGGTATGCCCTTTAACAAGGTTGTGGGTTGTCACATCCACGAGCTCGTCCAGGTAATGTACTTGTACAATTTTACTCTTTTCTTTTTCTTCTTTTGCATCATCCTGAATGTTGGATTTTTCTTTTCAAGTACTGGGGGAGAGTCTTCAAATTACCTCGAAGTACCTTACTCAGGAAGTGAAGGTTGCGTCGGCTGTGTCCAGGGTAGAGGCCTTGAAGGCGGAGAATTCTAAACTGAAGAAGGATCTCATTTTTGCCATGGACTAAGTTAACACCATCAAGGAAAAGGTCAAGGTTCTTAGGGGATGACCTCTGAGCTAAGAGGCAACTAACCTTGGAAACGAACAAGCAACTCTAGGCCACGAAAGAAAAGGTAAAGACTATTGTTGCCAAGGCCGTTGAGGCTTTCTAGCAAACTAAGGAGTACAAAATTGTGCTCTTCAGTTGGTACTACAGGGGTTTTGAGCTCCTTCGTTGGTACTTAGTCAAGCACCCCTCTGAAGTGGACCTGAAGAATCTAGACCTGGAAGAGGTAGACTAGGAGATGGCAGTAAATGAGGCCTTTCAGTCCACTGCTCCTGCTAGCGACACTCCCAGAGATGCACCTCTGCCTCTTTCTAATGGTGATGATGCAGTTGCCGCTTGAACCTGCTTTATGTTTGCCTACTTTTTTTTTTTTTTTTTTGGGTGCCCAATGTGTTTTTGGACTTTTTGATTTTACTTTCATAACAATATTTTTATTCTAATTTAAGAACTATGCCTCTTGCCCAGTGTTTTGGGCTTTTAATTTTATTGACTATTCTGTGTTTACCTGTCTACTTTCCTATATTGCCGTGCATGATATTTTTTTTTAACTGTATGTGATCTCTGTCTGCTTCGTTGTTTGTCTGCCCGTAGCTTAGGGATTTGTTTATAAAATGATTTGCATTTGTTAGTAGTTTGTTTTTATCAGTAACTACGTTCGTCTAGGCAGAATTTTGTTACTTAGCCAAATTTTGTGACTTGCACCCATTAAAGGGATCTTGTTATTTTTGGCTTTGACTTACATCCGTCTAGGCAGAATTTTGTTATTTAGTCAAATTCTTTGTGACTTACACCCATTGAAAGGATCTTGTCATTTTTGGCTTCGTCAGTAACTTACATCTGTCTAAGCGGAATCTTGTTACTTAGCCAAATTCTTTTTTCTTTTTTAGCTTTACACGTATCACGTTGGTTGAATAATTCTTTTATTGCTTTATTTCAAATATGAATACATTCGTTTGTTACATCTATTGATGGTATTGCTTCAAATGCTCGATATTCCAAGGTCGCGGCAGTCTCCTCTCGTCCAACATTTCCAGGTGATAGTTGCCTTGTCGGGAATAATGGGTGACTTTGTAGGGCCCTTCTCTGGTTAGGCTAAGTTTCCCCTGTGCTGGGTCTTTGGTGGCGAGTGTGGCTTTGCGCAGGACGAGGTCTCCTATGCTAAGTCATTTGAAGTTCACTCTTTGTTATAGTACTCAGACATCTTCTGCTAGTACTCTGCCATCTTGCATGATGCTCCATCTCTAGATTCGTCCAAGCAATTAAAGTTGACTCTTAGTTGATCGTCATTGCTACCTTCGTGGAAGACTTCTCGTCTCAAGCTAGTGATTCCCACTTTGATTGGAATTATTATTTTAGTACCATAGGTGAGGCTGAAGGTGGGTCTCTCCTGTCGAGGTTCTCGCTATGGTCCTATACGCCCACAAAATGTTGGACAGCTCTTTTGGCCATGCACCTTTTGCCTCATCTAGCCGAGCTTTAATGATCTTAAGCAAGGCCCGGTTCGTCACTTTTTATCTGGACGTTAGCTTAGGGATGATCAAGGGATGAGAATTGGTTCTTGATTCCTCATCCCGAGCAAAAGTCCCTGAAACCTTGACAATCAAACAGTCGCCTGTTGTCTGATATGATCGTCTGTGGTATCCCAAACCGGTAAACTATACTCTTCCATACAAAGTTCTGGACCTTCGCCTTCGTTATGGTTGATAGTGCTTTTGCTTCAACCCATTTTGTGAAATAATCAATGGCAATTAGTAAAAATTTTACCTGTACTTTACCTTGGCGTAATGGGCCAATGATGTCAAGTCCCTGCTGTGCAAACGGCCACAGGGAGGCTATTGTCGTTAGCTTCTTAGATGGGATGCATTGGACGATCCTAAACCTCTGGCATTTGTCGCACTTCTTGACGAACTCCTTCGCATTCATTTGCAGGGTAGGCCAAAAGTAACCCGTTCAAATAACTTTGCTAATAAGGGATCTCAGGCCTGCATGATCTCTGCAAATTCCTTCATGGATCTCCTCTAGAATATATTTGGCTTCCTCTTTATTGATGCACTTCAAGTAAGGTATGGAAAAGCCTCTCTTGTACAGTGTGTCATTCAGGATTGTGAACCTTGCTGATTTCTTCCTGACCTTCTTGGCCTCTTCGACATCCTATGGAAGACATCTGTCCTGGAAGAAGGATAGGATTGGGGTCATCCAGCTGCTTTTGCTCTAGATTGCGAAGGTGTGGAACTCTTCGATGCTGGGGCATTTCTAGACTTCAATCTTCAGGTCTGTGTTCATTGGTCCTGCTTATGACAACGACTATTTCGCCAACTCGTTTGCCCCCATATTCTGGCTTTTGGGGATCTGGGTGAACTCCACCTGGTTGAACTCCTGTGTCAAAAGTTTCGTCAACTTTAAGTATTTTTGCATCCTTTCCTCCTTTGCTTCAAATCCCCTTTTTATCTAACCTACGTCGAGTTTTGAATCGCTCTAGAGGAGCAAGTTTGTTACTCCTAGTACTTTCCCAACCCTTAGCCCCATCAATACTTCTTCATATTCAACTTCATTGTTGATGGTCGAGAATGCTAGCTGAACTCCATATTTAAGCGTCTCTTTTTTTAGGGCGATAATAATGACCTCTACTCCACCCCTCTTTCAAACTGATGAATAATCAATCTGAATCGTCCATCTTTGTACTTCGTTTATTATTCCCTCCTCATCAGGGACTGTAAATTCAACAATGAAATTTGCCAATGCCTGCATCTTAATAACTGTTCTGGGGTGGTACTCAATGTCGAATTGGCTGAGCTCGATAGCCCACTGGATCATCCTTCCTGCAGCCCCGAGCTTGTTCATCGATTTCTTTATAGGTTGGTCTGTCATCACCAAGGTTCGCCTGGAAGTAGGGGCACAACTTGTATAAGGCTACAATCAAGGCGAATGCGATCTTCTTTATGCGTGTGTATTTAGCTTTTGCCCCTTGGAAGGCCTGGCTGACATAATATATTGGGAGTTGCCTTTTGTCCTCTTCTCGAATCAAGGCAACGCTCATAGCTGTAGCTGACACCGCTAAGTATAAATACAGATTTTCTCCTTCTTTGGATGGGCTTAGGAGGGGCGGGTTGCTTAGATAGCACTTAAGTTCCTGGAAAACTTTCTCACACTCGTCCGTCCAAGCGAATGCCTGCTTCAGCATCTTGAAGAAGGGCAGACATTTGTCCGTCTCTTTCAAAACGAATTTGTTAAGTGCTGCTATCCTTCCTGTGAGCTTCTGGACTTCTTTCACGGTCTTGGGCGATGCCACCTCTAGTATGGCTTATACATTCTTTGGGTTCGCTTCTATTCCTCTTTGGGACACCATGAACCCTAAGAACTTCCTGAATGCCACCCTAAAGATGCACTTGCTAAGATTTAACTTCATCTGATATTGTGTGAGAGTGATGAACGCCTCTTAAAAATTGTCTAGATGAGCAGACTCTTCTTTACTCTTAATGAGCATGTCGTCTACGTACACTTCCATGTTCCTTCCAATCTGCTTACTGAACATTTGATTTACCAACCTTTGGTAGGTTTCTCCTGCATTTTTCAGCCCAAAGGACATCACCTTGTAACAGTAGAGCCTTTGGCTTGTGATGAATGCAGTTTTCTCCTAGTCTTCTTCTGCCATTTTTATCTGGTTATACCCTGAGAATGCGTCCATAAAAGTCAGGAGCTCATGTCCTGCTGTGGAATCTACCAGCTAATTTATCCTCGACAAAGGGAAATTTTCCTTGGGGCAGATCTTGTTCAAGTCTGTGAAGTCCACGCACATCCTCCATTTCTTATTAGCCTTTTTTGCGAAGACAACGTTGGCTAGCCAATCTGGGTAATAGACCTCACGGATGAAGCCTGCTGCTAGTAGTTTATTTACTTCATCCATGATCACCTGATTCTGTTCTGGAGCAAATACTCATCATCTTTGCTGGACGGGCTTTTTCTCGGGGTCCACTTCTAATTTATGCTGGATAATCTCTGTGGATATGCCTAGCATGTCCTCGCGGCTCCAGGCGAAGATGTCCAGGTTCTCCTTAAGGAGTTGGACTAGTTTCTTCTTTATATCTGTACTTAAGGTCGTCCCTACTCTTGTAGTCTTCATTGGCTCTTTTTCTATTAGCTTTACAGTTTCTAAGGCTTCCACCTTCTCCTTTTCTTTTTCCTCGATTATCCATGTATGGTTTTCCTTTACTGCCAACATTGCTTGGTAGCACTCCTTAGCCAGTACTTGATCTCCTTTTACTTCACCTACACCATTTTCCATTGAAAATTTTACCTTCAAGCAATAGGTTGACGTGGCTGACTTCTAGCGGTTGAGTGTGGGCTTCCCAATGATCACATTGTATGAAGAGGGACAATCTACCACTAGGAAGTCCAACTGACGAGTTAGTTGTTATGGATAAGAACCTATTGTAATCATCAACATCACTATGCCTTTGGGATACACCCTGTCCCCACTGAAACTGATGAGAGGGGACTTAAAAGGGCGTAGCCTCCCTGGATCTAATTTTAGCTGTTGAAAAGCGAAGAGGCAGATGATGTCTGTAGAGCTACCATTATCCACGAGGATTCTTCTGATATTGAACCCTTCTATTGTGAGCATTATGACCAAGGGGTCATCATAAGGCTACTTCACTCCTCTGGCATCCTTTTCCGAGAAAAACATATCCCTATCCGTCTGTCTTTGCTTCATGGGTGATATCCTATGGGTGTTGTTTACCTGCCTCTGATATGATTTCTTGAGGAATTTGAATGACCCACCAGTGGACGACCCACCTGTGATCATCTTTATATCCCCGATCACACTTGGCGGACGTTAAGAGGTGATGTCTTCGTCCCTTGGTGATGCTTCGCGCTTGCCCTTGTTATCATCCTCGGACCTACTGGCTTGTCCCTTCTTCACAAATCTCTGCAATTTCCCTTTTCGTATGAGTTCCTCTATTTGTTCTTTCAGATCCCTACAATCCTTTGTGTAATGGTCGTGATCCTTGTGGAAATGACAATATTTCTTCTTGTCACGTACATTGGGTGACGAGTGTAACAGCCTTGGCCATTTGAGGTAATGCTCATCCTTAATCTGCGCCGAAATTTTGTCAACAAGCATAACTAAAGGAGTAAATTTTATCATCCAAGGAGCTTTATTGTCTTTCCTTTTTCCCTCATTGCTGTTCTGACGATCTGAGCGATCCATTTTTTGTCCTCTCCTATCTTCGTCCTTCCCTCCCTTTTCATTGGTCTTCTCTACGTCTTTTATCACGGCTAAAGTGTCTTCGGCGTTCATGTACTTTTGTGCCTTCAGGAGCATCTCTGCCATTGTCTTCGAGGGATTTTTCGTGAGTGAGACCACGAACTCCCTGGATTCCAGTCTGGCTTTAAAGGTTGTCAGATGCACTTTGTCATCAGCTACATTTACCTCTAATGTTTCTCCAGTGAAACGCTTCACATACGACCTCAGAGTCTCATTTTCTCCTTGTCTGATAGTAAGTAAATGGTCTACTGGCTTTCTCGGGTGTTGACCCTTGACAAAGTGGTGTAAGAAGGAACTACCCAATTGCTCAAAGCTATTGATAGATGATGTTGGTAACTTTGTAAACCACTCCCTTGCAACTCCTTTGAGAATGGTGGGGAATGAACGACACAATATTTCATTAGGAGGTTATTCAAGGCCTAGGGTTGTCTTGAAAGTGTTGAGGTGGTCTAGTGGGTCCTTCAACCTGTCAAATGGTTCAAGCAAAGGCAGACGAAATTTTGACAACACTGGGCAGTCTAGGACTGCTGCCATGAAAGGTGAATCTATTGTCTTGACCACTCTATCCAAGCTTCGATCCGTTTTCCCTTTAATGTCGCTCCTTAGTTTGTCCATCTCTTTTCTCCTTTCCTAGAGAAGATCTAAGTTTGGTCCATCCAGAGTGGCTGGCCTTTGACGGTCACTCCTTCTATGACTGTCCCCGTCGTCCTCCTAATTGGACCTAGACCAGTTCTTCTCCTGTTGAAGCCGCAGTCTCATCTCCTGGTTCTGTCTGGTAAGTTCTTCCACACTAGTTGTAGGTGTCTGGATTTTCAGGGCTAATGCTGCAGAATCTTGGTTGGACTCCATCTGAATCTGAGGATTGATTGAAACTACGCTTTCGAACTTAAGTGCAAAAATGTCGTCCCCACAGACAGTGCCAAATTGATGATGTGCAAATCGTCAGTAGTCGTCCAGATGGAGCTGAATCCTCATAAGTGTACCTGCAAATGTTGTGTAAGGCTTTCCTCAGGTGGACACCAGTGTGGTGCCTGCCATAATGCTTCCGATGCCAAAGTCAGTATACAGAAAAGAAAGCTTGGGTTATCAAAAATACTTATGCTTATGAATTTTGGGTGTGTGTGTATGTACCTTGTCTGGTTCTGATGAGTGTGTATATATAGTTTCATAGTTTCTAGCAGTTGGGCCTTAATTGTGGATTTAGTGCTTCTTTTGTAACACCTCAGAGCTTATTAATGCTGGTTTTGATGAGCATCCAATGATTTGTCAACTAATTGGCAACTGTCCGATGCATTGAATCTTATTATTAATGACTTGCCTGCCTTCGCCCATGCCGTGTCAAGGTGGACGAATATGTTTGATGAGGTCGTTTGGGCAAAAGAGTTCATTAGTCCCATCAATTACAAAATTGGTTATAGCCTTAGATAAATGATATATGCTACAACCTTACTCAATATTTTTTTATTGAATGTGAATTTTGACAAATTCACCATTAAATTACATTTTCTTTTTATATATTGCATAATTGCAAAATTTCTAGAAAATTAAAGAACAATAGATATGTCATCAATAAATTGTTTAAATTGCAAGTTTTTGTAGTTTAAAATTATGCATAAAATATAAGCTTATAGATCATAAAGTAAATAATACCTGATTGACACAAAATTTGACACATATATTAAGAGTATAAAGAACATACAATTCAACTGTTAGATTTTCAAAATAAACAATAATATTTATTTTATTAAGTAAGGTTATAATTTTAGGCTACAAACAAATTTTGTAGCTAAAATTCATCATATCCTAAACTCTAAATATGTAGTTATCTTAATTGTTTTGGCTTATAGTCGTGACTATGAATTACAACCAAAATTATAGCCAAACTTTTTCCTCTTGAACTTCAGTTTTATTAAAAACGAGGCAAATAATCTTTGGTCAACTCGAAGGATGCGACTCCAACCAATCCGCCGCCTACCCATTTTTTCTATTTTTGGCATTACATTTCCCTTTTCCAATTCAGAGAGCCATGTCTGTCTTCTTTGGAACTTCACTATCAATTGACAAATCCTATTTCCAAAAAAAAAAAAAAAAACACAAATCCCATCTTTTTCTTAGAATTGTTCTGCTCTAATGGAAAAGACCCACAATTCCCAAATACCAACGAAAAGCAGCCATAAGAATGAGAAAGAGCCAGAGATAATAACAGACAAGAATCAGATGAGAAAATGGTCAAGGGCCATGAGATCCCAAGGCAAGACCATAGGCTTGGTACCCACCATGGGATATCTCCATGAGGGCCACATATCATTGATTAAAGAAGCCCACAAGCTCACAAATCTCATAGTGGTCTCAATCTATGTGAACCCAGGTCAGTTCTCTCCAACTGAGGACCTTGCCACATACCCATCTGACTTTCATGGTGATATCCAAAGGCTCATGGCTGTTCCTGGTGGTGTTAATGTTGTTTTCCATCCCTACAATCTGTATGACTATGGGAACTCTGGTGGTGTTGGTGGTGATGGCGAGGTAGAGAAGAAAGGGGCAGTGTCTTGTGTTGAGGAGAGAGGTTTGGGGCATGAAACTTGGGTGAGAGTTGAGAGGTTGGAAAAGGGTATGTGTGGGAAGAGTAGACCTGTGTTCTTTAGAGGAGTTGCCACTGTTGTCACCAAGCTGTTTAATATAGTGGAGCCTGATGTTGCTGTGTTTGGCAAGAAGGATTATCAACAATGGCGGATTATTCAGCGGATGGTGAGCTCAACTTCTATTCTATTCTATAAATAAGAGACGAATATGGTATTTTTGTCTTCATTATGAGTGTCCCAATTTCCCTTACTTTTTTTTTTTTTTTTGTATGTTTATTTGGAACCTGAAAATGAAGAGGATTATAGGATTATATAAAGCAACCCATTTAGTCATTATGACACATACACGCAACTCAAGTGTTATCTTAATCTTGCATAGGGTCTCTCTGAAGAGAGAGAGAGAGAGAGTCTTCCACTGCTTCACATTCATCAACTGTTTATTAAATTATTCATTGAATCTAAGAAATAGTTTTTTTCTCATTGTATTGTGATTTTATCATTAGACTTTTCTGTGCAGCACTTCGCTTGATATTAGGTATGACATTTAAATGAAATGAATGTTTTATTTGGCATATGTTTATTTTGCTGAATCTGAAAATTTTTAGCATTTTACTGAATCTAAAATTTTTTTGCTGAAAGTATGATAGGCAAAAGTTAGCTGAAACAGTATAGTGGGTCCTATAATAGTACCAAAAAGTACAATAAAACTTATGAATAATAACAAAAAAAAAAGCTGAATAGTAAAATAAATTTGCAAAAATAATTTTTGCTAAACGAACACAAAATTTTCAACAAACTGGTTCTGTTCTTTGGTTGGAAATGTTAGTGTTAGCTCAGTTTTGAGCCTGACCAAATGAGTTTTGGGTTTGTACTGATTCTAGAGACCTTGATTTGGTCTTGTTTCATCTTCTAACCTAGTTGTTCCACTAATATGTGGAAAGATATTAACAAATTGATGCTATTTGCAATTTCTAGCTGGTCTGACTGTGCTGCTTGTTAATTTATTTTCTTACTGAAATCTTACAGGTTCGAGATCTTGATTTTTCCATAGAAGTGATAGGTTCTGATATAGTGCGTGAGAATGATGGCCTCGCAATGAGTTCACGCAATGTGCACCTATCAACTGAAGAGAGGAAAAAGGTTCTCTTAATGTTGGTTATGCCTTCAATATTCTCATGAAGCTTTACTACCAATTTTGCATATAGAAACTTTTCTCTACCATGAAAACAATGTTTTAAGTGCTGCTTAGTTTTAGTTATTTTGTGAATAAAAGATCATCAGCATTGGCTGCTTAAACCAGTTTTTTTCCTCCTCCCTTTGCAGATATTTTGACTTTTGATATATACATCTTATCTAATGTATCTTAATTATTATTATTTTTTTCTATCCTATACTTCTCTAACAAATATATTTTTTACATCATTGTATAATTGCTTCTGTAAATTCTGCAGGCATTGTCTATAAACAGGTCATTGTCAAGAGCTAAATTTGCTGCAGAAAAGGGTCAAGTAAACAGTGGAGAGTTAAGAAACATGATTATCCAAGAAATAAATGAAGCTGGTGGAAGAATTGATTATGCTGAGGTGAGGCGTGAAAAATCCTCCTGAATTTATGTTTATTTTGGACAAATTAGAACTTTTGAGTGATACATAGTGGCATAGAATTTTCCTTTTCAAATTATTGGATAGGTAATATTCTAGCAGTAGTTGAACCAATATTAAAAGGTCGTACCCACTGCACAAAGGTCAGGACTTGGGAGAGGTGACGGTACCTTAACAACACAACACCCCCACCACACCCCCCCCCCCCCCCCCCCCCCCACAAAAAAAAACAAACACCTGCCCTTTTTTTCCCCTGTAGAAGTTGGTTCTTGGACTCAAACCCATGACATGTTGCTTTGGGTGGAAGGTACTTGCCACCACAGCAAGGTCTACCCTCTTAGTTGAAGTTGTATAATTTTTTGTTTTTTTGTTTTGTTTTTTTTTTTTCAAGAATTTGATACATTGAGTAGTCATGCGCATAAGTAAATTCTTTTGATGCATAGTCGGTAAAAGCGTGCTTTAAGCGCAAAGCTCAAAGTGCGAAAACCCAAGTGCTTTTCGCTTCCAAAGCGAGGCACATTTGAAGAAGTGCGCTTTTTCAATAAAGCTCAAAGCGCACTTCTTTTTTTTGCTTAATTTTTTTTTTTTTAAATGAACCAATTATGAATTGTAGCCATCTTATCTTAATACTATTGAAATAAACTGTTGATTTAGTATATAAAAGTCAATTTTATGGTACAAAAGCTATCATGTCCCAAAACTCCTAGTTCATTCTTAGGGGAAAAAAAAAGGTATGATTTAATTTATTTTTGATAATTGTTTAGTTACTTTAGTAGTTGATGTTGAACATATAATGAACGATGCACTTAAGACTTATATTGATTAATACTCATTTAGTGAAAATTTGATTAAGAGAATGATATAAAATGTTGTATGAATTTTATAAAATGTTATATTTCAAGTTATATGATTATTTGATCACTTGATTTTTGTATTGACCATTAAAAATTATTTTCAGTTTATTACATTATATTTTTTAAAATGTGCGCTTCGCTTCAATTAATCATGTGCTTGCACATGGGCCTAGTCTCTAGGAGGCCCTTTGCGCTTAAGTGCACCTAGCGTTTAATTTTCATAACTGTGTAAGAATAAACACTCAAGGTTTTTGGGCGATCCAACTGGTTGCAGGGTCCAGGATAAGTTGATCTTGTTTATTATTGGGGTGGGAATTTAGCAGTCTACTGCATTAGTATGTTTTGACTAGGTGTAAATAGCATGCAGGTCAATTTGATGCAAATATATGAAAAGAAGTACCTCATTTTATCATCCTTTGCCACTAAGTAGCCAGCCCCTATGTGTTGTAATTCATGAGATCTCTGCTTCCATTTATTACTTCAGATTTGAGTCATCATATGTAGGATTAAACTCACCGTAGTGCCATTCATTATCATCTTCTTATCACTTTAAATTGTTACTTTATTAAGTAGAAACCTTTTGTTGCTGATTATGTTCAAGACCAAATAAAGCCATCAAAGGCTAGTGTTTTCAATTCCTAGGAATTTGGCAAACATCTGCCTTTCCTTTCTGATTGTTATCATCTTCCTTGGTGGATTTTCTGACCTATTCACTCTATCCCTCTATAGTTTGTTTCTTTTCTCCTTTGAAGCCTGCATGTGTTTGTTTGTATCTTCTGGGGTATGCGGCTGTGCTTTGTCTCTTTGAGTTTTTTTTTGGGGGGGGAGGAAGGGGTGGGGAGGGGGGCCTTTTTTTATTTTTTATTGTTATTTTTGGAGCCACTTGCTTATAGTGATTGTTTTGTACTAAAAGGAATATATGGTTTACCAACAAGAAACTGGCTGAACTGTTTTACTCAACTATTAAGAAACTGGCTGAACTGTTTTACTCAACTTTTAAAGGAATGGGGCTTCATTAATATACTCAAAGATAATAGTAATATTTGGAACCCATCTCTTATCAGAGTGGTGGCTACTAACATTGTATATAGAACTCTAGCATTTACTTCCCTGAATGTTAAGAAGTTTAGGTTAGAATGTGTTTTAGTTACATATGTCTCTTGCTATCAGATCGTAGACCAAGAGACTTTGGAGGCAGTGGAAGAAATCAAGAGCCCCGTAGTGTTCTGCATTGCTGCCTGGTTTGGGAAGGTCAGGCTGATAGACAACATGGAAATAAATATTTGAAAGCCGTATGCTCAGTTACTCAACATTGTGCAAAACTGCGTTCCATGTCAAATTGGTAAAGATTTGTCTTTCCTTATTTTTTATTCAATGGCAGTTCAGCAATCTTATTCTGACTTTACTCTTATACAAACTATATACGTGGTCTGTGTTTTTTTTTTTTTGTTGAAGAAAATGAAAGAAAAGAATATATCTAGCTGACCATAACTAATCTATTGAGGATCCATAGCCAATTCCAAAATTTTGGAATTAAGGCTTTTTTGTTATTGTTGTTGTCCCCCTTTGAGGCATACCGCATACATGTTATATCTTTCAAATTTAACGTTTTAACTTTTAACATACCTACAAAAAGAAATGATAAAGCTAAAATCCAATTTTGTAAATAGCAAGAGTAGAATTTACTAATATATTATGTGTTTAAAAATATATGTGAAAATTACTTTTTGAGATAGAGGAGATGGTTGTACTTAGTAGGTAGCTATCAAATGCATGGACATAACACAGACTTAATTCTCTTGGATCTCAGTCAAGACCACCTGTTTGAAACATTTATGATTTCTCGAAGATGTTATTTACAGGGAATGCTCCGATTTCAATTCGGTGCAAAATGTACCATGTTATCTCTGCTCACCCATTCATGTCATCTCCAATTTTAATTCCAGACCGTCTGCACGAATTGCTTTCACATTCATTTTTCCATTATTATACAATTCATTTTTCTTTTATTATGTACACTAATCGGTAACTCGTGCAATGCACAAAAAAACTTGATAAAAAATATTTATAAATATAATATGTGTTTAATTAATAAATATTGATAAATAAAAAGTAAAATTAGATAATTTGTAGGGGAAAAAAAAAAAAAACTTGCTTTATTTAATTAGAATTTGTTTAAAGAAGATAAAATCCAATTTAATTAAAATTTGTTTAGTGTTGGGTTGTTTTATCTAAAAAAACAGTTAAAATTAGTTTTAACTGTTGTTAACACTAGATATATATTAAATAATGACCTGAAAATTATATATTTTTAAATGTTTATGTGGCATTATTGGAAGAAATCAACAAAAGTTCAATTTAAATATATATATATATAGTTGGGTCTCATACTCATGGATTTGTTCATGAACACATTATTATGTTTAAGTTTGAATTTTGCTTGTTTATTAAATAAATGAACATAAACAAGTATTTTATTGAGTTGAGCTCAAACAATTCATAAACAAATCGATTTATTTATAGGCCTAATCATATCACTTAAATAATAAACGTGAGATGTAAGTCATAAGTCATGCTTTGTTATCTTTTGCTCGAGAAAGAGATTTATTTGCATGCTTCTTATCAATTGTCATATGAATTTTTCAATATAAGATTTTGACGACGGCTCAAAATGAAATATCAGATTACAAGTTAAAATTTGTTAATATTCTTGTCTATTTCAATGTGACATTTATTGTTTTATGAGAAAAACTTAATGAAAGTCTCATGTTAGAAAAATGAAGAAATCCTTTCTGCAACTCACCCAAGTCGTGTAGCATTGTGTGCCTTAGAAATAGTAGCTGCCTGTAGAGTAAGGAGATTTTGAAGTTTTTATAGTCATCACAAGTCACAACATACGAGCCCAGGTTTTGGCCTTGAAAAAACTCCCGCAGGGCACACCTTGACTTTGGTGAGCAGTGGGTGTATAAATATGTCTAGGATCAATTTTCCAAAAATAGTTTAGAAAATAATTTTTTTTGAAAAAAGCCTTAAAAACAATGAAACCATTGACACTCAATTTATAAACATCAATCTTATGATGAGAGAAGGAAGTGCAATTTGAATCAAATCGCGTTAGATATATATTTTCCTATTACATTATACATTATAATATTTCAATTATTTTTGGAGAAATTGGTATAGGAAAAGAAAAAAACAGAAAAAGGGGAATGTAGAATATTATACTTTTCTGGAATTCATATACTTATCTTTTATTTTTTTTTAAAAGGGAAATTCATATGTTTATTCTGATTTTGTGAAATAAACGCAAAATGTAATTGACCAGTTAATAATTCAACATATGATATGAGAATAAGAATCGTGTAAATGTAAATTGTTGTATAATAAATATTGCTTTTGTCTAATAAGGTGGATAAGTTTCATCTAAAAAGAAATACGGTGGATAAGTAAGAAGCACATGGCTATGGTTATAGTTATGCCTATCAATTCGAGGATATCCTGCCCTATGTCTCTACTGGGGTTTCCTTTTTACTTACGCATAATTGTGTTTTACTTTTTTTCTTTAATCACCCACTTGATATTTGGACATGCATTTGGGCTTGAGTGGCAGACAAAGACTAAATTGTCTTTTACTACTAGTTTAGGTGATTGATTGGTGTGGCCTCTCACCTTAGCCCACTTGAGATTTAAGAAGGGGGTGGTGTTTCATAGAATGGTTGGAAACGATATCCTTTCTTTTATATGACAGTGAGTCCCACTTCTGTAGGATCCACTTTTTTAATGAAAGGGATATTATATATAACTGTTATACAAAATTGTAAATAGCTTAAGAAAGATGCATCATACTGCAGCAGTATTACTGCCTTTGGATTTGCTGGCCCCAGTCATTGCTCTTGAAGACAATGAGATACTCAAGGGTATCTCTGCTCCTCAAGATGTAAAAGATATTGTCTTTAGTCTTGGGTCTAACAAATTTCCTTCCTTTTTTTATTTTTTTTTCAGATGTCTGTCTTCTTCAAATACTATTGGGATAGTGTCAAGTTCTATTTTGAGAATGCAAAACTGTTAAAATCTTTGAAACACAATGTGCTTGCATTGCTTCCTGAGATTAAAAGGGGCATCTTTGGTAACAACTTTCACCCAATAAGCCTATGCAATGTGGTCTATATAAGATGATCTCAAAGATTCTAGTTACAAGACTTAAACAGATTCTATACACAGTAATTTCCCCTTGACAAGGTGCTTTTTTTCTGGGGCATTTGATACAAGATAGTACTGTGATGGCACAAGAGGTTATTAACTCAATGAGCAAAAGGAGAGGGACAACTAGCTTTAGAGCATCTCAAATAGGCTTTTTAAACCCATTTTTGGAGAGCAAATCCACCAAAACTCAGCTTGAACATCCTCTCCAAATTTTTATTTTTATTTTTAGAGTTGTTATAGTAGCTCTCTTGACCAAGCGAGCACCGTAGTAACTCCAAAATGTTTTTCTCTCTTAAAATTATTTACAACAGAATAAAAGAAATACTATCTCTTTCCTTCCTTTATCTTTGTTCACTTTCTCCCCCTTCTCAACCGAACTCATTTCTCTCTCTCAAATGTATCTAAACAGCGACTCACAATCAAAGCACAACACACTCTTTTTCTCATAAAACCAATTTAACTAGAACAACAAAGCTAAAATTAGAACAACAAAAAGATCAAAAACACACAACAACAACAACAACAACAACAAAAGCTGATTTAACCCAATCCTAGCTGCATGCACTTGGCACTGGTGAGGAGGACGAGCTGCAATGGACGTTGAAAGCTAATCTAACTTGGCCGATCTCCATTGATCGAGCTACTCTTCTCTCTCTTAGGATTTGGTCGATCTCCACTAACCTTCGCATAGGTCCTTAACTTGAGTGAGGCAAGTCTCCCTCAAAGGTGTGGTGGCAATGTGGTGGAGCAGGGTGGTGATTTCTCTTGTGTGTGTGTGTGTGTGTGAAACAAAAAGGAAAGGTTGGAGAACAAAAAGGAACAATTTGTATATTCCAATAAAACGTGTAGACTTTTTTTAATGATAAGTTAATGAATAATAATCCCTTAAATTAAGATTAGATAGGTTTCTATTTTCCTTCAAATAAAATAGTAAGGGTAATTAATAAGTTAATGAATATTAATAATTAAAAGATAAAACTAGGCAAAGATTAATGAATAAATTCATTTCAAATTAAGAGATTTGATAAAATTTTAAATTACATAGAATTTTTATAGGACTTGTACAGAACTAACATTGATTTGATAAAGATTGACAAATAGATAATGTAAGCGTGAAAATTAAAAATAGATAGTTAACAAAAAAGATCATAAATTTTGAAAATGTTACCATTGAAAGATTTAAAAAATATAGTAGTTGGGAATGAATAAAGGAAGAATAGAGAAAGATTATAGAATGAATGAAGAAATGATATTTAACTGAATAATAATAAACAAAAAAAAAAAAGAGAGAAAAAGATGGAGCATCTGTTGAAATGTGTATTTAAAAAAATAAGTAAAAGACAAAAATAACTATTTACTCTCTAATCAATGCAAAAATTTAGAGAAATTATTGGAAATGCTCTTATGGAACTCAAATTGGACATGGAACAAGCCTACGGCGAGATCAAAGTGGTTCTCTATTTTCATAATCTTGTCTGGTGTTTAATAGGCATTAGATAAAGATGATAGAGGAATGTATTTCTAATCATGCCTTCTCAATTCTTATTAGTGAAAAGCTTTTTTATTTTTTCAGTCCTTCAAGAGGTTTAAGGTAAGCAAATCATCTTTCCCCTTTCATTTTTATTATTGTGGCTAATCTATTTGGTAGCAATGTTTAAGTATTGGTAAACAAAATGATGTGAAAACTGTGGTTTAAAAAATGTTGTGAAAACTCGTTTTTAAAATATTCATAATGCGAAAAATGTACTTGGTACCATATTTTAAATAACATATTTTAAAATGTGAAAAAACATAATTGTGTATTTGGTATGTGTATGTGTTTTTTTTTTTTTTTTTAAGTGATTATTGCATAGTAAAAGAATACTATTTTATTTAAGGAGAAAGAAAAAGAAAAAAAAAGTTTGGTCTTGTCAATGGACCCCACAATTTTCAATTTATTTACAAAAAGACCATTCAACAACGTTTTTTGAAAAGTGAAAACTAAAAACTAATATGGATAAATTTTCAAAATACATATTTTAAACACCCTAATTTGAGAATTGTAGCTCAAACACCCAAAATTAAACATCGCTGACAAAAAAGATTATTTTTTTGAGCTTACAATTTTCAGCATTTAAACATTGAAAACTGTTGTTTAAACATCGCTACCAACAATAGAAAGGAAGGCCAGCTACAAGGCTTCAAAGCGTCGAATAGGAGTCTTAAGGTTAGCCACCACAATTTGTTGATGATATGTTCATTTTTGGGAGAGCAAAACTAATTGAAACAAGGAAGATTGAGGATTGCTTACAAAAGTAACGATAGTGGTGACAATATATGAAGAAATGTAAGCCAGATATTTGCAAGTAATATTACCCAAGGTTGAAATTAAAAAAAGGCACGATCAAATGATTTGCATTTGGGTATTCCGATGAACAATAATATGCCAAAGAGAAAAATCTTAGATGCAGTGGTGGAAAGGGTGAAAAGTAGAATTCAATGATGGAAAAATATAAGGTTATGTCTCATGCTACTAGGACATAATTAGACCTGTGGTAGCGGCTACTCTCCAACAATACTTGACATCTTCTCTTACTTTCCCTAAGTTGTTCTCATTGAAGGGATTTTTGGTGTGGGGAAAAGACTGATGAAAAAGGGAAAAAAAAAAGGATTATCTAAAATCCTAGAAATCAGTCTGCTTACCAAAGAGGGGTGGGAGGTTTAGGTCCAAGGATAATGAATGATGTAAATAGATCCTTGATAGCTAAGCCAAGCTGGGGTGTTTTGATTGTATGGGATAGGTCATGGTTTAATATCCTAAAAGCAAAATTCTTGAGGAATACCACCTATATGAAGGTGAAGATCCCAAAAGAGTTGTTCTTGGTAATGGAAATCAATTTTGGGTGGCAGGGATTTGCTAAGGGGAGTTGTAAATTAGTAGTATGTACTGAGGTACCCTTGGATCCCTACTATTCAAGGGTTTAAACCAATCTCTCAAGCAACTTCTAACTTATTTGTGTTTTGGGTGGCTAATTTAGTGTTTCTTTTCGAAACAATTTAGTTTTTTGTTAAAAACTTTTTCTTAAAAGTAATGTAGATAAAAATTAAAAGCTAAATATAATTAATTAATTTTTTTTTTGCTAAAAATACTAAGCACAAAAGTAGAGTGAAACACACATAAGTACAAAGAGTTAGTATTTCACTATTTTGTGCAAAAACCATAATTGGACTTGACTTTTTGACCAAAAACATAAAAGTGAAACCCACAACACTAATAGAGAGACACATATGAGACCCGCAAAACAAAAACCAAATTATAACATCTTATAATCAAGACTTAAATGCACACTAAATGCAAGATAAATTCTGGATATGGAATTGACAAAAGGCTTTTAAGGTTATTGTGGACTAAGATTTTGCTTCACAACTTCACAAAAAATAAAAATAAAAAGATTTTGTTTCACATATTTTTAGAATTCACTTGCCCCCACAAGGTAATATGAGTTTATGGTAGACTTTAATGAGTTGCTGGAGTGAGTCTCAATGCTTGAGCAATCCCTTGGCAATGTTTCAAGCAAGATAGAGTAAACAATAAGGACATGTTTGGTAGACTATAATAAGCACTTTAATGTTATATATATATATATATATATATGTGTGTGTGTGTGTGTGTGTGTATGTTAATGTCATAGTTATTCCTATAGTTTAATTATTTTTTAGTTTGGTAGTATTTTTATTACAAGAAATAATCATTTCTTATGAATAGATACTCTTCAAAATGAGAAATAATTATTTCTCTCTAAAAAAGTTTTAATAGCTATTTTTTAGTAGTGCAATAATTTCTAAAATTAATATATATTTAAATAAGAAAAATTTCCATATACACATACACATAACAATTATAAAAATAAAAATCATAAAAAATAACTCATATCTCTCTCATTAATATATTTTCAAATAAGCAAAATTTCCATATACATGTAACAAATATAAAAATAAAAATCATAAAAAATAACTCCTCTCTCTCTCTCTCTCTCTCTCTCTCTCAAATTTAAAAAATATTATTTTACAAAAATATAATTGTATGAGTAAAATATTTTCTAAAATAAATCTTAAATTTTATTTTAATGTTAGAACTCACAACCAAACTTATGAATAAGTTTAGTTATTCCATTACAACATATTTTATTCTTAGAAATAAAAATTACAATTCATGTTGTAATCCTCATTTAGTGTACCAAATGTATCCTAAATTTTTATCCCTCAGAAGAGCTTGCTTGAGCAGGCTTCTTCAAGTTGGAAATTTTCAAAATAATCACAGCCTTTATTTTATTTATTTTTTTTTTTTTTCAACAAGGAATTTGCATCTTTTAATCTAAATACACTATCACAGATATCAGCCAATTAAAATTTAAAATACTAACATTAGGGGGAAGCCTAATTTTTTGCCCATCCTTTGGTCAATTAAGCTTTTTTTTTCTTTTCTTTTTTTTTAATTATTATTTATGGAAGGATCCCCATTTTCTTGGTGCCCTCTGTATTCCAGGGCCGCGGCAAAGGAGATGGGAGCCCATCCTTTTGTGACTCTGTTTATCGCCTTTAAAAAGGTAGCATTATTCAGCCAAAAAATGCCACACTAAGGAGCCTGGTATCATATACAGAAATCTTTGGTAGGATTTTCCTGTTCCACAAAGAAAAATAATACTCAATATCGGAAACAAACAATTTCACAATGTCACAACATGCTAGGGAGTTGTGATTGGATTTCAACACTAATACATGGGAATACCACAGGTACTTACTGGAAAAAAAAAAACAAAAAAAACAAAAACACAAAAACAAAAACAATTTAGGTGCACCAATCACAAAGTGTCACTTAAGCATGTTGTGGATTTTGATGTGTACTTGGGAGTAACTCTAGACTTACTCTATACAATAACTTCTCCAGGCACCCTACTTACTCAAAATCAATAGTAAATCCAAAATAATATGGTAGTAGTAAAGAAATAATTACCAATAATTTTGCCACTATCAAAACCAAAATGAATAGAATGATACAAATTTTCTTCTAGAATTACAATGTCATTCACAACCACTAAATTACCATATGGGCATCAAATAACTGTAAAGTAAGTGAGAAAATAAAATACCAAGACAATTCTACTATTTAATTTTCAAATGAAAGAAGAGACCCATATCAGACAAATGAATTTCACCCAGCAAACTCCCAACACAAAAATAAATAAAATAAATAATAATATAAATAAATAAAATAACATAGAAGTAAAAAAAGTGTAAGGAAATTTACATCCACACTCGAATTGCAGATACTACTTACAGAAGGGTGGGGAACCAGTAAAAGAAAGAATCCAATGCAGAAGCTTCAACCACCTAGTACAAACGCTTACGACAGTCAGCTGTACCACAGTAGCATGGCAACTCCTTTATTTTTCCATCAGGACCAGTAACGCTATCAAGTTCGTATCCATAGTCATAAGTGAGCTCCTGCTTGTAACATTAAACACTGTTATTATTCCACAGAAGAAGCTGATTATTAAAAGCTAAACATTTTTAAGAAAAAGTTCAACCTAAGGGCTGGGTTAAAAATCCAGTCCCAGATATGTAATATCTAAAGATTATTAGCTGGACAAACAAACTAGTGTAGTAAGAATACTAGCCAAAACAAAACTTCCATTACCCACATCTGGCACAACAGACAAAATAACGTGATGGTGTACAAGACTAATGCCAGCAGAATGGGTAACTTGCTACTCAGACACATTTCATCATTCATTACCTCATTAGTACACTTTGTTAATATTTCTATAATATTTCACTGAATTAGTTATAGAAAGGTTATACTATTAATTCTGGAGGCGGACATATTGATTATTGATTGATGGCATATAAAAATAGTGTCTGTTACGAATAAGGACAATATCACTCGCCACACAAAAAGAAGGCCCCCCATTTTTCTTTTACATATGTTTGCAGGCCTCTTCATCAATCCTCTCCAAAGTATATTCTTTTTTATGAATACAAAGAGTATTATTAACAAAACATGCATCCAAGTGCATACAAGAGAAACGCAAATAAATCCTCTCCAAAGTAGATATTGCATTAGGATAACATAAGAAAAAAAATGTTGCAACCCTCATGTATGAAAGGTTTATAGTTATGATATTATCACAGACCTTATTAGAGCGATTGACCTTTCAGTAATTGTATTCATATATATTGGTTAACACCATAGTTACAGTGTGCTTCCTAGCAGATGCTAATACAATTTGCAATCCCTTATCAAATTTTAAGGGCTTCATTCAAACTACTGAAAGAAAACACTGAAGACAAACCTCAATGTCCATGCAAATCAAAGCAGGAATTATCTGAATTCACACTTCCATTATGCTTTGGAGGAATAAAA
Organism: Quercus variabilis; assembly: GCA_030445155.1. Lineage (NCBI taxonomy): Eukaryota > Viridiplantae > Streptophyta > Magnoliopsida > Fagales > Fagaceae > Quercus > Quercus variabilis. The sequence continues at coordinate 49,103,533 of CP129447.1, read as the reverse complement.
AAGAATGGGGGTAGGGGGAAGTATAAACGAAGCTCAACAAAGCTTTACCTGCATAGGAAGTATGTTATCTGCAGCAAATAACACCACTCGCGCAAGTCTCACATCATGGTGGGAACTCAAAACACACTGAACAAAGAGGTTAGGCTCACAACTATGATTAATAAATCTGGCAACATTACCATATAATCCCGCATCTATACAAAACTCAGGCCCAGTTTCTGATATATGGTCATTTCTTTCCTTAGCATGATTGCTTGAAGGTATAGATACATCACGTAATCGCCTCTGCAAAAAATTAAAAAAATTTAAAAATAAAAAGTAAAATAAAAAACAGAGGAATATTTTGAAATTAGATTAAGAGTGATCTTACATGGTTTCTGTATAAGATTGCTAATAATCATATAGAATTGGCAACAATTTATTCCCCTTTTTTTTTTTTTTTTTTTGCTAAAGAAAGAAAATATAAGGGAAATAGTAGAGAGAGAGAGACAGACAGAGAGAATAATTGTTGTCATTCTATTTAATTATAGAGCAACCTTATACTATTTCCCTTATAAGTATAAAGGTTAAAGACAATTTAGCGAAAGTTTGTCTATCACCCACTAGACAACAAAGCAGAGTATAAAGCTGCTGCAACAGGGGGAATTAAAATTTGCAAGTAGCATACTTCCTATATTTTAGCAGTTTAATGCACCTTAACAAAACAGTACAGATGACACACAGCCTCAAATTTGAATTCATGCATTTTTATATTCGTACCTCTCTCCCTCCTATCCCATTCATTGTTTGCCAGCAATCAATGTCAAATATATAGTCATTCCCTGAGACATTGTCTAATTCATCACTCTTCCTAAGAATTCCAATGTATTCACAAACTGGTGCACCAGAAGGAATCAAGTCTCTAGACCTAACAGCCCAGCCTTTATCCTTGGTACGATAGACCTGTTCAAAGAAAAATGATTTATCATCCATTACATAAGTGATATACCAGAAAACACTATGTTACTATTTGATTTTAATTATATGACCTCAAGTTGGTACTTCAGTCCCCGCTGAGATGTACGATTTAGGCAACTAGGTCCACAGCCACATCTTGGACCACATTCAAACACAACGTCCCTTGGTTCAACTAATCTGGGAATAAGGAAAGAACAAACAAAAATTACAAATCTTTCAAGAAAAACACACACACACACAGAATAAAGACCACTAATTCTCAAAAAAGATACCTCAGAAACATGATACCAAGCTTTAAAAGACAAGAAAATACAAGTAAACATGATAGAAACCAGAAAACATAAATCTTTAAAAATTCAAACAACATGCTAAATTCCGGGGTATTTTCCAACTAGCTGAAAAAGCAAGCTAAATAAAAACATAAAGACATAAAATCTGCATAACATTAAGCTTCATGGGTAACATCTAACATTAATGACTAAGCATAGCTAGTAATATACATGACAAAATATATATAGTATAGAAAATGTACGCATTTTCATTTGCTTGAAGTTTTAAAAAACGTTTCACAAAATCAGCATTAAAAAAAGGAAATGAAAAAAAAAAAAAAAAAGCATTAATAGATGTACGTGTGGGTATAATATGGATTTACATGAAAATTATGGGACTAAAATAATGTCGAACATGTTAAATAATTTTTTTATGATATTCTAATTTAGTAACAAACTTATGTTACCTGAGGATAATTTCATAAAATATAATCAAAAACCAACTGATTAAGTTTTTTTTTTTTTTTTTTTTTAATAATTTTGGACATGTTTTCAAGCAATATAATAAGCAAAAAATTTATGTTCTCATAGTGTTATAATTTAAAACAATTTGATTATTGTTTATTTAAAATTTAATATACATACATACATATATACAAATTACACACACACACACACACACACACACATTATGATCTAATCATCCAAATTATAATTAAAAATAAAAATAAAATCTTAACAGATAAATAAAAAATATGAACACTGTTGACTAAATTTTAATGGTTATATTGTCAAATATAATAACTCACCTTAACACAATAAACAATTATAACGTTGATAATTAGGAAAATTAGAGCATTTTTGTACAATAATAATACGAGAATGTTTAACAAGTTTTTTTTACAATTAATCATTTTAAAAAAACAGTATATTATTTAAAGTATCTTTGTTTCATATGGTAAACCAGAGTTTAAAAAAAATACATGCATTTGTGCAATATATTGTATAATACATGTACAGTACTATGTTACTACACAATCAATTCTGTTGACCAACCATCATCCACATCCCTTTGAGCCATTCTCTAATTTAAACTATATATTTTCCATGATTAACATTATGTCAACGCCATCAGTTGAGTTGTAAAATGTGGAAGATTACGGTTAGATGCAAAGGATGGAGAGAAGAGTGAGCAGAAAAGGGGTATAAGAAAATAGGTTTGGGGCTAAAATTGATTAGTCCCTCACCGTATCATATATTTATATTGAAGTGACATGACATGATTACAAGAACACCCTTACTCTAATATAAAATAATAAGCTAATATAAAGATAGCACGAAATAACTCTAACATCATCGAACAAAAAAGTCAAACCTCACCTGCCACCATCATGGTGCACGTACGGGAAGTCATTGCCATTTAGTCGAGCACAAGAACACTTCTCAGCATTAGTACATTTTCCTTTGCAATTGCATCCAGGAGCATTTGGGGGGATAATTACATTTTTTGCAACTCGATTAGACTTGATATATTTAAAACCTACAATTCCAAAACCGTGTCAGCAGTACTGGCATCCTTAATAAATATACTATGAATAATCCACCAGCAAGGCTGGCTCTAGGCCTAAGGCCCTGCTTGTCCCAAAAATTTAAAAAGGTGGCCCCCAAAATTGTAGAATGAAAGTTGATTTTTTTTTAAATAAAAAAATATGGGCAGGTTTTGCCAATACAAATCCAACCCAATTGAAACCCTAAAAATGTTTTACCAAAATATTTGTTATGTGTTATCAAAAAAAAAAAAAATTTGTTTTAAGCGTACCGAATAATGATTGACAATCAATTTTTCTAACTTGTAAAAGGTTTTTTTTTTTTTTTTTGATGAGGTGTAAAAGGTATGTTAATAATACCTTAATAGAAAAACTTAATTAGAATGTTTGCATCTCAAAAAACAAGAATGGTTTATAAACCCTCAAAAAAAAAATTTCATATATATATATATAAAATAATACTTATTTAAATATTAAAAAAAGCTATGAAAATTTATCGCCTTTGGCCTCAAAATATATTGAACCAGCCCTATCTACCAGCAAAGTCAACCCAAAAAAATTAAAAAATTAAAAATAAGAAGAAGAAGAAGAAATCAAACACATTTCAATAACAGAAGGGAAACCTTAAGGATAAGAATATATTGTATTGTCATTTGCCATTCAAGGAACAGAAACTGCAAATAATACCATTATAGTGGAGTGAAGTTTATGAAGAAATATATAATTGCACATAATTTGCATTTTTCTTCATCAAATTCTCCATTGTAATTAAATATAAACTGATACTAAACAATTACCTGAAGGTGCAACAGGTAGAACATCGCATACATTTGTAGCAGGAATACGTATATTTTCTTGACCGCCAGAGATATCCTTACACACCAATCTAGAAAAATAACTGACACAAGTTATGCTTATGAAATACAAAAATATTTTTCGTTACTGTTTATTTCCTTTTTCTTTCCTATCGAATAACAAAAGGGCATAACTCTAGTAGACAGGAAGTATTTGTTCATTAATGTGGCAGCTTACAGAATTCATACCCATTTAATTCAGAACAACCTTTAGAGACTAGCTGCCGAGCAAAATCTACCTGAATTAAGAAATTAAACTTAATGTAAGAATGGTACTATGAGCAAGAAAGTGGTCTGTGTAATCAGTGCAAAGACCAGAAAAGCAAAATCATGTATAAAAATATGACTTATATTCAGCCTAGAAACCATCCAAAAGAAAAATGCAAGCTACAACTGGAAAGCACCCAAAAGAAGAGTCAAAAAAAGAAAAGTACAAAAGTTTTGTCAATCAAGTACCAGAGAATAACTCTATGTTGCACCAGCTAAGATGAGACATGATGACTTAGCCACTTAGGACAAAACCAAAACAATACAACATGAAAATTGAAGAAGAAAAAAAAAAAGATAGGTCATCTTGGAGTTAGCACCAAGCAGGAGAAAACATCTAGGAGTCAGCAACCTATGGTTGGTTAGAGTCAACACCACACCATTGAGACAATTTCAAGAGAAATTTCATTCATCATCAAAATAATCCATCTCAATAGAAGCACAATACTTTGCTTATATAGACTACGTAATTCTAACTGACATAGGAAAACCTAATTCTAATTTTGATTGACTTAGGAAATTTAATTCTAAATGACTAAGGGAATCCCAAATATTGAATTACAAAAATAACCTTGACTCTAGGAATTTAAATAAAAATAATAATAAACCAAATTATATACTAATAGCTAAAGTAAAATATAATAGACTTGAAAAATATAACCTTGCACTTACCGCATCACATGGCACATGCTAACAGAAATAATTATTTGGAATCCAGATATAGTTACAACAAGAGTTCAACAAAATCTACAGAAATACTAGATAAATCTATACATGTATAAAATCCATTACAAAAACAAGAAAACAATGCATAATGAAAATATATTAGATCACTTGTAAGACAGGCCATTGCACTCAATAGTTTGCAAATAATTTTTTTTTTGGATAAGACAAGTTATCAAGTTTCCTCCCAATTACATTCTTTTTTTTTTTTTTTGGATAAATAAAGAAATCATTATTAATAATTAATATAAGGAGAAAATTCTCAAATAACAGGCAGTGTATCAAGCTCCTCCTAAAACATTACAATCTAGAATTTAACAAATCTAAAAACTTCTAAGACGTGGCAAGGAGAGCAATCCCATAGCAATATATCAAAGTGCTTACAAGTATATCTTGTATCATTCAAGCCAATTTCCAACGTAGGTTGTGAGTGCTACACAAAAACTTCCTTAGAAAAAAAAAAAGAGGAAGGATTGTTTGCCTGATTTGTGACCAATTTGGGCTGTCCTTCAATTTGCCGTAAACGATACTTAAAAACATTAAATCCAAAAGCACTTCTCTCATTCCAACAATGATCAACCTGCCAGATAGTGAAAAAGAGACAGAACACATATTAGACTTGTGGTCAACCTAAGAACTTCACAAGGATATAATTATCAGATAAAATATTTTTTTAACAAAATATAATCACATGACCTATTATTCCTTTAAAAATAAAAAATTGTTATAAGATCCTTAATGATACTTAAGACTACAAGAATAAAGAAGAATTTAAGAAAAATAGTCACAGCATAATATTAGGAAAAGGAAAAAAATGACAGATCAGGATTTCTTTTAAACAAAAGCATTTGAAACAGAAGAAAGCCTTAAAAGTTTTTAATTTTCCAACCCACTCATATAAATCCTTAATTATTCCCATAGAGCACCAGCTAAAAGTAGATGAATGTAGAAAACCAAAAACGATGTTTTTAACAGAAGAAATACTGAGAGAATTTTTTTTGATAAATTACAACATCAAATGTTATTTTCAGAATCTAAGATCATAACGAAACGAGCCCTAAGGTTCAACAGTACCTAATATGGAAACAAATGCAGATATGGATATGAAAAAAAGATACCACGACAACATAGTACAAGTAATACATTGATTTTGAAAAAGATATGGTTTTACTATTTCGTATATACACTGACCCATGTGCGCACACACAGAAAGAGAGAGGCATTGCGTTATCAAGATTGATAAAGTCTTGATATTTTTATTAAGAGCTAAAAATAGATTTGTCAAAATACAATAGCAGCAAGTTAAGTTTTGTTTATCATGATGTGTCCTAATTTATCCATTCATAAAGAAGGCATTATAATATATCTTCAAAACTATATTCTTATTCTACAATTTATCTAATACGAAGTTTGTCCAATAAGTAGCCATGAGTAATAGGGTGCCAATGCGATTGTCATAATTCAAGAAGGATTGATCTTGTATAAGGCAATATCAGTGTAGTCAACGGTAAGTCAGGCACTGCATAGGCAGAGCCAGGGGGGGTCAATTAACCCTCGTCACTGCACCCAAAAAAAAAAAAAAAAACTAATAATATACTTGAATCCTTTTTTTCTTTTCTTTTCTTTTCTTTTTTTTTGGTGAGAATTTGTTCTTGTTAAAATTAATAAAATATTATTTATGCTATATGTCAATTTTTATTTTAAAAAAATGGAAAGAAACATACTTTATTATGTCTATTATGGTTTAAAAGTTATAAAAAGAAAAAAAAAAAAAATATATATATATATATACACAAGGGAAAAATAAAGAAAGAAAAGTTTAATTTTTTTTTAACATAAATTATTTATTTCATTAAAAACAAAAAGGAAAAAAACATATTTTATCCATGTCTATTATGGTTTGAAAGGTTATAAAAGAAAAAACATATATATATATATATATATAGTAGGAGGAAAAATAAAGAAAGATAGTTATAATTTAAGGGGAAAAAAAGGGACTTTATTGTTATCTTTCAGAAGTTATCAAATATGCCAATAGGATCTCTAATTAAAATTTGTGTATAAACAATAAAGTATGAAGATAATTACAAAATAAATCTTAGAGTCTGATATTGTTTTCTAGTCAAATTCAAAAGTTTCAACCTTCAAGTAATACATTTTCATAGTCTTTTTATGAGTCTGCATTAACCAAATAACAGAAATTTAGTTAAGTTGGACTTGGTATTTATATAATTATAGAAAATCTTTTCATTCACAAGTGAAATTTCAACTTCAAAAAAATTGAAAGGGGCACTTTTCATGTAAAGAATTCTAGTAGATAAACACAATAGAATGAATATGTCACCTTTTTGTGGGTTTCTTATGTTAAAATATCACTTAAGTTTTTAATGAATGCCTTTTATTTTACAAATTGGTCTCAAATAATATATATATATATATATATATATATATATATATATCGATAAATAAGAAAATTTTAAGAAGAAAGACTACTTCATGAACAAAGGACATTAAGTAGTCAAATAATTACAAAAAAAAAATATATATATATATATATATATATATATGTGTGTGTGTGTACAAAAACGTTGCAATATGATTGTTAATTTGTAGAACACCCCCCTCCCCCCCCCAAAAAAAAAAGGTAGCTAACAAACCATTAACTCCATCACAAAATATTATCAAATCTGTAAATTTGCCAAATTCCAATTGATCAGGAGAAACAAAATATATCCCCACAGATTCCAAACAATAAAAACCATTTGAAGCATGCAATTATAATGTCTGAAATCTCCACATGTCTACTACATGCACATATATATATTGGTGGGAAAATGCTATCGTCAAACATGAAGCTTGATCGAAATTTAATTGGAGGAACAAAATATAAGGAAAAAATATTGAAGAAAATAACATGGCATAAATCCAAAAACTAACATACAGTTTATGAAAATTCTCAATTCACACAAATCAATTTCTTGGACTTCAAAATACTAATATAATTCTTTGATAACAAACAAACATTAAATTCATAAGTATGTTCTACCTTGTACAAGCCATCATATGTGTAAATTTTGTGAGTATAACTGCCAGCACATTTATGTCCACGAATCACTCTAATAGGTAAATCTTGATCCATGTTGCTCTGAAAAAGATAATAATCACATACTATAAGCTTGATTTGATGAAAGATTTGTTACCTTAACCATATCTGTGCACAAAACAAACATATTATTACAACTAAATAAATGTGGATTTGACAGCCACTATACCTAATAACATATTGATCACAACTCATATCATTCTAATAACATTTGACTTAGTTCAAGTTGAACCATTCCATAGCATGTTAGCATTAAATGTAACAATATTAAAAACTGCTTTTAGGGTTATTGGCAAATCCAGATTCCCACTGCTAAACCTAAATATTTGGTTTGGCCATTTGGGTATATTTATAAACCAATAATTTTTGCGATGTGATCCTTGGTTCACAAATTCACATTCTAATTCATGCGATTCATGTAGGCAAGTTGAGGTTTCAAACATAACTTGAATTCAAATTCGATTTATTTGATTCCAAACATATGAATTTGCCAAAATAATTTAAAATTCAACTCATTTTGGCCAATTCATGGCTTTCCAAATAGGTAGTTAAGTAAAATACTATACAGAAGGAAAAGCGTGATTTCAACTAAACTATGGTTGCTTAATTCCTCAACACCTATTAGACATATATCAGAACTGCACATCATTAATAGATCCTAAAACCTAAATGGACACCCTTGTACAATGGGAATTGGCCAATTAGTGATGATAAAAATTAGGCATTTAGGACATGTTCTTTTCCCCCCCCCCCCCCACCCCCCCCCACCCCCCCCCCCAAAAAAAAAGAGAGAGAGAACAAAAATTAGTTCTTAATTATTTTTATTTGTTATTAGGAGTATGTCTTACTAGGAAAAGGTTTCACAATAGCCTAAATAATGGATTTGTTTAGTCAATAAATTGTAGTAAATAACATTCACCTAAATGAATTCAATAAAATTCCAGCAGCTTATTATAAGTTTGAGGGTATTATGATTGTCTTCTCCTTCCTATGTGTGATTGCCTAGGATTTATTTTTCATAGTTTTTCATTCTAGCCGCTGTTTTGGCAACAATGCCCATCAAATTCATTCAAGACCAGTCTTTTATATTATTTAAGCTTACCTAAGCCCTTAGACGTTAAAACCTATTCAATAACCCATCAAAATCTTATAAAAAATCCTATTTTAGTGCCGAATTTCTAAAGATACTACGTCAGAAAACCTCTATACAACTTTTTTGTTAGGAACTTAAAATTTTAAATGAGTCCTATTTAGTAGGAAAGATAAGAAAAGGCATTCTTGACCAAAAAAAAATCCTATAAGCACAAATAGAAACTTCTAGGGTTACTAATGTATTTTGAGGTATTAGAAAGAAAAATTAAGGCTCTCTCCTTTCATGAACTTTTGGAAAAGTTCAAATCAATCACAATTTTTTGATTGGTATAATAAGTATTTTATTGAACAAGACTACTTCATGTATGAGAAAGTGGATACAAAGAAGTCTAAAGAATTATAAAAGGTTATGTACAGAAAGATAATGGTTCTAAAAACTCAAGAATGGAGTCACTATTATTAAACCCCCCACAATCGAGACCAATCAAACAACGATCTAGCAAACAGCTCTATCAAATTGTATCCCTAAAAATTCTACATGTACGACGATTATGTTCCTGCCACAAAGTCCACATCAAACATAACAAAACCAAGTTCCAATATCCAAAGACTGCTTGGAGCCTTAACACACCAAATACTCTTTCAAGGGAGAATCATAGCACAAGGGCCACTTAAGGCATCATAAAATGAGCAAACATTATAATCCCTTTTTCCCTTCAGACTCAATATCTACCCTCCCAATAAGGGATATTAGAGTAAGAAGATTGAAGAAGGATGTTGGTCATTAAAATCTCACAAAACTTACGTCCCAATTCCTTGGTTCCCCGTCACTTTGTCCTCCCAACAAGGAATCAGCTAAAGCATCACAAGCTAATGAAAAATCATACAAGTCAGGAATGGCCATACTTAACGGTTGGTCACCACACCATCTATCTTGCCAAAACTGAACTTGGCTACCCTCACCTACCTCAAAGGGATATAATGTAGGAACCCTTCCCTCCCCACGTTGATACCTTTCCATAAGCCACAACCATGAGTTCCATAAACATTTTTTGTGCACCAATCTCCCCACTCCTCTCCATATTTCACAACTACTACAAGTCTCCACAACAGCATATCCTCAATTCCAAAGCACCATAACAATTTACCTAGAAGTGCCTGGTTAAAAGGTTACTAACTTCCTAACTCCCAATCTGCCGTTAGCAACAGGAAAGCACACTACAACCCACCCCACCAAATGATGCTCCACCCCCAAGGAAAGAAAATTTCTCTACAATTACTCAATTTTGTTTGCCACACTTACAAAAATGGTGAACGGTGAGAGATAATAAGTAGGTAGCCTCAATAGTGTACTCTTCATTAATGTTAAACTTGCCCCTTGTAACAAATAGAGTTTCTTCCAAACTAATAATGTGTGCTCCATCTTCTCTTTCTCTATAATAGGTTCCAAACCAACTTTCCTCGGAGGAAGCCCCCAAAGGCATACCAAGGTAAGTCATTGACAAATACCCAATCTTATTGCAAAGATATCTGCAAGTACCAACATATTTTGAACCTCACCAATAGGAACCATCTCACTCTTACCTAGGTTAACCTTAAGGCCTGTCAGCTTCAAAACAAGTCAACACCATTTTCAAGTATAAAGAATTTGCTTGGGATTAGCATCACAGAATAAGATTGTATCATAAGCAAACAATAAATGACAAACACACAAACCAACAACAGCACTAAAGCCCACCCTTACACCCCTGAATAAATCTTCCCTCCTCAGTTCTCTTCAACATCCTCCTCAAGATAACAAAGAAGATAACGAGTTGCCCTATCTTAATATTTTCTTATAGATATTTCAATTCTCCACTCATTCTAGATACATTCAGAAAGTTAAGACCTAAAACAACCATATTAGTTAAAAAAGAAATTTCAAGAACATTTTTGGAAATATTTAATGTTATATCTTAGTATGCGATGTAATTTTTACTAGCTAATTTAGTTAGGCAAAATTCCTTATATGACATGTGAACAAATACTAAAGAAATATACTACATGCAAACATTCATGAGGAGAGTGTCTTTGAATTCATGCATGTACTTAGAAGTACCTGAACAAGAATGAAACTATTTAAGATTACTTTCCCTTTAGGACACAAAATTTTCTATTTAAGTGTCTGAAGAACAAATTCCACCAACTTAAAGAGGAAAAACCCACGTAATCAGATAAAAATAACATGAAAAAATAAATAAATCAAAAGAATAAACCATATTTCCATATTACACACCTTAAGAACCAAATTACCACGACACATAACTTGATACTTAATTTGACGTTTATTTCCAAGTAAGCCATTCCCACTTTGACCTGCGTACACAACTTCCAAATTGTCAACATCATCTTCATATTGGCCAGACAAGACGATTGAAACTGCAACGGGCAAGGTAAACTTCCTGTACTCTTCCTGCAATAATCCAAGAGATAATTAAACAAAAATTAAACCTATAAACTCACGGTGCATTCCACCAACATTTAAAGAGAAACAATCAGTAAACAATCATGAAAGCCACTGAACACCATGGTTTTGTAATATGGATTATTAGTCCCTTCAAGTTTGTAATATACTAATATACCTACTTTCAATTTTTAACAAGATAATTTGGAGTTATCCTTCACTATAAAGATAACTGATATTCAAAAACAACAAAATTTCATAACCTGACCAAATAAAAGAGGAACCAAGGCCTTTTCACCTATCATCGTGATCTTGGCAGGACATTGTATTTCCTTAGCATCCCATGCACGCAAATCCTCACCAATTTTACATAAAGTTTCAAACATACAGAAAATCCCAGTTCTGAGTCAATGCGATTTAACTTTATATATATATATATATATATGCTTAGAAACTTTATCACTAAACCATATATTTGGATGCCATTAACTTATTGTTGTATATGCACTTTACTAACCAATTCCCACAGAATTCTTAATTAAATGTAGATACACTACCATTTTGCAAGTTTCTCCAATATAATCAATTCCATTCAACCAGTCTCCATGAAGACCTACAGCCACCATTTCAGCCCGTGAAAGGAATTGTTGCCCAACCTTAATACCTGCATTATGAAAAGTAATAATAAAATGGTTTTAAAATGCTTCGAGAAGCCATTAAACTATTAATGTAATTCATAAAAGACCAGATAGAAAATATCTACACCCCAACAGACAACTGATTTCACGAACCTGGTAGATGACCTATTTTTTTGTGGTACAAAATTTTATTTGACCTCACCATCTGCCATAATTCACAGAGCAAACGTAAGGAAATAGAGTGACAAAATAGATCAGAGTTACTCTACACTGCAGTAAATCAAAGTTACCATACATGTTCACATATAGGAAAGAAATCGAAGTCATTAGCCAGCTTCAATTTCATTTTTAAGACAATAATTTACTAATATGAAACATTAACCTAGTCTTAAAATAAAGATATGCAAAAATTGATCAATATGAGTGTGTCCACATGCAAAACAAAATTTAATAGCATTATATTTACTATTATGCAATATCATACGTAAAAAATCCTAATAATGTTACAAGACACAATAAAATGTAAGGAGCATGCTTGTGTCTTATGCATGCAAATATTCATGAATAAAATTTTCCCTTTTCTTCTCTACATTAATTTTCAAACATCACCAATATCAAAATGCATGTGTACCCGCCAATGAGTCCTCCACCAATAAGAATTATTGGTGGAGGCTAAGATCATCACTTCAAAACCCACTGGGTGTCTTTGTAACATGCACCAACAAAGGAAAAAAAAAAAAAAGCTGTGCACGCATGTACCAAAAGAAACAGGAAGTATGTGACAAAGCTAAGATAACTCCAAGCCTTGGGTCAAAGCAATCTTTGACAATACTTATCAAGTCACCAGATATTTGTAAATTGTACAGCTATTATGACTCCAGAATGAATCTAGGCATATCATACTATCATTATTTGCAAGTTCAAAATGCTCCTCTGCCTGATAACGATATTAATAACCTGATATGATTTCAGCATTATCCTGATTTTTAAACTATGGTTACCATGCATCAAACCATTAGCAATACGACCAATTAAAGCCACTGGGACTGAGGCTGAAAACTTTCTACTATGCAACGCATAGTGTACAAGTAATATATGTGTAACACATAAGCCAGCAACTTGCCTCAGAAATAGCCTTCAGATCAGGTCGCTTGGTAAGACTCTTTGCATGATCATCATATGCATTCCCATTCTGCAATTGTAGCATTAATGTAAATAACCATTAAGATCAATAATCACCAAGATACAGTTTTAGTCCTGATTTTAAAGGCACTTCAACATCTACTGCTCTAATATGTCTTTGGAACAGAATCACTAGAAATATACTGATCCTTAAGTAATTTAGTGTACAGCCACAGACACAATCTGATTTTGAAAGCATGAATTGGCCACTTGAAAAGAACTAGCATGGAAATTTGAAGATTATAAAGAACAATTAAAACAACACAATTACTATAGAAAACCTTGAATCCAAGAAGGGATGCAAAATAATGGGTGCGTATAATTACAAATTTATATATATATTCAGTCAGAAATTTTGGCATTCATATAAATGCTAACAACAAAATATATCTCACATGATGATAAAATTGAAACAGATTGATCAATAGGGTGGCTAGCCTATTCACATTAAAAAGGTTCAACCCATGTACACAAACAAAGTAGTGCAACCAAAGCCTTGTGTAACAGACTGACAAGTATATTGTGTATAAAGATGACATTCACAGATGGCTAGCCTAATGACATTTAAGGCCTCAAACCACATACATAAATGAAGAAGAACTAAAGCCTAGCATAGCAGACTGAAAAAATTCAACATCAATTCTGTAGTTTCTCCAAAACTGCCAATAAATGAAGTAAAATTAAGAATTAAAAGCAAAAGAGAGCAAAAAGGATTGCAAAAAACTATAACTTCTAAGCAAATTGACCAAAACTTTAATAAAAACAACCAATAAAAAGTAAGGGAAAAAGAAGAAGAAGAAGTTAAAGTTCACATCATCCTTAGGCTTAAGGCATCTCTTCTCCTCTTCCTGTGCACAAGCATAGACAGGCTATGTAAAAAGAGATTATTGCTCAAATTATTAAAGCAGCCAAAACATAGCCCTGCACACAAGTATTAGAAATTTGCAGATATAGCCGAATAGCCTTTAGCCTTCTTGCATCTCTACTCATCTACCCACATGCATAGACATGCTAAGGAAAAGATTAATTACTATAGTCATTAGAGTAGAAAAAGTAAGAACTCGAAACTTATCTATTCCAGACTAATCGAATAGAGGAAAATATTTTAAAAAAATTTAAAAGATATTGGGTCACTACAGGATTCTTAATTGTTTCAATTTCAAAGGATTTATATTGTAAATTAGTCAAAAGGAAAACATCTCACAAAGAATACATGAAGCCAACCCTAACTAATTTGCTGAGAATCCATAGCCAACCCCAAAAAATTTGGACTAAGGTTGGGTTGTTGTTGTTGTAGTCAAAAGACAAACATTTAAATACCAAAACATATCACATCAAAGAATGTTATTATAAAATTTAACATAAATATATGCACTATAATACTAAATCCCCTACAAAGTACTAATTTTTTACAGTTATTACATTATGTGTGCCCAAAGGGATTATTAAGCCTTACTGATACAAAAGGCAACTTGGTATGATCTATCTTCAAATGGTAAAAACATTTAATTCTGAATAATGTAAGTAAGAAGTTAATGTAAAAGACCAAAAATAATAACTAACAACTGCGGCATGTTAAAGTACCGACATCATTTATTTTACTTGTATAATTGCACGATGGGCATTTATGAAGCTAATACTACATTTCCTATAAAAGTGTTGTTTCTTCTGTAATTTTATCAATCCTAAACTATTGAAGACATGTCCAACTTCAATCATTCCCTTTTTTCCTTAATTTGATTTGCATGGTAGCAAGCTAGCATTAAAGAGATTTGGCATTTTTAACACATCTAAAGGCAACTTGTCTACTACAAGTAAAATGCATAGACACGTAAATAACACACACACAGACATTATTTAATCACCTGAACAAAGCGAAGGTAAAATGTAGTGAAAACCCTTAGTGTCTCTTTCACCATTACAGAATCATTGACTCGAGCATGGCCATTGTTACATCCCGTCTCGAGATCACTTCTACATCCAATGTCTTCCACAAAAAGCACTTTAGTATCATCTGATAACCTCTTTCTCTTACTACCATTGGAAGGCTTTTTATCATCGGATTTCTCTTTAAGCATTGAATTAACCCGTCCTTGTGAGCTCTTCGATCGCGGGCTCCCTCGCACGGGAGTCTTTGGTTCAATCTTTTTAATACATCGAGCAACATTCTTCTTATCATCGGCTAGCACTTTACTTTGATTGCACGCGCACAAGGGGCCAGCACCGGAATCCTCTAATATAGCCATTGACTATAAACAATTACCACAACCTGCATTCAGAAAACACCAATGTTGAAAAACAAGACCGTGTTAACATGTTTTTCGTTTCGATTTCAAAATATCTCTGGCGCCTCCAGAAGATTAAAAATAAAAATAAAAAAGGGCCAAACGAGATCTTTAACATCAATAGACAACAAATTTGGTATTAGTGAGCAAGAAATTTCACAAATAAGCATTGGCTCAATTTTCAACTACAAAGAAAATA
The DNA here is from genome assembly GCA_030445155.1 of Quercus variabilis. NCBI lineage: Eukaryota > Viridiplantae > Streptophyta > Magnoliopsida > Fagales > Fagaceae > Quercus > Quercus variabilis. Next base: position 49,087,974 of record CP129447.1, on the reverse strand, counting down.
AAGAAGGCTCAATTTTATCACAGACATTAAAAAGAGAAAAAGAAAGAAATTTGCTAAACATGCTACTCCAAATCCATAGAGATTTACAAAACAGCTAGCTATTTATAATAATTCTCAATTACAATTAAAACAATAGGACACAAAAAATATGATTTTCACAATTGCAAAATTGTGCTCAGATCATGAACTAAAGAAAAAAAAAAAAAAAAAACAAAATCCAGGAAAGAATCAGTGTTACCTGCTCCACTCTCTAAATTATGAATGCACAATCAGAAATCTCCACACACAAAAATAAAAAGAAGTTGCATGTAAGAGACAGAAGTCGGTATCAATTTTGGGAATCAGCAGGGAAAAAAGTTGAAAATTCTTGAGCTGCGGGAAATTGGAGTTTTGATTTGGGGGGTGGGGGGGCGTTGTTTGATTTTGGTAGCTGAAGATTAGCGTTTAAAGCGAGAGAGAGAGAGAGGAGAAGAGAGAAGTGAAGAGAAGGAGTGTGTGGTAGGGTAGGGTTTTGATTATAGTCGGTCCATACATAAAGACGAGACGTGGATGGACAGTAATAAAAGGCAATGTTTGAAAGAGCCGAGAGCAGCGGGAAGAAGAGAAACGGTGGCGTCAGAGTCTATTGCTAATTATTTGCTACCCTCTTGGTTTTGGATGAATTTTTTTTTTTTTAATCTTTACTTGTTTGGTAACTAAGAAGGTGTGGGTATAGGGATATGTATTGAATTCACCAACCCAACAAACCTTATCGATTCTAATGTTTTGGGTAAGTTTTTTTTTATGGTTTATAGGTTGAGCCTTTTTTTTTTTTTTTTTTTTTTTTTTAAGTTCGAGTAGGTCCAAGTTTTGGATCTAATCAAAAAAATAATAATAATTTAGAAGTTTAGAGTAATCCTATAAAGTCTATTTTAATTTTTTTTTTTAATTTGGTTTTTTCTAAATTTTGATGTCAATTTATTTAAATTTATGAGTTTGATGTATTTTTATATTTATTTAAGTTATTTAGTGTGATTTATTGTAATATTTTGAGACTCAATTTTGATGAAGTAAGAAAATTATGTTCTTTTTTTATAGAAGATTTTAGAATATTGTGCTTAATTATTTTCTTCGCATGTCTGAGAAATCTTTTCCAATCACTCAAGTTCTACCCAATGTAATCTCTACTCATGCAAACTTTCTCCAAACCCTTCCTGATGATTTTCTCATTGTTATTCCTTGTGTTTCATCTAGAGCTATGTGGATTCCTCCTCCTCACCCGATATTTAATGTCAATTTTGATGGTGTCATGTTTAAGGAGGAAAAGAAAGCTGGCATTGGGGTTGTGATCTAGGATTATTTGGGACAGGTTATGACCTCCATGTCTGGAAAAATTTCTTTACCATCCTTAATTAATGAAGTTAAAGCTCTGGCTACAATAATGTTATGCACACCCTTTTTTTCACAAGCAATTACTAAAGTAGTTGACTATGAGCGGTGGACACAACTAATAATCATGGATCTATCACTCATAGTCAATCACTTCAATAATCATAAATTTTATTGTGAAAAATATTGTATCTATAACATTATTGAATTTGAGCACTTAAAGTCTAAAAACTCTAGAGTATCCGCTAACATTTATCTTTCATCTCTTGACGTTTTGTGGGTTTTAGATGCCAAATTTTTATATAAATTCCAAACTTTAGCTACTTAAAATAATAGTAGAAGAAATGTTGTATTCTACTACATAAAAGCATTCAAGGAAGTGAGACATGTATACAACTTTACTGGTATATTGCTATATTCTTTAACATTTTCATATTGATTTATTTTCTCATTTTATTTTGAGGAATCAAATTACATGTTTAAACTTTAAACTTTATGTATTTAAATTATTCTCATAATTTGATTGTTATTAACTATGAATTTGATTATGCTTGATTTCTTTATTTTGATGATATGCAATATATATTGTGGATACAGTTACATAAACATATGGTTATATATATATATATATATAGGGGCACAGTAGGGGCCCAATATATATTAAGTTAAAACAGTATAATACGTAATGTAGTGTGTAAAAGATAAATTAAGATAAAAGGGTAAAGTAAAAGCAATTAAGATGTTAACAAAATATAGCTTTGATAACAGATTAAAACACTTGCAAGATAATAGTGGTTACAATGCTTGAAAAGGATAGTAGTCACAAGGGTTGGAACTAGAAAGGATAGGTTACAAGCTTGGATAGCAATCTGGAAACTAAAAGGGATTTGAAAACTAGAAAATTTTCTGATACCCTCTTATGAAAGGGACATCCCCTTTTATAGGCAAAATAAAATACTATTTAAACAATGAATAGTGAACAGTAAAATTGACTTTTTTTACTATTCATTGCAGGCCAGCAGGATTCTCCTCATGTGCTTTTTGGAGGGAATTTATTCTCCGTGAGGAGCAGCCAAAGCGGGAACCATACCTTCAACAAGGAATCAAACCAACTTTAACTTTAGCAGGGAATCTGAAGCTTTAGTGCAGTTTTAGAGGGAGCATTATTTTGGTAGTTTTGACTACTTGTGCCGACAATGCTAATTTTCCCCTAAATCTGGTGTGGAAGTTATTGGAAAAATACATGTTTGTATCACATACAAAACATACACAGTAAAAAATTAACGAATTTACTTCATTCGCAATTGATAACATGTACTATGTCAGTTTCAGAATTTAAAAACAAGAAAGTGTACCTTGGTGTAGTAAAATTCAAAACAAAATATTAGAAGTACTTGGAAACACTTTTAATCTTCACTCCAATTCCAATTAATGCCCAAGAAGTGTGGTGTCTCAAACAGTTTCTAATTAGAGAATAAGAGAGTGGCTTACACTCACATACACACCATTTCATTCCTTATGAAAACTCTTATTAAAAATTCTCTTATGAAATTCTATATGTTTCTCTATTTATATTTTACCGATTATTTAACTAGGCTAGCCTTTTGGACCATTCCAATTAGGTTTTAGTATGTGGTTTGAAGTGTGACCAAAAGGAAACAAATAAGACTCTAGCTCCAATGGGCCTTGGGTTTTTCTATCAACTCTTGACAAGTTCAAAGTTATCATTAATTATATTCAACACCCCTATATAAATATAATTGTATTCTAGGCCTTATTAATAAATTATATCCTAAGACTTTATTATACATACAACTCCTTCATAAAATATTCGTAATAATACAAAGTCATGAATGTTGACTGTCACTTTAAAGATTATTTCATCTTAATCCTTGAGTACCCAGTTTAATCCTTTAAGTTATTCATCATATATTTATGAAATTCAATTTTATAAATATATACTTTAGTAACTCCTTACTAAAGTGATTGGACCTAACACTTTGAATAATCAAACTCATTAAACTTATCTTAAGAGAATATTTTATTTCTCCTTTAAGATAGTATGAATTCTATCTTGAGAATATATGTTCCAGCAACATTAAATGCAGTTGCCCAACATACTGAGGTTTTGATCGTGACTTTAGATCTCACTCCTGATATATCAAAGCAACCTACACCTCATGATCAGGTTAATTATTCTCTCAGGATTTAGAGTTGATGTAAATAGAAGTCGTGAGATTCATTATTCATTTGACAATCGTTAGTAGAATAATAAATCTCATAGTAGTCCAGTCCAATATATCTTATCTCTTAAAATATATCAATATATCAACTAGAAGTCTCCACTTCCATGATCAAGACAAATCATCTTAGTTGATATGTTATAGTCTTCGCAGATGAAATGCTTAATTTCATCCCCGACTCCGAACTAAAATTCTGAGTTTACAAAGAACTTGTGACTTATATCTTTTGTGACTAAATCACATAAATCACATACTATGCATCTCATGGATTAAGATAATGTCTCATTAGTTCATTTATAGATAGTCTCATATAATTAAACAATTTATTATTTATGACATGCCAATATATTGGATTATAGGGCATAAACCCCAACAGAAGCTTCATCATGGCCAAATAACTCGTGATTGTAGGGGTAATAAGGATTAGTATTAGCAACAGAGACTTCTGAGGATGCCTCTGAGTTTTGGCATTCTTCTTCCTTTTCTGAGTTAGCATTTGCAACAGTTTCTTCTTCATCCTTCCACTACTGTTTTAGTGGGGCAATTAGGGCCATTTTGCTAAGACCATCAAAAGCAAACTTCTTCTTTTTGGTCTTAGCAAAAGGCTTTGCAGACTTAGCAGTGGATGTGGTAGCAGGTGTATTTGACGTGGGTTGAGGCACGGTTGTTTGCACAAGGGGGTAAATAGAGACTTGGGCTTTATCATGGATGGTGTTAACAGCAGGGAATTCCCGGGTTACATTATCAATAACATCTTGAGTGTAGGAAAACTTATCCCACCATTTAACAAACCATTGCCAAGTAAGAACATCTCCTTCCTTAACATACATCCATTTCAAGATCTAGGGGACCTTATATTTTTTAACAAAGTGAAGTGTCGCAGGAAACTTAGCACCATGTGAATTGGTCTTGAAAACACTTGAAAAATACTTGAAGGAGCCAGTTAAAGGTCCTGGAAATATATCAATAATGAGGCCAAATTGTGTCCACCAACGGGTGAACCAAAGGGGAAGGTGAACTGAAATTTTTGTCAAAATTAACAAACCAAGAATGAGTCATATTTTCATCTTGGTGTAGCATAGGAAAAAAAAAATGACAATTGAGTGTTGAACCTTGGATAGAATGGATAGATTATTTAGATCCAACTTCTTTGTTAGCTCCGAGAATAGTATCCCTCCTAATATTATAAATGAAGATGATCACACTGTTGAAGAAATTGACCTTCCTAATTTCTAGAAATGGAATATTCCTAAAGTTGAACCTAAGTCCATCTATAGGACTAGTTGGACTAAAAATACTTTTTGTTCTCAATATAAAGTTAGAATTGTTGAACAAACATATTCTATTTCAAAAACTCATGAAAAATGCTGCTTGTTTTCTGAAAGAAATATTAATGATTTCCTTGCTAAAAAATTCAGTTATTTACATATTGGTCTTGTTCAAAATGCTATTAAACCACTTACTAGAAAAGGTATTAATGCTTCTATTCTCATGTGTTTAAGAGATGCTAAATTTAAAAAGTTTTATGACAGCATTCTTGGCATGATTACTGCATCTTTGAATGATGGTCCTGTTTATTTTAACTGTTATCCAAATATTTCCCTTACTTTGGATGATCCTAATATTGTTAAGGCTTTAACCTTAAATATTTTAACATCTGGATATGATATGGATGAGGGCAGCAAGCCTTTTGCTCTTATTTATCGTATTTATTACAGACTTCTGGGTACTTAACTTAACCCTCATGCCAGGGTAAAAGACCTTGATGGAAAAACTGTTTTAATCCAATATTTCACCCTTGATGCTCAGGTTCAAGTCCCAAAAATGATTCAATGGCAAGATATTAATCTTCCCAAAGAATGGTTGTTGGAATAAGAATCTCCACCTGCTAGACCTGTTTTTGATGAATTAAACCTTGATCACATCCAACAATATCTTGATAGAACTGTTAAAATAAGTTTTAATAGTAACAAACCCCAGATGATCAACGAAGGAAGGCATTCCTTTGCTGGATCTGAAGATATTTCAAAAAGAGACCAAGATCTCAATGAATTTCTACAAAAGAATTTTGAAAAACCTGATTTAAAGCTAAAAGGAGTTTCAAGTAACAACTCCCAAGTTAGTATTTCTTTTTACTCCACAAAAACAAAACCTCCTTCTACACATAGCAAACAAGCTATTAAAGAAGAAGAAGAGATCGAATCTGGGTCTCCAACTGCTTTTGATTTTCAAATTCCTATTATTCACAATCAACTAAGAGTTTTAAACAAAAGCTTTGAAATTAACATGGTTGCTTTGTTTAATGAATTTAAATATGCAAAAAACAAAGAAAAAACGAAAGACTTACCAAACTACTTTTGATCAAAAAGAAAAAAAAATCGTATTAAAAGAAAGTGGAAAGAAAAAAATGAATCAATTACAAAAGTATATTTTGTTTTTTGATTTCCTTGAAAATCACTATGTTTCCAAAAAGGTTTCAAAAAATAATTTTAATATGGTAAAAAAATCAAATTTTGTTAAAGAAGACGAAACCATTGTTCGGTCTAGTCATCCGCCCATAGATACAGTTATTATTAATTGTAAAGGGACTAAGATAAAGGCCTCTCCTTTTAAATTTTCTGAACTAATTGATACCAATAATCCTATTTTTAATGAAACAAAAAATATTATTGAACAAAACAATTTTGTTAATAACTCTTCACATATTATTGGTCAACAACTTGATCGTATAGAAGAAAAAGTTGAAAAACCTACTTCTTCAAAACCTGAGAAAACCTTTGATTGATTTACCTAGTCAAAGAGAAAAATTGAGTCTTAAAACCTCTCAGGCTAAAACCATTGAAAATGTTGAACAAATGCTTTCTGATTTAAAAGTAAAAACTGAGCAAGGTTATTCTACCAATACTGCCCGAGCTATTTCAAGAAAAGAGAAAGAAGCTGTTTTTGAAGAAAACACAGACTCTGACTCTCCATCCTCTGCTTCTGATAAAATTGTTTCGAACTACCAGAAATTAAAAGATTTATTGGAAAACCCACTCCTATGTCTTTTACAAAAAACTGGTATTCAAAACCTACTCCTCTCGATATGCAGTTTGAAGAAAGAATATTCCAAACTCAGTTTTCTGTTTTTGCTGATAAACTCTATGAATGGAACATTAAAGGTTTATCTGAACAAGAAATTATTAATAAACATTAACGGTTTATCTGAACAAGAAAATATTAATAAAGTGGGTCACATGTCTATGGTTGCTAATGCTTTACCAATCATAATCTTGACCATGCTGAGATTGTTGATCTTCTTACCACTAGTTTTTCTGGAACTCTTTGAGGATGGTTGGAAAAATATCTCACTGAAGAATCTAGAGAGTCCATTAAAAAGGCTGTTAAAAAGGATGATGAAGGTTTACCCATCTTTGATGAAAGTATTGGTCGAGGTATTCCTAATGGAGTCAATACTTTAATCTATACTATTATCAAACACTTTGTTGGTACTCCTAATATTTCATCTCGAATCAGTGACTATTTAAACAATTTAAGATGTCCTATTATGTCTAATTATAGATGGTACCAAGATGTTTTTATTTCCAGAGTCATGCTTTGGATAGATTGCTTAAAGCCTTATTGAAAAGAAAAGTTTATTGCTGGTTTGCCTCCTCTCTTTGCTCATAAGGTAAAAGAAGAATTAATTGGTAAAAATGATACTATTGATTATGATAATTTAACTTATGGTGATATTTTTAGCACTATTAAAAAACTCGGTGTTGACATGTGTAATGATCAAAAAATGTTAAAACAACAATTGAAAAATAGTAAAAAAGCTAAATATGAAATGGGTAATTTTTGTGAACAATATGGTTTACCCCCTATTGCACCTTCTAGGCAAAAAGGGAAAAAGAAACATGATAAGATCCATAAAGATCATAAAAGATATAGAACAAATTTTACTAAACCTAATAAATTTTATGATAAAAAGAAACATGCTTTTAAAAAATATGATAAACAGAAATATGGAAGAGGAAAATGCTTCAATTGTGAAAAATCTGTTCACTTTAGTAAAGATTGCAAACAAAACCCTGGTAATTTGAAGAATAAGCTTAATATGCTAAATATTAATAATAATGATTAAGAAGAACTGTTTCAGATCCTTGAATCTACTACTTTGTCTGATTCTTTGGAAGAGGATTTTTCTTCCTCATCTAATTCAGGTTATCACTATAACAATGAAACCTCTATTTCCCTTAATATAAAATTGGTTGTAGAGATTCTTGTTGCAACACTGTTAATGTTCTCTCCAAAAGCAACAAAAGTATTAATACTCTAACCAAAGGAGAAGAACAAGAAAATTTGTTAATAACTTTGATAATTCAAATTGATAACCCTGAACTAAAAGAAGAATATCTTAAAAAGCTCAAGAAAATTTTGATTAAAGAAGAAAATGATAAAAAACCAAGATCCAAGATAAGTCTTAATGAAACTTTGGAAAGATTTAATAAAAAGAAGTCCAAAGAATTAACTGTTAACGAATTACAACATGAAATTTCTATTATTAAAGAAGAAATCATTGAGCTAAAAAATGAATTCAAAAACATTGAAAATGATAACTTTAATCTAAAACAAGAACTGTTACTTCAAAAAATTGACAAACAACTTGATAACCAACACTCTGATAGTGAACCAGATGAGCAAGGAAATGATGATGACTCCAGCCAACAGGCTCCTCTTTCTAGTAATGCTTTTACTAATAATAAACTTAGTCTTATTAACAAATTGTTTCCCCCAAAATAGTTTTCAAAAGTTAAAATTGTTGTTAGCCATGAATATGAATTCAATGTTATTGCTATGATTGATTTTGGTGCTGATATGAATTGCATTTAGGAAGGAATGATTCCTTCCAAGTATTATGAAAAATCCACTGAAAAACTATTTTCTGCTAATGATACTTAAATAAAAATTAAGTATGAATTAAACAATGCTCATGTATGTCATGAAAATATTTGTTTTAAAATACCCTTTGTTCTTGTTAAAAACATGACTGATAAAGTGATCATTGGTCTTCCCTTCATAAACTCTTTATATCCTTTTCTTTTTGAACATGATGGTATAACTACTGACCCTTTTGGGTAGAAAGTTAAGTTTAAACTTGCTTCAAAATTTGAAATTGATATTGATGATTCTCTAAACTTGATCCATGCTAAAACCAAACATCTAAAATTTTTAAAACAAGAGGTTTAGATATAAAAGGATTGTTGAACAACTTTTCAATAAATTGTTACAGTCTAAGATTGACAACTTTCTGAAGATATCAATTAATGATATTTGCTCTGATATACCTAATGCCTTTTGGCATTGGAAAAGACATATTGTTAATCTACCTTATGTTAAAGACTTCAATGAGAAAAAACATCCCTACTAAGGCTCATCTCATTCAAATGAATGCAGAAACTGTTGAATTCTGTAAAAAAGAAATCCATGATTTGATTGAGAAAAAATTGACCAGGAATAGTAAGTCCCCCTAGTCTTATGCTGCTTTTTATGTCCAGAAAAATGTTAAGATAGAAAAAGGGACCCCTTGCCTAGTTATAGTGGATTAGATATCCTATCCCAAATAAGAATGACCTAGTTCATAGGTTGAGTGATGCTGTAATATTTTCTAAGTTTGATATAAAATCTGGATTTTGGCAAGTCCAAATTAGTGAAGAGGATAAGTACAAAACTACTTTCACCACTCCTTTTGGATATTATGAATGGAATGTTATGCCTTTTGGTCTAAAGAATGCCCCTAGTGAATTCCAAAATATTATGAATGACATCTTCAATTCATTCAGACATTTTACCATTGTTTACATTGATGATGTTCTTGTTTATTCTAACTCCATTGATGAACACTGGAAACATTTGTATTCGTTTCTTGAAACCATCAAACGAAATGGTCTTGTTGTCTCTGTTAAGAAAATAAAACTATTCCAAACAAAAGTTCATTTCCTTGGCTATGACATTTTTGAAGGACAGATTCGTCCCATTGACAGAGCCATTCAGTTTGCTGATAAGTTTCCGGATGTCATTATTGATAAAACTCAACTACAAAGATTCCTTGGGTCCCTAAACTACATTGTTGACTTCTATAAGGACTTGAGAAAGCAATGTAAGCCTTTTTTTTTTTACAGAATAATCCTCCGCCTTGGATTGATACTCATACTTTTCTTGTCAAACAAATCTAGTCTCATGTTAAAACTCTGCCTTGTCTTGGTGTCCCTACTGTTAATGTTTTCAAAATTGTTAAAAACTAATGCCTCTGACATTGGTTATGGAGGTATTCTGAAACAACGTGTTTCACCAGACTCATCTGAACAAATTGTTCGTTTTCATTCAAGAGTCTGGAATAATGCACAAATAAATTATAGTACTATTAAAAAAGCAAATTTTATCCTTAGTATTATGTATTTCCAAATTTCAAAGTGATTTGCTAAATCAAAAATTTTTATTACGAATTGATTGCAAAAGTGCTAAATATGTTATAGAAAAGGATGTTGAAAATATTGCTTCAAAACATATTTTTGCCAGATGGCAAGCTATTTTAAGTGTTTTTGATTTTGATATTGAATATATTAAAGGCTCTCAAAATGCTATCCCTGATTTTCTTACCTGTGAAATCCTGCAGTGCCACAATGGCAAGTAGAAGGTCGAAAGACAAACACCTTGCTACAGATACTCTTAAACCACTTGTTAAACAAGAACTTGCTTCTCCTGTTGACATTGCTAACCGTTTTACTACCTTAGGTACTATCCTTAAACAAAACTACTCTTCTGTGTTAGCATCCTCTTATGACCCATAAGTTATAGTCCCTGTTAACCAACCTATTAAAACCACCTTCTCCAGAAACCCCAATGCTTCTCAATATATTTCAAAACAATATCGCCAGAACTTGTTCTCTATTAAGCCCAATAGGGCCATGATCAAAGATCCCCTCAAACTTGCTGCAAGTTATTTTCCTTGGAACTTCCACTGGATTCCTGAACACATTGGTAAAGATTTAAGAGAGAGAGAGAGAGAGAGAGAGAGATATATTGTTATTAAAATTGAATAATATTTTTCAAATTAATTTTACTTTCAATCTTGTCTTTGGATCTTACACCCAGAGTTAAAATCTTAGTTTTGCCATTGGACATATTCGCAATATTTTCATAACTTGTTAAAATAGTAAATAATGAGTGGTTCTTAATCTTACAGTAAAACTTGTTAAGATAGTAAATCATGGGTGGTTCTTAATCTTTACTTACAACAAGTTAGGGATGTTAGTTCTTAAGTCTATCAATGCCATAATATGTGACATTATCATATTCTAACATAAAAAATAAATAAATAAACTATTTTAAAAATGCTTACAAATCAACAAGTTACTGGCTTTGCTCAATATGAGGTGATGTGAGAGTAGTAGAATAAAGTTTTTCTCTAAATTAGTTTAGAGAAAAATCCTTCAAACTAATCATATATTTTTATATTCAGTGTGAATTTTGAAAATCTAATCATTTAATTGTATGTTCTTATTATATCATTCATGCTTGCAAAATTTCAAGATCAAAGATCAATTGTTATTTCATCAAACAAATGTTAAAATTTTAAGTTTTTGTGATCTAAAATTGCGTATAAAAAATAAATTTATTGATCGAATAGTAAATAATATCCGATTTGAACAAAATTTGATATGCATGTTAAGAACATAAAAAACATAAAATTCAATAGTTAGATTTTCAAAATTCACACCCAAAAAAGAGAAATATGAAAAGTTTGAAGAATTTCTTTCCTAACTAGTTTGGAGATAAACTTTGTTCAGAATAACAAAGGTACTTATTACCCTATAATTATCTCTCGAAAGTGATAGAGAATTTGGGGCTAGGGGTGGGGCGGGGGGGTGGTGGAACAAGCGAGAAGGGTTACCATGCAATTTGGCATAACCTATCATTGGATTTGACGGAGTCATTGTCTTATGTAACTCATAATAAAGACTAACATGGAGTCATTGTCTTATGTAACTCAAAATAAAGACTAACATGAAGTGATAAAATGAAAATAAAATGGTAGAAGCATATGAAGTTATTGATCAATGCGGCGAGATTTCCTAGCAATATGACAAAGTTATTGCCATTTTTTTTAATTATTTATTATGAAAAGTTATAGCCATTTGTAATCCTAAACTAACTGCTCATGTGCCAAAGTATACGATTGGATTTGATGCTCACACAATCTTCTTATATATAACTAACATAGTCTAACTTGAACAAAAAAGATTATAAATGTTTTTTTTTTTTTTTTGAGAAAGAAAAGATTATAAATGTTATAATATCACTTTTGTCAGTTTGTGACCCCATCATAGTCTAAAATGAATATATACCCCTCTCTCTCTCTCTCTCTCTCTCTCTCTCTCTCTCTCTCTCTCTCTCTCTCTCTCTCTCTCTATATATATATATAGCTACCATCAAATTACGAAGTTACTGATCACGATCAATGTGAAATAAGTTATTATTAGATACAACAAAGTTACTATCATATGCTACCTTGTTACTGTTTGCCAAAAGTGACCAAAAATAGGGGAAAAAAAAGCGAAAAACACTATTTTAGTCCCTATCATATGCTACCTTGTCACTAAAAAACTTTCATTTCTTTAAAATTGCTGAATCAATAATTAATTTCTGTTTAAAAAAAATTTCTAACTAACAATTTTAAACAAGTGGAAGGTTTTTAGTGGAATGGTAGACCACATCACTTGTCCACCATGTGAATACTATAATTTCTCCTACATTTTGGAGTTACAATCAATATGGTCCCTACATTTTAGTAGCAGTCAATTTGGTCTCTGTTATTTTCAACTTGTAGTCAATTTAGTCCCTACCATTAACTCACTAACGAAAAATACTTACGTGGCAAACGGTCTGCTTTGTTAGTGCAAATGTGGCTAACATAATAAAATAAAATCAATTAATTAAATATTATAAAAGCCACATCAGCATTTTAATAATAAAACAAATCCATGTTAGACAAAATTTTTTTGAAAAGATTACTTAAAAGAAAAAAAAATAAAGAAAATGAATTTTTAAAAGAATCCTCACTTTCTTTTATTTTCTTTAGAATTCTTGCACTTTCTTATTTTCCAAACACAATATACCCAGCAACACCACAATATGGAATCAAATCCCAATACTGAGTGTTTAGCCAAAAAAATCCCAATGTCAAAATTTGTAGATTACCAGCACCCGAAAAGCTTGTTTTCACTGCCACCAATCAAGCACTCTTGTGAGAACAAAGAATCAAATGTCAAAATTTGTATTCATCAAAATATTGGAAATTCGTTGATACTCGCTTTGCTAGAAAACTGAAAGCCACCCAAAAAAGATGCAATAGTAGTCGCAGGGGGGCAGTCAGGATAAACCATGGACAACTGATGTAGAAGAGAAGCGTTTATGTCTCTTTCCTTATCATATTCCATTGAACTTCAAATTGTTTGTTTCCTTCAACTGAAAGAATCCTCACTTTCATATTGTGGGATTTTTTTGGCTATACACTCGGTATTGGGATTTGATTTCATATTGTGGTGTTGGGTGTTGCTGGGTATATTGTGTTTGGAAAATAAGAAAGTGCAAGAATACTAAAGAAAATAAAAGAAAGTGAGGATTCTTTTAAAAATTCATTTTCTTAATTTTTTTCTTTTAATTAATCTTTTCAGAATTTTTTTGTCTGGCATGGATTTCTTTTATTATTAAAATGCTGATGTGGCTTTTATAATATTTAATTAATTGATTTTATTTTATTATGTTAGCCACATGTACGCCAACAAGGTAGACCGTTTGCCACGTAAGCATTTTCCATTAGTGAGTTAATGGTAGAGACTAAATTAACTACAAGTTGAAAATAACATAAACCAAATTGATTGCTACTAAAATGTAAAGACCAAATTGACTGTAACTTCAAAATGTAGGGACTAAAATGTTGTTTTCACCAAAAAAAAATAGCATGCAACATATCTGAATCTACCATAATATTTTATGTAGTTGTCCTATTGAGACCCTACCATAGCCAAACATTAAAAACAAATTTAGAAATGCTATATAACTATAGAGTTAATGATCAATGTGACATAAGTTACCATAAAATGGGACGAAGTCACTCTCATTTGTGACATTATTTTTTATTGCACCAAAGTGATCATAAAATTAGAAGGGGAAAAAAAATATTTAACATACGATAATATAAACAAAAAGTAACCACAAAATCAGAGAAAATGTTAGCCCACGACGTTGCATAACCTACTATCAAATTTGGGCCAAAATGGGGATATACCTCTTTCCTCGAAAAGCTCCAGCAAAATGCCCCATGTCTAAAACTATTTAGGTATATGCCCCTATTTCAAAACTTGATTTTCTAAAATCGAGTTTCAATGTAAAACTCAATTTTTAGAAAATCGAATTATAGCCAAATTAAACTTAAAAAAAAAAAAATTGTGGAACTCGAGTTCCACTTGAATATTTTCAAGGAACTCGAGTTCCATGGTTCCACACTAAAACTCAATTTTGATAAAATCGAGTTTCAAAATAGGGGCATATCCCTAAATAGTTTTAAACATGGGACATATTGCTGGAACTTTTCAGCGAAAGGGGTATTTTGCCATTTTGGTCATCAAATTTGATATAGTTGTCTTATGGAACATTGTCACAGTTAACATACCAACCAAGGTTTTGAAACCCGGACCGGACTGTATGGTCCGACCAGAAAAACCTCGAACCGCTCATTTTTGCAGTTCTTTTAGTCTAAAAAACCGCTCTATAGGAAAAAAGTAGGGACCTGTGCAAACCGCGGTCGGACCTCATGGTTCTCGCGGTTCCTTTTTTTTAGCAAATACCGGTTGAAATTAAAGATTTGGCCGGCATGCACTTTGGACTTTTTTCAGATCTGGAATCCAAAGATTTATGAGAGAAAAAGAAAAAAAACTGAGAAGAAGAAGAATATGACAGAGTAGGGGTTGTCCGAAGTTGAAGCAATAAGTTAGCAACCCAACACAAATTGCTCGTCACGGCCTTCATCTTCACCTTCATCTTCGTCTTCTGCTTCTATTTCTTCTTCTTACTTCTTTTTCTCCTTCTTCTCTTTCTTCTTTCCGTCTCCACTGCTGTGGTTTCCGTTTCTCACCTTCTCTCTGTTTATGTTTGTGTTGATTCTTTTGAATTTTTTTTATGTTTCGAAGGCCCTTTCACATGACTTACATTGGGTAAGAAGAAAACTTTTAATTTTTGAATTAAAGATGGCAAAATATTTTAGCCATTAGATTTTTGTAGCTGAGCCCGTGATGTGACTATTGATAGATTGATATGTGACAAGCATTTGATGATTGTCAACCCAGCCCACCGGTGAATACAAAAGAAAAATCAAATTGAGTAAAAAAACAAAAAATAAATAAAAACATATAAGGCCTCCACTAGTTATTGAGGACATGGCTCACTCAGGTGCACTCATTATTATATATAATTAAGTATAAAATAATTATTAAATAATTATTTTAATTCAAAATTACAAAGTGTCCTTCTAATTCCTATATTATTACAATATTACTATCACCAGTTTAACAAATCAACATATAAATAAATAAATAAATATTATATCTATGTATGCTTAGGATATGATATTTTTTATTTTTGTCCTGGGAAAGTTATAATATGAAAAATTAGATTTGAAAGATAGATTTTTATATTTAATTGGGTCATTTAATTTAATTTTTCTATTTATACTAATTTAATATATTTATCTATATTTAAATAATTACTAAATTAATTATGACGTCATCACGGTTCAACCCCGGTTCAACCTCGGTCGACCTTAAAAACTTTAAACCTCTCCCTTTTACGGTTTAATAAACGGTCCGAGTCTGAAAACTTTAAGAATTAATATTGTAAAGTTACTATTTAACGTGAAATAAGTTATTATTAGATGTCTCACAAAGTTATTATCTAACAAAAATTACTAAAAACTTTCAATTGAAAAAAGATGGAAGGGGGGGGGGGGGGGGTTAGCACGTGGTTTGATAGAACCATCTAATTTGATGCACGCGTAATATTATACAATCTTGTCATAAACCAACTTTAAATATAAATAAATAAATAAATAACAAAAAAAAACCAAAAAAAAAAGGAAAGAAAATTATTATGTTACTACTCAATATGACATGACCGAAATTTTTAGTCCAAAGTGGCCAAAAACTAGAAAAATAATATATATATATATATATATATATACATGATTGTCAAAATTCCAATCTGGATCCTACGATCCTACGATTTTACAATCTCATCTGCCCAAAACGATCTAGATCTTTCAAGAATTTTTGCGATTGTTCAGGTTTGGTAGGATCGTATGATTTTGTCGATCCTAAACGACTTTGATTTCTTGTAATCTTCTTTAACTTAACAGAAAGCTCATTTGGACCTAAATAAAAAATAAAATCCCAATAGATCAAGTTTTTCCATTTTAATGTAAAGTGAGTGTCAATTGGACCCAAATAAAAAATATCTCAATAGAGTGTCACATTTTGAGGTTTTTGGCATTTTTAAATGATGCTTACAAATGAATGTAGTGATGTGTGGTAATTATATCAATGAATGTATAATTTAAGTAATTATTTAACATACCAATATGTATTTTTTTTTTTTTGTTTTTTTTTTCAAATAATATAAGATCTTACGATCCACGATCCAATCCTACAATCTACGATCTCACCTACCTCTCACGATTCTACGTAGGATCCCAAGTTTGACAACCTTGTATATATATATATATATATAATCAATTAGCAAACAATATGAAAAATTCTACCATCCTAATCTACATGGCTATCTTATATTATACGACCTCATCACATAATATCATGGAAATTTTTTTTTTATAGTGACCTTGTTTCTAGTTATTGTTTATTGTAATAAGATAAAGTTTAGCTGTAAAATTAGTTGTATCTTAACTTAAGGTTACAAACTTACTCAATAAAATAAATATTACAACATATTTTGAAAATCTAATCGTTGAATTACATGTTCTTTATACTCTTAATATACATGTTAACTTTTGTATCAATCGAATATTATTTATTATATGATCTATAAACTTATATTTTGTGCATAATTTTAAATTACAAAAACTTGTAATTTAAAATTTTTATTGATGACATAACTATTAATCTTTAATTTTCTTGAAATTTTGCAAGCATGGAGGATATAAGAAGAATATGTAATCCAATGATAGATTTGTCAAAATTCACCTCCAACAAAAATATATTAAGTAAGTTTGTAGATTAAAGTTACAACTTATTTTGTAACTAAATTGATAATATGAGTTACTAGTGGAATGTAAGTAAAATTATTGATATGTATAACATTGTTAACATTGAAAATAATTTAAAAAAATGATGATGAATTGCCGATGAACGTGATGTAGTTATGTATGTCATTTTTACTATTTAAAGTGATTAAAAAGGAAAACCGACAATAAAATATACTAAATAAGGCAATAATCAATATTCACCTTCTATATGAGGTCCACTGTTGGAGTTCTCTAAAAAAAAAATAAAAAAGTTCACTGTTAGAGATATCATACAAAATTAGTGTGGATATTTCAGAATATTTCTCATAAATATAATATAATTATCTACTAATATAAAGTAAGTTGAGGCTTTTCCCCCTTTTAGTTGTGTATTTAAACATTGTTGTCCTATTTGGACAAAGTTTGGCTCCAAACACATTTAGAGCCTCAGACTCTAACCACCAATAAAAAGATAATATTTGTACTTGTCATGTGCATTGCATATAATAAGGTATATGCCTCTTTTTATTGGTGGTTAGAGGCTTGAACCCCAAGTTTGTGAGAAATTATAAGATCCACATGGTGGATAAGTGATGTGATCCACTATTCCACTAAAAAACTTCCACTTGTTTAAAATTGTTAGTTAGAAATTTTTTTTAAACAGAAATTAATTACTAACTCAGTAATTTTAAACAAGTGAAAGTTTTTTAGTGAAACGGTGGACAAGTAACGTGGTCCACTAGAGGACTTTATAATTTCTCCAAGTTTGGAGCCAAACCTTTTCCAATCTATTTTATTCCAATTGGAATGGACAAAGAAGGGAAAAGTTTAACTACACTCACTAAAATGAACATTACTCCATATTTTAAAAATCTAACCGTTAAATTGCATATTCTTTACACTCTTAATACACATGTTTAATTTTATGTCAATTAGATATTATTTATCATATAATCTATAAGCTTATATTTTATGCATAATTTTAAACTATAGAAACTTGCAATTCAAATAATTTATTGATGACATAACTATTAATCTTTAATTTTCTAGAAATTTCGCAAATATAGAGGATATAAAAAGAAAATGTAATCTGATGGTGGATTTGTCAAAATTCACCTCTAATAAAAAGATATTAAGTAAAGTTGTAGTTTAAGGTTCCAACCAATTTTGTAACTAAACTTTATTCTACAAAGAATTCTATTTCAGTTAGCTAACCAATACAAATCATCCCCCTATTCCACTTCCGCCTAAATTTTGAACCATTCTAGTCCAACCCACTAAATTATGGCCAATATGATGATTTCGCCTGGAATGTAAACAAAACTTTATTTATTTATTTTTGAACTTTTTCTTTTTCTTTTTTGTTGCTTAACCCACCGATGATAGGTTTCTTTTTTATTTACATTTTTTTTACCAAGAATTTGTTTTTTAATTCACTTTACACATTTTTTCTTTCTTTCTTTACTACTAATATGTTTTTTTTTTCCATTTATTTAATCATATTTGGCATGTTATGTTATATAAATTATAATGATGACATTAAGAAGGTGTATTACTTGATTTTGAGTTGTTAAATTATATGATAAAACACAACGTGATGAATAATTAGTGGTAATTCCAAAACAATACCAAAATATTATGTTTCAATAAACAAAATGAAATGACCATCAAAATGGATTTTTTTTTTAAGAGAGAGTTTCAACATATGGCATCCGCTCTTGATGATAGCTCTATCATCAGACCAAGACACAAATTGGCTTTTGGTGTAGGTGGAGATTGAACCTCAAATCTCTTATTCAACCATCGTAAACTTTACCAGTTAAGCTAATTAGAACCCACCATTAAAATGGAATTGATAACATTATTTTAAGAGGTTGAAAATCACAAATAATGTAATATTGTTTAATAGTGCTTATTTATTTGTCAGACCAATTAATTGAAGTAAAATCATATGTCATTTTTTTATTAAGAAGGAAAATCACATGTCAATTGGCCTATCTACGTAAAACACAAAATGACATTTTTTTTTTTTTCTTGAAGTAAGACACAAAATGATATAAACTCAATCCAAAAGCTCTTTTTGTGGATTGAATAGTCAATTCCTTCTAAATGAATTTGAACGTTGAGAACGGCAAACATCTATCAAATGGAAGCAATTTAAAAATTAATTTTTCATTATAATTCAAACAATTCTACTTGATACCATTTAAGGCCTCATTTTAAAGGATCTAATATCAAGATCATTGATAAGGGTAATTTTGTAATATTGATAAACTTGTCTATATTAGGCAAAGGTGACGATCCTAATGAACTCGTCGGCCTCGCATTCATAAACAAACAATGAGTACAAAGGCGACGGTTCCATATCAAAGTTGACGGCTGCACATTGAGGTCAACAAACATCTAAACGAGACGACTAGAATATGTAGACGGGATAAGAAGTTGACGGAAGGAAGCTGAAGGGGATAAGCAAACCTTTGACGAGTCTAACATAGCCTTACTTGGCCTCCACGATTAACCCCAATCAAGGGGAGTCCTACAAGGAAAAGATTCCGCAAGATACGCGAATTAAAGAGGATCTCTCCCGCAAGGAAAAATTTCTAAGCGAAGGAACAAATGTCAACCCTATGCTACTATAAAAACCCCAAAACCCTTATAAACCAAGGGACGCATAATTTATCACAGTTCTGGCACTCTAGAGTTGTGAACATTCTTTAACTTAACTTTCAAAGGGTCTTTGGCTGGTGCCACACTGGTACTCTCCTAATATCTTCTTATTTTGTGTTGTGTAGGTGTTGTCTTGAGCACGTAAGGACCGTACAGCTTACTAACGATTTTTGGCATCATCAATCATAATTCTATTATATTATAGCTCAAATTGTCACCTTGATATATCCAATTCCAAGAAATGAATTGTAGTCAAGATTTTTTTTTTTTTTTTTCATTTATCAAAAAATCTGCATTGCTTTTAAAAAAAGTATTATCAAATCGGATGACAAGAATAAAATCAATTTGCAATGGCCTTATATGTGGTAAAATACTCGACATCGTTTAAAATTTTTATTAATTCTATATTTGGATGGAGGAAGGTGACTAAAATGTATTTAAAAGTATACCATAAGGCTCCGTTTGGTTGGAAGGATGAAAAATGTTTAGAGGTCTGAAAAGATTTGGCAAAAATGCAAAGTACACCCTCTAAATTTGACCAAAATTCATTTCAGTCTTCTAACTTTACTTTCGTTTAATTGAGTTCTCTATATTTCAAGTTTATTTAATTAAGGCATCTTCGTCAACTTTTGTTTCTTTTTTTTTAAATCTAGAAAATATTTTTCAATAATTAATTTAAAAATTTTGAAGAATTTTTTTTTGGACACTTAACTGCAACATTTAATAAAATTTGATGGAGAATTATTAATTGAATTTACTTGAAATTTAGAGAACTTGATTGAATGAAAGTAAAGTTAGAAGACTGAAATAACTTTTGGTCAAACTTAAAGTATTCAATTTGCATTTTGCCAAAAGATTTTATTTTTCACCATGTATGTTTGGTTGGGAGGGTAAAAAAATCTTTTATTAGTCGATATGAATGCATAAACAGTGCCCCTATTATATGAATGTAGTCGATATGAATGTAGTCGATATGAATTCACTCTCATGCCCCTATTATATAAAACATTATAATGTTTTTATGCTATATTACCAACAAACATTTAAAATACTTTTATAAGCATGTCAATCTATTTTTTTAATTACACAAATTATTTCTTATTCAAAAAAACTGACACACAAATTTATAAAAAACAAGATTATATATATATATATACACACACTGCTGCACATATATATAATATAAAAGGCTAAATTGCAAATTACACCCCTAAAGTTGGGGATATTTGGATTTTATACCCTGAAATTTCAGAATTGAAATTTTACCCTCTAACATTCTATTTTGTTTGCATTAGCAGTCACTTCATCCATATTTTCTATTAAGTGTCATATAAACTTGCCAAGCATGTTTAGTTTGCCCAATAAAATGATGTTACATCATTTTTGTAACCTAAAAAAATTTAAATAATTAAAAATGAAATGGCATAATAAAAATGACGTGTCATCATTTTATTGGACGAATTAAATATGCATGACAAGTTTATGTGGCACTTAGGGTCCGTTTGGATTGAGCTTATTGTTGCTGAAACTGAAAACTGAAAACTGAAAACACTGTAGCAAAATAATTTTTAAATGTGTGAATAGTATTGTGGGACCCATTTTTAATATTTTTTATTGCATGAACAGTGCCTGCACAGTGCATAAACAGTGCATGCACTGTTCACAACAGTAATTTTTTGCCTCTAAAGTCAACATTAGCGGCCAAAAAAAAAAAAAAAAAAAGAGGCAAAACGCGGACGCCGAATCCAAACTGCACCTTAATGGAAAATATGGATGAATGGACTACTGATGCATGTGGAAAAGAATTTTAGGGGGTAAAATCCAAATTCTGAAACTTCCAGATATAAAATTCAAACACCTCCAAACTTTAGGGTTGTAGTTTGTCATTTAGCCTAAATAAAACAAGCAAACAAGTTCAGTAGTAAGTTTCATTGTCTACCCATAGATCCAGCAACTGAAGCATGTAGAGATTATGGCGTGGCATAATCAAGGACAGAGCTTGGACTTAGTGTTAGGGGGAGCGGCTTTACTATTCGCTATGTGCAGCAATTTTGGCCTCTAGCTTTGCTGCTTAACTAATTGCTAAGGGATTTTCTATTTTTAATTTATTTATTTTTTGTGCTTTTGATGTGTGCGTTGTTGCTAGGTAAGGACTTGATTATTTTATTTAACATTTTTTAAAGGGCCAAACTGGCCAGTTGTTTGTTTCTTGGTAAAATTGATTGATTGAACTTAAATTGTTTTTACCTTTACTATTAGTAATTTTTGTTGTTGGGCTAATTTTTTTGAGTTCGTACCTATAATTTTTTTTTTATAGCCTTTAGAAAGAGAAAAATGCTAGAATTACAATTTTTTTTACAAATTGTTGATGTTGTGAGTGGTTATTGGCAAGTAAAAAAGTGATGTAAGTAGTAGATCTAGATGTAAACTAATAAGAATTTAATACCTCAACAGTTTGTAAAAATGTTATGGAAAAGTTTGTGACTATAACATTACTTTTAAAAGAATCAATGGTGTTATTAAGAAGGGCAAAGTGTAATTTTATATAACAAAATTGCTAACATTAGTAGCTATATATATACTAATATTTTTTATAAAAAAAAAATTTGGGGGGGGGGGGGGGGACCTCCGTCCATTGGCATAACCTCTTCCGCAACCTTTCCCAAATTTCAACATTTTCTCTCTCATCCTTCTCTTTCACAGTGACAAAATCAACAATTCACAAATTTTTACACACACACAGACACGCAATTCCAACACCAAGAAGTAGCAAATCCAGCAATACAATCACAAATACCTGCTAACATCGGATGCATGAACAACATAACAATGAGTATTCATGGGCAAAGAAGCAAGAGCAATATGGAAACATTAAAGAGATGTACAAGCAGACGTTTGATTCTAAGTCCAACTCATGCAGTTGTAGCCCTTGCTTTCATCGAAGGTAGTTGTGATCATTGTTGTGGTTCAGGCAATCAAAATTTTCGGTTGAATGGCATTTGTCAATGTGAACGACTGGATCATGAGCTTGAGGTCTCAACCATGAGTGGTGAGAGTGTCCATGCACAAATTGGAGTCTTCACATAGGGGAAAAAATAACTCAAGAGTTAGGGTTTATTACTTTAATTTTTTTATGGAAATGGTTCACAATCAGAGTTTCTCTCTTTGTGAGTGTGTGTGTGGAGAGAGTGAGAGAAAGAGATTGGATGGATAGGATGGGAAAATGAATAAAAAAACAAAAACAAACAAAATGTTGAACTATAGTACCTCACCATGCTTGGCGAGAATCTATAGATTTCAAAATTTTGACATGGTGGTGCCATGCAAGGTTGCTGGAGTGTGATTTTTTGGCTGGATTTTAGATAATTAAATTATTGACTAAAAATGCTATTTGCATAGCCCTAATACTCTTTAAGTTCATCTAAACAAAATTTATATGACACAAATAAAATTATTTTGAAATGATCCTCTCCAATTACTTTAAAATGAATTTCATGATTATGATTTGGAAGTTTATAGATCTAAAGTTGCCATGTACTTTAACATCAATTGTAAATTTGTAATTCCTTGTGTTTGATGGAATGAAATTGACGTACTATCATGTACATATAGATTCATAAAAACTATACGTGAAACATGAAATAGACCCTTTTACAGGCAAATAAGAATGATAATCTTCTATTTATAAAAAAAGAATGATAATTTTCTTCTCATGTTATGTTATGATGTGGTGGTACCAATGTACCATAATTTATAGAATATAAACCGTATACAGTGAGGACCAAGGCCAACTTTTTTTTTTTTTTGGGAGAAAGAAAACATCAAACTTTATTAATAATAAAATTAGCCAAGGTTAGTGAGCAAAATAGAGTTCAGGTGTGGAGGAACATTCTCAGTCCACACCGAAAAACCTCTAACATGTCTAGTATGTTTAACTAGGTTATGCGCTACATTGTTACTCGAACGGTGTACGTGGGAAAATGAAACACAATTGCTTGCCACTAACATGGACTTTGCTAAGCTGAGTATGTGACCATAGTTAGATAGGGACCTCTCATCTGAGTTCAAGGTGTTTATTACGTTAGTTGAATCTCCTTCCAAATGAATGAAGTGAAACCAAGGTCTTGTACAAAAGATAATGCTCTTGCTGCAGCCATAGCTTCAGCTATCTCCAGGGGAAAAGGGAGGCTAGCTTGTTTGGACAAAAAGGCTATTGCTTGTCCGTTACTATCTCGAACAATCACTCCTATGCCGGCATTCCTTATATCTTTGAGTAAAGCCCCGTCGAAATTTACCTTGTCCCATCCCACCAGAGGAGGAGACCACCTGATCTGAGCTAGTGAGCTTGGATTTGTTTTGAGGCACTAGAAACAGAGTCGTGGAATGTGGCAAGAGCTTGTGAAGCTGCATGAATGACTTGCGACAACGAATAATCTTTGGATGAGGTTCACGCGTAGTTTCGACGATGCCAAATGGTCCACATAATCGATGCCATTAGCTCAACATTCTTCTGTTCTTCATAAGAGAACATAAGCACTTCTCGGATTGATGAGAAAGCTTTTGATTGTCTGAAGGAGAACGAAGGAATGGAATCCCATATCTGTGAGAGCTGATTACATCCCTATAATGCATGATGTATGTCTTCCACCTCCACCTTACATAATTCATAGGCATCTTCAGTCAATATGTGCCGCCATCGTAGATTGTACTTGACAGGAAGGGCGTTCTGGCAAGCCCTCCACAAGAAGTTGCGGACCTTTGGTGGAATAAAGAGACCCCATATCATCTTCCAAAATCCTTTTTCATTACGGGTAGAGCTTAGCTATTGGCTTCTAAGGTGTTCCTCGGCTAGGAACTTTGATCTTGACTTCACTATGTAACATCCTGAAGGAGTGAACGGCCAAACCACTACATCTTCTACCTTATTCAAGCAGAGAGGAATGCTTGCAATAAGATCTGCCTCGTGGGGTATGAAAAGTCCATGCAGTAGGTTTTGATCCCACTTATGTGTGGCTGGATCGATGAGTTATGAGACCTTCATGTCTTCAAAACCTTGTACAACGTGTGAGTTGACCCAACCTCTCCACACCCAACCTTCCATCTGATCCCCTTCAACAATAAATCCCTTCATTTTAGAATACTCCTCCATGCATAGGAACCGGTGTTTGAATGAGGGGCATCCAAGATGGAACAATGGGGAGGGGCATCCAAGATGGAACAATGGGGAAAGAACCTCGCCTTGAAAACTCTATAGAATAATGAGTTTTTTTGGTGTAGTATTCTCCATGCCTGCTTTGCCAGAAGTGCATCATTAAAATTAGCTAGGTCCTTGAAACTCATACCCTCCTTAGACTTGGGTTTACAAAGAGTGTCCCACTTCACCCAATGTACTTTTCTTCTATCTCCTTTTTGCCCGCACCAAAATTTTCTAGTGAGGCTCTCAATGTCTGCACAAAGTTCCAAAGGGAGTTTGAAGCAACTCATTGTGTAAGTTGGTATTGCTTGAACCACTTTCTTGATAAGAATTTCCTTCCTTGCCTAAGATAACAGTTTCTCCTTCCACCCCTAAAGTTTTTTCCACACCCTCTCTTTTACGAAGTTAAAACTGGCTTTCTTATGTCTCCCTATTAATGATGGCAGCCCCAAATACTTCTCATATTGCACAATCTCAAGTACATCCAATGCAATTTTGATTTGGTTCTTGATTTCCTCATAAGTGGATTTACTGAAGAAGATGGTGGTTTTGTTTCTATTGATTTGTTGACCGGAGCATTTGCCATATATTTCCAAGATGTTCATAATCTGCTGACACTCCTAAATTGTGGCCCTGCAAAACAGTAGGCTATCATTTGCAAAAAGGAGATGGGTTAGTCTAGGGCTATTTCTACAAAGGGAATAACCCTTGATATACCTTGTGCTACTGCCTTGGTAATAAGGCCATGTAAACCCTAAGTGCACAACAAAAATAGGAATGGTGAAAGTAGGTCCCCTTGGCGGATTCCCTCTGGAAGGTTTGATAAGCCCTTTAGGTTCTCCATTCATAAGAATGGAATAGGAGACTGTTCTGACACACACTCATCACAGATTCAAGGTAAGGTCACTCCACCCAATCATATGCTTTGCTCATGTCTAACTTAATAGCCATGTAATTCTCCTTTTCACCATGTTTCTGCATACTATGAAGAGACTTAGAAGCAACTAAAATATTATCAGATATAAACCTACTTTTAGTAAAAACACTTTGATTCTCAGTAATAATATTTGGTAATATTTTGTTGAGTCTATTGGACCACGGCCAACTTTGACTTGCGCATTACCTTAATTAAACTGTTTTCTCAATTTCATGTCATCAGGATTTAGAAGTAGTTAACCTGGCAGAGCTTCCCAAATCAATCAATGACCATATAAAACACAGCTTGTATAGTGCCACATTGAATTTGTCACCCTTTTTGCTACAACTTAATGACAAGTACATGATTATAATTGATGAATCATTAGCAGACGTATCATAATTTTTTGTTTTTTTAGAAGAAAGAGCGCATATCATAGTTGTGTGTACAAAAGTCGTATTACAAAAATTCGATTTAAACTCTAAATATCTTCTTTGTAAATAAGAGGAGGATGGTGTGAGTAGAATGAGTTCTTGACCCGATAAAATTTTAAACAATTGCTTTTTACTCTTTAGTTTGAAAGATGGTAGATAAAGCGGATTAAAGAGAATTGTAGATAAAGCACGTGAAAGAAAATGTAGGGGAGAATCTCGTAGTCGTAGGGTGGCTGGCTGATGAAACGCAGACACAAGATCCTGACCAACAAATCATTGCTCCCACATGCATGTTCATTCTAATCATTCTTTCTATTTTATTTGCGCTCTTCTCAATTTTTTACTCCCTTAATTCCCGCTTGACAGTCATGTTCCTTATTTTGCAGACAAGGCTAGTTTCTAATCTACCAAAAGGGCCATCTGGTAAATTCACAGACCTGGCCACCTGCACAGTCTAATTAAAAAAACCAACATCTTCTGGGTAAAAATTAGAATTAAAAAATAAAAAATAAAAAATAAAACACCAAGTTGGCCCAACACTACCCCTTCAAATCTTTTTTTTTTTGCTAAACCTACCCCTTCAAATCTTAATATGCATACTTTGACCCATCTTATATATTTGTAAATTTGTAATTGAATTATATCACTTACACCTAAGATTACGGCTCATATTTGGTGCAATGACAGCGTCATGTCGGGGTAAAGACCCTCCCAAATTAAAAAAAAAAAATAAAGTCTAGTAAATATATATCAGTATAAGAGTTATCCGTAACCGTTTAAATTTTTCAATGAATATATCAACTCTGGCCACCCATCCTAAGTTAAAATATTTTATTTTTTTATAAATATATTTTAGATTCATTTAAATAAGATTACAATCCCATACAATTTATCACCAAGCTAATTAATTGGACAATCAACACCGATAATAACAGAGGATTATTTTAACAATTATCTAAAAAAAATAAATAAAAAATAGAAAATAAATCTAATTTTTGCTCCAACCTCATTGAAAAGCCTCTATGGCTTACTTTGGAGTTATAGATGGTGGAAAATTCTTAAGGTCTCCTTCTTTATCCTCAATAAATTACACTGCTTTTGCAGTCACACTATCACTGACGGCACCCATCAGCTCTCTCTCTCTCTCTCACTTCTTTTAGCTCGTCTGGTTTGCTGTTTTACTTCTTTTTTTTATTCCTGCTTTACTCTATCATCCCACGGTCCAAAAAAGAACAAGTTTAAGATTATAATTTTTTCCAGGTTTTACTCGTGTATGGTATATGATGATGCCGAAAATCTCACCAGTGAGTTGCACGGTGCTTGTATGCTCGAAACAACACCTGCACAACAAAAAAGGAGATGACCTCACAGAGAGGACCGGTGTGGTGCCGGCCAAATACCCTCCGAAGGTCAAGTTAGAACTTCTTTCAACTTTAGAGTGCTAAAGAGGGGTTAATTATGCGTACCTTGATTTGTGAGGGTATTGGGGTTTTTATAGTAGTTGAGGATTGACCTTTTTCCTTGGAGCGGAAGTCTTTTCCTTATAGGGATCCTCATAAGCGTAGATTGCGGGATCCCTTCCTTATAGGACCCTGATACTGGGCGTGGAATACAAGCAACTTCCTATGCGTGGTGGCCAAGTCTTAACTTTTACAGAGCCGTCAGCCTTGAAACCGTCAGCCTTCTTTCTTCCCTTCAGCCAAGTTGGTGTCAGCTTCTCGCTATACGAGTATCCAAGGAGGTTTGAGTAACCGTCGGCTAGAACTGGAGCCTTCAGCCTCAGCTTATCTTAATCCCGTCAGCATGACTCCGTCAGTTATCCGTGCTTGACCCGTCAGCCAAGGCTGGAGCTGACGGGTTACGCTCATGACCTGCTATGATAATTCTTCTACATCAGTTGCCCCTTACTCCATATCTCCGTCGGCTGTACCTGACGGGTTATAGAGTTTTCATTCGTCACTACCTGCCATTTTGATCAAGAGAGAAATAATTACTGCTGACACTTCAGTATTAAATGCTTGGACAGGTGGCGTGCTCGGATTGGCTCCGTGTCTGAACGCGGACGTCGCTTCGTCTTCCGTGCGTTTAACTTATATATATATGTGGCCCCCCTCTTCTCATTTTCACTATTTCATCCATTTGATTCCTGGAGAGCATATCTGTCGCCCATATTCCGTCAGTTCTACCAACGTTCCTGCCGTCACTTTTTTCAACCGTCACACTCGAAGAACTTGTAAGTTTCCCTTCTTTTCTCGCATGCTTTCAATTTCTCTTTTAAAGTGGCGTCGTCATCCTAGGTGATTAGTTTACACTCGTCACTTGTAAGTAGATGTCGAGTGACGCGTCGAGTGACCAGTCGTCGGTCCGCGAAGGAGCGGGCTACGACGAGGTGTTTGGTTCAGGCTCAAGTAGTGAGTCTGAGAGTTCCTCCTAGTCGTCAGAGAGGGAGACGTCAGCCCATGTTGCCGTCGAAGAAATAGAAGGTCAGGGAGACGGCGGCCAGGACGAGGAAGTAGGCGAGGGGAGTGAAGTTGAATTAGGAGGGGGGAACAGTGACGGGAATGAAGGCGACGAGGAGTCTAGTGAAGGGGATTCTGAAGGTCCTGAAGGTAGTCGTCTCTTCATCCTTCCCAAGAACTGGGCTGTGAATAAATTTCTTCCAAAGATGACGCTTAAAATTTTTAATGAACTACGTACCCGTTTTCAAATCCCTGATCATATTCCTATCCGTCTACCTATGGAGGGTGAAAAGTGTTATACGGGAAGAACTGCAGACGTTAGCATGTATGACGCCATGTTTGCTGCCGGGTTGAGATTGCCCCTGACGGCTTTGCACTGTCAGCTGGCTGATTACCTTGGCATATCAATCAGTCAGATTGCCCCAAACTCATGGAGAATTTTTATAAGTGCCGAGGTGTTGTGGGGTTGTCTAAGCGGAGGTCGCCGTCAGCTTTCCTTGGATGAATTTTTCTATTGTTATAGACCTCGGCACCTTTCTTCATCAAGAGGGATGTATCACTTCGCCGTTAGGGAGAAGGAGTTAAGGCTGGTATCTGAAATGCCAGATTCCAATAAAGCCTGGAAGAGTAGGTTCTTTTTCGTAGAGGGGACAGACTGGGTGTGCCGTCAAGACGAATGGGAAACGATTCCCTTTGGTTGTTTCGACAACACTTGGGGGTTTGTTAAGGAGTCAGGTTTTAGTCGTCACCTTTTATCCTCGTCAGTTTGCCACATTTCACTTTTCTTTTGAAAAGATACTAACGCAGTCAAGTTGTTTTTTTCATCTTTCGCTCGTCCATCAATAACTGACGAGCAAGAGGATTTCATCCGTCGGGTTCTGGGGATACCCATAGAAGAGCGATCGTGCCGGGACTTGATTACCCTCGACACTTTTTATACATACTGTGGGGGCCCCGAACCAACGCCCGAGGCTCGTAGGTTGGAAGAGTTTGCCCGTCACCGTGAGTCTTTACCTATCCGTCAGTTTTTATACTTCTAGTCGTCGGTTTCCCTTATGCTTGTTTTTTGTTTGTCTTTGTTGCAGAAATGGATGTTGCTAAGGAGCGAATCAGGGCCGCCGCTGCCCGTCAGCGGGAGGAGAAGAAGGCGAAGGGGGAGACGACGTCTACGTCTGCCCCCAAAACCGTCGCCAAGGGCTCCCAGAAGAGGAAATCTGACGGAGTGGTCATTCGTCCATCGAAGAGACCAACCGTCACTCCCGTGAAGTCGCCCCCCCACGTCAGGCCATGGAGCTGGGAAAGGCGTCATGACCTCTTCTGGTCCCGTCCTACAGGGACCTCAGAGCTTGCTGACGCACAAGGATTTCGCCGTCGAGGCCGTTGGAGCACTCATAAGGTCGACGGATATGGATCCTTGTGCTCAGTTAGGGACGGAAGAGCTGGGGTCGTCGGCTTTGTTCGACCTCTCGCGGGTAAGCCGTCGGTTTAACCTTTTTCTCTTTGACTGACGTACATAACCTTTTTCTTCTTAATAGCTGACGGTTACGCCTTTTTCCAGGCTTTGGTCCGTGTGAAGGCGCTGCAGGAGCGATGCGTGGCCAAGGAGGGGGTCGTCTCACGTGTTAGCAAGCATAATGCCAACATGCGAGACCAGCAGGCTCAGTACAAGCAGGCGGTACGTACACTTAACCAGGAGGTGAAAGAGGTGAAGGAGGAGCTGGAAGAGGCAAAGCGTCAACGGGTCGAAATAGAAGGAAAGCTGACGGCTCTTTATGATCAGTTGGAGACGGTAGGGGCTGACGCTGTTGAGAAATTCAAGGCGTCAGATGCCTTTATCGATTCCTGTGGCAGCTATTATGGCACGGGATTCGACGACTGTCTTAAACAGGTGTCGTCAGCTTTTCCTGAGTTGGACCTGTCTGGTATTACCATAGGTGACGCTCAGCCCATGACGCCTGCGACAGATGCCGTCACTCCTGGTGTTGACGACTCAGTTGATTCCCCCCCTCCTGGAGAGAGTGGGGTTGTTTTGGCCCAACCTGCTGCGAACCTTCCGACAACTGCCGTCACTCCCCCTACGGTGCTACTTGACGAAGAGGAGCCCGCCGCCAAATAGAAAGAATTTTGAAGTGACGTTTTTTTATCTTTGTTTATCATCATTTTTATTATTATTTTTTATCTATGTAGAAGACAATCTTATTAAGTGCCCCTTTGGGTACCGTTGTGTAATATTTTGACAGTTTCTTAAATGCCTTCTTTTAGGCTTGGACTTGTTTATAACGCCGTCACTTTCTATTATCTATGTGTAGTTAATTTTGCTTGGTTTATTTAACTTGTATGTTTTGAAACCAAGGTTGTGGGCTCTCATTTTAGTTGCACCGTCAGTTTTACTAAACCATTGGTTAGTTTGCTTTAATGAATCCGTCCATTTTTTTTTTTTTTTTTTTTTTTTTTAACGATTGTAGAAAGTTTTGGCAAAATCCCATCATCTCGTGGCGAGGTTATTCGTCTGTTTCTGGACTGACGGGTTTTAGCCTTTTTTAGACCGTTAGTCTATTTATTGGTCCGTGCATTTCATCAGTACTTTAGTCCGTTAATTTTGGTTGCCTTGTCCGGTCATTTTTGTACCGTCGGCTTAGTTGGTTTACTTTCTTGGTCGTTTAGACCGTCAGCCTTTCGCCCATTTTTGGACTTGGCCATTTTCCGCCCGCCAGCTTTTTTGCTCGTCCGTTTATGGACCGTCAGCTTTTTGGCTTGTCTAATTTTGGACTTAGGTTATTTTTAGACCGTTAGGTATTCCAGTTTGTAGATTAGACTGTCAGCCTTTCGTCCATCTTTGGATTTGGCTGTCTTTAGACCGTCGGCTTTTTTAGCCTAATCCATCTTGTGGTTTTGGTCATTTAGATCGTCAGCCTCTCGCCCATCGTTGGTCTTGGCTGTTTTTAGACCGTCGGCTTTTTTAGCCTAATCCATCTTGTGGACTTGGTCATTTAGACCATTAGCCTCTCGTCCATCTTTGGGCCTGGCTATTTTTAGACCGTCGGCTGTTTGGCTCGTCCATTTTTGGACCGTCAGCCTTTTGGCAATCCAGCTTGTGGATTCGGTCATTTAGACCGTCAGCCTCTCGTCCTTTGGACTTGGCCATTTTTAGACCGTCGGATGTTTTGCTCGTCCATTTTTGGACCGTCAGCCTTTTGGCAATCCAACTTGTGGATTCGGTCATTTAGACTGTCAGCCTTTCATCCTTTGGACTTGGCCATTTTTAGACCGTCGGCTGTTTTGCTCGTCCATTTTTGGACCGTCAGCCTTTTGGCAATCCAGCTTGTGGATTCGGTTATTTAAACCGTCAGCCTCTGGTCCTTTGGACTTGGCCATTTTTAGACCGTCGGCTGTTTTGCTTGTCCATTTTTGGACCGTCAGCCTTTTTTGGCTTGTCCAATTTTGGACTTAGTTATTTTTGACCTCATGTTTGTAAGTAAACTTCTGTTGTCTTGAGTAAATTCTCATCATTATGCATAAATATAAAAGGTAGTCTAGAAACAAAATCTGCCCATTTTGGGCTTATTGTAGCAAAAACGTAAGTAGGAAAGAACTGCCCTTTGGGCTTATTGTAACAAACGCTTAAAAAGGTAATTAAAAAAGTCTTATTCCGAAAAGAAAGATGCTGCTGCTCCTACTGGTAGTACTTTCGTAAGTGTTCCGCATTCCATGGATGTGGTAGCTTTCGTCCGTCCAACGTCTCTAGATGGTAGGTGCCCTTCCTTTGCCATGCCGTAACTCGGTAGGGTCCTTTCCAATTTAGGCCGAGCTTTCCTTGGGTGGGGTCTCTTGCTACACCCATTACCTTTCTTAGAACGAGGTCTCCCTCTTGGAAGTTTCTGTGTTTGACCCGGGAGTTGTAATTCTTGGCCATGCGATCCTGGTATCGCGCGAGCCTTTGTTCTGCTGCCATTCTGACTTTGTCCACCAGATCGAGCTGCAGACGTATGGCTTCGTCGTTCCTCTTTTCGTCATGGTTGTGCACCCTGTAGCTTGTGAGGCCGACTTCGGCTGGGATGACCGCTTCGTTCCCGTACGTTAATCAGAATGGTGTCTCTCCTATTGGTGTCCTCACTGTCGTCCTGTAGGCCCATAGTATGCTTGGCAACTCTTCAGCCCATATGCCCTTTGCCCCCTCGAGCCGAGTCTTGATGATTTTGAGCAAGGACCGGTTTGTAACTTCGACTTGCCCGTTGGCTTGGGGGTGGGCGGGGGAGGAGTAGTGGTTCCGTATTCCTAACTGCGAGCAGAAGTCTCTGAAGGAGTCGTTGTCGAACTACTTCCCGTTGTCCGAGACTAAGACTCTTGGAATGCCAAACCTGCATATGATGCATCGCCAAACAAAGCTCCGTACGTTTTTTTTTGTGATGGTGGCCAATGCTTCAGCTTCTACCCACTTCGTGAAGTAGTCAATACCGACAACTAGAAACTTCAGTTGTCGTATTGCCGTGGGGAATGGCCCCATAATGTCCAATCCCCACTGAGCGAACGGCTATGGTGCCGTCATTGGGGTTAGTTCTTCAGGTGGTTGCCTGATGATGTTGCTAAACCTTTGGCATTTGTCGCAAGCCTTCACATAAGCCTCGGCACCCTTCTGCATTGTTGGCCAAAAGTACCCAGTTCGTACTAACTTGTGTACTAGCGACCTTGATCCTGAGTGGTTTCCACAGATTCCTTCGTGCACTTCTCTCATGACGTAATCCGCTTCTTCAGGACCTAAGCATCGTAGGTAGGGGCGGGAGAAACCTCTTTTATATAAAACATCTCTGATCAGTACGAATCTCGCCGCTTAAACCTTCAGTTTCCTTGCTGCCTCCTTATCATTTGGTAGTATGCCATTTTTCAAAAAGGAGGTTAATGGTGTGGTCCAATCATTTTGGGGATCGAGCTCCTGTATGTCGACCGTACTGATGAGTGGAGAGAGCTGCGTGAAGGAGAGTGCACTACTAGTGGTGACCATGTGCTCGGCGGAGGCGGCTTTGGCCAAGCGGTCGGCTCGCTCGTTTTCCCCCCGGGGGATTTGCATAATTTTGACCTTCAGCTCGTTTATTCTCCTCTTTACTTGTTCCAGATACTTCTTCATTCTTTCGCCTTTGCATTCATATTCCCCGCTTATCTAGTTAACTATAATTTGGGAGTCACAGTAAACAATCACTTTCTCGGCTCCTGCTGCTTTAACGAGGTCGAGCCCTGCAATCAAAGCTTCGTATTCTACCTCGTTGTTGGTAGTGGGGAAGGCGAGACGGACCATACACTCTACCGTATCTCCCTCGGGTGACTATAGTACGATGCCGGCTCCGCCGGCCTGTCTGTTGGAAGATCCATCCACATGTATGCTCCACTGCGGGGATTCCTCTGCCCCCTCATCCTCGCCATTCATGAATTCTGCTATGAAATCTGCCACGACCTGCCCCTTGATAGCGATGCGCGGGCGATATTGGATGTCATATTCGCTCAGTTCTATGGCCCAAAGTGTCAAGCGCCCGACAACATCTGGGTTGCTCATTGCCCGTCGCAAAGGCTTGTCGGTTAAGACAATAACTGTGTGAGCTTGAA
This sequence comes from Quercus variabilis, assembly GCA_030445155.1. Classification (NCBI taxonomy): domain Eukaryota; kingdom Viridiplantae; phylum Streptophyta; class Magnoliopsida; order Fagales; family Fagaceae; genus Quercus; species Quercus variabilis. Next base: position 49,053,762 of record CP129447.1, on the reverse strand, counting down.
AGTAAGGCTTCAGTTTGCGTGCCGCTGTAACTAGCGCGAAAGCAAGTTTCTCCAGGGGTGGATATCTTTCTTCAGCTCCGTGTAACGCCCGGCTGGTGTAATACACGGGTTTCTGTATCTTCCCTTCTTCTCTGATCAAGGCGGCGCTAACGGCGGCCGGAGAGACAGCGAGATAAAGAAAGAGTTCTTCGCCTGGCTGTGAGGGACTCAGCAGTGGTGAGGAAGAGAGGTAAGCTTTCAATTCTTCAAACGCTTGTTGGCATTCATCGGTCCATTCGAAAGACCTTTTTAATGTGCGAAAGAAGGGTAAGCACTTATCTGTTGCTCTGGAGATGAACCTGTTTAGTGCCGCTATCTTGCCGTTGAGGCTTTGTACTTCCTTCACATTTTTCGGTGGTGCCATCTCCATTATAGCCCGGATCTTGTCCGAATTGGCCTCGATGCCTCTCTGGGACACCATGAATCCTAGGAATTTCCCTGCCGTCACTCCAAAGGCACATTTTCCCGGATTGAGCTTCATGTTGTAAGAGCGAAGGGTGTCGAATGTTTCCCTGAGGTCTTCTAAATGATCTTCTTCCCTTTGACTTTTAACCAACATGTCGTCGACATATACCTAGACGTTTCTCCCGATCTGCTGTGCGAACATCTTGTTCATAAGCCTTTGGTAAGTTGCGCCCGCGTTTTTCAAACCAAACGGCATTACCTTGTAGCAAAATAGGCCTTGGCTGGTAACAAAGGACGTCTTTTCCTGATCATCCTCGTGCATCTTGATTTGGTTGTAGCCAGAGAAAGCGTCCATGAAACTTAACAGCTGGTGCTGAGCCGTAGAGTCTACCAGAGTGTCGACTCTCGGGAGGGGGTAGCTGTCTTTAGACACGCTTTGTTTAAATCGGTGAAGTCTACACATATCCTCCATTTCCCGGAAGTTTTCTTGACCATTACTACGTTTGCTAGCCAGTCGGGGTAGTATACTTCTCTAATGAAATTTGCCTCTCGTAGCTTGCGGACTTCTTCGGCTATGGCTTGATCCCGTTCTGGGGCGAAGACCCGCTTCTTCTGTCAGATGGGCGGAAAGGATGGTGATACATTCAGCCTATGTACCATGACGGAAGGATCTATTCCTAGCATATCCTCGTGACTCCAGGCGAATATGTCCCGATTCTCCTTGAGGAATGCTGCAAGCGCTTGCCGAGTGACGGGACTTGCGAGGGTCCCAATCCTTGTTGTCTGGTCAGGTACGGAGTCGTTTAGAGGTATCTCCTCAAGCCTCTCGGCTGGCTCTGTCGCGTTCCGGTGCTCTTCTATGTTCATGGTTTGGAGGTGATTGTCCATTTCCATCATGGCCACATAGTACTCTCGTGCGGCAATCTGGTTTCCACGTAGCTCTCTGACTCCGTATTCTGTCGGGAACTTAATCATTAAATGATAAGTTGACGTTGCCGCCTTCCATGCGTTGAGGGTGGGCCGTCCTATGATGGCATTATAGGCGGACGAATGGTCAACTACGAGGAACGTTACCTCCTTCGTGATTTGTTGGGGGTAGTCGCCTGCTGTTACGGCCAACGTGACCGCGCCTAACGGAAACACCTTTGCACCTCCAAAACCGACAAGTGGAGCGTTCGTTGGGACCAATTGTTCCTTGCTGATTTTCATCTGCTGGTACGCCGGGTAGTATAAGATGTCTACCGAGCTGCCATTGTCGACCAATACCCGATGCAAGTTGTAGTCCCCGACCTGTAGGCTAACGACAAGCGCGTCGTCGTGTGGGTGGTGGATACGTCGCGCGTCTTATTCCGAGAACTCGATCACGGGGCTTTCCGTTTGGGCTACGTTTCGCACTGGACCCGCCACTTAGACGTTTTGGATCATTCGGAGGTACGTCTTTCGAGCCCTTTTTGACGGTCTGGTAGCCATCCCTCCTACGATCATTCGTATATCACCAATGGGAGGCTTGGGACGATCATGGCCTCGCGGGGGAGGGTGTTCCTGAGGCGCTGGGTCTGCTCTTTCCTTGCTTACAAACTTCTGTAACTTCCCTTATCTTATAAAAGCCTCGATTTGTTGCTTCAAGTCGTAGCAGTCGACTATGTCATAACCGTGATCTCGGTGAAAGCGGCAGTACTTGTCTCTGGAACGCTTATTAGGATCCCCCTTCAGTTTTCCAGGGAAGGTCAGAGCCCCTTCGTCCTTAATTTGCATTAGGACTTGATCTATTGGGGTGGTCAGCGGGGTGAAGCTTGTGAATCTCCCTCCCGGAGGCTTAGATCGTCTTTCGTCTCTTCGATCCCCCGTTCTAGGTCTTTTTCTTCATTGGTCTGATCGGGCGTCTTCCTGCCTCTCCCTTTTTCTTGGCTTCTCTTCTCGGGCCTGCAATGCATCCTCGACATTCATATACTTGGTAACCCTGTAGAGTACTTCTGACATGGTCTTCGGGTCGTTTTTGTATAAGGAGAACAAAAATTTGCCTTTTCGTAACCCGTTCGTGAATGCTGCTACAAGTATTTTATCGTCGGCCTCGTCGACCGATAGCGCTTCCTTATTAAAACGCGTTATGTAGGATCGCAACGTCTCATCCTCTCTTTGCTTGATACTCATCAGGCATGCCGTGGACTTCTTATACCTGTGTCCCCCAATGAAGTGTGTAGTAAATTAAGCGCTTAGTTCTTTGAAGGTGTTGATAGAGTTGGGCGTCAGCCGGCTGAACCATACCCTTGCGGGGCCTTTAAGCGTTGTGGGGAAGGCCCTGCACATAATCTCATCTGCTACCCTCTGAAGATGCATCAGGGTTTTGAAAGTCTCCAGGTGGTCCAGAGGATCCTTCACCCCGTCATAGCTATCTATATTTGGCATGCGAAACTTGTGGGGTAAGGGGAAGGAGTTTACAGCCACAGTGAAGGGCGAGTCGGTACGGTTAACTAGATTGTCGAGATCACTAGAGACTCTCCCCTTGAGGGCGTTCATCATGACTTCCATCTGTTCCCTCATTGCTTGCATCTCGGCGGCAATATGTGGGGGAGTCGCATCTATGAGGGATGGCGTGCTCACGTGCTGCATCTCCGGCCTGCTTGGGGCGCGGCTTCCCTCAAGTCTTTCCTGGTTCCCCTTTGGAGCGCTAATTTCTTCCTGATCTTCTGGTTGGTCGTTATGTGCTGCATCCTTCTGGCGTAGCTGTTCTTCCAAGTCGAGGTTCCGCTTGGTGAGACGCTCCACGGCGGCACTGAGAGTCCGAACTTGTCTCTCGAGGGCAGTCGTGGGTGGTTCCTCTTCCTGAATGTCATTAGTAGTTGCCATTGAGCAAGTGAGTACCATGCAACCCTTTAGTCCGGGAAACGATAGTGCGGCTTAATTGCTACGAGTTTCCCACAGACGGCGCCAACTGATGATGCCGAAAATCTCACCAGTAAGTTGCACGGTGCTTGTACGCTCGAAACAACACCTGCACAACAAAAAAGGAGATGACCTCACAGAAAGCACCAGTGTGGTGCCGGCCAAATACCCTCCGAAGGTCAAGTTAGAACTTCTTTCAACTTTAGAGTGCTAGAGAGGGGTTAATTATGCGTACCTTGATTTGTGAGGGTATTGGGGTTTTTATAGTAGTTGAGGATTGACCTTTTTCCTTGGAGCAGAAGTTTTTTCCTTATAAGGATCCTCATAAGCGTAGATTGCGGGATCCTTTCCTTATAGGACCCTGATACTGGGCGTGGAATACAAGCAACTTCCTATGCGTGGTGGCCAAGTCTTAACTTTTACAGAGCCGTCAGCCTTGAAACCGTCAGCCTTCTTTCTTCCCTTCAGCCAAGTTGGTGTCAGCTTCTCGCTATACGAGTATCCAAGGAGGTTTGAGTAACCGTCGGCTAGAACTGGAGCCTTCAGCCTCAGCTTATCTTAATCCCGTCAGCATGACTCCGTCAGTTATCCGTGCTTGACCTGTCAGCCAAGGCTGGAGCTGACGGGTTAAGCTCATGACCTGCTATGATAATTCTTCTATATCAGTATACAACTTCAACTTAGTCATCAAAAGCAAAAGCAATATTCTCAAGTTTGACATTTCTTCTGCTTGTTATTTGTCATTAAATTAATAAATATATCAATTATATGTAAACACAATATACGATTATTGAAACTGATAATATATATACTAGAAATAAAATACGAAAAATTTTAGATTTATATTATAGATTAAACAAATGTATATAATATTATTGTACACATAACATTATAGACATTTGCTTAGTTTACAATGTAAAATTTACATTGATAATACAATCTAAACCTATAATTACCCATAAAATAATAGTATAATGTATAATTTTTTATTTCATATTTGATTATATTTTCGTATGCATGAAGTGTTTGTTTGTCTACTCTTTTTTTAGCAATTTTTAATCGATTAGTAATTTTGTTATATCTTAGTCATTATGCTTAATGAGTTAATTTAATTTGAAAATCTGGATTTATAGGAAAGTTAAAATTTATTGATTCATTCTAAGAAGAAAGAAAGAAAGATGGTAACATTATTATTTTAACTACTGTATATATGAGAAAAACTAATTAATCATATTTTTATTAAAAAAAATATCATCTTTTCTTTCTTTTTTTTGTTCAGCCTCCCAAATTTAAATTCGTGAGTCCACCACTGACTTTGTGAATATCAATCTAAACACCTGTTATGTGTTGTGGTATTGAGTGGGACAATCCAAAGTTGGCAGCACTTGCATAGGATTAGAAATTGCTACAAGCGTGTTCTATTAGGAGTATTAGTTGATAGGTTTTATTATTGAATAATTATCCTTTGTTTTGTATTTTCAAACGGAGCGTTAGTTTAGGATAGGTGTTATTCTATCTCTTTGTTTTAGGATAGCTTAAGTTTACCTCTATCTCACTGTCATGATGAAATTTCTATCATGTGAAGCCGTAAAGGTCCTATATCTATAAGACCTACGAATAATAATAGAATGCAAGCATAAAATTAATCCGCAGTAATGCTATTTGGGAGGTTTGGTTTTTCCCCGAACTAAAACCATTTTAATTGCTTTTACTAAGATAGTTACAGCCATAACCATCGCTCCCCGTGGTAAACGTGGTGCTAGTTGAGGTCAAGGTGGTCGTGGCAACTTGGGTCATAACAACTTGGTATCAGAGCAGATTATGGATGATTCACGTATTGACCGTTTGGAGGCAGAGATAGACTCCTTAGCTGTGGAGCATGTTTTGTGAGATATAGGAAACCTTGATAAAGGTGATAACATCCATGAACACACGATTAAATCAAATATTGGCTAGCCATAGTCATGAACGAGGGGAGAGCTCATAAGATAGTGGTGGTTTTTCGCCGATTCAACCATAAGGGGGTCTGAGTCTCAAGACTCGACTATGGTAATTCCAAAAGTCACCAAACTTGATTTCCCTCATTTCAATGGCAATGAAGATCCGACGAGTTGGCTTTGCCAAGTGGAGAAATTCTTTGAATTTCATAAAATTACAGAGGAAGAGAGAGTTCATTTGGCAACGTATCACCTTGAAGGTGAGGTGCAATTATGGTAAGGAGAGGGAGGTTACTTGGCCACTCCTCAAAGAAGGATTGTACTTTAGATACGGTCCAACGGAGTTCGACAATTTCTTTGGCGACCTTACCAAGTTCAAACAAATTGGCTCAGTCCGTGATTATCAGGGTCAATTTGAGAAGCTTCTTAGTCGAGTTAAAAAAAACTGCATCCTTCTCAACAGGTTGCTTGTTTCATCAATGGTCTGAAGGAGAATGTAAGGGTAAAAAATGACGAACGACAGTGAAACCCAGATATTTGCTTGAGCAAGAAGCAACATTTGACCACCAACATAACATATTTAGACAGATTAGTCATGCAACTCTCTCAGGAACGCTCACGCTTTCTCTCTCTCTCGCGAAGAAGAAAACGAGCTGGATAGAAGCACAAAAAAATTCAAGGATTCACATAATGCAACCACAGATGGCAACCCTTTCCATAATGGCAACCTTACTAATAAGCTCACCTTCAGGGATAAGTTGGTGGGAGAAATTCCGGGAGCATACTCCCAAGCTTTTGCCTTCTCGAACAACATGGATGCTGAATTTGAATCGGATGAGGAGACTGAGGATATTAGAGAAGGTTTTGCTGCTATCAAGTTATTGAAAGAGACTAAGCAGCGCATCCGAGCTCCCTGGGCAAAAGCCCTTATCGTGAAGGTGTATGGTAAAACAGTAGGATATAATTTTCTATATGTAAAGCTTATGGGGCTTTGGAAACCAGCCGAAAGGCTCAATATAGTAGACCTGGGAAGAGATTTCTTTTTACTCAGATTTTCACTCTTGGAAGACCTGGAGTAGGTTCTAAAGAAAGGGTCGTGGTTTATTGGTGAACATTTTCTATCTATCCGTAAATGGGAAGCAAACTTTAAACCCTCTAAAGCTTAGGTTCCCTCAATGGCGGTCTGGGTTAGACTCTATGAGCTGCCTATTGAATATTATGACGCCGAAGTTCTTAAGCAGATCGGGCGAGCACTGGGAACGGTGCTTAGAGTAGATACACACACTGCTACTAAGGCGAGGGGCCGATATGCTCGCATTTGCGTACAAGTTGACGTTAGCAAACCGGTGGCCACCTCCATTTGTATCGGGCAACGTAACCAAGCAGTAATTTATGAAGGGGTTAGCAAATTATGTTTTTCTTGTGGCCGGCTGGGTCACCGGAGAGAGACATGCCAATACGCTATCAAGCCTCCGTCACCATCCCCGAAAGATTCCCAAGTGCTTGGCGACACAGAAAAAACTGACTGAACGACATCTGCTCCTGTTGCTCTGACTGAGGTTCAAACCGAGGCTTGAGGCACCTCGGAGAACGTGGACTCTGAAGTTGCCTTTGGCCCTTGGATGGTGGTTTCACGAAAAAAGAATGACAGCAGAGGGGCTAAGCGAAATAACACAAGCTCCTTGCCAGGAATTAGAAATGGTCAACAACCTGTTAAGAACAAAGAGCCGTTAAAAAGCTTTAATTTTGAAAAGGAGCCGGCTGGGCCAAGCGTTGCCAAAGTATTAGATGGGAAAAGGAAAGCCCACACTAAAGAGAACTTAAGCCCATCAGTAAGTGCCCCTTCTACGGATATGCTAATTAAGCCTTTCTCAAGTGCGTCAACATCCATGGGCTTAGGACAGATTTCACTAGAAGGAATGGGCCGAGCACACAATGAGATGTCCAAACAGAAGTCCAAAGCTAATTTAGTTAAGAATAAAAAGGATTTTGCACGTAATAGAGCAATCATTTCTTCTCCACCCGCAGCCGTAACACCCAAAGTAAAGCTTCCCAATTCAACTGACCGGTCTTCCAGTATTGCAAAGATTCAAGCTGATTTCAATGGCGAGTTCAAGTTTGGTGCCAACCCCGACACCAAAATGGCCTATTAGTGTTAACAGGATGATTGTAGAAATTCCGAGGGTGATTATAGAGGAAATTCGGGCTCACCCCACTCGTTCCATGGGCTGGTTCAACGCCAAACTTCGGAAAGCATGGAAGCTTCTACTTCCGGCTAACGCTGACGAGTGCAGTTTTGGGGTTTCTTCCTGTGATAGACTCGGCATGGGGACTGATGGAAGAGCTGTGGTGGAAGTTCCACTCCGACACGCTAGGCTTGGAGGAAGCGAACAAATTGATATGGATCACCATTTCGCAGGTCTCAGCGTCTTCGATTCTGAGTGAAATAATTCTGGAGGAAAGCTTGTCTATGAGGAGGATGCTAGAAAATCAGGCCATTGTGACAACCTTCATGGGCAACCGACATGCAACAAAGCTATTGCAAGTGTTTCAACCCATCACAGAATTCAACATACACTCGATTGCAGCCAAGAAAATGATAGGGGCTTTGGAGCATTGTATGACACTAATGCCGGGCAGAGGTTTGATGAAAGAAGTTGTGAGGATGACAGGAAGGAATTTAATGGAGGAAGCGAAGCTCCTACCTCCATTTGATGAGTGTTCGACCCCCAACCACTGCTTAGTCATGAATATTATAGCTTGAAATTGTAGAGGGGCGTTAAAACCTTCTTTTCAAAATCATGTGGGGGAGCTGGTACACAATCATGACCTGGCCATTTTGATTGTTATAGAGACTCACATTGGTGGTGAGCGAGCCAAAGAGATCACTAACATACTATCTTTTGACGGAGCCATCCACACGGACATGATTGGGTTTGCTAGTGGACTGTGGATTCTGTGGAATTCGGACAAAGTTCAGAATACTCAATTGGCCATGTCAGAGCAAGAAATTCATGTTTTGGTTAAGGTACTTCTTTCTAATTTTGAATTCATATGTACTGCTGTTTATGCTAGCCTTAGATTTCACGAGAGATGAATATTATGGAATAATTTAAAAAATGCTGCTAACCTCCATGAAAAACCTTGGTTTATTGTGAGGGACTTTAACAAGTTCTTGCAGAAGGGGATAAGTTTGGGGGAAGATGCATTAGTTCTAATAGATCCCTCATGTTCAAAGAATGCCTTGACCATTGTAATATGATTGATATGGGGTTTGTTGGACCTCGGTTTACTTGGACTAATAGAAGGAATATTAATGCTCTTGCTCAAGAAAGGATTGATTGGTTTTTTGCCAATCCTAGTTGGTATGCTTCTCACCCAGATGTAAGAGTTACTCACCTCACTAGGTGTGTGTCTGACCATTGCCCAGTACTTCTTGAGACCAATCCTTCTAATGACATTTTTCTTCCCAAACCCTCCAAATTTCAAATCTTTTGGTTATCGGGTTTATCCTTTCCTGGAATTGTCATGGAAGCTTGGGGTCGAGCTAGGCCTCTCCAAGAGTCTATCGAGAATTTCTCTAGGAGAGCTTCGGATTGGAATAAGCATCATTTTGGAAATATATTTGGTAGGAAAAAGAGAGTCACGACCCGGCTAAATGGCATCCAAAAAGCCATAGCCACACACCCTTCGCATTCCCTACTAGAATTGGAGAAAGTGTTACATAATGAGCTAAATGCCCTCTTAGACCAAAAGGAGGAGTTGTGGGTGTAGAAATCCCATATTAGTAGGCTGATTGAGGGTGATCAAACTACGGCCTTTCATCATACGTCTACTATTGTGAGGAGAAGTCATAATAAAATCTCTTGCATTAATAATGATATGGGGGAGTAAATTCTAAGTGAAGTTGGGGCTATGAACTACATTAGAGGGGGCTTTGAGAAGTTATTCACAACTAGTTTGGATTCTACACCCCTAAACCACACTCGGCCTTCCAGGTGGTTAGCTGCCCTATCTGATGAAGAAAGATCCCATATGAGTACTATAGTCACAGATGCAAAAATCAAAGATGGCCTATAGGCTTTGAAAGCCTTCAAAGCTCCAGGTCCTGAAGGTCTCCATGCAGGGTTCTTCCAAAGATTTTGGCTCATTGTGGGAGATTCGGTAAAGGCAAAAGTGAAGAAAGCCTTTAGGGAATGTAAAATTTCGGAATATCTCAATAGAACTAATGTTATGTTGATTCCAAAAATTGTTGGGCTTGAAAGTTTGGGAAACTACCGCCCAATTAGCCTATGTAATACCATGTACAAGATTGTCACTAAGATCCTTGTGGCTAGGATTTGACCTTATCTTGATAAGCTTGTTTCCCCCCTGCAATCTGCCTTTGTTCCGGCTACGAGAAGTGTAGATAATGCTATTGTGGTTCAAGAGATTATCCATGCTTGAAGTAAGAAGAAAGGTAGAGTGGGTTACATGGCAATCAAAGTGGATCTCGAAAAGGCTTATGACAAAATTGAGTGGAGCTTCATTAGAGAAGTGCTCATTAATGCCAATCTCCCACAAAACTTGATTAGCCTTATTATGAGCTGTGTGTCATCAGTCTTCACTTCTATTCTTTTTAATGGAGGTAAAAGGGAGCCCATTCTTCCTTCAAGGGGAATTAGGCAAGGTGATTTGCTCTCACCTTACTTGTTCATTCTTTGCATGGAAGCCCTCAGTCATCTCATCGAAGAGAAATGCAAAGAAAAAAATAGAATCCTATTAAAAGCTCCAACAATGGGGTTGCCTTTTCGCATCTCTTTTTCGCAGAAGACTTGGTCCTCTTTGCAAAAGTAGACCACGTTAATTATTCAACGATTTGGGATGTGCTTGATAGTTTTTGTGTTAGATCCGAGCAGTCCATTAATGAAAGCAAATCAAAGGTTTATTTTTTCCCGAATGTTGATGTGGATACTGGGAATCCTTGTGTGATATTCTTGGTTTTCATTCAACCCCCAACCTTGGTAAATATCTTGGATTTCCCATAAAACATCATGGAGCCAGTAATGAGGACCTTAACTTTGTTTTAGAGAGGGTAAAGCAAAAATTGGCTGGTTGGAAAGCTAATCTTCTGTCCTTGGCTAGTAGGGCTGTTCTCATCCAAGCATCCACCATTACTATACCTGCATATGTTATGCAATGCACGGCGCTCCCGAGGAAGTTACTTGACAACCTTGATAGGGGAAATAGGAATTTCTTGTGGGGATCGACGGAAGATGCTAAGAAAGTGCACTGGGTGGGGTGGCACAAAGACACAAAACCAAAAGCAGAAGGTGGTCTTGGTATCCAATCAGCCAAGGGTAGGAATCAAGCCTTATTGGCTAAATTAAATTGGAGATTTCGGTTGGAAAAATATGCCTTGTGGGTTAAAGTCCTTAATAGCAAATACTATTCACACCGAAGATTAAATGCCAGAAATTGTGATCGGTTGCCGTGCTCTAGGACTTGGAAGGCTATGAAGGTGGGGGGAGAGGTTTTTCATAAAAGGATCTGTTGGATACTGGGGAGAAGCAGCAATTTAAGTCTTTGGCATGATAATTGGCTGCCCCATGGAAATTTAAGGTCACTCATTCAAGGCCCTCTTAATGCTGAGGATGAATCCTAACCATGTCCTCATAGAGATCAATTCTATTCCTTTTTCTGAGAGGGCAAATCAAGGAGAGGATAGGCTGATTTAGGCAAAGGCCAACCGGGGAGCTTTTGATCTTAAGCATGCTTATGCTTTAGCTATGGGAGGTGAGTCAGCTAGAGAAGCTTTCAATGGGAATTGGGTCTGGAAATTAGATACTATTCCTCGAGTCAAGACCTTTATTTGGCAATGCTTACACAACAACATTGATGTGAGAGAATGCCTTGTCAAGAGGTGTATTAATGAGTCCAATACTTGCCCTTTGTGCCAAAGAGAGCTCGAAACAATTCTACACAGATTAAGGGATTGTGTGATCTCAAGATAAACCTAGGAAAGGCTAGGAATCAGTCCAATTTGCTCCTTTTATGAGGGAAATCTGATACATTGGCTGGAAAATAATTTCAAGTATAATACTTGCAGATTGAGAGAGCAACCCCCTTGGAAAATTCTATTTTCTTTTACTATTCGGCTGTTGTGGAAGCATAGGAACGAAACTATTTTTAGGAATCAGTGTGCTCAATCAAATGTCCATAGATATGTGTTGTTCCATGCCTTAGAGTTTCAACATTGTGGTTTAAATGCTAAGTCTTCAGGTTGAAGGAAGGTCGTGCGAATAAGGTGGGAGAAGCCTCAAGCCGGGTGGGCTCATTTGAACACTGATAGAGCGGCCTTAGACAACCCAAGCTGAGCTGGGTGTGGCGGTCTCATTAGGAATGATTAGGAGAGAATGGATGGTTGGCTTCTCTAGGAGGAGGCTCAGGTGCTCTAATAACTTTATAGCAGAGCTTTAGGCTCTTAGAGACAAACTAACTTTCTACCATGACATGCATTTGAATGCTGTTGAGATACATCTAGATGTTAGCGCAATTGTTCAGCTCCTATCCAATCCAGCTAATGCTAATATGTGTGATATGCCTCTTATTGATGACTACAGGCAACTGATTTCCCAGATAGCCCAAGTTCGGATCGATCTAACTTTCTACCATGACATGCATTTGAATGCTGTTGAGATACATCTAGATGTTAGCGCAATTGTTCAGCTCCTATCCAATCCAGCTAATGCTAATATGTGTGATATGCCTCTTATTGATGACTACAGGCAACTGATTTCCCAGATAGCCCAAGTTCGGATCGATCATTGCTTTCATGAAGCAAATATGTGTGCTGATCTCTTGGCCCGATTAGGAACTAAGCAAGATAGGACTTTTGTATTGTACAATGATCCGCTTGTGGATCTTTGGGAGCTTTTAAGCTCAGACAAAGCTGGTTTGTACCATAGCAGAACCATCACTGAACCTCCCCTTCCCCCTTAGTTTCCTCTTCTTTAATGCATTTTCCTCTTTGCCAAAAAAAAAAAAAGAATGGAAGGGTTAATGTCCAAGCCCTAGGGCCGGCCTAAGATTGTTTGAGACCTAAGTTGAGAATTTTATAGGAGCCTTTTTACATCTAAATATCACTTAAATAATATTTATTTATTTTTATTTAATTTCAAATCCATTATTAATTCTTACTTATTAATTGACTAATTCATCCAAAGTGAGCTAATGATAATTACTGTATAGGTTTTGCAAATTGGCATATCACCAATAAAATAAAATAAAATAAAGTTATTAAAAGATTCATTTTATTATATTATTTAAGTAACACTAATCATATTCTTGTCACATCAGTTTGTAAATTTTTTTTCCTAACATTTGTATTAGCTTTAGCATTTTTCATACACGTTGTTGTTGTTGTTGTTTTTTTTTTTTTTTTTTTTTTGTGTGGAGAAATGCTAAAATTATTATAAATTTTACTACAAAAAGCTTACAAATTGATGTGACAATGATGTGACACTTCAAGAAAATAATAAATGAATATTGAATTACTTCATTGGTGATATATCAATTTGTAGGACCTATGTAATAAAACTTGTAATATACTAGCATAACTCTAATATTTTAGGTCTTCTTAAGGTTGAGATAAAATATACACCTCAATCACACTTTTTCTTTAATTAAAAAAAAATAAAAAAAAATAAAAAAATAAAAAAAAAAAACTTACCACCCAATATTTGGGGGTCTTTTTATGTCAGGGACCTTAGGCTATGGCCTAAATGGCCTAGGCCTAGGGCCGGCCCTGCATGAAATCCACATCTCTCTCAGCTCGACTCTATGAGTTAAAGTATCAGAAGAAGACCAACTTGTATCAGGACTGAACCATCACAGGTCGTCCATCTGAAGCGAATGAGGAACCTTTGCAACATAAGTCCTAACATTAAGACTATCAAGAAACTTACACCTCTATAGCTCAAGGAGAGGCGGGATAAGTGGGATAAGGGCTTATGCTGAGAAATTTGCACCAAGACATAAATGTAAGAAACTTTTTTTTTTTAATTAAAGTGAGTTGACCTGATGAAGATGAAGAAGAATCCCTTGATGACAAGGGATGATTTAAATCGAGGAAATTTTACATGCTGTGGTATTGAGTGGGGCAATCCAAAGTTGGCAGCAGTTGCGTAGATTTAGAATTGCTACAAGCGTGTTCTACTAGGAGTACTAGTATCATATGTAACCCATGCTTTATGATGTATTTAAAATTAAACATAATTTTTATTATAAAAATATAATAAATAAATAAATAATTTATTTTTTTAAAGCACGTAGCACATGCATTAATGCATAAGTATAGATACATTTAGAATTAAACACAATTTTTATCATAAAAATATAAATAATTAGTTAATTTAAAAAAAATAAACGTAATTAGTCACATATTAAAATTTTTACCTAAATTTTGACATTACTTATGATCATTTTTTTCTTCTAATTTTTAATAAAATAAGATAGATCATGCGGTGATTTTTGTTGTATGGTGATTTTTATAGATTAAAAAATTTAAGTGGCCATATGACACAAACTTAAATGGAGAATAGTGTAGTCCCCATATAAATTTAGACACATTGCACAAAATTAGATTCTAATTGAAATTGACCTATAGATAAGTTGATAGGTGTTATTATTGAATAATTATCCTCTGTTTTGTATTGTCAAACGGAGCATTAGTTTAGGATAGGTGTTATCTTAGCTCTTTGTTTTAGGATAGCTTAAGTTTATCTCTATCTCGTTATTATGATGAAATTTCTATCATGTAAAGGTCCTATAAAAGACTCATGAATAATAATAGAACATAAGCAGCAAATTAATCAGCAGTAATGCTATTTGGGATGTTTGGTTATTCCTCGAACTAAAACTATTTTAATTGCTTTTACTATTTTTTCTCAAAAATAAAATAAAATAAAACTTTTATTAAGATAGTTTGAGTTGTAACTCGTAATATCATCGCTTGACATGTGAGCAAATTATGACAAAGTTTGTGTTCCTAAACTTTCTGTTCCTAGTCACACTTTATCTTGCGCGTCACAAGTGGAAATTTTCACATCCATGTGAGAGGGGAGTACCCTTTAATCACCACCTTATAAGTAGCCAATAATATCATGAATCAGCGATTGCCTCTAATATAAAGTATCCCACATTATGGCCAAATAAAATTTACTGTGATTGGTTCTGGTTAAGGAGGGGCATATGATATATTTTCAGTTTATCACGTGGAGAGTGAAGGAGCAAGTCCGAAAACAACTCACGCAATTGGTAAAAGAAAGCAAAGCTTGCATCAGCTAAATCGTTAATATTGTAAAATAGGTAGACAACACAGCTCACGCAATTAGTAAGGCGATGGACATCATCCTAAAGAGGAGTGTACTTGCCTTCTTCTGTTGTATATCAAAGCTTTACCTAACATCACGATCAAGACGTGATCAGCTTAGCTATGTGTCCATTGTTGTAACTTGCAAGGCATTTTTTTTGGCACAAAAGTAGGGTTTTTAGGAACTATTTAAAGAATAATATTATTGATGAATAAGAAGATAATTACAATAGATAGGGAGCACCAAAGGCTAATTAATTTGATACTGGGATAAGTTGCCCCTTCAAATAATATTGGAAGTAAAGTTGATTACTACAAAGTACCAACTACCTATCAGGGTGACAATGTGTATTGGAGGATCATATTTGTATTATGTCAAAGTAGGGGTATTTCTTTTTCTTTTTTCTTTTGAGAGAAAAAGTAGGGGTTTTTGATTTATCCAAAATGAATAAATAAGGATATTCTACTACCTGTCTATTTGGAAATAGTTTATTTAGTTGAAATTAAAAACTTTTTGCTAATAATAATGTAAATAAAGGTAAAAGTTAGCTGAATAGTGCAATGAGATTCATTAATAGTATCAAAAAGTGCAGTGAGACTCATGAATAGTAGCTGTAGGGGCTCCTTTTTCGGAGGTGGGCCCCCGACAATGAATTTGTAGAGAGTGGGGCAAAGGGTTTGGCCCCGGCCGGCCCTTCGCCGGTCTTCTCCGCACTTCTCGCTGTTTGCTCCACGTCCGGGGTTGCTCCTCGGCTGGGGTCCGAGGAGGCCCCCCCTTCACTAGAGGGGTTCTTTGCCTTATATACCCTCTTTGGCTCGATCCTGGCCTTACAGCTGTTGGCCATCCGGGCTAAAGGTTCAGCACTTGTCCCATCATACAGGTTCTTTCCCATACTGGGGACTGCTGCCCCCAAGGTTTTTCAGTGAAGGGTCTTGTCAGCATTAATGGAACCTGGAGGGCTAGGTAGAATCGTTAAGTATGGATGTGACCACCTGCAGTAGGTCTGCCCCCTACCTAGATTAGACTAGGTGTGCCGAGGATGGGTGTGTCCTCGGCTCGGGCCTTGGAAGGACTAAAGCCTTT
This sequence comes from Quercus variabilis, assembly GCA_030445155.1. Classification (NCBI taxonomy): domain Eukaryota; kingdom Viridiplantae; phylum Streptophyta; class Magnoliopsida; order Fagales; family Fagaceae; genus Quercus; species Quercus variabilis. The sequence continues at coordinate 49,038,062 of CP129447.1, read as the reverse complement.
GGGCCGACCGTCTGGGGGGGTCGCCTTCCTCGGCTTGGGCCCTGGGCCTGCCTAAAGGTGGGCCGGGGGTTCTGGGTCCTCGGGCCCCACAATAGCCCCTCAAAACCCTGCTGCACGTATCCTCGGACGGGGAGGAGGGTTTTGCAAACCTCGGCCCCTATGGCCCGGAAGGCCGCCGGTTGGGCTGGTCCTTCCTCGGGTGGTCGGATCGACCCTTAGATCCCTCATTAAGTAGTTAATTTCTTCACGGGAATAGATCTTCGGACCGAGTAGTACCTTGACTCTGTCGTAGAATGGATAGCTCCTCGTATACAGTCGCCGCCCTAAGTACGAGTGGCCAGCTCCCCGTAGGCTTGAGTCCGAGAACCACGCAAGACCTAGGTACAGTTGCTGCCATCGTTTCCATGTGGCTAGCTCCCCATAGGCTTGAGTCCGTAGACCATGCAAGACCTAGGTACAATTGCTGCCTTAAGTACGAGTGGCCAGCTCCCCGTAGGCTTGAGTCCGAGGACCATGCAAGACCTAGGTACAGTTGCTGCCATCGTTTCCATGTGGCTAGCTCCCCATAGGCTTGAGTCCGTAGACCATGCAAGACCTAGGTACAATTGCTGCCTTAAGTACGAGTGGCCAGCTCCCCGTAGGCTTGAGTCCGAGGACCATGCAAGACCTAGGTACAATTGCTGCCATCGTTTCCAGTGGCTAGATCCCCGTAGGCTTGAGTCCGTAGACCATGCAAGACCTAGGTACAATTGCTGCCTTAAGTACGAGTGGCCAACTCCCCGTAGGCTTGAGTCCGAGGACCATGCAAGACCTAGGTACAGTTGCTGCCATCGTTTCCATGTGGCTAGCTCCCCGTAGGCTTGAGTCCGTAGACCATGCAAGACCTAGGTACAATTGCTGCCTTAAGTACGAGTGGCCAGCTTCCCGTAGGCTTGAGTCCGAGGACCATGCAAGACCTAGGTACAATTGCTGCCATCGTTTCCATTGGCTAGCTCCCCGTAGGCTTGAGTCCGTAGACCATGCAAGACCTAGGTACAATTGCCGCCTTAAGTACGAGTGGCCAGCTCCTCGTAGGCTTGAGTCCGAGGACCATGCAAGACCTAGGTACAATTGCTGCCATCGTTTCCAGTGGCTAGCTCCCCGTAGGCTTGAGTCCGTAGACCATGCAAGACCTAGGTACAATTGCTGCCTTAAGTACGAGTGGCCAGCTTCCCGTAGGCTTGAGTCCGAGGACCATGCAAGACCTAGGTACAGTTGCTGCCATCGTTTCCATGTGGCTAGCTCCCCATAGGCTTGAGTCCGTAGACCATGCAAGACCTAGGTACAATTGCCGCCTTAAGTACGAGTGGCCAGCTCCCCGTAGACTTGAGTCCGAGGACTATGCAAGACCTAGGTACAGTTGCTGCCATCGTTTCCATGTGGCTAGCTCCCCATAGGCTTGAGTCCGTAGACCATGCAAGACCTAGGTACAATTGCCGCCTTAAGTACGAGTGGCCAGCTCCCCGTAGGCTTGAGTCCGAGGACCATGCAAGACCTAGGTACAATTGCTGTCATCGTTTCCAGTGGCTAGCTCCCCGTAGGCTTGAGTCCGTAGACCATGCAAGACCTAGGTACAATTGCTGCCTTAAGTACGAGTGGCCAGCTCCCCGTAGGCTTGAGTCCGAGGACCATGCAAGACCTAGGTACAATTGCTGCCATCGTTTCCAGTGGCTAGCTCCCCGTAGGCTTGAGTCCGTAGACCATGCAAGACCTAGGTACAATTGCTGCCTTAAGTACGAGTGGCCAGCTCCCCGTAGGCTTGAGTCCGAGGACCATGCAAGACCTAGGTACAGTTGCTGCCATCGTTTCCATGTGGCTAGCTCCCCATAGGCTTGAGTCCGTAGACCATGCAAGACCTAGGTACAATTGCCGCCTTAAGTACGAGTGGCCAGCTCCCCGTAGGCTTGAGTCCGAGGACCATGCAAGACCTAGGTACAATTGCTGCCATCGTTTCCATGTGAGCCCCGAGCGTGAGGACACAATGTTCACCTCTCTGGGCAACTCAGTCTCACGTCGGGTAGGAGTCAATCCCCCTAGCCCCTTGCAGGATGCTGGAGCAAGAGTCATTGTACCACGACTGCACAGTTGCCTCCAATAGGATTTTGTCCTCGGATCCGAGGACTTTGTTTTTGGCGTGGGGACATCCACGGGTCTTTTCCGTGAGCTGTTTCTCCTCGGGTCGGCTTGTGACTTCGCACGTGGGGCTGACCCTGCCCCTGGTTCGTGTTCCTCATCTTTCTGGTTTACGAGGCGTCGCTTGGCCTTCTGCGCCTCCTTTTTGACGCTTCGGTGTCCGTAACGCGCCTCCATTAATGCCCTCGTGGATTAACACGCAGCAGGCAGCTGGCGATCCCCTTGGAACTGGGTGGGAATTAATTTCCCTTGACAATTCCCCTTCGAATTCCGCGCGGTTCAACTCCCGCTGGTTTTCGCCCTCCATAAAAGGCGTTCTGGGGGAGCGTTTCTCCTCATTCAATGAATTCTCCCCCACAAACAGACGTATACACATTCACCCTCTTGAGCCCCTTTGATATCACCGCCAGGGGTGTGACCGCAGTTAGTAGACCTGGAGCTAAGTGCCGCCGTGGCCGCAGTCCCCACTGGGCTGCCGGCGCGGCAGAGTTTAGGCGTAACACTGGCCGAATCTCGCATGGTGGCCAGGGGGGACGTCGTTGAAATACCTAACGTCTTCCCCCAGAGCGTACCTCCGACGAAGGGGGCACGCGAACTCTCGTCATGGCCGGTGCCCGAGTATTGCCGTCTCCGACGGTCAATGCTCGTGTAGTTCGGAGGGGGTCGAGGAAGCATCATGAGGGAGGGTGTTCCGGGGTCTAGGGGCTCCTCACTTTGTTCAAGCTTTGGTTTGAAGGTGAGCCAGCCCCTAGCCCCCCTTCCCGTGCTTTTACTGTCCAGTTCTCCCATTCTCTGAGCGCTGGTAAAAGCACGGCTTGACACTTCCTTCATTCCTGACATCAATTCTTTGCGAGCCTCTTGCCCGGCCAGTTCCAACACCGGTCCGCCTGAGCCTCCGATTGTAGGATTAGTTGGTAGGAATTCTTGTAAAACATGCCTGTCTGAGCCTCTGATTGTATTTGTAGTTTTTTTTTGAAATAATGAGAATTGTAGTACTTGTAATCTCTTATGAATTAATAAAGGACTTTTCTTTTACTTGTTGTTGAGTTTTCTTTTCGCACTGCCATTCTTCTCTTCTTCTTTTCTTTTGCTTTCTCTTTTTTTTTTTGCACCGCCGACTTCTGAGTAATAACTGCCTTAGAACGATCGCCGGTCGCACCGGCCGGCGCGCTAACCCTCCCCACAGACGGCGCCAATTGTAGGGGCTCCTTTTTCGGAGGTGGGCCCCCAACAATGAATTTGTAGAGAGTGGGGCAAAAGGTTTGGCCCCGGCCGGCCCTTCGCCGGTCTTCTCCGCACTTCTCGCTGTTTGCTCCACGTCCGGGGTTGCTCCTCGGCTGGGGTCCGAGGAGGCCCCTCCTTCACCAAGGGGGTTCTTTGCCTTATATACCCTCTTTGGCTCGATCCTGGCCTTACAGCTGTTGGCCATCCGGGCTAAAGGTTCAGCACTTGTCCCATCATACAGGTTCTTTCCCATACTGGGGACTGCTGCCCCCAAGGTTTTTCAGTGAAGGGTCTTGTCAGCATTAATGGAACCTGGAGGGCTAGGTAGAATCGTTAAGTATGGATGTGACCACCTGCAGTAGGTCTGCCCCCTACCTAGATTAGACTAGGTGTGCCGAGGATGGGTGTGTCCTCGGCTCGGGCCTTGGGAGGACTAAAGCCTTTGGGCCGACCGTCTGGGGGGGGTCGCCTTCCTCGGCTTGGGCCCTGGGCCTGCCTAAAGGTGGGCCGGGGTTCTGGGTCCTCGGGCCCCACAGTAGCAAAAATAAGCTGAAAGTTAAGATAAGCTGAAAAATTCAACTCTTCCCAAACACACGCTACATATGACAACTTGAATATGACTTAATTAATAATTGTGGATTGATACAATACTACTCATTCAACTAATTCAGTAATTTTGCCGTTAATTCTCAAAAAAAAAAAAAAAAAAAAAAAAAAAAAAAAAAAAAAAAACTAATTAAGTAAGTATGATGTGTTGGATTGACACAAGATATAATTTATTTCAACCTATTTAAAAACGCTTACGCGCGCGCATATGTGTGACTAAAATTAATTAACATATTTTTAGCCCGTAAATTATAATAATAGATAGATAAATGAATTACATATAGATTATGTTTCATAATAATATCATTAAAGTTTTAATAGCATACAATCTAATTTTTTATAGTAAAATTTATTATTTCAACATAATAAAATTCCATTCAAATTTTAAAATATGCAATATAAGAAAAATATTACCAAAATAAGAGTTCTTTTTTCTTTGGATAAAAGGGTCAGTGCCTTAGATTTTCGATGAAAATTTTATTTACAAAACCATTAAAAGTCTTTTAATTAATCAACTTTATATTTTAAATTCAATTTTATGATGGATTCAAATGAATTTTATTATTTATGTTAAATGGGTTTGTGTCAAAAGACTCAAAATGAGTTGAAATGTCTTGAGATGAAGAATGAACCTGAACCCGGCCATTTTGTGTTTTTCATATGAACCTTGATTGACCCCAATTAGATTCTAGTGAACTCTCATACAAACTTGGTCAAAGTATTCTAGGGCAAATATTTAGTTATGAACTTATGAAATTCGACATTCCGCTGTTTATTTATGCTCACTCACCTCATCAAACTTGGCAAACACTAATTAAAGTTTGTCAAAGCGTACGTGGTGAAAAAAATCTAAATTAGGATATGGTCTTTAATATATGAAGTTTATGCCCTCCAATTAGGATAAATTGGTTTGGTTGGCATAATTATTGAGATCTTTCGGTGTAATTTTTAAGAAAACTTGATTTAGAGATTTTTCAGGCTAAATAATGATTTTCATAAAAAAAAATAAATAAATAAATAAATGAGGACAAAATATAGTGTGTGCATATATATTGCATCAAATGGATGTCATTTTTTCCCTTTACGTCATGTGACACACCATAAGTATATTAAAATTATTAACATAGCTTCCTCTGAGTGAAAATTCAATTACTAGAAGTTTCTAAAAATTTGAACAAAATTATATTGTTTATTATATATTAGTTTAATACTCTACAATTTTTTTTCCCTGTCATGTAAAGTTTTATAAGTACTTTATTATAAGCGAAAATCTATTCGTGAAGTTTTGAGTAATTTATAAAAATTTAAAAAAAAAAAAAAAGTTGTGTGTAGTAAAACTCACCTACCAAAAATCATATCATATTATATTATATATAATAAAAGTTGGGCTTAGACGCTGTAGTTACGCCACGTGGTTTCACCAAATTAAAAAAAAAATTATTAAATTTTTAGATTTTTAAGAACTAAAAATGAATAGTATACTACCAAAACTCTAATTTATTCTTATCATTAAATAAATTTAGATTAACATTATTTTTTTATTTGTTAGGATATATTTCTTAAATTAAGGGATAATATTTTAACATACAAAATTTTAATTTAGATAATATTTATCATCTAATTAACATTATTTTTTTATTTGTTAGGATATATTTCTTAAATTAGGGGATAATATTTAACATACAAAAATTTAATTTAGATAATATTTATCATCTAAATTTTCAAAATTTTAATATTATTAATATTATTTTATCAGAATATCAAACAAACTTGATTATTAAGGGATAAGCACAATCCAAATTCTTCAAGAGGTGATTAATATAAATCTATCCCAAGAAACAGTATATATCTCCAATAATTTGATAATCTCTATCTATTCTAAAAAACAGTATATATCTCTATTAATTTGATAATTTCTATCTTGATGACATTTGAAATATATATATATATATATCAACCACGTTCTCTTTCTCTTTTTTTTTTTTTTTAATTTTAATTTTTTATATGTTACGTTATGTTGAATCAACTCTTTCTTTCTTTCTTTTTTTCATTCTATTCATATGACCTTTTTTTTAATTCCAATTTTTATGGGATAAAAACAAACACACTGATTAGATATCTTTAATTTCAACAAGATTTAAATGAATTATATTTTAAATGGAACTCTACCAATATATATATAACCCTATATATCCTTTTTGGAGTGAAGCTTATTTCAATATATGAATGCCTAAATCCCATGACAATGCAAGTATGTATTCTTTCTTCTTTTATTATTATTATTTTCATTTTGTTTATTTTCTTTAGTGTTATTATTGGTTTTTGTCCTCGTGTGGTTTTAATTAATAAATTCAAAACATTCGAAAACATTGTCAAGTTTCTAAAGGCTCCTTCTTTGTTTTTGTATTTTGTTTTTATTAAATTGATTGGGTTTTTGTATTGGTTGCCTTTTGTTTAAATTAATTTTCTTAGCTTTGATCTAATTTATATGCTTAGGGTTAGGGTCTTATAATTAATGATTAAATATGGTTAGAATTAATAGATTAATTTTAACAATTGTCTTATTTGATTTTTATGTTACATCAAATTATCAAGATGTTCTACATGTGTATTCTTGAATTATCAAATTTAATTTTAATTTATAATATTATCAAGATTATATTAATTTTAGATTTATCAATTGTTTAGTACTTTTTTTAAATAATTATCAATTTAAAATTAAATTTGGAATTATCAATTTAATTTAGTTTTAGGAAGAAATCTTACCCCTTATTTTAGTGAGATAATTATTTACACTTGATAATTTTTTCTTTTATCTTTATTGAATCTATTAAAATATATAATTATTTATATATTTATTTTATAAGATTTTTCATAAAACTGTGCAACTCATGGGCCTATAACTAGTTTTAAATAAATTGGAAGAGTTTAACCATTTAATGTAAATTACTTTATTATAAATGTAGGTATCGATAAGGACTTACATACTGTGCTTTTACCAATTACCACATAACTTTTTAAAATCTTCTCAAAAAAAAAAAAAAAAAAAACATAAGTTTTTAAAAATGATTCTTTAAGTTTTACAATACATTCTAAAGTTCAATAATTTTAATCAGTTATTAAATTATTTTCTTTAGCTTACATGTAGCTTTTTATTTTCATTTTTTAAAATTATCAAATTACCAGCAATGCTATTATGCTAAATTGCTCATAATAAAGCGAAAGAAGGTGGGGGAGGAGGGCTTTGCTGTTGGAAATTTAGATAACTTGTACTTACTAATTAAAACCAGCATTGGCATGTTTAAGGTCATTAATGTAATATTTGAGCCCCAGGCCCCCAAGCATGTAGATAATGGTAAATGCAATCAAAGCAAAAAAAGGGAAAAAAAATATTAAGGGGGGTAAATGCAAAACAAAAAAGACACTTACACTTTGAAAGCAGTGACTCTGTGAGCTTCATCTTCATCTATTAAAAACTAGGTGGAAATTAAATTATTGGAAAAATATATCCAAATCAAATTAATTTATGTTGATAAAAACGGATAAATCAAAACTTACTTGTGAATATCTTTTTGTGACATTAATGTGAAACAATTAAAGAACAAGTTTTTCAAAAGGTGGGGTTGTCTGGGTCACAACAAATTTTGACCAATTTCCCACATTTGCGGAATGTGTAACAAATTTGAGATTTATGAATCAATTGATTATAAATTATTCAAAGTTCAAGGAGTGGTTTAAGTATATTAATCACAAAGTATATATATATATATATATATATATATATATTTAATAAAAAAAACATTTGAAGGTTTTGGAAATAAAGAGATTTCAATAAAAAAAATTTAGATAAATTTAGTTTTTGTTAATTTATGTGAAAAAGCTAGAATATATATATATATATATATTTTTTTTTTTTTTTAAAAAAAAAACCTAAGTGTAAATATGTTTTAAAAAAGAATATGAATTTGGTAAGAATTTGGTGTAAAACCCATTTAATAAAATATTGTTGCATCAGATTTTTACTTAACACTAAGTACATTCTACTACACCTAATAATGCCATATCAGTCTTTTACTTAAAACCTAAAATATGATGTTTATATTTAGATGTTATCCTATGTGATCAGATGTATTTATATTTTAGTAATGTGATGATGTAGCATGTCCTTATTGGATGGTGTAAACCTTTTGGTTTACACCAAGTCCTAATAAAATTTAGTCTCTTTTAAAAAATGTTGTTAAGTATGTATATATGCTTATAAGTATATATGCTTATACATTTGAACATTTACCGTAATTAGGATTATGAAACCCTAAACCACACATTTATTTATATATATATATATATATATATATATTGATTTTTAAAGTGTATAGTTTTTATATGAAAGTCTAAGGTTAGTTATATTCATTTAAAGAGAATAACAACCTTATTAGTGATAAGTTGTATATACCAATTATTTAAATTAATTGGACATTTGTAAAATCATAATGCACAATTCTAACAATTGTTTTAGACATAAAGAGAAAACAAAAGGTTTTAATCCATGCACTTTATAACTTGTAATTTAAATGAAGATGTTTAGTTTTTGTATCATTGTTTATTTTTGTACTTATATAGTACTTAAATTATTTTTTTAATTAAAAATAGATTAAAAAAATATCAAGTTTTTCCCAATAGTGAATTTTTTTTTCAAATTTAATAATAAATATACTATTTTGTAATACACATATTGGGTTATAATTAAAGTACTTGATTTATATTTTAAAAATTATTTTATTGGACTGTTTTATATTGCTATACAAAGTATAAAAATATAATATATACGAAGAAAAAAATATTTAACATTTAACCTTCATATTTATATCTAGCCTTCTATATTTTTTTACAACCTTTAAAAAAGGAAACTCATTAAAAAGACCATTTTTAATATATTTTTACTTTATTAATATTGTGTGCATGTTTAGTAGTTATGTAGAAGGTAGAGTTTCAGTAGTAGAGCTTTAATTGAAAATCATTCTAATGTTTGAAAAATTAAAATGAATAATATTATAAAATTTTTGGATTTAATTGCTCTCAACAAGTGAGAATAAGCATGTTCAAAGCCCAAACCATTGGGTCACACACATTTTGTTGGTAAGTAATGAGACATAAATATTGTGTATATATATATATATATATATAAAATACAATTTTAAGTATCAAATCTATTAAAAAATTAAATGACACGTTACAATTTAATCTCGGTTGAATTCCGATCCAACCTCAAAAACCTTAAACCTAACAAATTTTCAGTTATTTGAATAGTTTAGATTTCAAAATCATGCTTAAAACTCTTTTTTGGCTGTGCTAACATTTCACACCTTGTCCCTTTCTTGCTGCTTAAAAAATAAAAAATAAAAAATAAATAAAATTTTAGAGCTCTTAAAACTCTTTTCTGATTGACTAGAAATGATTAGATATAAACACAAATACTTGAGTTATATATATTTTTTTTTATAAAAAAATTCCAATCATGGAAAGTAATAAGACCTTAAAATAAGATAAAGATTCCAAAACATTTACATCTCAGATCACGAGTTTAAGGTGTAAATCAAGGTCTTGACAAGGTGGCAATCCATTTAAACGCCCTAATTAACGACCTTTTACATCAATGAATCCATCTAAAACCAAAATCCTTATGACATTATGAACGCATGAATTCGTGTCTTGTGGCACCATGATTCCTTCCCAAGATCATGCTAACATGCTAAGTTTATTTTAGAGAATGATTCTTAAGATGCCAATGTTTCTATGGCCACCTTAACAAACTCACATTTTTGGACTTTTGGAAGGATAAAATACCTATCAAAATTTCTCATTAATAAAATAAAAAAAATAAAAAAATAAAAAATAAAAACCTAAGTTAGGAGAATTTGGAGGGGGTAGGTATTCCATTTATATTATTAAAAAAATTAAATTATAAATTTTTATACATATTTCTTTAAATTGTCAAATTTGCCTTCCTTTTCTCCTCTCCATTTGTGCCAAAGCATTCTTTGAAATCCATTATTTTAATAGGTTTTACAATAACACAACCATGAGTCACCAAACTCTATACAAGAAATAGCAATATAAAATCCAAAAATTGTTCATCATCGAGAAGGTATGGTTCCTATTTTTTCAAATATTTCCAAAGATGAATAGGTTCCAATTAGTTCAATTAGTTAAATAAAATATCTGAGATTCAATACCCCCTATACCAAAAATTGATTGGTGTCTTAGTAAAATTTTTTCCTTTAATAAACTCTATTTTAAAAAGCTGGATCGAAGTTGCATAAATTCAACATTTGGACATGTCCAATGCCGAATTCACACATCGAATCTGGATCGGCATCAATCTGAGGTTCTCTTTTTGATGCTTGAAGAACATAATGAGGGCATTTATGTCATTTTGTTCTGGTAGCGGCATTTAAATAAGTGCCGAAATGAAATGAGCATCCAAATATTTTAAAAATAATGTCTTGATTGCAGTAATTAGGACCACGCGTCAATGAGAACCGAGAGTTTCACGTATTCTAATAAACACCACTCTGTAAGGTTATCCCTTTTCTCTTTATCTAAAATGGCCACTCATCCACCATGATTGTTTCCCCCTGATCAGGTAAGCCAGTTACCCAATGCAAATCCGTACAGATAATAGCCAGTGCCACGCAGTTTTTGACGCGTGGCTAATAAAAATCTGAATTCCTTTTTTTACAACCGCCAACTCCAAAATGCCATTGCTCGTACCACAAGATTATTTCCCATCAATAATATATATATATATATATATATTTCTTTTTTCTTTTAGAAGCTTGAGCTTGAAATTGGTTTTAAGTTATTAATCTAACTAATTATTAAATGTGGTTATCAGTTAACTCAATTAGTAAAGTATTTAGTAGATAAATAAGAGATCTATAATTTAATGCTATTGTTAGGAGCGAATGGCATAAATTATAAAACATTCTTAAAAAAAAAAAAAAAAAAAAATCTTATCAAACCACTTATTTATATAAAATGACTTGCTTCTATTTTTGTTGGGATTAGGTATGGATAGGGAACCTACATATCAACAAAAACAAACCATATTCTTATAGTTCGAAGTCCAACTCCAACTACTTCTTCGTAAGTGAGGCGAGGTACTTATTTTGGTTTGAATATGGGATTGACCTTTTTTGATTGACATAGCCATGACTTTGGTTGTAGTCAGTTTAAATACATTAACCCCTAGTAATAACCAATAATAAGAGGTAGGATAATAGGTTCGCGTACTTTGACCTAGACCCTAGCCTCCTACCTTCTAGCCCATTCTCGAGGATTTTTTAAGACTTCCACAATCTCTTCTACCTGGATAAGAACTCAACTCACCAGATAAATTATAAAACTCTCAAAAAAAAAAAAAAAAATTCTTATCAAACCCTTTATTTATATTATTTAAAAAATTCATACGACTCTTAAAAATATTATGCGACTAAACTCACCCATACATGCATGTGGAGTTAGCTTAACACATTTTAGGACCCTTTTTTTTTTTTTGAGAAGAACATATTTTGGGACATAATGAGACAACTTTAAGCGAAACTTTTTATTTATATTTAAATATTATTTAAATAACATTATATTTTGATTTTTTTTTAGATGCAAAATTACTACTAATTTATGTTTTTGTATTCAAGTTTGCTAATAGTTCTTTTTCAATTGGTATAATCACTTGATTTTTTTTGTTATCTCAAATAATATTTTATCAATTTTTACAAACACTATACATTGTGTCACGTATTATTAGTAATATTTTGTAAGCGATAAATGAATTAGGAAAATAATTTAGCTTTTTTATATAATTTAGTACTTTAATATGAGTATTTTCATTTATTTGTAAAACTTTTAGAATAAAAGTAAATATAAACCATTAATATAAGAATAAATATCATGTTTGGGATGGTCATTGTCTCTCTTGGCAATGTTGGATTTCAGGTATTGAACATTAGATTTTAATAAGGATTTTATGAAAAACTAATAGGGAAAATTACACTTTACCATCCTAAATTATATCATAGATTACACTTCGCATCATAAACTTTCATAATGCATGATTAGCACCCTAAACTATAATCGATATTACACTTTACACTTCATCGTCAATTATACTGTTATATTAGATGACATCACTTGAAAAGACTCAATTGCCCCTATTCTCAATCTCTTAAAAACAAATGAGAAATGACACTTTATTACACTAACTTTGGTTTTCCATCCAATATAACAACGGGGTGCAAAGTATGACATGAATTATAGTATAAAAATGCTAACCGTGCATTCTAAAACTTTATAATGCAAAGTGTGATTTAGGATATAGTTTAGGATGATAAAGTATAATTACCTCCAAAAGTATTAATTCTAATTCTAATTTTGATAGAGAGAGAAATGAAGAGTTTATTCAACTCTCACGTGTTTGGGAGATTACAATTTTTTTATACTCTTAAATTGCCATAAATAGTGTAACGCTTCTTACTAACATTTTTTTTTAAAAATATAATTTCAATCTATAGTGTCCACTCCATGATATTTTTTTTTTTTTTAAAAAAAGGTAATTTTTATTCATTATGTACGACAGATAGACAGAGCATTTTATTAGCCAATATAGAAGTTTAAGGACTTTATTTATTTATTTTTGGCTAGGTTAGGGCCTTACTTTTTATTATTATTATTATATTTTTTGCTAATATAAATAGATATAATATAGTCTATTGTATAAAGGGTCGAGTTGTTCCTATATGGATGGTTTTTTTAATTGTCACGTGATGTATTAAAGGAAGAGAGTTTCAAACTGTTTCGAGTTAAACTTTTTCCACTAAAAATTTAACAAAATATTGTCACTTGGGTCAATTGGCTGGTGGGTTTAATGGAGTTGAAGGATGTTTGAATAATTTTTTTTTTTTTTAAATAATGCTAAAGGTTAAACTGTATAAATAAAGCTTACAAACTGATTTGATAATGAATGTAATTGGTGGGTTTCAACCATCTCTTAAATGAATATTTGAATTGCTTATTCTGCTCCTATTGGTTCGGTTGGTCCAAGTTTAATAACTATGGTTTTTATTTATTTATTTATATTTTATGATTGACAGGTTGTTACTGACTTTTATTAATTAACAAAAAAATAATTTATTGGTAAGTTAAAATTATAATCAGTAACAACTTACTATCTATGATTTATAGTGAAAGTATTGTAAAAATGTTGCGTACATAATGCTTCTCATAAGTTAAATGTAGTGAACTTGTAGTACCTGTAGCATTTCTAACAAACCTATCAACCCTCAAGTTACATCTACAATACAATATTATTGGTCTATAGGATTTTTAGACTTACTTTTATATATGATAAACAAGCGTTTGGTTAAAGATACTATTTGGGTATTTATTAATGGACAATTTTAAGAAAATTTTAGTATTATTTTTATGCGAAATATAAAAAGTTATACAAAAATTTAGTTATTTTTTTCTTTTCCAATAAAATGTATATAAAAATATTTCATATATGTCCACAAAATAGTAAATTGTTATTGATTCTAATTTAAACCTATCATTGAAATTACCTTTTTTTCCCCTAATAAAGTTTTGTAAAAATGTTGTCCACAATTAACAGGATGTTTCAACTTTCCAAACACTAGTACCATTGTACCAAACTCCAAGCTATTTTTTTCACAAAGACGTATACGGTTGTTTGTTTTAATTTTTTATATAAATTTTTTTTTGAGAATTTAATTTATAAGTCAATTAAGAAATTTGAAACCCTATTTTGTAGGTAATATTTTAGTGGGAGTTAAAAATGTATTTTTATGATATTATCTTCCAATTTTGTCTCTAAACTTAGTGCATATGCCTAAAAAATAAAACAAGAGAAATGATGTGTTTATAATATTTTTACAACACTTTTATAACAAATCATAGATGATAAATTGTAAATTGTTATTAGTTCTAATTTAAACCCACTATTAAAATTACTTTTTTGCCATTAATAACAACCCATAACAACTTGCCGCTTGTAATTTGGTGTGAAAGTATTGTAAAAATATTGTCCAACAATTAACAAGAATGTTTCGAATTTCGAAACAGTAGTAACAAACTCATGTACTTTTTTTTTTAAATTTAAATTTAATATTGAAATTATTTTTTTTTGTCATTAATAATAACCTATAATGACTTATAAATTTTAATTTATTGTAAAAATATTGTAAAAATTGCTGTGTACACTGAGCCGGAATGTTTCGACCATCGAAACAGTAGTATCAAACTCCTGAGCTATTTTTACGTCCAAGTTAGAAATACGTCATTACCTAAACCACCTTTACCAGTTACCTAAACCGTTTCAATAACTCAATCATTATTTCAAAAAGGGGCATTTCCGTCATTTCAGAACTCTCAACTAAACCAACCAACCAAACCGGCTCGACAGTGCCAGCGTGGCTGGAGACAGAGAGATTTTATATCAGAAAAAGAAAAAAGAAAAAGAAAAAAGAAAAGACTTTCCCGTTGCCTTTACCGAGACCACAAAACGGACTCACATAACACCGTTAAATCACAGACTTGACGGTGACCACCACACCCCTCTCGTGTTTGTAGGAGCTTTAGTCCAAACATTTTCAATTTTTTTTCATTTTCTTTTAATCTCCGTTTACTCACAGCCCAAACAGGTCCAAACTTTCTCTCTCTCTCTCTCTCACATATTTTTTTTTTTTCTTTACCTCTCTGGCGAGCGCTCGGAATCTCGCCGGAGAACCGCCCTGCCTCGCCGGAAACTGGCTGAGCTCTGGAATGTGAAGGAGAGAGAAAATTCAGAGAAAAATGAAGGTATAATATAAGAATTTAAAGAAAAAAAATTCAGAAGGAAGGAAGAGAGAGAGGTTAACGTGCAATGCAGGGAAAAAAGGCATCAAAGAGTTTGGAAGATCTTGCACGGCACAGATTCCAAGACTAGATAGAAGAGTAGATGATGATCCTTTCTTTCTTATTTCAAATCTCCTTGCCTTAAGCCGTAATTTATTCCATTTCTCTCTCTCTCTCTCTCTCTCTCTTCCTTCATATACACCAATTTTGCTCTCCAAAACCCAACCTCTTCAATTTGTCGATTTTTGATGCGTCCTTATTTCTGATCCTTTTGTTTGGTCGGAAAGTTAAACTTGTAGAGGTAAGAAACTGTGCCATCGGTTTGCTCAATTTTCATATTTTTGATTTTTTGATTTTTTTGGTTTGGTAATTTCGCGCGTGTTATCTTTTAACTGAGTTTTAATCTTTGCTGATCTTCTTGAAAATTGCTCGTGGATTTGCAATTATTAACATGTGCAAGCTTTTAAAAAATATAATTTAATGCTTTTTATTAATTTCTCTTTCTATTTTTGTCATAATTTTGATGCGTTTATATCTGAGATCTTAAGCTGATCCAAGTAGTGGATTTTGGTTTTTTAATAATTTTTACTTTGTATAATTCTTCTTCTATACGTGTGCTGCTGCTATAACTATTGGATTGTTTTACTGTATCTTAATTTGCTGAACCAGTACAATTACCATGCAGAATTTCCATTTTCTTGTTGGAGGGAAACTTTTGAGTTATATATAGAGGTATGCATTTGGTTCTCGGCACCGGAAATGGAAGTTTGAAGGCAATTTTTTGATTTTACTTTTTAGCAGCCTTAGGGTTTCGACATGCCATTTGAGATAATGGACTTACCAGGTTTATCCTCATCGTCCTACTTCTCCGAAAGTCTTCCCAACGAGGTATTGAGCCTTTCAATTGCTTGTTTATGTTACAATTCAGTGTATCTTCTGTTATTAGAGTTCTTGGCTTAATACATTATTAAATAGTATCGTTATAATGCGTTGAGTTCGTTGTTCCAATTGTCCTTATTTCTTTTTGTTATTATGTTTGGCAGAGACAAGTCGGTTTTTGGAAGTCAAATAACGAGTCTGATGGCTTTGGTGAGTACCATTAATTTAGGAAGTGTTACCGTTTTTTGTCCATAAACAGAATGCATATGCATTTTCAGCGGTTTTGTGTGCCGTCTTGCCATTGACGGTATAGCTTTTCCATTTGGATTGTTGTTGGATTTAGCAGGTACTATTATTATTAATGTAACTGTCAGAATGTTTTTGAACTTTAGAGACTTTGAATTGCAATTAGGATATATACTGATAGATGTTACATTGTTACTCAAAATTGTGTCTCGTCCTTTATATTAAACAAATCAAGGGACCTTGACTGTTTTCTGTCTTATAGTCTTGGCTGTACAGTCTCTTGTGGCGTTGATGTTGTAACAGGAGCATGAGATCGAGACCTGTCATAATTAACATGTAAAACTGGGAAATTGGAATTATCTCAAATCTAGAGAAAACATGTTAATGACCTGTTTAATGGTTGCTATATTAACAAAGGTGCCATACTGTAGATATTAATTAATAGATTTGTATGTGAAATTTATTGCCTAATAGTAATTTTTCAATAATTCCAGAAGCAAAATTTTGAAAGTTCACAAATATGACTTTTCAACTTTTGGAGGCATATACTTCACAATTTAATGCGTGAATTGGGGGGGGGGGGGGGGTGGTGGGTTAGGGGAAGTGAAGGAAGCATGACTAGTTTGCCTTATGAAGTGTGTTTCCCTAAAATTCGCAGCTAGTGTTGCTTTTCTTGTTCAAGTATAAGAATTATCAGCATGCTTTTGATATCTAGGGTTGGGACTAAAGGTAAATTGGCATGGAATTTGTAGTTTTGAATGGGCCTTTTTCTGCTTTTCTGGACTAACTTGAGAATTTGGCTGTTTGGAAAACCTTATTTGCCCAAAGCATGTGATGTATTCCCTTGCAGGACTTTATCTGTAAAATCTAGCCAATTTAGTACACCTTTCATCTATTTTCATTTCCTTAGGCCGATGTCAATATGAAAATTTTGAAAGATAGAATAATAGAGATAATTGAAAATTTAAATTATGAGTAGACTTGATAAAAGTACACGTGCTACCCAAGAGTAGCATATTCCAACTTTAATAGAAGTGGAAGTGGTGATTATCTCAGGGCATTCATTTCTTGAAAAATAATAATCATTTTTGTTGATGCATGACTCAATGTGTTGGAGCCAGTCGGGAGATATTATTTACTTCATCTTGCAGGAAGTCTACATAAACATAGAGAGTAAAGGTGTGTTCTAATTTGGGGTTTTGGTTATTTTCTCTAGTTGCATCAATTGATAACCTAGCTTCACAGTTTTAACCTCTCTTTCATTCTTTTTATGGAAGTTCAGTGACACTTTAAAATATCGAATTAGTTGCAATTTAGTTCTTACATTTGAGGAGAATAACGAATTGTCAGCACAAAATAATGTGGTTCTATATGACTTCAAGGGTCAGAACAATGCCAATATCCTCTCTTCATAACCCAAACTGTTCAGTAGACCAACTCATGTGCAAGCTCAATTAGAACTGAATTCATGGTTCTATCTCTCTTCTAGTTATGAAGCTTTTTCCATAGCAGAAAATTGTGTTTCTGTACAATTATTGATTAAGGGAATTATCTGAATTTTATGTCAGTTCAACACATTCAAGATTTGATTTTTATAAAGATCCTTTAGGTTAACAACTAAATCCAAATCCAAATAATGAATTTCTATTCTTAGATCAAACTAGAAGTTAGGTAGGTTCTTTCTCTTTTAGGATTCTAATTTGATCAAACTCAATATATATAATTGACTGAAGATTGAACAATTATGTTGTTATATTATTTCCCCACAGATAAAACTAAGTATTAATATCCTTTTTTTAAACATAGATCGTTTATTCAGGATTTCAAACTTAAAATAACAATTTGAATTTATGTAATTATTATTTTTACATTCTGTCACATCCTGATTACTCAGCTTATGTTTTAATATAACTGGATTGGAACTTGGGTCTTGCTAGTTCTGCAATGAACTCAATCTTTCTATGGCCTTATGCAATTCCAATTATTGAGGCCATTCACTCTTCAGATTCTAATTGCCAGGTGATAATGGGGATTGTGCTAGAGTTCCTGACTGCATAGTGCGTACTTGTTACATTTAGAATGCTTGAACTCATTTTTGCCTTGATGCATTGCTGTTCTGAAGAGAAAAATGTATTTATTTCATTGGAGCAGCATTTATTAATTTCAAATATAGAATAATAATTTAAAAATTAATGTGTGGCTTTCCTATTTGAATTACATTATTTTCAGGGTAGCAAATGAAATACCTTCTCCTAGACATCCATGCAATTATTCCCTTTTATTTCATTAGACGACATTTGCATTTCGTAATGAATAAAACTTGATCTAATGTGATGAACAGTGAGTGGTAATTCAGTTGCTTCGTCACCAATGGAGAAGCTTATACCAGTGGAAAGTCAGACAATGAAGTCCCAACATCCCGAGTCTTTCCTAATACAAGATCAGCGGATCAATTTTAACTTAAATAGGCATGCTGTGGGAGCAGGCAGAGCATCCAGTCATTCCTTGACTTTGAACACACAGCCAGCATCTTATTCTGAAGAAGGCAACAAAATTAATATGATGGGCGCTCAGTATGAGAGTAGTCTCTTCTCAAGTTCCCTGTCAGATTTATTTAGTAGGAAGTGTAAGTCTTCTTTGCCCTTCACTGCTTCCAGGTTTGCACATGGCTATTTGCTGGTACCAGCTTATATGCCTGAACTTTAAACACACAACTAACGTCAATGAATTCTAGATTTGGTTTCTAGTCTGTACTTTTACTGAGTCTATACACTTTAGTTTGATATGAATTTTCTTAATGCAGTGAGATTATCATCAAATAATACCCTATATGGTCATTCTATTGATACTGTTGCCTCCCACTATGAGGAGGAGGAACCTTTTGAGTCCCTTGAAGAAATTGAGGCCCAAACCATTGGAAACCTCCTCCCTGATGATGATGACTTGCTTTCTGGAGTGACTGATGGGCTTGACTGTATTGTTCAACCAAGTGGAGGGGATGATGTGGAGGACTTAGACTTTTTTAGTAGTGTTGGGGGAATGGATTTGGGAGATGATGGTTCATCTGCTGGACAAAATAATTCGGAATTTCCTGGAGTAGTTTCTAATGGTCAGCCAGGGGCATCAAATGGTTCAATAGCTAATGAACACCCATCTGGTGAACACCCTTCCAGGACATTGTTTGTCAGAAATATAAATAGCAACGTTGAAGACTCTGAGTTGAGGGCCCTTTTTGAGGTGTCTTTTCCTTTGTTTTTGTAGGTGTTTTAGTTTGTGCCTCGCATGTTTTTTCACTTGGGCATTGTTCTTAATAGAAAGTTGAATTTTGATGTGCAGCACTATGGAAATATCCGTACTCTCTATACAGCTTGCAAGCATCGTGGTTTTGTTATGATCTCCTATTATGATATTAGAGCAGCCCGAAATGCGATGAAAACTCTCCAGAACAAACCGCTAAGGCGTAGGAAGCTTGACATACATTACTCAATTCCGAAGGTGAGCTTCTGCATTTTCATCTTTTATGCATGGTGCTACTTTCAGTAATCTATCATCTTCTTAGCATTATGTATGAGAATCTGATGCAGGATCATTGTTATATTGCAATCGCACTGACCTCTGTAATGGTAATTTGGTAGTTCAGTCCATGTTCTATTAATTTGTGCATATTCATTTTCACTTGACTTCTTGCCTTTTGGGGTTATCTTCTGTCAGGACAACCCTTCAGAAAAAGATATTAATCAGGGTACACTTGTGGTGTTTAACCTTGATTCCTCTGTTTCAAATGATGAACTCCGTCAGATTTTTGGTGTCTACGGAGAGATCAGGGAGGTAAGCTTCTTGTCAGCTATTACGGTTGACTTAACAAAAGAATGATGGAGTTATAATGCATAGTTGGTTCTCGTTCATGTATTGCAGATTCGTGAAACTCCACACAGAAGTCATCACAAATTTATCGAATTTTATGATGTTAGAGCTGCAGAGGCTGCTCTTCGTGCATTAAACAGAAGTGATATTGCTGGGAAGCAGATTAAGCTTGAGCCAAGCTGTCCAGGGGGATCAAGACGGTAATATTGTCCAAGCACAATTAACTCTTCTCTTACTGTTTGCGTATTCTTTCTATCCCTTCTCCCTCCACTTTATCTCTTGTTGGAATGATGGTCAAGTAGGTGAAGGAAAAAATATGATACTTGTTCTCATTTGCTGGACAAAATTTGAGTAACCACTTACTTTAAGCATAAGGTTACAGGATGTAAGCATTGGTGTTTGTGTTTATAATTAATGCCCATGCTTCTTACTTAACCATGTTTTTAAATTCAAGAGACTGAGCTATTATTTTTACTGGTTCGTTGCTTTGGATCCATTACTAACTTTCCTCCTTTTTCTTTGCGGCTGCAGTTTGATGCAACAAATCCCACCAGAGTTGGAGCATGATGATGGTGGTCCTTATCTGCAACAAAATAGCCCTCCAATTGACCTGGCCATTGGCTTCTCTGGTATAGTAATTTGCAATTTTGTTCTTTAACTATTAGTTCAAAGAAAAACAAAATTTTGTTCTCACAAAGACGTGTTAACAGGCTCAATTCTGCATGGGGCAATTACGTCTGGTAGCATGGATCATGGAACTGTTTTGGGGGCACGCTCTGCAGTACAAGCTCCGTCAATGGAAACTGCATTGCACCATGCGATCTCTTCTAGCGTTCCTAACAGCTTACCCTCTCTGGTGAAACTTGAATCATTTAGCAATCAGATTGGCCTTGCTGAGTCTGGACGTTCACCAGGACAACTGAAATTTGATATTCGAGGAACTCCAACTTTCCATCCTCATTCACTTCCAGAGTATCATGATGGCTTAACTAATGGTGTTCAGTTGAATTCTCCGGGCACTGTGAATCCAAACATCAATCCCAGTCCACCTGAAAGATTTGATAACAGGCAGTTGCGAAGAGTAAGCTCAAATGGGCACCCAGTTGAACTCAACGAACCTGGTAAAAGCAATGGATCACTAGGTTCATCTCTTTAATGGTTTTCATTATATATTTGTAAAGTTTCCTAATAGCTCAATGCTAATCCAACCCTATCTGAACTTTTCTTATTAAGTTGAAAAAGAAAGAAGAGTCATTAAAAGAAATAACTAAAACCAGAAATAGCAGAGGTCGACTTGACTTTGACAACTGGGTTTGTCAAAATGGCTTACCTTTTCTTTCTTATTTTAGTTCAGATATATCTAAATGGTCTAGAATAGAGTTGATTGGCTGGATAAGTCTTAGTTGTACCCTTAGTTCTACATTCAAGCAGACGCTGCATATGATATCCAATGAGGTTCCAGCACTAGGGAATGCCAAGTAACTTGTCAAACCATTTCTTACACTTGGTTGCAATAAATGTCATAGAGTTGGGAGTGGTGATCTGAGACACTACCACTTGCTTCAGATTCTAATAGTAGTGTGTGTGTATATATATATTGTTTATTTATTTATCAGTTATTAAGACTTAAACTATGGCTGAACTGTTTTTTAGTTAGAAGGAAAATGATGCCTAATAACTTGGTTTATTTCTTGGTTATCAATATGTTGATTTAACTGGTTTTCCTCTCTCAGTTTTTGGATCTGCTGGTAATGGGAGCTGTCCTCTTTCTGGACATCAATATACGTGGAATAGCTCCTATCACCGTCAGCCTCCTGGCATGATGTGGCCAAACTCACCATCATTTGTCAATGGAATTTGTGGAACCCATCCTGCACCAAGATTGCATGCACCTCCTAGACCATCTAATATGTTGAATTCAGTTTTACCCATAAATAACCACCATGTGGGATCAGCACCAGCAGTTAATCCTTCTCTCTGGGATAGGCGACATGCCTATGCAGGAGAATCCCCCAAGGCTAATGGATTTCATCCTGGTTCCCTTGAGAACATGAGAATGTCTAATAATTCACTGCATGGGATGGAATTTGTTTCTCATGGCATCTTTCCTCATGTTGGTGGAAACTGTATGGACCTGCATATTCCCCCAAAAAATATAGGACTCCAATCCCATCATCAGAGGTGCATGATCTTTTCTGGCGGAGGTCAAATGATTCCAATGATGAATTCCTTTGATTCTCCAATTGAACGATCTCGCAGCCGTAGAAATGAAGGTGGCTCTAGTCAGGCTGAGAACAAGAAACAGTATGAACTTGATATTGACCGCATAATGCGCGGGGAAGACAACCGAACAACACTTATGATAAAGAACATCCCTAACAAGTAAGAGGCTTCTCAAGTCAATCTTAAGATCATATTTGTAATAGTTGGATCTTTCTTCTTTCCAGTAATAATTACTTGTTTAACATTATTTGATGTGGTATTTAACTGGTATGTGTTCGGTGCATAAAGGTCTCGTTTACTATTTGACAAACAGCTCACTTCATGACCTCTAATTGATGTAGTATTTAAAGCCAAAAAATTAAATCAAGCTAGGTAGAGGAAATCTTGTGCTATGCACTCAAGCATTATAAGTGATAGGAATTGGACTCCAGATTTTTTTACTGTTAACTGTTCTAGAAATTTCCTGTAATTCATATTTTCCAATCTTGCTGCAAATAGAAGGAATAGTCTCATTTTTTGGTTCATTTTAGTTCTGGAATTGATTTGTTTATAATTGTAGGTATACATCAAAGATGCTTTTGGCTGCAATAGACGAACGCCATCGAGGAACTTACGATTTCATCTATCTACCAATTGATTTTAAGGTAAATACAAGCTTCTTTACAAATGCCCTTTAATTTTTTGGATAAAGATTTGTATGGTAAGAACAAGACTTGCTGAGTAATTCTACGTGGAATTATTATGTGTATATTTATCCCCTGGACATTTCTTGCAGAACAAATGTAACGTGGGTTATGCATTCATCAATATGACTGATCCTAGCTTGATCGTTCCATTCTATCAGGTTTGTTATAAATAAGCCTTAAGTTGAAAGGTAAAATGCAAAGACTAAAGCTAAAAGAAAGTTCTGATTTCTGCAGGCATTCAATGGGAAGAAATGGGAGAAGTTTAATAGTGAAAAGGTGGCATCACTGGCATATGCTCGTATACAAGGCAAGTCTGCTCTCATTGCACATTTCCAAAACTCAAGCTTGATGAATGAGGATAAGCGATGCCGACCAATTCTCTTCAATACTGACGGCCCCAATGCTGGTGATCAGGTCTGAAAATTGCAACATGCTCTTCAGAGTACTTAGCTAATTTCTATATATTATTTTATTTATTATCATTCTTGTTGCACAGAAGGAGATCTCATGCTGACCTTTTCTAATTTGCAGGTGCCTTTCCCAATGGGAGTTAATGTTCGAACCAGACCTGGAAAAGCTCGGACCAACACCCATGAGGACAGCCATCAAGGAAGTCCACCAAAATCGGGAAATGGGGAGGATTATACTGGAGATGCATCTTCAGGTTCTTCAAAAGAGTTAGACTAAGAAAGCCACGCATTTTTTGTGGGCACTAACCTTACATTACCGAGTAATCTAAATCACATCCAACCAAAATCCTGGTTACATATACTAGGGGTGTCTGTTGAGGGAAAAAAAGTATCTTTTGCTTTTGGTCAGCCCTTAAAAGAATTTAGAGGAGGAATGCTTGACCAAAGCAAAATATCTTTTCAGTTTTCTTTTGCTTTTCTTACCAATTTTTGATATTGTTAGAAAAAGGAGCATCTGGTGGAGCTTCAAAATTTTGGATGGCCTTGAGAGTATTATGATAAAATGACATATAGATGTATAGTTTCTGAACAATGAAAAGGGGAGATCCTTCATTGCGTTTTGAGGAGGCTTCTCTGCTGCACCTTTTCCTTTCTTTTATTTTCTAATTTTTTTCCCCATCCCCCCGATTTTGTTGTTTCTTGATTGACGAACTTGAAGCCCATCTGTAATTGTTGAGGTACAAAAGTCAACTTTTGTTGTGAAAATTTTTGAAGTGGGATGAACCAATTTATGTATCGTTTTTGCTTATTAGAGATATATTGGTCCCATTTTAAATCATTGTTGTCCCTTGTCACCTGCAGATACTCTTAAATGACTCAAAATGAGATAGCTAGTTCATTCGTTTTATGATTCATGATATCCTATAATGATTGGTTTGTATATTGTTAGAAGTGGATGCAACTGCAACTTGCTGGATTACTCTGTTTTCTCAGTGGGGAAAGATCAACGGTTGAAGGAGTATTTTATTATGCAACTTTTCTAATAATTTACTGTGGCAGCATTTCAAATTTGCAAGTCCTCACCTAAATAGATATCATAGATGTGAAGTCGACCTTAGTACCATGATATTCTGCAGTGCGCGCGCAAGGCAGTCCAAATAAAGTTAAAATGGTGTTAGGATAAGGAATTAGGCCAAAGAGTATTCCTTTTAAAATGAGTTTAAAACTATCTTCTATAAGTTTTATTACCTACTCATCTCCATAATTTGTATTTTATATACTAAAAAGAAAAAAAGGCGCAGAGAAATGGGCAATGGCCATCATGCGCCACTACCACCTTTGCGTATTAGAGGGTGAAAAACAGATCAACTCGGGAGATATTGCCAATAGGTTGTTCTGTACAATCTTATGGGTAGGATTGGGTTTCTGTCAACATTGCCTAGTGCAAGGGGAATGATTTTACGTTGGGGGAAGAAAAAATCTTTAATGCCCATCCTCATTCCTGTGCGCCTATATATGATTGCTAAGTTGATCCTACTGATTTTTTTAGCCTAAAACAAGATCCCCTCCCATTGAACCTAAAAATCACAAACCTTGTCTTATAAAGTTCGATAAATACCATTATTTACTCTAAGTTAGATAGTTTTCTTGAGTTACCAAACACATTTTATATTCTTTTCCTTTTTTAAACCTTTGAAACTTTTGTTAAGAATTTACGAGTCTTGATCTTCCTAACGAAACAAATGAGCATTCTAAGATTTCTAAGTTTAATGTTCTTGTGATATTTAGAACTAGTCACTCAAGCATCAATATTTCCTGATTGATTATGCTGAGTTCACTTTATTATAGTGAACATTTAAGTGAGATGTCATTTTCCTCCCAAAAAAGAAAAAAAGAAAAGAAAAAAGGTGAGATGTCAATCTGTCATTTGATTGAGAGAATCTACTAGCGCACTTTCTCATTACTTGATGCACCGGTAAGTTGTGATTAATATGGAAGTCTTAGACCAATCAGAACTTACTGCTTTAGCCAATTGTAGAAAAATATGTCAGCTATATTGTTTAGGTTATTTATTTTGTTTCTAAACAATCATCAATGGAAAAGACAAATCTCCGACTGGTTGGCACATTTTGATGTTATATTTTCAAAGGAAATATATAGATTTCAAATCCCCACTCTCATAAATTTTGAATTATTATTATAAAAAAGAAAAAAAAAAAAAATCTCGCAGTTGTGCCCTTGAAAAGTTAAATGAAAGGTTTTTTTTTTTTAAAGAAACTCTTCAAATAGACGAACAAGCATAAAGCTTGATGGATTAATAATGCTTTCACCTACATTTTCTCTTATTACCTTTTGATTTATCACCTAACGAGATTCATGCTCTCTGTTAGAGGGGTTAAAAGGGGGGTCTGTGGTGCGCAGCATCATCTCCTAGCTTCCAAATATCACAAATTTCAACTACATCAATCCAGGTCCAGGACATACTCGAGCCAATTACTTGTATAATCTCACGTGGCACTAAAAATTGAACATTAAATCATTTCAAGAGCACGACAGTACCATCAACCATGATCGCCATTGACTACAAAAGGCTGAGTTATTCATCTCCGAGCCCTTAAAGCAGTTTCCCAGGGGAAATTTTAAACCAGCACCAGTCCCTATAAAATGCCCCCAGTCCTAACCCCTGTTCCCTCTCCAATAATTAGACAGTTGACAATCGTATTCATATAGATCTATTTGTTTCCAAAAACCTTATTAACTCAATTGGTTGGCACCTCCGGGTGTTTCCATATCATTCTGGGTTCAAATCCAACTCCCCCGATTGAAGTTTTATTGAATAAAAAAAAAAAGATCCTTTCACCTGCCTATTTCTCATAACATGAAAATTGATTTAGATTCCCTACCAGATTTAAGGA
Organism: Quercus variabilis; assembly: GCA_030445155.1. Classification (NCBI taxonomy): domain Eukaryota; kingdom Viridiplantae; phylum Streptophyta; class Magnoliopsida; order Fagales; family Fagaceae; genus Quercus; species Quercus variabilis. The sequence continues at coordinate 49,011,929 of CP129447.1, read as the reverse complement.
TATATAGTTCACATGGACAGCAAAGTTGGAATCTAACTCAAACAGAATTTTTTTTATGAATGCAATTCCAAACAATGATACAGACAATTAAAGACCAGGCGAGTAGCTCAAATGTGTAATTCATGCAATTCAGAATTGAAAGCTACAACTGTCCCAAGTTTCAGGGAAACTCATGTTTAGGACCCATTGTCCCCAGTCATAGATCAGAAGTTTTTGAACAGTTGAGAACAAGTTACAGCATGAACTAATACAGCCTTGGCCTTCAGCTTTTAGTACAAGATGTCCCTTCAACAGAAGTTAGACTGAGAGCTCAGTGACGAGGGAATTAAAGACAACCTGTAATAGACATAGGGACATGAACTCAGATAAAAACCATCTCCTTGGGAAATTCAAAGTGCCAGTCACAGATAGAAAAAACAATTTGTTAACAACACACAATTATTCCAAAACCATTGCCACTGCTAGCTTGACTATACAGGTATACACAATGGACAACATCAATGCATGAGGATGCTGCCATCATCCTCTGTTGAAAGGCATTTTAATAATTCACTGGTTCCACTTCCATGGTGACATGATGGCAGAAATGAGGAAACTCATATATAGAGATCAAAGGCATGTCCACAAGCCAACAAATCGTATAGAATTGTTGGCATCCACGAGGAGTGGGTTTTCAAAAGGTCTAGTTTATAGGTTATCCTACTGGGGGCAGTAAAGTCTATCAGAGTTGTGGTGCAGAAGAGAGATGTAAGAAGAGCTTACCACAAACACGAACAACAACCATCACTTTGAGTAGAGAATATCGTAGTGACCAGGGCGATATAACAAGGTAATGAAGGGACTGACAGTCTCAGTGCTACCACTAGCATTTGGAAGACCACCAACAGCAGGAATAAAATCATGATGATTTACACTGACACCAGCACTATCACACGAGCTGCGATCAAGGTACACAACACGGATTGGCACACCCAATGCATCCGACAGGGCAGTAATGTGCACATGGTCGCTCTCTTCACCCATTGGCTCCACTGATGACTTGCAAAACTATGGAAACAGACAAAACTATGAGAGAGAGAGAGAGAGAGAGAGAGAGAGAGAGAGCTTCATCTAATCTTGTAACCATGAAAAGTTTTAACCATACTTACCAGAGAAAAAACTATTTCTGAAATGACTGGCATGTAACCAATGCCGGGGCATATTAGTTACTTAACAAAGAACAGTACTAGCGTATTAGCATTTCAAGTCCAACAACATCATAATTATTAGCATGACAACCCCACCTGATTAATATCTTTTTTTGATAAATAAGTACCATATTAACAAAATTGAAACATTTCAAGAACACAGCAGCCAAGGCTGCTACCTCCAAAGAAAACACAAGCTTAACAACAGCAGGAAACAAAAGACCAGGCCTAAACTCAAAGCAGACTGGTTAACTCTGACCCCTACTTGTAATTATCAGGAACTAATTGAGAAGTTTGAGTAGGAACTTAAATTCAAGACATTCCAAGAACTGACAAGGGGATTCCCCATTTACAGCATATAATTCTGTTCCTGGGTGTAAGATTCCCCTTTGCTATCACTCAAGCGCTTATCTCCCAGATCATGTTTTTTCATTAAACTCTCCTCACTTTGGATCTGTCCCCCCGAAATCATAAAGTTTCATAGGTACCATACTTTATATGCAACTGATCCCCAAACCAGCTTTATAAATAATGGAATTTGGTCCTTTGCCTTTTAAGTTCTCCACGCCCCATTCAACTGCTTTCTCCCATTCCAGCCCAGGTTTTTATATTTTTTTTATAAGAAAAATTATATTTATTAAGGAAAAAAGGCTGAGACACAGGATGTGTATGGTCCAATTTTCAATGAACACAAATCATAATGAGAGAAACTGACAAATCAAAAAAAGACATCGAAGGAATGCCGCCCTGGGCCCTCATCCAATCGTAGGACTGCAAAATATGCTCTTTAGTTATGAAGGTCAGATGTTCAACTCCATCAAAGACCCCTTGTTTCTGTCATACCACAAATTCTACTATTTTACATGACAATAGCTACTCTATGGTGATGAAAATGCCCATGATCACAGATTTGGGTATCACCCAGACCATCCCAAACAATGCAAAGGTAAATGACCATACATCAGTTGCCAAGGGACAGTGGAGTAGCAGGTGATCAATAGATTACCCACTTCTTTTACACATGCAACATCAATCAACTATCAACAGATACCTCTTTCGAAAGTTATCAATTGTCAATATTATCCCTAATGCCACAGTCCACACAAAGTACGACACCTTCTGTGTGACCTTGGTCATCCATATACTCTTCCAAGGAAAGGGAATATCTGTAGAACCTAGAACCCCTAAGGGTATTATAGAATGATTGAACCTCAAACATACCCTTTTTTTTTGGCATCCATTAAGGCTTGGTCTTCACCCATTGAAGAAGGCAAATTATCATAGAGCAACTCAAAAGCGGCGACTCCAGTTCCCAATCTTGATAAGGTTGGATGACATGAGGAATCCAGTGGTAAATTGCACCCTCAGAAGTGCTGGCTATTTAAGATGCCACTGAGGCCTTGTCCACCACTAAGGCATATTCGACAAGGGACAAATCTTTAAGAGAGTGGTCACCACACTAGTTATTTGTCCAAGATCTTTACTCTAGAGCCATCTTGTACCTCAAATTGTAAGAATTTGAAGAATGACTGCTCTTCCACAATCTAACTCCATGGGGATGTCGAGTGTATTTTGTTATCCACCCTCCCCAGTCTTCACCATATCTAGCATGAATTACTCTCCCCTAAAGATGGTCCCTTGTCACTCCAAACCTCCAAAGTCACTTCCCTAAGAGTCTGGTTAAAAGAGTTAAGTTCTCTGATGCCTGGAGACCCCTCTTTTAAGGGTGAGCACACCATTCTCCAATCCACCAAGAGGAACCTTTAGGAATCATGAATGCCACCTCATAGAAAGAGCCTTTTTTCCAATTTATTAGCCACATGAGTAGCCATCATGAACAAAGACATCTTATCAAGCATTTTCTCATAAGTTCTTTTACAAAGACTATATATATAAATCACTCATCTCCATAACAATGACTTTGATTTTGTACAGATACTTCTCATACATAATTACATATCCCACTTGCAACAAAAACCAAACAAGGCATTAAAAGACGGAAAATGTAATGCAGATAAGTATGTCAAAAAATTTTTAACATCTCAAACAAACCTGCTCTACAGTTGCATTTGTTAATCCCATTATAAAAGGTTCAAAAAACTCTGAGCGCTTTCGTATTTCTCCAGAGGTAACAAATCTGAAAAACATTACAACTATCCAACAAAATTGGTCAGGAAATTTAGTAAGGGGCAAAATGGATGAAGGCTTTTGTGCGTCTAAAGTCACTCACCATAATCAGATATTGACTGATCTCGACTCCTAAGTAAAAGCTCCTCTTGGCTGTAGCAAAAAATAAACCATTTTATTTTACATGCTGAGAGAGCAATTTGCAGACTACATACCATTTTGGCATCAGATTATAGTTTTAGTTCATAAGTACAAGAATAAGTTTATCAACACCTTATGGATGTTCCATTTCCTTGAAGGACACTTTCCAGCTGCTCAAGGAATAACTGAAATTTTTTTCACATGGAATAGAGAAAACGCATAGGTGTCAAATAAAAGAGTATTAAAACTTCCATTAATAAACTACTGACCACTGGGCAAAATTTTATGATTTAAAACATCATAAAGGGTAAAATACAATATTAAAACTAAAAAAGCTAGGCATTCTATCATCCATATGTACATGAAAAACTCAAGATTAAAAAGGTTTATGCCAATGTTTACCCTATACTTTATGATCAAAAAATGGTCCACATGATAAATGTCTCAAGCAGCCAATCTATTCCAAAATCTTAAGCAGGCTATGTTCTAGGAGTACATAAACTACCTTTGCCAAAACCAATGTCTCATGCATTTCCACAGCCAATTCATACATGAAAAATACCAAAGAAAAAGGTCTAGGACATTAGGTCTATAGTGAATACAATTCCACATTTTTTTATTAAAAATTCCATTAAAAAAACTTTAATAATTAGGAAATATTAAGTTCAGCATCCTGTCCATATTTTTAAGGCATTCAAATATTGAGTTCAGTGGCAATCCAATAATACAGTTCAGTGGCAATCCAATAATACAGTCACTCATATGTGCACCAGTTAGGACAGTTATCAATCTAAATAATTGAATTATTACTCGCATGGAAAGCAGATTGTAAACCATGGGCCTAAAAGTTCTTTATGAATCATAAGGGAAGATAATTAATTATATATTAGTAAGGAAAAAGTTTGGCTACAACTCCCACTAAAAAAATTAACATGTCTACATATTTTGAAAATCTAACTAGATTGCATGTTATTTATGTTTTTAACACGCATGTCAAATTTCGCGCCAATTGGATGTTCTTTACTATTCGATCCATAAACTTATTTTTAATACATAACTCTAAACTAAAACAACTTGAACTTTAAACATTTGATTGATGCCATAATTACTGGAAATTTTGATCTTCTGAAAATTTTGCAAGCATGGAGGTTTATAAAAAGAAAATGTAATTCAATTGTGGATTTGTCAAAATTCACATCCAATAAAAAGATTTCAAGTGAGTTGTAGCCAAACTTTGTCCTTTTATTTTTTTTTGATAAGTAAAAAGATGTATATTCAAAGAGCTACCTCATGAAAAACAAAAGGTAGAGCAAGGAGTACAGAGAAGGAAACAAACAACAAGAAAAAACAACAAAACAAACAAAAGCCAACATAAGAACTAAGTACAGAGCAGAGAATTAAAGAACAAAGGGAGAGAGTCACTAGAGGTGATTCCCCAAGCCCTAGTCCAATCAAAAAGAGAACCACTAAAGAAAGCGAGCAACTGATTATCGGATTTGCCCCAAACCCTAGTCCAATCAAAAAGAGAACCACTAAAGAAAGCGAGCAACTGATTATCGGATTTGCCCGTATCCTCAAAAGTTCTCCAATTCTGCTTCCTCCAGATACACCACATAAGGCACAAAGGAGCTAAATTCCAAATGCTAGAAGAATGCTTTCCAAACCAATTCCACCAACCAAAAAGCGTATCTGCAACCGATCTTGGCAAAACCCAAGAGATCCCAAAAGTTCTAAAAACCAAGCTCCACAGTAGATAAGCTTTTTCACAATGAAGAAGTAGATGATTCACCGTCTCCCCATTACTACGACACATAATGCACCGGTCAACAAAAGCCACTCCTCTACGCCTCAGAATGTCTCCTGTAAGAATCTTCTCCCAAGTTGCAGTCCAAACAAAGAACGAGACGCGCGGAGGAGTCTTAACCTTTCAAATACCTTTCCAAGGAAAGATAATAGGCAAAGGACAACGAAGCTTGTTGTAGAAAGAGCGGATGTCAAAATCCCCCTTCTTTGTCAACATCCACCTCATACGGTCTCCAAGCTCAGAACGAGGCAAATTAGAACCCAAGGTACGGAGGAATTCATCCACCTCACCCATCTCCCAATCATTAGGATCCCTTAACAAGCGAACATTCCAGCTTACAAAGCCCATCTACACCACTTCTCCCCAAAGCCCATTCTCTTCAAGAGATCTAATAAAGCCTTCCAATTCACGTGGTCATTAGCTTTCTCAATATCAAGCTTACAAATAACCCTTGGAGTCTTACTCTTAACACGGCTATCAACACACTCATTAGCAATGAGAACTGAGTCAAGAATTTGTCTACCTCCCACAAAACTATTCTGGGACTCAGAGATCAGTTGGTCTAAAACCGTCTTCAAGCGATTTGCCAAAACCTTAGACAAGCTCTTGTACAAGCTCCCCACCAAGCTAATAGGCCTGAAATCTCGGATATTGGAAGCATCATTCTTCTTAGGAATTAAGGCTATGAAAGTAGCGTTCAGAGATTTCTCAAACTTACTTTGTCCTTTTAGTAAGCCAATCTTTTTTTTTTTTTTCATTCATTTCAAAGTGATACACAAGAAACGATATCCTACATGTATCTGCAAAGTTTGTCACTTTTTTCATAAATGATAGAAAGAAAGATGTCTTTGTCTACTATAAACAAAATATCCTATAATGAACTGTATAGTCATGCATGCCAATGAACAAAAAAGGTACAACATGAGAAAAAAAAATTATACATACAGTAGAAACTTTAGATACTCAAAGAAAGAATTAGATTAAGTAATTATGAGAGTTAAAAAGAATATTTACCTAAAACATATGATCATTAATTCAATAGGCCCTGTCGTGAACAAATCAAAAAATTGTTTCTATTCTCAATCATATAATCTATATGATATCCTAATTAAAAAAAAAAAAAAAAAAAATCTATATAATCTCCTATGTTAGTATAATAAGGTTATGGCAAAAGTTATAATTTACTATGGTATCAAGGCACTTCTCATTTATGTTCAAAATTCCAGATATTTAGGCCACTCACTAAGGGGAAGTCTGGGCATACATGAGAGACTTAGATGGTAATTTTAAGCTTTGGGGTAGTGTGAATCTTAATCTTCATATATATATATATATATATATATTGATGCGGGAGACGTAAGAAGATTTTTATTTAGTATTATTTATGTTTGCAAGTCAATTGTATTTTTTATATTTTAGGTCCTAATAGTTTATTAGGCTATTAATATTTTATTTTGGAAGTAAGGTTATTTTTGTAATAAGGCAATTAGTGTTTCCTAACCAATTAGAACTAGGGTGTAGTAATCCTTTATAAGCAACCTATTGTACTCCTTGAGGAGTTACTTGATATTTTGATAAATGAAAAAACAATGGCCTTTTAGTCCTTCTTTGGTCTGGTGCTAACTCCAGGTCCACCCTAGGTGCTGACTCCTAGTGGTTTCCCCGCTTGGTGCTGACTCCAAGCAAGACTTATGTGTTGACTCCTAGGTCATATCCCTTTATTTTATTGTTGTTTCAATTTTGTTCTGATTGTCCTACATCATATATATATATATATATATATATATTCTATGGCCCTAGACTAGCCATTACAGTTCCAAGCATTAACAGAATCAGGCTGGAAAATACTGTAATATCTAAAAATAGTATAATTCATAGTTGCCAAGAGCCATTTAGCTCAGTGGCATAGCTTGTTCTCTTTTATTAGGAGAACTACAGTTTGTTTCCTTCCTCCCCTATTGTTGTAATTATCCAAAAAAAAAAAATCATATTTCAAATGCAACAGATATTACATGACAACACGATTTGTTCAAAAGAAATAATAACTTCATAAACTATAAGTAGAATATTAAACCAGAGCCCAGTCTAAACTCACGGAGTCATGGTTACCATTGCAAGTTCTAACTGTTGTGAAACCTACTTTAGCAAAAGGCTGAATGCTGTGCAAAACATCCAGAAGGAGAACTTCAGTCAACTTGACAAAGCCAAATTATTCATGTCATCAGCCATGCTAGGGTCAAGGTACGAGCATAGAAAGAAGCAAATGACTAGAAAAGCTGAAAGCTGCAGACACTTCAACTCTGGCATATCATCACTTCCTTTCTTTTTTTTTTTCTTTTTTTTGATACACTGTAAGTTGGGAAGAGTGGACTTGAATCTTGGATTTCTCCGTTGGAAATACTAAGAAATGCCATTTGACCTAATGGTCATTGGTATCACCAGTGACTTTCAATTATAGGTTGTTTATATCATTTTCTTTATAAGTAATAATTTCACTAGAGAAAGTGCAAAAGCAGTGCAACACTAGTACACAGGAAGTCTAAGAGGAAGAGACAAAAAGGAAGTTATTATTTCATTTGAAAAATATTGAACAATATTCACTCTAAGGAAATGCCCATCGCACACATAAAGATCTATGCAAAGAAAGGAAATAAGTATAACTAACTCATAAGAATCCAATATATATATATATATTAGATAATAGGTTTACCGCAAAAAAATCCTCAAAAGTGAAGTCTGCATAACCCAAGCTCTGAAGTGTTTTTCTACATTGCTCAACATTGGATTTGGCACGATCAACTTCTGCTCGGTCTTGTGATTCCAAAATATGCTCCTATTATGCAGCATATAAATTATTTAGCAGCCAAAATTCCTGGAACACTAGCTCCATGAAGAAGCTTAGGGGTATACTCCCAAAATACAGGAATGAAGAGAGTTTGTATAATGCACAATAGGACATACAAGGTATGAAAACATAAAGCTCCGAAAGAAGCAGTTTCCATCTCCTCTTGTTCGCCGAATGGCAGCGTACTTTTCACCAAGCACCTGCATAAAGAGAAATAGAAATCAATTTACAAGGAAAATAATAATCATAATAGCAAGAAGATACACAGAACACACAGAACCTTTATTTTCTCCAACAAGATGGGGCTCCCTGATTGATATTCAGCTGCCAGAGAAGACAGCGGTTCCTGTCATTCCATCACCAAAAAATTTCTTGATATCACACACACATTCAGAAATCAGAACAAGAAAAGAAATTACCATCCAATAATGGCAATGGTGCCAGTCAGAATCTTATAAAAGCAACAGAAAATTTGCATTGAAAATAAAAAGTAGGGAGAAGAATGTAAACTAATTGCGATGCAGAAACAATATTTGAATACCCAACATACATAAAACAAACATATTGATGAGATTTTTTTTTTTTGATAGGTAAGAGAAACATTTTATTAATTAAAAAAAAAGAGTGACTATTCAATTATAGGCATTATAGCAGACTATCTAAATCTATATCTAATCATAAGAATAATTATTTAAAAAAAAAAAAAGAAGAAGCATATTTGGTGAGCTAGAATTTCAAAGAGTTGCAGTTGCTCTTGCCTTGTCGCCTACAAATGGGGTTTTCTCGGCTTCCTCAGCTCGGATTGCAGTTTGCTGCTGCATAATATCATCATCCCCAAACTTTGCCCAATCATCAAAGTCAGGTGTTGGATTGGATGTTGCAGCCTCCAATTCCCCATCTGCTTGGGGCCCATCCTTATTCTGCATTGTCTCTTGCTGCAAATGAGAAAAAATTTCGTCGTTCAATTGGAATAAGAACTTCCTGTCACGGATTATACAGCCTCCTGTTAGTAAGAAGAGCTCTTGATTTGCAAAACTAGTTCAAACAGCCGTTCAATAAAACATGTACATTTTCTTTAGTATTTTTTTCAAAATGCCCGGCCAACATAGATATCATCATATAATCTAATTCACTTAGTACAACAACGCATTCGCGCGGATCAACATATACATACAAATACATAAAGACTTCACAAAAAGAAAACATTTTACATTGCTAAAAACTAAATCAAGAAAACCAACATGGATCTTTAATTGCTGAATAGTTAATTCCTTTTGCAGTCATATGTATAAATGTATAGAGTTATATACACATGGATCTTCAACCAAACCTTTTAAACATTTTCTTGAAGCATATAGAAAAGAAATGCTATACACTCAATAGTATAGTTTTGGTTTTGGTTTTGGTTTTGGTTTGACATGAATTATTATGTGTAAAGACTGAAAGAAATACAACATGTAATTAATTAGAAATTAAGAATGAACATACACCGTGTACAGTTATCGTCAGATACATATAAAAACAAGTTTCATTTTGCATCAAATCTAAGAATTAGTTTGTAAAATCATTTGATAGTAAAATCCCCAAACCTGCATGCGTGTATTATGTATGAAGATGATTAAAGAATCAAAGCAAAGAGAGAAGCTTTAAAGGCTTTTTCTTTTTGGGTAAATAAAAATTAGGGGGTGGAAATGGAATGAATGAGTGTGTAAAGTGAAAAAAGCATACCTAATTGAAAATCGAAGCGGAACTGATTAAAGCAAAGGTGATCTCTGAGACAGACAGAGAAAGAGAGAGAGAGAGAGAGAGAGAGAGTTTGGGCAGTAATAATAAGTAGGAATTAGGATTAGGATCTAATTCGAAACGAAACGAAACAAAGGTGGGCCCCACAGGCTGAGGCTGGTCTCCGAGAGCAAGAACTGAAACTAACAACTCCACTCCTCCGCGATCTTTCGTTGGATTTTAATTACTTACTGCACACACAAGAAAAATAATTAAAAAAACAAAAAGATTTTTTTTTCTCCTAAAATTTAAATTGAAAATCGTGCCAGCGTCCTCCCATTTTTATTTTTATTTTATTTTTTATACCTTTTAATTATCTGATCACGTGATGTAAATTTTTTATTATTTTAAAAGTCAAACTAAATTACATTCATTTCACTTTTTCTTTTTTAAATAATTAATTAAAATTTTTTTTTTCCTATAGTTAATTTTTTTAAAAAAAAAAAACTTGAAGGACAAAAAATTTAAATCTTAAATGTTTATATTAAAAATATTAAATAAATTAAATAATAAGGCGTTTTTCTAATTTCAGGAAATGAAACCCAAGTGAAAGAGCTAACAATTAGTGAAGTAGTTACAATATTGCAAGAAAAACTCTATGTTAGTCTAAGAAGTGAAGCCTAGGTAGTTTAGACTTGCCCAAAAATCATGAAGTTGTGCCGAATTAGTTTGTTTTTAGTTGGTTAAGTTACCTATGCTAATGATTTGTATAAGTACTTGTAACATGTGGCATTTCATTCATTGAAGAATAGATGCTTTTTTTTTTCTCCCTTTATCATCTTATTGGAGGTGATTACCTTAAATTAGTCAATTTTGCATCCTTTCCTATTCTTTTCCTCACTCATTCCCATTAATTAATCTTAGAATCTAGTAGGTTCATCTATATATATATATATATATATATTGATAAGAAGAAGCAACAAGGAATGTATATTGATAAACTCTTGTATTCAAGTGGGTATTCAAGTGGTCATTCACAATCTTAAGTTGATCTCTCTTAGACTAGTACCGTTATAGTAAAACAATCCCACATATATATATATAGCGTTTAGATGTCTCTCGAGGGGTAAGAGATAAGACTGTAATAATGAACACAATTATGGATATACATTTTCCATGGATATATATCTTTACATATTTTAAACTTTCCACATTTTAAGCTTTACACATTCCAAGTAAACATTTCATTGTCCAAACTGTACACATTTCAATCCGACTTTATTTCTAACACTCACCATTGGATGACTATTTTCTAAAGAATATGCCTCATCAAAATGTTGCCAAAGAAAAATCTTGTGGGAAAAAAATATGGCTAAGGAACAAGAGTACAATATTCTTGTATAACTCCCAGTGCCTTAGGATTGCCTCATTAAAACCTTGCAAATGAAGACCTAGTGGGAAAAGTTCTTAGCGAAGGAAAAAGAGTATAATCAGCACACATCCTTTAGAAAATTTACTCCCTCTCATGAATACATAGAACTTTCACTGTTCATGGTAAAAAGATCCTTAAGTCAACACATGCCAATGTTGTGCACCATTTTCTTAAAAGCCTCAGTTGGTAATGGCTTAGTGAACATATCAGCCAAATTATGACATGATCATATTTGCTTGACATCAATATCGCTGTTCTTTTAGAGCTAAAGTGTACAAAATAATTTTGGTGCAATGTGCTCAATTATATCACATTTGATATAACCTCTTATAATTTGAGTGATATAAGTAGCATTATCTTTAAATAATATTGTTGGAATATTTTTGATTGATGATAATCCATAATTTTCACGAATATGTTGAATTATCGATCTCAAGCAAACAAATTCACGACTCACTTCATAAATTGCAATAATCTTTGCATGATTTGAGGAAGTAGCAAAAATTTCTTGCTTAACATATCTCTAAGAAAAAATTAGTATTTCCATAAGTAAATAATATCTTGTTTGTGATCGACCTTTGTGTGGATCAGAAAGATAACTCGCATCAGCATATCTAACTAACTGTGGATTTGATCGATTTGGCTAAAATAATCTCAAATCAGTCATCACACGAAGATAACATAATATATGTTTAATTCCATTTCAATGTCTTCAAGTTGGTATAGAATTATACCTTGCTAGTAAGTTAATTGCAAATGCTATATCAAGTTGTGTGTAATTTGCAAGATACATCAAAGCACCAATTGCACTAAGATATGTTACTTTAGGACTAGAGTTTCTTCATCATTTTCTTGTGGTCAAAAATGATCTTTCATTATATCAAGTGACCAACCTACCATTGGAGTGCTCAAAGGATGAGCTTTATCCATGTAAAATCACTTCAAGACTTTTTCTATATATGATGATTGATGAACAAGAATTCCATTTGGAAGATGTTCAATTTTTAGGCCAAGACAAAATTTTGTCTAACCAAGATATTTCATCTCAAATTCATTCTTTAAACTATTTGTTATTTTTGTTAACTTTTCTAGAGTCCTTACAGGATTTAAATCATCAACATATATTGCAACAATAGCAAATTTAGATTCTGATTTTTTGATAAAAACACATAGACAAATTGGATTATTCTAAAATCCTTCTTTCAAAAGATATTCACTGAGGCGATTATGCCACATGTGTCTGGATTGCTTTAACCCATATAATGATCTTTGTAGCTTAATAGAATATATATTGCGGGATGTAGAATTATATGTTTCAAGCATTTTATATCCTTCAGAGATTTTCATGTAGATATCATTATCTAATGATCCATAAAGATATGCTGTAACAATATCCATTAATCGCATATCTAAATTTTCTTTTACTACCAAGCTAATAAAAAAATCTGAATGTAACTGCATCCATTACAGAAGCATATGTTTCTTCATAATCAATACAAGGTCTCTGCGAGAAACCTTGTGCTACAAGTCGCACTTTGTGCTTTATAATTTCATTTTTTTCATTTCGTTTATGTACAAATAGCCACTTGTATCCAACAGGCATTACATCTTCAGGCGTTCGGACTATAAGTCCAAATACTTCATGTTTAATTAGTGAATTTAATTCTACTTGAATCGCCTCTTTTCATATTGGTCAATCATTTCTATGTCGACATTCATCAATGGTTTGTAGTACATATTCATTATCATTACTTCTGGTAGTATCTAGAGCAACTTTGTAAGAAAATATATTGTTGACAACAATTTTATTTCTATCTCCTATTTCTCCTGTATGTACATAATATACCAAGATTTCATTATTTTCAGGTACCTGATCCTCTTTAGGGGATAGCTCTATAGGAGATTCCTTTTCAAAAGGTTCACTTTCAGGAGATTTTTGTTCAAAAGTTTTGGATAGATCAATTATTTTCGTGACGAGTTTCATGGGTATAGCCTCTTTAAGGGTTGCAACTTGTTTTTCAAGTACTTTTCTGTAACGTCCCAGTCAGCTTTAAAAAAAAAAAGTCAAGATCAAATTTTTTTTTTTGGGGGTTCCCACATGCAAAAGCCCCACCTAACCCCACTACCCACCACACAATCACTCCATCTTATCTTCTCTTTGGCCGGCTCTCTCTCAGCCTTCCTTTTTCATTTTTTTTGTTTTCTCTCATACGTTCTCCTCTCTACTCTCATCCTCTCCACCGGCACTTCCACACCACCACCATCACCATTTCCACCATCATTTTTTCCGGCAAGATCACCAGAAAATTCTTAAGAACTCATAAACACATTCACGTCCTTTTTTTGAAGTAAAAATTTCTCATCTTTTTGGTGGGTTTTGCACTTTTGCTTGAGGTTATTTTTATTTAAGTTTTAATAATGATACTCATATGATTTATGAGCATTGGAAGTGATATTTATGTGTTTTTATGTATGGGTTTTGTATTAGTGGAATTATTTGATGAGTGGGTATATGGGTTGTGCTAATGATGACTACCTAAGATTTATTTATGGTGGAAAAATTTAGGAGTTTTAAGTTATAACATGTGATGGTTGGTAAATTTAATTTTTCCATTGCTATTGGGTTTATTTGGAGTTAGTTGAAGTTCTAAATTTCTTATCTTGAAGGATATATTGATTTTGCTTTCATGGGTCTCTTAATGATGTAGTATAAATTTTATGGAAGCTAGTCATAACGTTGGAGATAATATTAAATAGATTAACTTTATAAATTGGAGTTTATGCCTTGTGAATTTATTTGTTGAGAAACTTTGGAAGTGAAATATATTATTATTGATGAGGTTAAATACTAGGCTTGCCTAATTAAGTGATTATTTGGCAATTCCTAAATTGTGGCTAGATGCAGTTTCAAACTCTATACTTATTGTGATAGGTTTACTTGATATTGTTTAGGTTCTAGCTAATCTCCTTGGAGCTTGGAGAATTAGGTTTTTGCGGTTGCGAGGTAAGTATCTTTTTAATGGAATTTTGAAAAATAACATAAATGTTGTTTTTGGGTTAGACACGTTTTTGAAAATTACCTATGGAAACTACATTTTCCTAAAAACAACTGTGTCGAAACCTTAATATATATATATATATATATATATGATTATATATGAAAATGCATCATATTTGGTATTGCATTTAGGGAAATGTATGAATTGTTGATATGGAAAAATAAGCATCTTTTATTTAATCTTTGATAAGAAAATCATTGATTTTATGGTATACTGAAAAATTTAGAGATGCTTATCTTGTCTTGTATTATTTGGGAAAGTGATAGAAAATTTCTTGACAAGAATGAAGTTGAAAACCTTACAAACTTTATAGAAGTTAGATTATTTAAAATTTTCTGAAATTACATGGATATGAATTATGTGTTTCAAAGTAGTGTAACCTGTGAGTTTATGTTGTTTTAAGATCATGCCATGTGTGATTTCCCGGTGATCACCCGTTTTGGTTTTCGTGGTCTTTGTGACAACAGAATCAGGTCTAGGTTAATGCTGTTTTACTTTGGATGACGCGTTCTTCCCTGTTGTCCATGGGGGGAAGATGATTCATTGATTGTGTGTGGATGAGGCTGCTGCCCATGGGGCCAAGAGACCACATGCAAGAGAGATCTTATTTGACGCACTCTCTCTATTGCCCATAGGGGGAGAGAAAAACCTTGAAGGTATGGGTGAGGCTGCTATCCATGGGGCCAAGAGTTTGCATACTAGAGAGGACAATATCATGCCAGTTGTGAATGGGTAGATCCCCTGACCGGTGTATGTGGTAGTATGGTATATTTGAGATAAATTACCATATGTTAGATTTTATGACTTTGAAATTATATTATTAGTGCTCACAGATTATAGTATATGGTTTCAAGATATTTATTTTGAGGAACTTGTATTTCACTATTAAATTATTCTTGTCATATTATTATTATTATAGTAGATGAAACATGCATTTCCCCCACCCCCATTAAATATGCTACTTACTGGGCTCTGTCTTATCTTATTATTTTTATAACCTTTTCAAAGTAGGCAACAGTCTTTTGAGACAGCTTTTTGGTGGCTAACAGTAGTTAGACTAATTACTGATGGAGGTTGAAACTTTTGTAATGGGTATATTAGATGGTGTACATCTTAGAGTGGACTTGACTCATTCTTTTGTATATTAAAGTGGTTGTTTCCACTGATGGGACAAGCTGATGATATGTAATTAATAATTCAGACCTCTATTCTTTTGTGGCCAACGGTCCTTGTAATTATTGCTTAGAGTTCTGACTTACTTTAAGAGTATATTCAATGAAATTATTATGATAATTTTTGATGTTGGTATTTGATATGATTTATGTGGATTGGACTATTAAAAAGGAAAATCTACAGGTTCTTTGAGATGTCTTTTTCATGCTTTGGACGCTTTGGGGTTTGGGTGTGACAGTTATGGTATCAGAGTTTAGATTATGATTCTGTAGACTTTGAAAATAGGAATTGATTTTGATTTAAGTCAGAGCATTAGGGGTTTGATGAATTCTTTATTTTGTACCTTTATTTTAGCTTCCACCTGCTATTCCTTTTTCCTTATCTATCTTTTCTTTGTTAACCATCTATGTTGCCTTGTGATTTACTTGCTTGTTTCTTAAGTATAGGTATAAGTACCTTGGTACATTATGCCTCCTAAAAAGAAAGCACGTAAAGTAAGGCATGTGGATAAGGTTACAGCTCCAGAGCATGGCCATAGGCAATGCCAAGAGCGTAAGAGATCTGTCACTCCTGATGGTGGCGAGATTGATTAGATGGCAATGGCAGACAGGATTTATGCTAGGATTGCTAGAGTAGTCTAGGGTGGTGAACGTATGAGGGAGGATTTCCTTTTTGGGGAGTTCTGTAAGCAAAACCCTCCAACTTTTGATGGGGGACCTGATCCTATGGCAGCAGAAAATTGGCTGCTAAAGATGGAAAAATTACTGGGAGCCCTTGAATGTACGGATGCTCAGAAGGTGTTGTATGCCACTTATGCTCTTTAGGGTTCTGCTGATAGATGGTGGTCAAGCACTGAGCCATTGTTAAGGATGGAGTTGGGAAGGGACACTCCCATTACTTGGGAGAAGTTTAAGGAAGTTTTCAATAGGACATACTTCCCCAATGTAGTAAGGGACCGTAAGGCAAGAGAATTTTCTGATTTGGTTTAGGGGGCTATGACAATGGAGGAGTATGTTGCAAGGTTTGTTGAGCTCTTTCGCTTTGCTCCTTACTTGATTCTGGATGAGTCCAAGAAAGTGAAAAAGTTTCAGGAAGGCCTTAATGGTAGGATTCGCCCTCTCATTATAGCATCTGGAATGGATACTTTTACTGAAACTGTGAAGCAGGCAATGAGTCTTGAAGAAGACTTTAAGTATAACCCCAATTCCAAGGAGAGTGAAAAGAAGCAAGGGCCTTTTAATTCTCAACATGGTAAGGGTTAAGGGCATAAGAAAGGATTCTTTAAAAACTCGGGTAATAGAGGAAAATCCTTTAGGCATAGCAAGAATGCTTATCCTCAATCTGGTGACAAGAAGTCTTGCTCTCGTTGTGGAAAATTTCATGATGGACAAAATTGTGATGGGGTCAAGATTTGTTTTGTTTGTAAGAAACCCGAGCACTTTGCTAGAGATTGCCCAAGTCCTAAAGGCTCAGGTTCCTCTTTCTCATCTCAAGTTACAAAGGGTAATGACAATGGGAAAGAAGGTGCAAGGTAGAGTGTATGCCTTGACCACTCAGGATACTCAGGCCACGGATACAGTGGTGGCAGGTATACTTCCTTTGTTCTCTGCACATGCTAAAGTTCTTTTTTATCCTGGTTCTACGCATTCTTTTGTTTTTTGTGCATTTGCTAAAAATCATGAAAGAGCCCCGAACAACTTGATTTTGAGTTATTGGTTTCTACCCCTGTTGGTGATACTTTAATGACTAATCTTGTACTTAAGTCTTGTATTATTTGTATTGAGGGTAGAGAGTTATTGGCTGATTTGGAATTGTTAGATATGCATGATTTTGATGTCATTTTGGGCATGGATTGGTTGGCTTCTTACTATGCTAGTATGCATTGTTTTGAGAAAGAGGTGGTGTTTAGGCCTCCAGATGAATCAAAATTTCTATTTAAGGCTTCATGTTTACCTTTTATGTCTCGTATGATATCATGCATACAACCAAACCGCTTGCTTAGAAAGGGATGCCAAGGATTCCTTGCTAGTGTAGTGGATTTACAAAGTGGAGAATTGGAGATAGGAGACATTCCCATTGTGAGGGAATTTTCAGATGTTTTCCCTGATGATCTACCTAGGTTGCCCCCGGATAGTGAGATTGAGTTCTCTATTGATCTCCTTCCAAGAATTGCACCTATTTCTAAGGCACCATATAGAATGGCACCCATAGAGTTGAAAGAACTTAAGGAGCAATTAGTAGAATTGCTAGACAAAGGGTTTATTCGCCCTAGTGCCTCGCCTTGGGGGGTCCAGTTTTATTTGTGAAGAAGAAGGATGGGTCTATGAGGTTATGTATTGATTACCGTGAGCTTAATAGAGTCACCATAAAGAATAAATACCCTTTGCCTCGTATTGTTGATCTATTTGATCAGTTGCAAGGAGCACAAGTCTTTTCTAAGATTGATCTTCATTCTAGTTACCACCAGTTGAAGATTAAGGGTAAGGATATACCAAAGATGGCCTTTCGGACTAGATATGATCATTATAAAATTTTGGTGATGCCGTTTGGATTAACTAATGCCTCTGCTGCTTTTATGGATTTGATGAATAGGGTATTTCATGAGTACTTGGATCTATTTGTCATTGTGTTCATTGATGATATTTTGATTTATTCTAAGAGTCAAGAAGAGCATGAAGAACACTTGAGGATTTTTTTATAGATTCTAAGAGAAAGGAAGTTGTATGCTAAGCTGAAGAAGTGTGAATTTTGGTTGAATCAATTGGTGTTCTTGGGTCATGTGATATCTAAGGATGGAATTATAGTGGATCCTAATAAGATAGACCGGTGGTTAATTGGAATAGGCCTACAAATGTGAGTGAGGTTAGAAGTTTCTTGGGCCTTGCTGGTTACTACAGAAGATTTGTAGAGGGATTTTCCTGCATTGCGGCTCCTTTGACACAACTTACTCGGAAGAATGTTAAATTTGAGTGGAAGGAAGAATGTGAGAAAAGTTTCCAAGAGCTAAAGTAGAGATTGGTCATAGCTCTAATGTTAATTATCCCTTCAGGTACATGGGGTTTTGTCATTTATAGTGATGCTTCTCATAAGGAAATTGGTTTTGTGTTGATGCAGAATGGGAAGGTTGTGGCTTATGCCTCTCGTCAGTTAAAAAAATTATGAGGAAAATTACCTCACTCATGACTTGGAGTTGGCTGCAATTGTTTTTGCTTTGAAAATTTGGAGACATTATTTGTATGGGGAAAGATGCAAGATTTTTACTGATCATAAAAGTTTAATGTATTTCTTTACCCAGAAGGAGTTAAATATGAGGCAACGGAGATGGTTGGAATTGGTTAAGGATTATAATTGCTCTATTAACTATCATCCTGGTAAGACTAATGTTGTAGCTGATGCTCTTAGTAGAAAGCCTTCAAGTTTTTCAGCTGCTTTGCTAACCACTTAAGAGGAAATTATTCGGGATCTTGAAAGGATGGAGATTAAGGTTGTTATGGGCCATTCTGAGGCCTACTTGGCTAGTTTGAGTGTTCAACTAACTTTGGTGGAAAGAATTAAATTGTTACAGGCCGATGACCCACATCTAAAGAAAATCATGGATGAGGTGCATAGTGGAAAGAAATTTGAATTTTCTTTTTCTAAGGATGGTGCTTTGAGATTTGGGAGTAGACTTTGTGTGCCAAATGATCCATTGATTTAAAATAGATTTTAGAGGAGGCTCACTATTCCCCCATATACAATACATCCGGGTAGTACAAAGATGTACCATGATCTTTGTGAAAACTTTTGGTGGAATAATATGAAAAGGGAAATTGCCCACTTTGTAGAGCAATGTTTGACTTGTCAGCAGGTTAAGGTGTTGCACCAACGACCCTCGGGTTTGTTGCAACCACTTCCTATTCCCCAATGGAAGTGGGAGAAAATCACTATGGATTTTGTTTTAGGATTGCCGAGATCTTCTAAGGGTCATGATGCTATTGAAGAGAATCTTACTAAAGTTTGAAAGATCCTACAATGGTGTTCACACTATGAAACACTCTGTGTAATGAAATGAAAGAACAAAGAACAGAAAGAAGAAATAAGAAACAGATAGTTTAGAGAGGAAGAGAGAGACGAAGATAGAGAAATGATTTCTGGAAAGAATGATTGCTTGACTATCTTTTACATTAAGATTTACAGTATATATAGATTACACAGTCTCAGTAGCTCCCAGATCAGGTTCCTTGAATCACGGAACTACTCCCTTGAATTATGGAACTACCTAACTAACTCTAACTGCCTAACTGACTGACTTGGTGATCATCACAACGTAGTGCTCCTCTTGAACTAACTGTGCAGTGGCTAAATGCAGCGTTTCAACTAATACCATAAGTCCTAAACGCTGCGTTTCATTAAATACAATTGTTCATCTTAGTTATACATAGAACGACACCGTTGCATGGACTAGCCGTTAAACTAGCCGTTGGACATTTCCTTTGTCTTTTGAATGTCTGTGGTTGTTTCTCTATGTGTACTCTTAACATTCCCCCTCAAACTCGAGGCAGAATCAGCCAAGAGTTTGCTTCTTAAAGTCAAAAAATGAGGACCAGGGAGAGGTTTAGTGAAAATATCTGCAAGATTTTCTTGGCCAGAGATAAATTTAACCCCCAAGGTGCTACGAAGGACACAACCCCTCACATAGTGGTAATCAACCTCGATGTGCTTGGTTCGAGAACGGAAGACTGGATTTGATGCCAAAGCTATCGCAGAGTTGTTATCACACCACAGAATTGGAATGTGGGGAAGAAAGAGTTTGAGTTCTTTAAACAGGATGCGTAGCCAAGCCAACTCAGCAGCTGTGGAAGCCAATGCACGGTACTCTGCTTCTGTAGAAGAACGGGAAACAGTTGATTGTTTCTTGGAAGACCAAGAAATTGGACTGGAACCCAGAAAAACCAACATCCCAGTAGTGGATTTCCTGTTAGTAGGATCCCCAGCCCAATCTGCATCAGAGAAGGCAGAGAGGGTAAGGGGACCAGGAGCAAAATGAATCCTAAAGTGTAATGTACCCCTCACATAACGGAGTACACGTTTGGCTGCCTCCAAATGAGAAGTAGTAGGATTTTGCATAAACTGACAGAGTTGATGAACACTGAAGGCTAAGTCTGGACGTGTGAAGGTTAAGTATTGCAGAGCACCTACCATACTTCTGTACTCAGTGGGATCAGATAAGGCAGTACCATCAAAGGGAGTAAGGCGAACACTTGGACAACAAGGAGTCTTTGTAGGTTTAGAATTCTCCATCTTGAATCTGTGAAGAACATCAGAAGCATATTTGGAAAGGCACAAGGTAAGACCAAATTTGGATGGCACAATTTGAATGCCCAAGAAGTAAGATAGAGCACCTAAATCCTTGAGTTCAAAAGCCTTGCTGAGAGCAGTGACCAGATGAGAAACTTGGGGAAAGGAGTTGCCTATGATGATAATATCATCAACATAAACCAGCAGGTAAATGATGGTCTGATGAGAGGCAAAGATAAAGAAGGAAGAATCTACCATGGAAGCTTCAAATCCCAGATGTAAAAGTTGAGATGTAAATCTGTCAAACCAGGCCCGTGGTGCCTGTTTTAATCCATACAAGGATTTATGTAATCTGCAGATGTGATGAGGATATTGGTGATCTACATAACCTGGAGGCTGTACCATGTACACTTCTTCTTTTAGGAAACCATGGAGGAAGGCATTGGAGATATCCAATTGTCGAAGAGGCCAGTGACAACTGACTGCAATGGAAAGAACAAGTCTCACTGTAGCTGGCTTCACCACTGGACTAAAAGTTTCAGAATAGTCCACACCTGCCTGTTGATGGAATCCCTTAGCAACCAACCTTGCTTTGTAATGAGCAATGGTTCCATCACTGTGGAGTTTGAGCTTATACACCCACTTGCAGCCCACCAGATTGATACTTGGATCAGCTGGAACAAGAGTCCAAGTTTTCTGTCTTTGTAAGGTAGCAAATTCCTCATCCATAGCCTTAACCCATTGTGGAAATTTGTAAGCAATTTTGTATGTGGAAGGCTCAGTGTGAGTATAATCAACCATAGCCTTGTAGCAGAATTTTGGTTTGGAGATACCATTCTTTGATCTGGTGGTCATAGGATGGATGTTCACAGAAGCAATGGCAGAAGGTGAGGTTGTATCAGTGGAAAGCGGAGGAGCAGGTTGATCTGGGAGGGAAGAAGTAGGAATAGTGGGAGTAGGAATTGAGGAAATGGAAGGAGATGGGAATGTAGAAGGAGTAGGGGTCACAGATGAAAGAGAAGTTGAATTGGATGAATGACAGGAAGTATAATGTGAATCAGATGGAGGATTAGTTTGATGAGATGCAGAAGTGGGATAAGGCCCTAGAATGGAAGGGTGATTAGAGGAGTGTAAATAGAGAAGATTAGACAGCCAGACATTTGGTTTAGGAGCATGAAAAGGGGAAGGAGAAGAGGGTGTAGTGGGAAAGGGAAATTTGACTTCATTAAATAAGACATGTCTGCAAGTGTATAGGGTATGAGTGACAAGGTCAAGACATAGGTAACCTTTAGAGACAGTAGAATAGCCCAAAAAGAGACACTCTTTGGTCCTGTGATTCAATTTATGCTTGGTGTATGGTCTAAGAAATGGGTAACAAGCACAACCAAAGACTTTAAGTGAAGAGATATCAGGTTGTTGACTGTGAAGTTTAAACCAAGGAGAACTAAAGCCTATTGTAGCAGTAGGAAGAAGGTTTATGAGGGTCACAGCTGATTGAACAGCAAAGGACCAGTAGGAAGATGGTAAAGAGGCTTGGGATAACAATGTAATGGTAGTTTCAATTAAGTGTCTATGCTTCCTTTCAACTAAGCCATTTTGTTGAGGAGTATAGGGGCAAGATATCTGATGATTGATTCCATTAGAGGTGAGAAAGGATTCAAAGGATTTTGATGTGTATTCACCTCCACCATCTGATCTAAGCGTTTTGATGTTGGTTGAGAATTGTGTTTTAACCATGGCATGAAACAATACAAATTTGGAGTAAACTTCAGATTTAGTAGAAAGTAAGTAAATCCATGTGAAACGAGTGAAGTGATCAACAAAGATGACATAATATTTGTAGCCATTTATTGAATCAAGAGGTGCAGGACCCCACAAGTCAGTATGTACAAGTTCAAAAGGGAATTTGGCTACAAATCTTGAACTAGGAAAAGGAAGCCTACGCATCTTACCATGAAGACAATGAATGCAAGAATTGACAAAGGTAGCATTGTTATTACATGACAAACCATTATTTTGCAACAAAATCTTAAGAGTGTGAGAATTGGGATGGCCAAGTCTGCTGTGCCACAGATGCAGACCAGCAGAGGAGAGTTGAACAGAATTGCAAGTTTTATTTGGAAGAACAAGGTCAGTAGCCTTATAAGGATAGATAGGGTACACTCCCCCTTCACTCTTGCCCTTGTAAAGAGTTTTCCCCGTGGCCAATGCCTGAATGAGTAAGGTGTTTTCATCAAAGTAACATAAGCAGTTATTGTCATGGCAAATTTTGTGGACTGAAGCAAGATTAGATGCAATAGAAGGAACCCTAAGGACATTTCTAAGTTGAATAGGAGTATTTGAAGCAAGAATTAGGGAGTTACCTATGTGTGTGATGGGTAAATTCTGACCATTGCCAACTGTGAGATGTTCCTGACCTGTGTAAGGCTTAGGGAAGCTCAAATGATTCAGACTTGAAGTTACATGGTCTGTTGCTGCACTGTCTGCCAGCCAAGGTTGTTCCTGAGTTACCATTGAGTTAGATGATGTTGCCATTGCAGCTAGCTTTGTGGGTGGATGTTTGCCTTGATAGGCATAGTCCATTCTGTGATAACAGTCCAAGGTAAGATGACCTGCCTTGCCACAAATCTGACAGCTTGGCCTCTCTGATCTAGTATTGGATCCTTGAGATTGTAAAAACTGAGCAGATGAAAACTGATTGAAGTGATTGTGTGATGATCCTCTGCCTCTGCCTCGTCCATAGTTATTTCTTCCTCTTCCTCTATTTTGTGACTGATTGTGAGTATTGAAGCCACCTGAATTGTTAAACCTTGGTGCAGTGTTAACTGCCATAGCAAATGTAGGGTCTTTAATCTCCATTCCTTCATTGAATGATTCCTCTTCTGCATTTAACATTGTAGTCAGTTCATCAAAACTTAGTTTTGTGCTTCTGGTCCTGATTGTAGATCTAAATGCACTGAATTCCTTAGGCAAGCCTTTAATTGCCACATGAAGTAGCTCTTCATCATCCAAGATTACACCAACTGCCATAAGCTTGTCCCTTATTGCTTTAATCTTTTGCAAATATGTATCCACTGGATCTGATCCTTTCCTCACATTATGCAACTCACCTTTTAGATTCATCACATGTGACCTTGAGATTGAGGAAAACCTGTTTTCAAGCACCTTCCAAACTTCTTATGCTGAAGAACATCCAACAGTTATGGCCAAAATTGAAGGTGTGAGGGTTGAGCAAATGAAGGTGAGAAGTGCCTTTTCCTTTGATTTCCAGATGAGATAATCTGGACTGAGTACTGGAGTAATGTTACCAGATAAATCCTTGAGAAATTTCTCAGGAACAATTGGAATTTCATCAAGAAGCTCGAACATGGAGTAGGTCTCTAACACCATGGAGATTTGATATTTCCAAACGATGTAGTTGGAAGAATCCAACTTTACTGTCATCATATTTGACATATTAGAGAGTAATAGCAGAGGTTGATTGGTGAGATTGAAAGAAGTAGATGTAGAAGTTGAAGGTGAAGTTGAGGTGTTTTCTGCCATTGTTGTTGGAAGCGATTCTTGCTCTGATACCATGAAGAGAATCTTACTAAAGTTTGAAAGATCCTACAATGGTGTTCACACTATGAAACACTCTGTGTAATGAAATGAAAGAACAAAGAACAGAAAGAAGAAATAAGAAACAGATAGTTCAGAGAGGAAGAGAGAGACGAAGATAGAGAAATGATTTCTGGAAAGAATTATTGCTTGATTATCTTTTACATTAAGATTTACAGTATATATAGATTACACAGTCTTAGTAGCTCCCAGATCAGGTTCCTTGAATCACGGAACTACTCCC
Organism: Quercus variabilis; assembly: GCA_030445155.1. Lineage (NCBI taxonomy): Eukaryota > Viridiplantae > Streptophyta > Magnoliopsida > Fagales > Fagaceae > Quercus > Quercus variabilis. The sequence continues at coordinate 48,987,321 of CP129447.1, read as the reverse complement.
TTGAATTATGGAACTACCTAACTAACTCTAACTGCCTAACTGACTGACTTGGTGATCATCACAACGTAGTGCTCCTCTTGAACTAACTGTGCAGTGGCTAAATGCAGCGTTTCAAATAATACCATAAGTCCTAAACGCTGCGTTTCATTAAATACAATTGTTCATCTCAGATATACATAGAATGACACCATTCCATGGACTAGCCGTTAAACTAGCCGTTGGACATTTCCTTTGTCTTTTGAATGTCTGTGGTTGTTTCTCTGTGTGTACTCTTAACAGCTATTTGGGTAATTGTTGATAGAATGACAAAATCAGCTCATTTTCTCCCTATTCGGATGAACTACTCCCTTGATCAGTTAGCTCAGCTCTATGTTGATAAGATTGTGAGACTTTATGGAGTACCTGCTTCCATTGTTTCAGATAGAGATCTAAGGTTTACTTCTCGTTTTTGGGGTGGTGTGCAAGGCCTTGGGTACTAGATTGGATTTTAGCATAGCTTGCCACCCTCAGATAGATGGACAATCTGAAAGGACTATTCAAACTCTAGAAGATATGTTGAAAGCATGTGTTTTGGATTTTAAAGGGAGTTGGGCTAGTCACTTACCTATGGTAGAGTTTGCTTACAATAATAGTTACCATTCAAGTATTAAAGCAGCACCACATGAGGCTTTGTATGGGAGAAAGTGTAGATCCCCAATTTGTTGGGATGAGGTGGGAGAACGGAAAATCTTGGGGCTAGAGATTATTCAGAAGACTTGTGAAAAGGTAAATATGATTCGTAATCGATTACAAGCAGCCCAAAGTAGACAAAAGAGTTATTTTGACATTAAAAGGAAGGCTTTGGAACTTGAAATTGTAGATAAAGTTTTCCTACGGGTTGCACCTATGAAAGGGGTTATGAGATTTGGCAAAAAGGGTAAGTTAAGCCCTAGGTTTGTAGGGCCTTTTGAGGTCTTGGAGAGAGTGGGCCAAGCTGTAGATAGAATTGCCCTACCACCGGCCTAGTCAGGAATTCATAATGTTTTCCATGAGTCTATGTTAAGGAAATATATTCTTGATACTTCACATGTTTTGAGCTATGTGCCTCTTTAGATTAGAGATGATTTATCATATGAAGAAGTTCTGGTAGAGATTTTGGATCATAAGGAGCAAGTGTTACGCAATAGAACAATATCTTGGGTAAAGGTACTTTGGAAGAAACATTCAGTGAAAGAGGCACATCTTGGGAGCGTGAGGATGATATGTTGTCAAGATACCCAAGCCTATTTCAAGATCAAGGTACATAAAATTTCGAGGACGAAATTTTTATAAGAGGGGAAGAATGTAATGTCCTAGTCAGCTTTAAAAAAAAAAAAGAGTCAAGATCAAATTTTTTTTTTGGGGTTCCCACATGCCAAAGCCCCCACCTAACCCCACTACCCACCACACAATCACTCCATCTTATCTTCTCTTTGGCCGGCTCACTCTCAGCCTTCCTTCTTTTCCTCCTTTTTTTTTGTTTTTTTTGTTTTCTCTCATACATTCTCCTCTGTACTCTCATCCTCTCCACCGGCACTTCCACACCACCACCATCACCATTTCCACCATCATTTTTTCCGGCAAGATCACCAGAAAATTCTTGAGAACTCATAAACACTTTCAAATCCTTTTTTTGAGGTAAAAATTTCTCATCTTTTTGGTGGGTTTTGCACTTTTGCTTGAGATTATTTTTATCGAAGTTTTAATAATGATACTTATATGATTTATAAGCATTGGAAGTGATATTTATGTATGCGTTTTGTATTGATGGAATTATTTGATGAGTGGGTATATGGGTTGTGCTAATGATGACTACCTAAGATTTATTTATAATGGAAAAATTTAGGAGTTTTAAGTTATAACATGTGATGGTTGGTAAATTTAATTTTTTCATTGCTATTGGGTTTATTTGGAGTTAGTTGAAGTTCTAAATTTCTTATCTTGGAGGATATATTGATTCTAAATTTCTTATCTTGGAGGATATATTGATTTTGCTTTCATGGGTCTCTTAATGATGTAGTGTAAATTTTATAGAAGCTAGTCATAATGTTGAAGATGATATTAAATGGGTTAACTTTATACATCAGAGTTTATGCCTTGTGAATCTATTTGTTTAGAAACTTTTGGAAGTGGAATATATTATTATTGACGAGGTTAAATACTAGGCTTGCCTAATTAAGTAATTATTTGGCAATTCCTAAATTGTAGCTAGATGCAGTTTCAAGCTCTATACTTATTGTGATAGGTTTACGTGATATTGTTTAGGTTCTAGCTAATCTCCTTGAGGGTTGGAGAATTAGGATTTTGCGGTTGCGAGGTAAGTAGTTTTTTAATGGGATTTTGAAAAATAACATAAATGTTGTTTTTGGGTTAAACACGTTTTTGGAAATTACCTATGGAAACTATATTTTCCTAAAAACTACTGTGTCGTAACCTTAATATATATATATATATATATATATATATGATTATATATGAAAATGTATCATATTTGGTATTGCATTTGGGGAAATGTATGAATTGTTAATATGGAAAAATAAGCATTTTTTATTTAATCTTTGATAAGAAAATCATTGATTTTATGGTATATTGAAAAATTTAGAGATGCTTATCTTGTCTTGTATTATTTGGGAAAGTGATAAAAAATCTCTTGACAAGAATGAAGTTGAAAACCTTACAAATTTTGTAGAAGTTAGATTATTTAAGGTTTTCTAAAACTACTTGGATATGAATTATGTATTTCAAAGTAGTATAACCTGTGATTTTATGTTGTTTTAACATCATGCCACGTGTGATTTCTTGGTGATCCCCCGATTTGGTTTTCGTGGTCTTTGTGACAACGGAATCAAGTCTAAGTCAGTGCCCTTTCACTTTAGATGACGCGTTCTTCCCTGCTGTCCATGGGGGGAAGAGGATTCCTTGATTGTGTGTGTGTGTGAGGCTACTGCCCATGGGGCCAAGAGACCACATGCAAGAGAGGTCCTATTTGACGTGCTCTCTCTGTTGCCCATGGGGGAGAGAAAAATCTTGAGGGTATGGGTGAGACTGCTGTCCATGGGGCCAAGAGTCTGCATACCAGAAATGACAATATCATGCCAGTTATGAATGGGTGGATCCCCTGACCGGTCTATGTGGTAGTGTAGTATATTTGAGATAAATTACCATATGTTAGATTTTATGGTTTTGGAATTATATTATTAGTGCTCACAGTTTATAGTATATGGTTTCAAGATGTTTACTTTGAGGAACTTGTATTTCATTATTAAATCATTCTTGTCATATTATTATTATTATAGTAGATGAAACTTGCATTTCCCCTACCCCCATTAAATATGCTACTTACTGGGTTTTGTCTCATCCCATTATTTTTATAATCTTTTTAGTGTGGGCAACAGTCTTTTGAGACATCTTTTTGGTGGCTAATAGTAGTTAGATTAACTACTGATGAAGGCTGAAACTTTTGTAATGGGTATATTAGATGGTGTATATCTTAGAATAGACTTGACTCATTATTTTGTATATCAAAGTAGTTGTGACATTATTTCCACTAATGGGACAAGCTGATGATATATAATTAATTATTCAGACCTCTACTCTTTTGTGGCCAATGGTCCTTGTAATTATTACTTAGAGCTCTGACTTGCTTAGAGTTCTGACTTAGTTTGAGAGTATATTCAATGAAATTATTATGATAATTCTTAATGTTGGTATTTGATATGATTTATGTGGATTGGATTGTCAAAAAGGAAAATCTATAGGTTCTTTGAGGTGTCTTTTTCATGCTTTGGACCCTTTGGGGTTTGGGTTATGACATTTTCTCTTCAGGGAATTTTATCTTTAACACCAACAAGTCTTCCACGCTTCAGACGTGGCTTTGATTCATTTGCTACTGTATTAATTGATTGTTTTACAGGGACTTCAATCCATGTTAGAGTTTTAACAACTAGAATGTGAGATTTTACTATTTTCTTATTGTTGGTGAATACATCCGGTAATTAATTTGCAATTCTTTGCAAATGAATAATCTTTTGAACTTCCAGTTTACATTGATTTGTATGAGGATCAAGATGGGGATAACATCAAAACATTCTAGGTAATCTCACGTCATGCTTCTGCAATGACTTTTTTGCTCCTAATGGTGGGAAGATTGTTTCGTTAAAATGACAATCTTCAAAACATACCTTAAAAACATCACCAGTTAGATGTTCAAGATATCTAATGATAGATGGTGCTCAAAACTTATATAAATTCTAAGTTTACATTAAGGATCCATCTTAGTATGTTGTAGGGGTGCAATAGGTACATATACAGCACAACCAAATGTGCGCAAGCGAAAAATATTTGGTTGTTGACCTAGTACAAGTTGCAATGGTGAGAATTTATGATAAGCAGTTGGCCTAATGCGAACTAATAATGCAACATGTAATATAGCATAACCCCAAGCAGAAATGGGTAATTTTGATTTCATAAGTAAATGTTGAGTAATAATTTGAAGTCTTTTGATAAGTGATTCAGCTAAACCATTTTAAGTTTGTTTATGGGCAAGAAGATGTCCAACATCAATTCCAATTGACATGCAATAGTCATCAAAAGCTTGAGATGTAAATTCACCAATATTATCTAAAAAAAATTTCCTAATTGGATAATCAAGAATTTGTACTCTCAACCAAATTATTTGAGCAAGAAGCCTAGCAAATGGAACATTCCTAGTCGAAAGTAGATACACATGTGATCATCTAGTTGATGCATCAATTAAAACTATAAAATACTTGAACAAATTACAGTGTGGGTGTATAGGTCCACATATATCACCTTAAATTCTTTCTAAGAAAGATGGACATTCAACAACAATCTTTAAAAGTGAGGATTTGGCAATTAATTTACCTTAAGAACATGCACAACATGGATAATCACTAGGTAAAAGAATCTTCTGGTTCTTTAAGGGACGTCTACGAGAGTTTTCAATAATTTGACGCATTATTATTGATCCTGAATGTCCAAGACGATCATGCCAAAGCATAAAAACCTTTAGGTCCACACACTTCTGGTGTATTGCAACATATGTTTCAATTGTTCTCATTATAGTATAATATAACCTAGAAAAGAATATATGCAGTTTTTCTAATATGAGCTTCTAGCCTAATTCTATTGAAGTAATATAAAAAAATTCTTCATTGCTTTCATCATTGGTTTCAATGTGATAGCCATTGTAACGTATATCCTTAAAGCTAAGTAAATTTCTAATAAACTTAGAAGAATACAAAGCATCATCAATATAAAGTTTTGTGCCCTTTGGCAACATGATAATTGCTCTTCTAGAGCCTTCAATTAGGTTTGATAAACCTGATATGGTATTGACATTAACTTTGCATAATATAAAATTTTGAAAAAAATTCCTATCTTTAAGGATCGTAAGAGTTGTTGCACTGATTGCTAGATCTATTCTGTTAGAAAAATCAAGATAATTCATACGATCTTCAGGATTACTATGATTAGCAAAGTTCGTTTCAATTTCTTTTTCCGTTTCTTTTATGAAAGCTTGGTACAAATTTACCAAATTTTTAGGCGTGCAACAAGTATGTGATCAATGAACTTCCATACCACATCTATAACACTTATTTTCATGGCCTTTTGGTGGTTTTTAGCAAAAACTTATTATTTTGTTTAGCCACTAGAAGACAAAACATTAGTTCATAACACTTTATGAACATATGCATTTGATATTACTATTGCTGGAGCATATTCGAAACAAGATATATATGTCCTCTATCATATAATTTTAATTATGGGCTGATTTTAAAGTCTCAAATTAATTATACCCACTTGCACTTTTAATTTATTGCGATTTCAAGTGCACGTCATGTTGAGTTTTTAGGGTGATAAACTTCTTCTAGAACTTGTATTTCTTTTAAGGTATCTTTTATTGTAAAATACTCAAATTTCATGTAGATAATGACAAATAAACATTATTGCATTTGCACAACCCTTTTGAAATACTCTATTGCCATCCATAATAATATATTCAGGATTTATTACATCAACATGGATCTCATCAAGATTCATTGCTTCTAGATGAATCTTAGCGTCAAGAATTCATGATAAGAAATTATTGCCTAAGATGTCAAGGGCAAAAAATTTATGCTTGTAAGGTTTGACTTCTATATCAAATATATAATTACATAAGAATTAAATAACTAAACATTTTTATCATACAAAATTCTAATAAAATAATGCTACGCATACATATTCAAAAGTTTATTGTAATGAAACAATACATTCTTATTCAAAGTTTATTAATACACGTTACATGTAGTTATAGCTATGATTTAGTTGCTTTATCACTAACCATTGACAAATAAATAGGATAACTACTGATTCTTAGGAAGAAAACTTACAATGAGTTAAGAGAACTACACAGATAAACTTTAATGTTTGAAGAACAATAGGAGTACAACTTTCCTTTCCAAAATTAGGTAAAGATTTATGCTGATAACGTGTTGTAAAATAAGAGATAATATATAATATTAAGTGGGAAGAGAACAAGGAATACATATTGATAAACTCTTGTATTCAAGTGGTCATCCACAATCTTAAGTTGATCTTTCTTAGATCAATACTATTACAGTAAAACAATCCCACATAGATATAGTCTTTAGATGTCTCTTGAGGGATAAGAGATAAAGCTATAATAATGAACACAATTATGGATATACAGTAACGTCCTAACCCTTTTTTTTTTTTAAAAAAAAAAAAGAAGAGTAAAGGGGCAGATTTTTGAAACACCCATGTGATCCCCACCTACCCCACTCCCCCTAACCACACATTCTCACAAATATCTCTCCCTCTTTGGCCGGTTAACTAAGGGTCTCCTACACTTTTTCTTTTCATTTTCTCAAGAACGAACACACACACACACACACACACACACACACACACACACACTTTTCACAGCTCTCTCTCACCGGTACTCACTCCTCCACCACCATCTCCATAAAAGTTTTTTTGGTGAGACTCACCGAAAAAATTCTTAGGAACCTTTAAGCATTTTCATCTCTTTTATTTAAGGTAAAAACTCCTAATCTTTTAGTGGGTTTATATGCTTTTGTTGGGTTTATATGTTTTTGCTAGAGGTTCTCTTTATGTAAGGTTTGATAATGATATTCATGTGGTTATATGTATGGGTCCTGTCTTGGTGGATTTATTTGATGAGTGGGTTTATGATTTTTACAATGGTGGCTATCTAAGATTTATTATGGTGAAGATTTGGGGGGTTTTGACTTTCTAATGTGAAATAGATGGTAAATATAATTTTTATTGATTATTTAGAGCTAGTTAAATATTCAAATTGTTTGTCTTGGAGGATATTATGATTCTAGCATCATGGGTCGCTTGATAATGTTGTGTAAATCTTGTGTGAATTACTTATAAATTGTTAAGATTTTAGTATTAGGGAGATGATATTTAATGGGTTAATTTTATAAATTGAAGTCTATACCTTGTGAATTAAATTGTTGGGTGACTTTGGAAGTGAGATATAATACTTGTGAGGTTAAATACTTAAGCTTGCCTAATTAATTGCTTATTTAGCGATCTCTAATTCATAGTTAGATACAATGTCAAGCTTTATGCTTATTGTGATAGGTTTGCTTGGTATTGTCTAGGTTCTAACTAATTTCCTTTTGGAGTTTTGGAAGTTAAGCTTTTTGTGAATTGCAAGGTAAGTAGCTTCTTAATGAGATTTTTAGAAAAATAATCATATTGCATAAAATGTTGTTTTTGGGTTGTGGGTTTTTTTTTTTTTTTTGGCAGCACACAGGCCCAAGTAAAAACAAGGATCCTGTGCCCAATGCTTTATATTTAAATGGACTGGGCTTGGTTCACCGCAGTTAAGTTGGGCTGATTTCGAACCAAGTTGTGCACAAAGCGTGGATCCTACAACACATACATACTAACACATAGAAAATATACATGTATTGTACAACAAGGGATAGTAAAGAATGATATAAGCAAAATGAAAAGTGAAATAAACGTTAAGGGTCCTTAGGATAGTAAGAAATGATTCATTATTTTCTTAAGTTTTAAATACATCACGCTCTTTTTGCACTAGGATATATTACAAGGTCCAAATAAGTTCAAAAATCACAAACTCGGATAGCTTATCAGGCTTCCAAGACTTGCGAAGTTTGAATCCCTTTGAATTCAAGTGTATTCTTTAGTGGCTATTTTAGAATTCCGGACGGTGTTTTCCCTAAAGGGCTAACTTCTAATCTTTCTTTTTCCAAGGCTTCTAGACACCACCCTTTTCAAACCCACCTTTTGGTTGCTTTGCTTTTTGTCCTTTTCCCTAAATGGGCAGATTCCTTTCTATCAGACTGAAAGATTCCCAGCCTCCTTCCTTCATGGTGCATCTTCTTGGGGAACCCAAGAAGATGCATTAACGCTTTTTATATATAGAAATAATTACTTATAACTACTTATACTTCTTTAACTTTAATTAAAAAAAGAAAAGAAAAAGAGAAAAACACTGATTGCTCTCATGAGTTATGGTGATAGTAAAAAGAAAAAAGCATTTATAAATGAGTGATATGGTGATAATAATCTATACTATTAATAACAAGATTTTCTATATGAGTTTTAGTACTAAAATACTTTTACACAAATTCTTAAACTCTTTAAAATATTCATATATTTTAGTTAAATAATTTTAAATTAAAAAAAAAAAAAAACTGGTTAAAAGAGTAATTTATTGTTCCTGAGTTTTAAACTTTTTCTTTTATCTTCTCCATTCAACCTCATTTTTAAACATTATTTTTTTTTGGGGAGAAAATTTTAAACATTATTCTACTCTACCTTACCTCATTTTTTTTAATAAAAAAAAATACAATATATCACTTTTAAATATTATAACACTAAACCAAAAAAACAAACAAATAAATAAAAGAGCATTATTGCACGTGCAAAGTGCGTGTGACGAGTCTAGTCAAACAATATGCATTTATAACTATTTATTGTTTGAGTCCGAATTTGGTAAAGGTGTGGTGTTAAATTCATGTTTTACACTATCTAATAAAATATTGTTACATCAACTTCTTACTCTTTTTTTTTAGGAACATCAACTTTTTACTTAAAATTCAATACATCCTATCACACTTAATAATATCATATTAGTCTTTTTACTTAAAACCTAAAATATGGTATTTATTGAGATGTTATCTTGTGTGATCAAATGTATTTATATTTTAGTAATATAATGATATGTCATGTCTTTATTGGAGGGTATAAACCAAAAGGGTTTACACCAAATCCTTATAGAATTTAATCTTTTATTATTTTATGTTAAAGATAAAAACTCCTGATTCTTGAACATGTGCATGACGAGTGCAAAAGGGCTAATAATTTATTATTTGATGGAATGGAATTTTAAACCTTTCAACATGCAAATTTTTTCAATTCATAAAAATTAGATCTTTCCATAAAATGAATATTTTCCTTCCATTTTGATTATGTTCGTTAGGCAAAAACATAAGTTATTACATGCCTTCCCATGGTAAATATAGAATTAAAAAAAAAAAAAAATTATCACAAGCCAGCCCAAGCAGTTTATATGGTAGTAAATAAAACAAGTTGTCTGTGAATAACTCGAGCATGATTTGGAAAGATGGTGGTTTATGTTCATTTGTTTAGCAAACAAGCCAAGCTTAAGTATAAGTTCATGTTCAACTACTAATTGAGCCAAGCTCAAATATAATAAAGTGTTTGTGAATATGAGGCTCAATTTAATTATATATTACATTATTATATTTTTATATGTATACTTGTTTTAAAAAATACTTATTACGCTTGATATTGGATTCTGTAAGTTTGTAAATAGGTTTATATGATATCGAATTATTATTTGTACTTTTTTGATAATATAAACAATCTATTACTAATAAAAATTCATAAATTTGTGAAAAGAGTAAAAAAAAAAAAAAAAAAAAATCATGAGCCAATTTTGAGGAAAGAGTAAAGAGTACAAGGAAAGAGTAAGTTAATCAACTTGTAAACACATTCGAATTTGTTTAACATAAAAATGAGCCAAATTTGACTATATAATCTTGTTTGATAATAAATTTAAGGTTGGGTTGTATTTCAAAAAAAAAAAACTAAATGAATAAAGACAAAAATGCAATTTACACCCTCAAACTTTGCTCAACAATTATTTTAGTCATTTAAATTTGAAGTTGGTTATTTTAGCCCGATAAATTTGCACAAAAATCATTTTAGTTATTTAAATTGGAAATTGGTAAATTTACTTTTGTAACTTTGCCTAGAAATCATTTTAGTCCTTTAAATTTGAAGTTTTTTATTTTTATTTTTTTTATGGGACTTTAAGTTTGAAGTAGATCATAGAAAATCATTTTAATCCTTTAAGGTTAGAGGGCAAAAATAGCCAAATATCACTATTTTTCAAAATTATTAGTGTTTTACCACTGTTTGAAAAAATTTAGCAATATAAAACTTTTTTAAAACTCAAGTTTTTGAAACTCGAGTTTGACATAGAACTCGAGTTTAAGAAAATCGAGTACCATAAAAAATGCCACACATAACTCGATTACATTGAACTCGAGTTCGTTGATCTATTACTCGAGTTTAATACACTCGAGTACCATGTAAGAAACACTTCCCAATTCCCACAGCAGTCACACAATAGAACTCACACAGCTACAATTGTTGACTTATCTCCCACAATTGCACGCCTTTCTATCTCTTTTAATTTTTAATTTTTTCAACTTCTATCTAATTTTTTTTTTCTCATTGGCTTCCAGGAGTGGGCTTCTCTTTTTTCTTTCTTTTGTCAGGGTCACCTGGAATGTGGGAGATAAACTCAAGTTTGAAACATAGGCAATAAGTTTTATATAAACTCAAGTTCCATAAACTCGAGTTCCAAGTGGACTTTTTTAAGTAACTCAATTTTTGTAAATTTGAGTTTCAGGTCAAATTTGAGTTTCACAAACTCGAGTTTCACAAAAGTGGTACGTTACTAAATATTTCTCAAACAGTGATAAAACACAAATAATTTAAAAAAATAGTGGCATTTTGCTATTTTTGCCAAGGTTCCCTAGGATGATATTTGGTTAAAGTTATCAGAGTAAAATAACCAACTTTAAATTTGAAGTACTAAAATGATTTTTGAACAAAATTAACGGTGTAAATTGTATTTTTGCCATAAATAAATAAATATTTTTAATTCTCGTTTTAAGTTTAACTCTAGTTAAGGTGACCGTTCGAAACCTTGAGGGCCGGGCCGCTGGACCATATTTTGGGGGGCCCGATTATTCATTTTTAGAATTCATCTATAAATGTTTCTCCAAAAAAAAAAAAAAAAAAAAAAAAAAAAAAAAAATCAAAATCCTCCATAAAAATTGTGAAAATATTATTTCTGAAAATCTGAGTATAACTTCGGCTATTATCCATGACAAAACTTTCGCTTTGTATATAAATTGACAGATTCATAGGCTTCTCGCATTAAATTCCATTTCCATAGGCTCCGTTTTTTCTCCAGGTAATTTTTTTTTTCTTCTCTATAAAAACCTTTGCTTTGTTTTTATAAATTCATGCTCTTATATAAGTCGATGTTAGGGTTTGTTAAATTATTGGTTGCGTATTCGATACCATAGTGAAACAAATTTCTACGTCGATTCTCATTTCTGGTTGCTTTTTTCGCTTTCTATACGATTTTACGTTTGCCTATTGTTTGTTTGTTTGTTTGTTTTTGTTTTTGTTTTTGTTTTTTTTTTTTTTTTTTTAATAAAATTTCTATGGTAATCCATGTGCATTAGATAACATAGAATTGAGTTTTCTTTTGGTTTGAAAGTGATTTTTGTGTTATTAGTGTTTACCAAAAGATAAAATCTGCATAGCCTTTTTTAAAAAAAAGTTAGTTTTGTTAAAAGCAAAAAGCAAAAAGTAAAAAGCTTTTAGCTTTTAGCCAAACAGAGTTGATGGTATGAAGATTGTCAACTAAAGTGATGAAGTGATGCCATGACTTTCTTATGAATTATGGATTTAGCTAGTCTCACAATTGGTGGTGAAATCGAACCTTAGGTGCCTTAAAACTTGAAGCTTGGCTAAGGAGTAAAAGTGACAGAGGTCGGATAGCTATTTTATGCCTTGTAAATAATGAATGGCTTGATTCGATGGAAAATGGAATGTGAAGTTTAAGTAATTAGTAGTTATTGAACTTGGGTGTATTTACTATTAAATGTGGATTAGAGCATTCGGGATTGGTACATGCTCAGTGATATTTGCATTTTCAAGTGGATTGGTTCTTCATTGATGCAGTAATGTGTGGTACAGTCAAGGTTGGGGAAAATGAGTGTGATAATAATTTTGCTCCTGCAAGAGGAGGGTTAAAATAGAGGATTAGATCATTAGAGTGATCTAATAGAAGAATGGATTACAATGAAATTTGTTTTTAATTTTACTCATTTGAGAAAATCAATTTCAGATTATGGTTTTACGTATTTCCTTTTGGAAGCAATGGAAGATATGGAGGGATGGTAACTCAATGGCATGAATGGTTGGACTTATTAATACTGCATTGGAGTAGCAGTTGCTAGACTCTTATTGAGAGGTCAGTCAAGGAGAAGATTTGAGTATGTTTTGTGATTTTGGTTACAGTTTGGAGTTTCGAGGAATAAAATTTCTGATTTTTCTTAAAGATAGTTTTTTTGTGGGTCTAAAAGTTGGACTACATACCGGAGGTGCCCCCCTCTCCTACACAAACCCTTAATTTTGGCAAGATTTCATCCCAAGTTTATGGTACAATATCAAAAGAATTACTAGCTAAACTAGTTTATGACTTCAAATTTAGTGTTACTATTTTAATTCTTGAATCTCTTATCTTTTGACCTCAACTGGGAGAAGTCAATGGCATCAACAGTAATTGGGATTTGGAAATTATTAAGGATAAGTTGGACCCAATGAAACATCCTCAAGGTTTTGATTCCTTTTTCTGATAGGTAAAATAATATTATATTCTTTAATGAATCTTGCTCATGGTTTTGATTTCCTTCTCTAACAAGTACAATAATTCTATTCATAATAGAAGATAGTTCAAATACAAAGGAGCTGTTATTCTTTGTAGCAAGCCTAACTTGATATCTAAGCCGATGATGAAACTGAAGGGAAGTTTTGGGCTGGTTTGATTGATTGATTGGTTGGTCAACAGCAGGTGGGAAAGTTTCTGAACCCCCATGGTCTAGTGATGGGTCATTGGGTAGACCCTCAACCCAAGCCCAACCAACTTTTGACCACTGACATAGTCTTCAGCACAACCCAAGATACTCCAAATGATGCAAACATGGATGATCAAATATCTCTTGCAATTGAACAATGAATTAAATGATGCTTGATTTTCTCCCTTCTATTCTTGCTCATACAACACCAGTCATAATTAAAATTTTACCTAGTGTTGCCGTCCAAGTGAAAAGCAACCTTTTGAGGATTTCAATGTTGAACAATTGATGCTTGAGTTTTTTTTTTTTTTTTTCCCCTCCTCATAAAATGAAAAAAATCTACAATTTCTTGGAAAAAGAGGATATTTTCTAAAGCACAGATTTATTTGTTAAAACGTGGCACATTTAGTTCTTTACGGTTTGGTTTTCTATGTTAAATTTGGTGCATTGTTTTAGCTTGAACAGGCAAGAAGTTAGAGCGAGGGGTAACCTATAAATCCACTAATTACGAGTGCAAAAACGAAAAGAGATCCTTAAAGAAAATGACAGCTAAGGATATTAATGTGCCTAATATTGGTCCATCTTCTGTGTCCACTATGATGATCAATGCATCTTATGCACTGCCTTATGATCCTACTGCTGTTATTCCCACTTCATCAGCTTTTACTTATCCAACTACAAGCCATAGAGCTGATGAGGGGATAAACAAAGAGAAGGAAAGTGGTGAATCAAGTTCTGGATATATATTTATGTGCAATGCAAAAACAAAGCCTGAATGTTATAGATACCGGGTTTTTGCACTACCAATGGGGAAATTGGAAGTTGTAAAAAACATCAAACCAGGAACAAAGCTCTTCTTATTCGACTTTGATTTGAAGCTTCTTTACGGTATATACAATGCAACTTCAAATGGAGAAAAAGATTTGGAACCAACTGCATTTGATGGGAAATTCCCTGCTCAGGTAACAAAACTTTCCTTATTTACAAATATAGGATTCCATGCGTGCCAAAAGAGAAGATCTGGTGGTGTTAGAAAGCGTGCCTTTTTTTTCCTGTACTGTTGATTATTTTAAGCCTCCAACCTGGCTCATGCTAAAGCTTAATTTCAAGCTTTCATTAACATTGGTAGTTACCTCTTTGGCTTATGTTGGTTTAGCCATGCTTTATCAGCTTAATTATTTTCAGTGTTGTTTAAATATTCATATTGTTAGCAAGCAACAAGCAACATGTGGAGTAATGAGATGTATCATTAGCATTCAGCATGGGACTCAATTGGTTGTTTTATGACATGTTCAAAGAAGCCGTTGGGAAGGAGGTAGGGAGTTTAGGCCAACTGCACTGCATCTACTGTAGAATAGTAGGTTTTGTTCTTGTGTAACTTAAACAAAAATCGTATGAAACTAAAAAGAGCTGCTTGGTGTGATAACGTGTTCTTGATTGTTGGATTGTATTGGGGAAATAATGTGTTATTTGTTTTAATGTTGTGATGCTTTTGTGAGGATTATGTTCCATGGTTTCTCTATCAAGTTAGAGGAGTGCAATGAAAAGCAGTAAGTGTTGGGGTGAGAGAGAACACCGTTTTTTTAATTGTTAGGATATGTTTGGAATGCTAGGTATGACTTAGAATGGAATAGCTATTCCATTTTTGGGTTGTTCTTAATAATGATTTGTGACAGAAGACAGTCTACTTGTGCTTGTGGTGTGCTTCTGGTTGGGAGATTTTGTGGATATAAGGTTTTAAAAGAAAGGTTTAGGGTTCAAAGAGTAATTAAGGTTTTGAAACAATGGGGAATAAGGACAAGAGCACTGTTTCTTAAAAAAAATAGTTTCCTGCCAAATTCTAGATAGCAGCTGTGTTTTGGAATTTATGGCTGGTTTGGTAGTTACTTGCTGACTGTTTGGTAAGGAAAAATATGTGAGGGTTTAGGTTTCCATAAGAAAGGCTTAGTTTGAGGTTGCAATTGAGAGATGAATAGGGAAAACTTGTGATCGTTCGGGGGCTGTGAACAGTACCTATGGATAATACCCAAGACCAGTAACGGCATTGTAAAGAGAGAGAAGAGGGGGTGGGGGGAGAATACTAAGAGCAACATGGCTTATAGATTGATCAAAGTTTGAATTCTTTGAATACAATGAGCCTATTTATCTAGATTCACTGAGTCTGACATAACTTAGGAGGATTAGAACTGATTCGATTGGTAAATTAAAGGACTAAGACAACTCAACAAATTTATTAAGGTGTAGCATCATCGGAGTCCATAAGTGCTGGGGCAAGACGAGATGCATTATGATGCTTTAATCAGGCGCTTGTCTTTGGCACCTCTGCTACTGCCTCATGTGATTTGCTTGGTGCATAAAGCAAGTGCCTTTCTTTGACTACTCTTTTGGTTTTTTCTAGGACATGCATAAGCTTGCCATCTCTAATGTAACAAGAGTTTGTTCTGATTTGTTAATCATTGAGCCAAGCCATCACCTAAGTTGCACATATCTACAAGAATTTATTTCTTTGTTCTTGAGACCCCAAGGGATATAGCACAATCGGTTGGGGACCACACCTCATGAATTGGACGTCATTAGTTCAAAATTTCCCCCTCAGCCCCTTCCCTTCCCTTTGGGAGCCAAAATTTACTTTAGAAAAAAAAAAAAAAAAAACCTATTGGGTATAGAACATTGACCAACCAACTAAAACCATGCAGGTTTAGGACAAAAAAAATGTTGAGAAGAGAGAGAAGAGGGGGGGGGGGGGGTTTCAAACAATGAAAAAAAAAAAACACTCACATTGTGGATATGAAGAAAAGATGCAAGATCTGCAAAGATAAGCCTTTGATAGGAAAAATCCGTAAGTCTTATTTCTATTGATTTTAACAAATACAAGATGATAATTGGAAAATCCTCTTTACAACCTAAAAGACCACCAAGTTATGGAATCCTTCTATCATTCTATAAAACAGATGGGAAGTTAATCAAGGCACCCAAAAATTATGCTTAGTGCCTACCTGATCACTATCTTTTTCTCCCTGTTTTTGATTGACAAGTTAGACACACCCATTGTAGCCTTCAACCCCAACCTCACCTTCCAGCTCATATTTGTGAGAGAAGGAGATGCCAATTGAGTAAGAGCTAATTAGCATTTTACTTAGGCACAAATACAAGCTCTTGACTAAAGCAACCTTGTACATATGTTCAAAAGGTGTTATAGTGGTAGTTCTTGATAGGTGTCATAGAAGTAGTGTTATTTGGGATGATATTCCATGTTTTCTAATGTGGTGTAGTTGGCTGGAAAACAATGGTAGTTCATTTGATGATGAACTTCCATGGAGTGGGCTTGAGATATGCTTGGGTCCCATCTTCTTTGTCGAATTTGGGAGCCTGTATTTTCTCTTCCATTTATAATTCATGCATTTTTAAAAATTTTAAATTATAATACTTGGATTTTTTCTTCCTTTAAAAATCTTTTGGTGTCTACTCTGGAGAATAAAAAGTGGATGCTGGTGGTTGTGTTGGTGGCAGCAGTGGTGATACCATCATGGTTGTTGTGGTTGTGTTGGATGTTGCCATGAATGATGGTGGTAGATGCAGTGTCTTGGCATAATGATAGGTAGCAGTAGCAGCAGAGGATATGATGTGTTCAATGGAAATCTATTGACAGTGGTGATGTCAGTGACACTATTGATGTTGGTGGCAATGGAAGCATTAGTAGTGAGGTGGTGGCAGTGATGGCTGCAGTTGGTGATGGTTGTGGTTTAATGTTTGAATGTAGTATATTTTTAATACATGTCCTTTCCTCTGCTTGACCTTTTGTTAGTTGTATCTAGATATTTTAAAAATCCTAAATCAAAATGATCTAATTCTTGGTTTGCTATTACTTTATATATATATATATATATATATATAGGTTTGGGTTAACTAGAGATCAAACCTTGGTGCAATGGAAATTGCCTTCCACCAAAAGCGAAAGGTCAGGGGTTTGAGTCTAAGAATCAGCCTCTCCCAAAAAAGAATTGGGGTAATGCTGCCTACTTGAACTCTCCCAAACCCTGCGAAAAATGGGAGTTTTGTGCACTTGGTATGACCTTTTAGATTTAGGTTAACTATGGCATTCACCTAGAGAGTTCTACCCAAACACAAGACTAATCAATGGCCTTATCTTATTCCATTCTTAATTATATGCCCTCTGTGTCTTATGGATGGTAATAATAACACAAGCTTAAATAAATATATACTTTTTGCTAACCCAAGCTTAAATAAATATGGAAGTTCACTTGTGGTGTCAATAATTATGAATTCTTTAAACAACTGGACCATGGAGCTGATAAGCATATTGCTGTACATCATGTCTTCTCCATTGAAATCACTCAAAGTTTATCTTCTGGTTCTAGCATTTCATCAAATTTTCTGTAGTTAAGTTTGTCTTTACAAGGATATGTTGTATGCATGTATGTCACAAAAAAGTGATGTTTTACCTTTTGTTGCATAAAACTAACTTTTAATTCTGTGTCTGTGTTTCATTTTGTATCTCATATGTATATTATATATTCTTATTCCATCTTTTCTTGTTTCTGAGTTTAGGTGAGATTTAATATTTTAAAGGATTGTTTGCCTCTTCCTCTGAGTGCTTTCAAACCTGCTATCAAAGACAACTTTCTAAGTGGTTTTAAGTTTAGGCAGGAGCTGAGTAGCAAACAGGTATTCCATTTCATGATCCTTTGTTGCTGGCTTTTTTTTTTGGGGCTCCCCACTATAATGCACATGTAACTCTCATTTCTAATAGAATCTGCGTTTAGTGAAGGTTGAAACTTTAATTTCGCTGTTCCGTCCAATTACTGTGCCACCACCTATTTCTGCTGCCCCTCCTTTCTCAAATGTGGGACCCTCACACTCATTTCCAGCTCCAATTATGAAACAAGGGTTTCAGCCATCAAAATGGCTGCCTCCTCCTGAAGAGTCATATATATCTGGGTTGCACTATGGTCATGCCTTGCCAGTCCATGATTGCAGCAAACAGGTAGTACCATCTCCGCATTTCAATCATAATGAACTGGGAACACGTGTGGCATGGGTACAATCTCCTGTACAGCCTTATCAAGTTGTTCAGCGGCCTGCTTTTCCTCATCATCATCCAGCGGAACCACATCAGCCATACTTGCCTGAAAAACCTTTCATTTCTCCTCAAAATGCATATAGAAGGTACATTCCTTTTTTCTTACTTTAGGGAACAACTTGACTTGCCTTAGTGTTTTATCTTTCAAGCATTTTATTTTGATTTGTACTGTAATTTCTTCTGAATATTAAAATTTATCTAGAAACAAATGAAATTTCTTTCAATAACTATTAATGAGTCCAACATGGTTTCATAATAAAATCAATATTCTTGTATGTTGTCCACATGACAGTAGCATGTATATGTATTTAGATTTGAGATAGTGTATTTCATTGTATTAGTTTATAAAGATATGTATGTCTTACATTTACATACATGTTCACTAAAGAATGAAACAGTTGAACTGTTCTTTTATCAATTAAATAGTATATCATTACCCTACAAAAGTGGAAGCTTTGTGCATTGGGTACGACATTTTTTCATTATGCTGTATTTGACAAGAATGCATAAGCACCTTTGGTAAATTATGTCTTAGTAGTCCCTTCCCTCCCCTCTTTTCTCATTATTACTTTTATTTCTATGGAAAATGTATTAATCTAAATAAATGATGCAGCCATCAAAGAGTTTGAGGAAAAACAAGATCAAATACCAAAAGATTCAAGAATTGTGTTCTTGTGTTTTTGGGACTTTATTCGCATATTGAATAGGCTATTTTAGTAATTACTAGTCTTATCAATAAGTTTATTTATATCAGAACTTGCTGGTTCAAATTTAATTAAGTCTTACTAAAAATTGCAAATAATTTTTCTTGGAATGAGCTTTTATGGGCTATACTTGAGGCCCATGAATTTTATTTTAATGACTTTTTCTATTTTGTTTAATAGTTTCCTACTTAGCTTTTAAATTCTTTTAATGACTTTTCTTTTGTTATTAGGAGTCCTAGTCTTTCTAGGAAAATGATTAACAATAGCCTATATATTGGCCTTTTTGTAGCCAATCAAATGAATAGAGAGAGTGACTTTAATAAAATTTTAATTGTTTGTTAATAACAGTGATTTCCTAAAGTGTATCATTCATTGTTTCATCCCAGTTATCAAATTCCATTGAGATTCGGTCAAGATTGTATTTTTTAACCTAATCGTTCACAAACCTTAAGTATCAAACCATATTCAAGAATCCTTCAAGATCATGAATCCTTATTTAGTGCTGAAATTCTAAAGATCTCACATAAAATTGGTATCAGAGCCAACTAAAGCTCGTCATGTGTCATTGAAATTTGTTCAAAAATGCTATTGAACTAAATTGTCTTGAACTTCACTCAAATCATGCCTCTTATCTCCACTTTCTCCAAGGGTGTGGACTACACCACTTGCCTTGATGCAAAGAGTACTCTTTTAGTAAATATTCTGTTTATTTTCATTCTTCTGACAGTTTGTTGTTCATTGTGTTTCATATTTTGAGCAATGATCCATTTGTGTGGTGTTAGAATTATAGTCAATGATTAAATTCATTATATCCTAACAGCTTAAACTTTTGGGACAATCAATAATTTATCTTTTTTTAGAACAAGTGGTCCCAAATTTGAAACTTGCCTCTTTCTGCCTCCCATTTAAAAAAGTTAAAATCATACATGGTCCACTTATTAAAGGGTAAGTCTAGGCCCCCACATGTGAGGAGTTTTGGAATTGTAGTTAAATGTTTAATTTACCATGTCTAATAGTTTAAGATTTTGAGACAATCGATAATTTAAAGAGAGAAAAAGGGGATATACAGGGTAGGGGAGAAATAGGCTTTATATTTTTAGGTAATGGTTGAACCACTTCTACCAAGTACTTGCGTTGATAATGAAGCAGAAACTGATTTAGAATCTACATCCATCTACGGATGAGTTCTGTGGTTTGGGTCTGTTATTATTCTGGTTGAATTGGTGATTTGAGTTTGAAATAACCTCCGTATTACACTTATTGGTTGCAGGTCAAAATATTCTACAATTTATATGTTTTTGCACTGCCTATTTTTTCAGGTATGCGGGTGTGCCTGATATGGTCCCTGGAGATCAAGTTGTTGGATATGGAAGTCAGTATCAAATGTCACAGTCGCCAAGGGGGAGTGAAATTGTTCCGCACTCTGATTACTATAGGCACCACCCGTCACATACAGCAGCAACTGGTTTATCACAAGTAAATGCTTTGACGCCATCCCATGCATTACCACCACCTGCCCAATCACAAGAGAATTTGGCATCATCTTATCAACCGAATTATGCTGTTTCAGTCTTGAACTTGCTTGAGGCTCATTTGCCAGTCAATTCTTCACAGAGTCTCGCTCGAGCAACCAGAACTCACCCTTAAGTGGGACTTGGAATGTTCCATGGGCCCATGAGATTAGAACCTGTAGCGTTGAAACGCATTTTGGGCTCTTCTCACATATTGCAGGCTCTTTCCTTCTGTCAAAATATAAGGGTTTGAAAACTGACCTAGTGGGTTGCTTTTTTTTTTTTTAGGTTGTTGAAGTAGGTGTCTAGGCTTCTTCGAGTATCTGACTAATCTCCTGGATGTGTAATACTAGGTATCCTACAAGGCAAGTAATTCTAGGGAGGAATTTCTTGGGGGCAGTCCAAAGATGATGAGTGAGTTTTGAACCCCTGATCTCATGCGGTTTTGGATACTACTAAACTAACCCCTTGGCTTTGCAAATTGGTTTCTCTAAGATAAAAATTGAGGTATATGTTGGATCATGTTCTTGTAGTTATGATCTTGCTGTTCATCGGTTATACTGATCTTTGAGAGTAGTCTCAAATGTTTTTTAATTCCTGTTTGATTCTTTTTCTTCCATATTCCATTTAATTAGAATTGAGTTGCTATGAAGGACCACGGTTTGCATATCATGCAGTCTGTATTTGGGAGTTGTGATTACTTAATATTCGTAACACAAAAGAGGTTGTATCGAAATCTGGGCTTTATATAACATCGTATTTGAGAACACAAAAGAGGTTATATTGAAGTCTGGGCTTTTAACGTCATATTTGAGAGAAGACTGAGAGAAAAAATGATAGAACAAATCAGGATGTTTATAAGTGAAATTGCTAGACAGAGATCCTGTGAGAGACTTGAACTGGACTTGATATTATTTAGGCCTGGAAATATGGTTGAAAGCGTAAAACTTAGGCGCGCATATATATATATATATATATATATTTTTAAGAAGGCACATGTTTTTAGGAGCAGTATCTTAATTTTTCAAGTTAAATTAAAGACATGGTTGTATTGACTAGCATAAACAATTTTAGCTATTCTAAGGACAACATAAATTTAATTTAGTTATATATTTGATTTTAATTGAAGAAAATAAGGCTCTGTACCTAAAGTTTTGCCCTTGTTGAAATATCAAAATCAGATTTCAATTAAACCAAGATTCAAGGGCTCTGCTTGAATTCATCTCAAATAGTGGCTGATAGGGAAAAGCAAGCCTATTTTACAAACCCTCCTCCAAGGCTTGTTTGTTAGAAAATGCCATATTTTTCTTCTAGTCAGAGAATTATCGTGCTTTGTGTTTAGAGTTTAGTTGAATATGACGTTCGTGTTTTAACTCAAAGCTTAGGTCGCTCTCTCGCTGATTTCTGAAGATACTGCCGTTTGTTATTGTTGTCATTTCTGTGACCACAACGAGAACACGAGGGTCATTCTGACAATCAGTACATACCATCAACTTCTAGGCCTAGTTGGGTTTAGATTGGTCCCTAGTTCTAGGCCTTGTACGTAACTCGATTTTATTAGATAAGCTACCAGGCTCAACTGCCCTAACATCACTCTTTCTGTTAATTAGTTTTTGAGGGCATATTTAGTATACTGAACGAAAATTACGATGAAAATTGTAATCTTTATTTTTGAAAAATATTAGTATTCTGAATGGAGATTACGTTGAGAATTGTAATCTTTATTTGGTATCCTAAACGGAGATTATGACGAAAATTGTAATCTTTATTATTATAAAATGTTGGTTGTAAGTTGTAACATTAAAATAAAATTTAAAATCTATATATAGAAAATATCTTGTTCAATTATATTTTCTAAAAATGAATATATATATATATATATATTTTTTAATTTGAAAGAGAAGTTACTTTTTTATGATTTTTTTATAAAATTTTTATGATTGTTATTGTGAGGCTCGTGGGCCTGATAGCCCTAGCCCATCGTGTAGTAGGCCCAAGGCCCACGCCGAGGAAGGATGACCATCCAAGGCTAAATTAGGGAGAGACTCTTTTTTGGATCCACGCTGAGGACCTCTTCGTCCTCGGCATACTAAGGAAAATTTTGGGAAGGGACAAGCCCAGATCAAGCTGTCACCTCCACATTTAATGCATTCTCCTAACCCCTCTAGTCGCATTAATGGGGATGCAACCCCTTAGCAGGGCGACGTTGATCAGGGTGAACCACTTGAGTATTGATAAGGCCTCTGATGGGATGGACGGTCAGAAGAAAGACGAATGGATGATCAACAGATGGAAGAACGAGATAGGACAATGAAGACTATATAAAGATGAGCGAGTAAAGAAAAAAGAGGGGAAGGGAAAAAAGGCCTCCTCGGCCATGGGCCGAGGAGCATCCCCCAGTTGTAAATGATTCTAAGTATTTCTTTTATAAAGTAAAAAGGATTCATGCTTCGTGAATACCGGTCAGCGCCTAAACCTTTAATCCACTCTCTATAAATTTATTGTTTGGGATTGTTGGGCGAAAACTCATTTATACTCTGGGTCCAATCCAAATTGAGTCCCTACAATTGGCGCCGTCTGTGGGAAGGATTATTGCTCTGGCCGGCGCATCAGGCAATTGTTCTAAGTGGTCGTTTTACAGTAGGTTAGCGACGTAAAAAAAAAAAAAATTGCAGGAAAGTGGAAGATTCAACAGCAAAAAGAAAAAGCTTGATATTATTTCATAAATAGAAAAGTACAAAATACAATTAGAGGCTCAGGCAGGTGTGCTTTACAAACAAATTTACAAGCTAATCCTACAATCAGAGGCCCGGGTGGACCCGTCCTAGAACTAGCTAGAGGGAAGTGTCAACTCGTTCCCTTATTGGCATAAAGAGAATGGGAGAACTTGACCATAAGGGGCGGGAAGGGGGCTGAGGCCGGCTCGCTTCAAGGCCACCAGCAACTCCTGGCCCGGTGCGGCAAAGCTTGAACAAAGTGAGGAGTAGATGCAGGCGCACCGGGACACCCTCCCTCATGATGTTCCCTTGATTCTCTCCAGTCCTCACGAGCGTTGGCTGTTAGAGACGGCAACGCTCGGGCACTAGCCATGACATGAATTCGCACATCTCCTCCGTCGGGGGTGCGCTTTGAGGAGAGACCTTAGGTACTTCAACGACATCCCTCCGGGCCACCGTGTATGGCGCCATCGGGGTTACGCCTAGATTTTGCCGCACCGAAAGCCCAGTGGGGGCTGCGGCCACAACGGCTCTTGGCACGGATGTCCTCACACCTGCCCAAAGCCACCCCATAGCTACCAACTCCGGTCACAATTTCGACGGGGTTTTTAAAGGGGCTTGGGGAGCTGAAAGGGTGTGTTCTTTCTGTTTGTGTTGGGATGTTCATGGAGTATGGAGAAATCATCCCCTCGGAAAGCCTTATATAGAGGGTGAGGGTTGGTGAGAATTAATTCATGCAGAATTCGAAAAAAGAGTTATCAGCAGGGCTAATAATGAAGCTACCAAGTCCCAAGGGGTCCGTAGACAGTTGGACTCGTGTTAATTCACGAGGACATTAATGAAGGTGCGTCTCGCGCACCGAAGCGTCAAGCGCGGAACACAAACGGCCAAGCAACGCTTCGTAAATGGAAAAGATGGGGGCTCGAGCTGGAGGCGAGATCAACGCCACGTGTAAAGGTCATAATCCGACCCAGGGAGGAATCATCTCCAGTAAAGTGGTCCGAGGGCAAACCCCTACTTACAGAAAAATAGAAGTAATAGATAGAACCAAGGCATTGCATAGTCCTCGGACTCAAGCCTATGGGAAAACTAATCACACCATTAAACCTGGGTACTAGACAGAACCGAGGTATTGCATTGTCCTCGGACTCAAACTTACGGGAAAACTAGATACTTACAGAAAGATAGAAGTGATGGACAGAACCAAGGCATTGCATAGTCCTCGGACTCAAGCCTATGGGAAAACTAATCACACCATTAAACCTGGGTACTAGACAGAACCGAGGTATTGCATGGTCCTTGGACTCAAACCTACGGGGAAACTAGATACTTACAGAAAAATAGAAGTGATGGACAGAACCAAGGCGTTGCATAGTCCTCGGACTCAAGCCTATGGGAAAATTAATCACACCATTATACCTAGGTACTAGACAGAACCGAGATATTGCATGGTCCTCGAACTTAAACTTACGGGGAAACTAAATACTTACAGAAAAATAGAAGTGATGGACAGAACTAAGGCATTGCATAGTCCTCGGACTCAAGCCTATGGGAAAACTAATCACACCATTAAACCTGGGTACTAGACAGAACCGAGGTATTGCATGGTCCTCGGACTCAAACCTACGGGGAAACTAGATACTTACAGAAAAATAGAAGTGATGGACAGAACCAAGGCATTGCATAGTCCTCGGACTCAAGCCTATGGGAAAACTAATCACACCATTATACCTGGGTACTAGACAGAACCGAGGTATTGCATGGTCCTCGTACTCAAACCTATGAGGAAACTAGATACTTACAGAAAAATAGAAGTGATGGACAGAACCAAGGCATTGCATAGTCCTCGGACTCAAACCTATGGGAAAACTAATCACACCATTAAACCTGGGTACTAGACAAAACCGATGTATTGCATGGCCCTCGGACTCAAACCTACGGGGAAACTAGATACTTACAGAAAAATAGAAGTGATGGACAGAACCAAGGCATTGCATAGTCCTCGGACTCAAGCCTATGAGAAAACTAATCACACCATTATACCTGGGTACTAGACAGAACCGAGGTATTGCATGGTCCTCGGACTCAAACCTACGGGGAAACTAGATACTTATAGAAAAATAGAAGTGATGGACAGAACCAAGGTATTGTATAGTCCTCGGACTCAAGCCTATGGGAAAACTAATCACACCATTATACTTGGGTACTAGACAGAACTGAGGTATTGCATGGTCCTCGGACTCAAACCTACGGTGAAACTAGATACTTACAGAAAAATAGAAGTGATGGACAGAATCAAGGCATTGCATAGTCCTCGGACTCAAGCCTATGGGAAAACTAATCACACCATTAAACCTGGGTACTAGACAGAATCGAGGTATTGCATGGTCCTCAGACTCAAACCTACGGGAAAACTAGATACTTACAGAAAAATAGAAGTGATGGACAGAACCAAGGCATTGCATAGTCCTCGGACTCAAGCCAATGGGAAAACTAATCACACCATTAAATCTGGGTACTAGATAGAACCGAGGTATTGCATGGTCCTCGGACTCAAACCTACGGGGAAACTAGATACTTACAGAAAAATAGAAGTGATGGACAGAACCAAGGCATTGCATAGTCCTCGGACTCAAGCCTATGGGAAAACTAGTTACACCATTATACCTGGGTACTAGACAGAACCAAGGTATTGCATGGTCCTCGGACTCAAACCTACGGGGAAACTAGATACTTACAGAAAAATAGAAGTGATGGACAGAACCAAGGCATTGCGTGGTCCTCGGACTCAAGCCTATGAGAAAACTAATCACACCTTTATACCTGGGTACTAGACAGAACCAAGGTATTTCATGGTCCAAAGACTCGAATCTACGGAGAAAATAATTATCTGTAGAAAAACCAAAGCGTTACCTAGAGTCAAGCTATAATACGGTACTTAGATTTATATTTGAAGGATAACAGATGATCTCACGAGACTAACTCCAGAATAGAAGACAAGTATTGAGCAGAATATTAGAGTAAGGCAAACAAAAGAAAATATCCATAGTTGGAAACAAAGTATTGAGCATTCAATTCAAACGGAAAATATATAGTCTTCTTACAACGCCACCGAGGCAAGAAACAAAACGAAATAAAAGAGAAAGTAAACAGAGCTATCCTATGTCATACGCCAGTCTCCCAAACTCAGTAGGCAAATTAACTTGGTGAGCAGATCAAAGGGCTTTAGCCAATGCCTAGGGGCCTTGTCTCGGAGGGTCCGCGAGTATGGCCGAGGGGTCCGCAGAAGGTCTCGCCGTGTTTTGTGGCATTTCCCGACCCTTGGTTCTGACCTCCCCTAACGCTCTCTGGGATTCAACCTCCTCAGGGGGTTTGTCAGCTGAAGATGTATCCTCGGCGTTCTTATTGTGGCTCTCACTCACTGGTAGTGCAGACCCCTCTTCGGGAGCAGCAGGGGCAGTCTCGCGAATTGCAATAGGGTAATATACCCTGTCCTTCCTCCTAAGGTCAGATGAGGCATCAACCCCTACTTGGTTGAGGGCCTCATGCCAGGTCTCAGAACAAAAATGCCTGCATACTGCAGGAACTTGAGCCCGGAGGGTGGCCTTAGTCTTAGCCACCCCATCTGCGAAAGCCTCCTCCTCCACCTGTTCTACAGAGCGCTCAGCGTCTATTCTTGCAAACACTGCCTCATCTTTGGCTCTCATAACCTCGTCCCTGGTATACTCGGCAATACCTTTCTCATGGATTGCCTCGGCCAACTTTTTCTTCAGATAGGCAATGTCCTCTTTGGCAACTTTTAGGTGGCCCTCAACGTCTTGTAAACGATTGGTCTGATCCTCAGCTTGCTTCCTAGCCGCGGCTAGGTCAGAGGCAGCATTATCCCTGGCCCTTGTCATCTCCTCCAGATTCTCGGTCGCCTTTTTCAGGTCGGCCTCAGATCTCTTAAGGGTACTGGCAGCTTTCAAAAACTTGTCACGCTCTTGCGCTAAGGCGCTGTTATGTCCATCAACCTCCTCGTCCAACCTGAAAAGAGTCTGGATAGCCTGCCAACAAAAACAAGTAACTCCGTAAAGAGAAGGGAAGGTACTAAGTAACAAGTTCAAATAAAGTAAATAAGTACCAGGGGGCCTACCATGCCTAGATATTTCTTAAGGGTAAGGACAACGTCTGGCCCACTCATTTTTCTTAGCTCGGCCATGTCGGTGGGAAGGAGAAGAGACTTCTCCAGGGCATCGGCTACGAGAGCCCCCTCAACTCCTTGAGATTCCCGCATCGATGTGTCATTCGTCAGGGGTTGATCATGGAGCATGGCAGCGGGCAGCCAGGCTTGGGCCTCAGACTGCTGGACGATCTTCTCATCTTTCCGTTGACTGCCGAGCTTTAGTTGCTTCGGAGGCCTGCGGAGTCCACCCTCCTCGGGCGGGGAATGGGGTTTGCTCCCATCCATTGGCTCCTTACCCTTGGAAGGCCTTTTCCTTTTTGGGTCATGAGACTCGGTCTGAAGGTCTGATACTGTAGGGACAGAGGATGACCTAGTTTGCACAGTTAAAATACGGGGCGGAGGTGTAGAGGGCTTGGGCTGCGACTCTTCTGGTGCACCCTTCTTAGAGCCGCCTTCAAGCAGGTCAAGAAGATTGGTTTGGGGCCGTCTTTTTAAACCCATCTCAGCCTGAGTACCAACTCTTAGGGACCGAAGATCGGCTTCGGACAGATGGGGGTCTCTTAGGTCACCAGAGGGATCCTTGGACTGATCAGTTAGGTTAAACACACTATATTCGTCCTCAGAAGAGCTCAGTTCAACCACCTCCCTTGCCTTTTTGGATTGTCCTTCCTCAGCCTCCGTTACTCGGTGGGATGAGGAGGGACTCGCTAGCAGAATGCCTTCAGGTATTTGAGATCCCTCAGAAAATGCAAAACCGTCCTCCACCACGATAATCTGCGTAAGCCGAGGATCACGAGCTCTAATTAGGTGCTTTGGGACTGGGAATGATTTCTGGGCTGGGTCGCATCCAAGGATTTTGTGAGCAGCTCTAACCTGGTTATCAGTTTCGTTCAGGAAAAGTTCTGTCCTAAGAACGGCTTCCAAATCCGCTTTGTTAACCAGGTGGAAATGACGTGCGAAGGCGCGCGGATCTGCGAAAAGAAAAGCGAAACTACTATGGTTAATCAATCAAAGCGGATATGCAGCTATAAAAAAAAAAATGATGAATAAAAATACTGAAACCTAGATCGTCTTCTACTTCGAATACCCTACCTGGTTCCCCCTCTACTGTTGGGCAGTGAAAACCGTTGTGCCACTCCCCCGACACTATGAGGAAATCTTGAGTCAACCCCTTATTAGAATCAGGAAGACACTGGATAAGTCGGACCCTGTCGTCCCTCGTCTTCATATAGTACGTCTTACCCCTCAGATGATGAAGGTTGTAGCACCAGTTTACATCGTGGTGAGTCAGTCTCAGCTCCATTTTCTCATTTAAGGTATCTACACACCTTAATATCCTAAATACATTCACGGCACACTGGGTAGGAGCCAGACGGAAATGCCTAAGGTAACCGATAGTCACTGGCCTCATAGGGATTCTTATCCCTCCCTCTACGAAAGCGACTATCGGGATCACGACTTCACCCTCTCTCCTCTTAATATACCACTCTCCTTTTTCATAGTACTTCAAACTCACATTATTGGATATCCCATAGTCAACAATGAATTTGTTCATCATCTCGTCGGACTCAACCAACTTCTTAAACTTGCCCATCCCCAAGGACGACTAAGGGTTCCAGAAGAAGAAAAGAAGGAGTAGAATCAAAGAAAATTTGGTGTTACCGGGAGAAGAAGACTTACAGAAAAATGAAGATCCTCTCCGAGCAGTGTGTAAGTTGAACCAGATTCAAATTATACGCATCAATGGTCGTAAGCGCGAAAATGAGGAAACCAGGCGGTTCAAACAAGTACTTATACTCCCCCTTAGGTTCCCCAAATGTAACCGCCTACCCATAAAAGTAGGAGATCCCCACCGAACAATTACCATCACACCGTTGAAAATGGGAAACGTGGAGCCGCCAAAATTTAATGTGGGCGCACACTGAGCCTTGAAACGCCAAAACGTACATCGAGCAGTTGAAAAGTCGCCAGCATTAACGCGAACCGAAGTGAGGCAATTCGTCTAAAGGGCCCGTAGATATCAAAACCCTCCTCCCCGTCCGAGGGAACATGCAGCAGGATTTTGAGGGGCTATTGTGGGGCTTGTGGGCCTGATAGCCTCAGCCCATCGTATAGTAGGCCCAAGGCCTACGCCAAGGAAGGATGACCATCCAAGGCTAAATTAGGGAGAGACTCTTTTTTGGATCCACGCCGAGGACCTCTTCGTCCTCGGCATACTAAGGATAATTTTGGGATGGGACAAGCCCAGAACAAGCTGTCACCTCCACATTTAATGCATTCTCCTAACCCCTCTGGCCGCATTAATGGGGATGCAACCCCTTAGCAGGGCGACGTTGATCAGGGTGAACCACTTGAGTATTGATAAGGTCTCTGATGGGACGGATGGTCAGAAGAAAGGCGAATGGATGATCAACAGATGGAAGAACGAGATAGGACAATAAAGACTATATAAAGATGAGCGAGTAAAGAAAAAAGAGGGGAGGGGAAAAAAGGCCTCCTCGGCCATGGGCCGAGGAGCATCCCCAAGTTGTAAATGATTCTAAGTATTTCTTTTATAAAGTAAAAAGGGTTCATGCTTTGTGAACGCTGGCCAGCGCCTAAACCTTCAATCCACTCTTTATAAATTTATTGTTTGGGATTGTTGGGCGAAAACCCATTTATACTCTGGGTCCAATCCAAATTGAGTCCCTATAGTTATGTGCATATAAAATAATACATTTACTAAAGAATATCTATTACAAGTTTATAATAATTTTAGAGAGGAATAATTATTCTCCATTTTAAAGAATAGTTATTCATAAAAAATGACAATTTCTTGTAATAAGAAGCTAATCAAACTATAAAATAGCTAAACTATATGAATGGTTATTAAATTACAATATTTATTTCAGTCTACCAAACATATTCTAGTTGTTGCTTTAAAATGATATCATATGATAAGAAAGCATAAAATGATAAAATACACTTTGGCCATGATATTTTTGTTTTTGTATTATTTTATTTGATCTCAATTTCTCAACAATATCCTTACCATTAAATTTGGAAGGATTTTGTAGACGTGGCAAGCAAAAACTAATAAAGCCAAATTATAAATTGTACCCACTAATTTTACCTAAAATTCAATTCAATCATGTAAATTTAGTTTTGTTCAATTCAGTTCTCTAATTTTTCATTTTTTTTTTTTAAAAAATTCAGTCTTCCATTGATATTTGTTAGAAGATTGCCATTAAGTGACATAGTTTTCACTTTTTAATTATTATTATTATTATTATTTTTTTGGGATTGTGTCTTAGTTTTAGCCTCTGAATTTAGATCAAGGGTAAAGACCAATACCTATCCACCTTGCAACTTAAAAATTTAATAAAACCTCCTTGCCTTGTAACTTAGTTTCCGAGTTTAGATCAGGGGTTCTAAACAAGTACTTATCCATGTAATTTTTCAAATCTAAACTATAACTAAGAACCAAAACAATTTAACATTTTCTTAGATTGTATCTTGGACCAAGGCCATGTAATACCCTATTTACATTGATGTTCATTCTTTTATTCAAATCAATGAAATGAAATATTATATATATATATATATATATATGGTTTTCTTATTTTTCTTTTAACTAAATAAGTTGCGACTCCATTGGAACCCTCGATCTAGAGGAAAAAATGTAATTAGTTGAATTTAAGAGGTACTAACATGACTCTACCCATTCACGTGGATTTGGCCTAACAAGAAAATAGATTGGCCAGGGGTGCGGTCTCTCACAAAACCTTAGATCTAAGGTTTTGGTTAGATCTGTTTATAAATGAATTGAATAATCTCAAAAGTTAAAACACTAAATTGAACAAAAATTTTTTTTCAACCTACTAAATTGAAAAAAATTAAAGTTACATAACTGAATTGAATATTAATATATATATATATATATATATATATATATTAGATGATGTACTTTGTAATATGGGTCATGCTAATGGGTGTCCTTAGGATATTGGTTAACAATCTATTTTAGGAAAATTTTAACACCACTTTTATGGAAAATGGAAAAAGCTGTAAAAATATTAATTGTTTTTTTTTTTCCCATAAAACTCTCTTTAAATATTTTTTTTTGAGAAGCAAAAAATTGGGGTCTTGATGGTCATATTACACCCCGGGCAGGGAGCCAGTGGCCTCGGTCAGGGAGTCTGTAGTCGGTACTCGTTCTGTACCCTTTGTGTGGGAGTCACTTCACATTTTGTGAGTACACCTCACCACTAAGTTTACCCACCAACGGAAGTCTGCGGGCAGCGGGACTCGAACCTAGGTGTGTTGCACGAAGCGTCCGAGCCTTATCTACTCAGCCAAGCCCTCGTTGGCAAAACTCTCTTTAAACAGATTATTAACTATTATCCTAAGAGTATCCGTTAGCATTTCTTTTATAATGGGTGTGTTTGGATTGAGCTTATTGTTGCTGAAATTGAAAACTGAAAACTGAAAACACTGTAGCAAAATAATTTTTAAATGTGTGAATAGTACCGTGAGACCTATTTTTTAATATTTTTTAGTGCGTGAACAGTGTCAAACAGTGCATGAACAGTGTTTTTTGTCTGTGAACAGTAAAATCATGTGATTTTACTGTTCACTTTTCGGGGAAAAAAAAAAAAAAAAAAAAGGAAAACGTAGGGTAGGAGACGCAGACGTTGAGCCCAAACGGGCACAATATAGCCAATTAATAAATAATATTGATAGTTTTACTTGATGACAAGGCATTATGTCATCTAAGTCAGTGCTTGTTCATACAAGTTTAAAATTTCTTGAAGAGCAAAAAGGTCCTCCATCTTTGCTCTACAAAACAATAGTGTATCATCTGCAAAAATACTTCTTTAGTAAAGCTGACGACAATCTTCTTTAGTAAAGCTGTTTCAGTGGAACTAAGAGAGGAATTGTCACATTTTTTGAGGGTCTCGGAGGTTAAAGAGTACGAAAAATACTTGGGGTTGCCATCGGTGGTGGGCAAGAAAAAAAAAGCAAGCCTAAACTACATCAAAGGCGGTAGTTCAAGCCATTCCTACATTTGCGATGTCTTGTTTTAAACTTCCGGTGGGCCTATGTCATGATATTGAGATGATGATAAGGAAATTCTGGTGGGGTCAGCGTGGAGAGCAAAGAAAAATCCATTGGAGAAATTGGGAGGTTATGTGTCAACCAAAAGATCAAGGTGGCTTGGGCTTCAAAGATTTGATTAAATTTAATGAGGTAATGCTTGCCAAACAGGTGTGGAGGTTACTCAATGACCAGAATTCTTTGTTTTTCCGGGTGTTCAAGGCAAAATATTTCCCTCATGGAACGGTGTTTGATGCAAAAAAGGCTTCCGGTTCATATGCATGGCAGAGTATATTGAAGGCTAGATCAGTCATAGCTGATGGAATGATGTGGAGAGTGGGAGATGGTCAGACGATCCGTGTGTACTAGGATAAGTGGCTGCCTGGGAAATTCCCTTCAAAGATTATGTCACCACAGTGTGCAACACCTGGTGATGTACGTGTTTCTTCTCTGATTGACCAGGAGGCGCGGGCATGGGATTATGAAAAAATAGACCACCTATTCCTACCTTTTGAAGTAGAGAAAATAAAAGAAATTCCTTTGTGTGTCACGGACCAAGCAGATTGCTTGATTTGGCCGAGAAACAAGGACGGTACTTACTCTGTGAGAACAGGGTACCAGCTGCTGTGTGAAAGGGAGATGATGGACAAAGCTTCGGCTTCAGACACAGCGAACAATAAGCTGTTCTGGAAAAGGATTTGGAAGATGAGGGTACCCAACAAAATTAAAATATTCCTCTGGCGTGCGTGCTCTGAAGCGCTACCAACAAGAGCAAATCTTTTCAAGCGAAAGGTTGTCGATGTAAAAATCTGTCAGTTGTGCGACAGTGAGAATAAGACCACGTTGCATGCTTTATGGTCCTGCCAAAAAAACCTTACGGTTTGGGAATCAAGTTTTGGGTGGGTGATGAGGGAATTCCCAACGTTGGCAACTTTCTCAGACCTGGTTGCTCTGGTTGGGAGGCAGCAAAAGCAATTGGAACTTTTTGCTACGGTGGCTTGGAGTATCTGGGGTCGGAGGAACAAGTTAAGGTGTGACGAACCTTGCTTGCCGCTGGAAAGGATTATGGATTCAGCTGCCTCGATCCTCAGTGATTTTCAGAAACAGTACAGCCATGGTATTAGTGTGCCGAGGCAACGACACGGTAAGTGGGAACCACCTACGGCAGCTATGAAGTGGAAAACAAATTTTGATGGTGCCATGTTCTCAGAATCTGATCAGGCCGGGATTGGAGTGGTGATTAGAAACCATGAAGGACAAGTCATGGCGGTGCTGTCTGAAAAAATAAAGAAACCTGCTTCAGCTGAGATACTAGAGGCGTTAGCTGCAAGGAGAGCAGTCAGTTTTACCATGGAGTTGGGCTTTAATCAATCTATGTTTGAAGGTGACTCGGAGGTTATAATCAAAGCCCTCAATGCCAAAGATTTTTCTTTAGCTAGTGTTGGACACATTATTAAAGACATTTGGTCTATGTCTGGTTTGTTACAAACCAAGTCCTTCTCTTTTGTAAGGAGGTAGGGTAACTCAGTTGCCCATGCCTTAGCTCAGAGAGCAAGGTTTTCCTTTCCTGTACTAATCTGGATGGAGGATGTTCCACCAGACATTTATCGTTTTATATGTTTTGATTTCAGTTAGTTAATAAATTGGCCGACAAGTTCGGATTCTCAAAAAAAAAAAAAAAAAGTCAGTGCCAATTTGCCTTTCAATTTTTGTTTAATTTCTTTCCTTTTTATTTGTACTTCTTTTTTTTTTCTTTGCGCCTCTTCCCCGCCCCCCTTCAATTGATTGGGCGTCTAGGAGTAGGACCAACCCATACTTGAAGAATCGAGTGACGTTGAAGTTGAACCTTGCCGAGAATAACTCATTGAAACCATTCACCACCGACCAATCCGTTGCCTTTTAAAGCTCAAAGGGCCATTGCTAAGAGAGGTGAAAGGGGATGACTTAGTTAAATGGTAGAGAGTGCTCAATTGGGAGTTGGGGATGTCCTTAAGGTGCGTGGTATGGGTTTATGTGGTGACTTTAGAGTTGATTTAAAGCGTTGATGAGATGAGGGTGTTATGGGTCTTGGCGGTGAATGGATGTTGTGGGTTTAGTGGCTGAAGCTAATGCCGGAATGAGGGGAGTTTTGAAGGTGTCAAATGTTAGACCGACCTACTAGTGGGGAATGGTGACTAGGGGGTCTTTCTCATACTTTTTGGAAGGCATTAACCTTTCTTTGTGTGAGAGAGTGTATACCTTGATTTGCTTGCACTACTTGTGCTTGTGGGATCAGGACCTTGTGTGTGTGTACACAGGTATAGGGGGTGGCGTGTAAAGGGTAAGGACTCACCACCAATCATTGAGATTTCTATAAGGTGTAATGTGTCACCTAAGACCATATTTGACTCAATATAAAACTTTTTCTAGAAACTTTTTTCCCCCCTCATTTTTCGGGTGCATACGGTGGCTTAAAATCTTGGTTAAATCAAAATTATTTTTTGATCACAAAGAAAAACACATCTTTGAGGCTAAATTTTTTAAAAGCTTTTTAAAGGTGTAAAATATTTTCAGTCATTTTCAGCCTCAAGAGAAATATCCCAAAAAGTTTTCAAAATGAACAAAATACTCTAAAAACCTATAAATAAATAAAATATCATTGAAAATCTCTAAAATGACTAATATAGCATTGAAACAATTTTTTTTTTTTTGGATAGCACATAGGCCCAAGTAGAAACAAAGATCTTAGCCCTTGTGCTTAAGTTTAATGGACTAGGGTTGGTTTACCGCATCTAAGTTGGGCTGATTTCAATCCAGGTTGATAGGCTAAAAACGTATTGACCCATTGTGATGAATTAATTGATTAATTAGCCAAATTTAATTAATTAATCAAATTAACATGCAAATGAGGGTAGCACAAACAAATCACCAATTAAACAAAATATGTAGCGGAAAATAAATTGACACGGTGATTTGTTTACGAATGAGGAAAACCAACACAGCAAAAACCGTACTGGGTGATTTTAAGGTCACTACTCCTGAGAATCTACTATTATCACAACAAGTGGTTACAAGTAAAGGAATCCTAGTACTTTATACTAACTTACAGTTGAACCCTTACACTAATACCTAATTGGACTTATTCTGTAGTAACAATCTCTCCTTTTGATGCACGGCTCCCAGTATGTGACTAACAATTGTATGGATCCCAATACGCGACTTCAATCACCAATTAGAGAAGGTTGTTAGTTGCAAAATTCTTCAGTTCATCCAGACGATGAAGATCAAGAAGATGCTTGGTTACAAAACCCTACGGTGCACAAACACAGCAACTTCTTCACAAGAAAGATGAACTAGGGTAAATTCTGTCTCCGGTCACAATTTGCTTAAACAAACTTTGCTTAACACTTGTGCAACTAGTGTCCACTTTGACATCGCTTAAAATAGTCATTTTATATGTTTAAGGTTGTGAGAAAAGAAAGTCTAAACACATAATCACGGATTAGAGTCAAAACAAAACTTAAATTCTGTATTTCATAAACTCGACAGATAGCCATCTGTTGAGCAGCTGTCAAGTCACGAGGCTGGAATAGCTCTTCAAGCTCGATAGATGCTAGCTAGCATCTATCGAGCTAGCTGTCGAGCTTTAATGAACTTGCACTTTTCAGCTTGAATCTTGGACAGACTTGCATGGTTTTAACACTTGATCTTGAAATAAAGTTTCTTGAAGTATTAAACATATCCTAGATCTATTCAAATACAAGTAAATTGCGTTTTGTCAAAGGATTAACCAATTACATAAAATATTATGTCCTAACAATCTCCTCCTTTGGCAATCCGTGACAAAACCACAATAAATAAATGAACATATGAGAGAAGTCATAAATTACTTCAACTTATACTCACTTGTTGAATACAATGAAATCTATCCTAATACAAACTCTTGAAAAACTTTGCAAGAAGAGAGTTTATGGCAAGTAGACTTTGACAAGCTGTATTTCTAAAACACTTTAAACAAAACTCATCAAGGCATCTTTGTGTGAAACAGAAATAATAGATTGCATACACGTAATAAGAAGCATAAAGAGAGAAAAGAAACAACACATGTAAGGGTAGGTGAAAGAAACATACATCAACATATAAAGAAGATAAGTACAATGAATGTCAATAATGGTCACAAGACCTAAGGTATAAGAATAAATGTATCTAAAGTAGAGAAAAGAAAAAGATACAAGTAATCCTCACTACATCCCTCAGATATCAACACTCCCCCTATCAAAATGGTCCTATACTAACTTTCCCCCTAAGTATGACTATTCTCATATACAAAACTACTCCCTCTTTTTGTCACAAGTGACAAAGGGTAAGAGTGTTAAGTAGACATCTTATTAGTACTGGAAAAGCTAGCGTCTCCATCATCATCATCCTTGGAAGCATCATCACCATCACCATCCTCAGCATCAGAAGCCTCTGGAGTATATGGAGGAGAATCAACGAAGCCACCCAAGACCACTTGCCGCTGTGCAATACAGCCAACACGAATGTTCACCTAATACAGCTCAGTGGAGAGTGTATTAAGGCAAGCATCCATGTGCTAAAACTGTGTTATGATGTCTCCAAGAGTCATATTACTCGTAGAAAAGGAGGGAGCAAATGTGGATGGAATGGATCAAGATGGAGCTATACGGGAGGGAGGAGCTGCTGACCCAAATTGCCTCGACCTAAACTACACCTCACTATGTTTAACGGTAGTGGTGCCTATGAAACAATTATGGGTAAAGTGTTCGGACGCTGGAAAGGGAATAGAAAAATAGCATAAGACCTTGTGATAGCGGAGGGGAAGATGAGCTTTTCATGGGATGCTGTATCCTAATAGACATCTAAGATAGAAAGAATAAAGTGAGAAGGAAAATCTATAGTAAGAATGGTCAAGAGGGGACAACAAAAAATGAGCACGAGACTCTATGATAGAGTTATAGTGAGGAAGAGGGTGAAGAAAAAAAGTCATAACCACGTTAAAAAACCGAGGGCCTTTTGCAAAGTCTGAATAGTAAGTGAACTAACGCTCACCCCAATCAGAAAGGCATTCACAAAAAGTAGATTTGAGCTCATCTTTGGACACAGTCCTCAAACGCTTATAACCGGGGTAGTCAGGACACTCTACCCTAGGGACATGGAGCACATCCACAACAAGCTGCGGTGTGACAGCAATGCGCATACCTTGAATACGAGTATGAAAGAGAGGTATTGAAAAATCAAATCCATGCATGTTAGAGTAAAGATCCTAGATCAGCACAGATGGACAAGTGACCGGGACGTCACACAGTGACTCCCAACCCCGACTATGAATAACAGTGGGTAGGTTAGTGTCAGTAAAGTCTGTCAAAATGACTTGGCGTTTAGAATGAATGCCTCGTCGAGAAAAGTTCTCCAAGAAGGCCTTACGGGCATCCTCATCATGGAACCAAATATGTGATGGAGTAGAATTAGAGGAAGTGGATGCCTCGAAATGAAGAGGGTTTTGGGACGGAGCAGACTTACATTTATGAGCCATAGACATGACCAACGTAAACGGAAAAGAGAAGGGGAGAGAGAGAGAGAGACAATCAGAAAAGTCCCAACACAGTTCAAATATAACAAGTATATTGAAAAGTGAGTACGTATGTATGAGAAATGCATGAACATGTAACATGCAATATAAAAAGCATCATGGCTCAACCCAATCTAATCCTACCAGCACACAATTAATTTGCACACATCTAAATGCATGATAATACTGTTATAATACTTATGTGATGCAATGTATGAGATTTTAAACTCATTTAAGCAAAAACCCATAAAATTTCAACAAAAACTCATCAATTTTGAAAAACACCAAAATTTTTCAAAAACCCCAAACCTTAGGTTTCAAAACATGAAATGCATGTAAATGAGAGATTAGAAACTCACCAAGTGAAGAAAAAACTAGGAAAAACCTTGAAGAAACCTTGAGGAAGAAGTTTGGAGTGAGTGAGAGAGTTTTGGGAGGTGAAAGGATGGATAGATCGAGAGAGATGTCAAGCAAAATGACAACTGGATCGCGTTAAACAAATAAATACTAGTTTTGTAAATCTTGACATATAGAGGTGTCGAGAGGTGTCGAGAAGGTGTCAAGCATAAAAGACATTGACAGATGCATCTGTTGAGGATCTGTCGAGGAACAATTCAACAGAAGAGATAATAAACAACCTCGATCGATTCGCCAGCTGTAGAGAAGCTATCAAGGAGACAGGAGCTTTCTCCATCGATTCACTAGCTGTCGAAAAGCTATCAAGATTGTGATAAGAAGAAGTTGAAAAGCTCGATAGATAGCCAGGTGTCGAGAAGCTGTTGAGATTGCTTAAAAACAGTTTTTAAAGAAGAGAAAAACACCGATATGAATGTAATCAAGCATGTAACTCAACCAATGATCCAATCAACATTTTAAGCTCTCAAAATCACCTCTCAACAACAATGTTAAGCACATTGATCCCAAAAACACACGCACACACACACACACACACACACACACTAAATAAGTCTAACCAATTTTATATTTCAAAAACAAGTTAAGAGAGTGTAGGGGCCTTTTTTACCGTGTTGGGCTGGGCTGCGTCTTTGCAGTTGTAGGCCCAAGTGTTTTGGGTTGCGGGAGTCGAGACCGGTCCAACTGGAACTCAACTTGGCCAGGTTATGCACAAACTAGGCCTTGTCTGCCAGGAGAATACTTGTGGCAAGCAGAGTTGTTTCAGAGGAGCTTGCGGCAGACAGACATAATTGACAAAAAATAGAGCAATGTATTCTGGAATGACAAGATAGTTCTTTTAATAGTGAATGACCAAATGATCCATAATCACAATAATATGAACAATTTTAACAAATAAAACAGTAAGGGCAAATGGTAATAAAGATTAATCAACGAATAAAAGAAATAAGTTGAGTTCGGTCCGCAAGGGCAAGGCCAGGGAGGAAGAACACCTCTTCTCAACACGATTAACCTCCGAGGAAAAGAATTCCTGCCATGGAAATTAATGGGTTTGAGGGAGGCGGACCTGAATGGACAATGCTTAGGACGATTATATAAGAGAGCAGGGATTTAAGAGGGAGAGAAGGGAAGGGACCTATTGCTGCATGCCACTAACACTTGCTCTTTTCTCTTTGTCTTTCTCTCTTTTCTAGTCTTTCCTTAGTGATTTCCACAATTGTAGTTTTTAGTATTGTGCTCCCTTGTTTTTCTAAGTATGTTTCAGAGTCTTTTTCTTTACGTTTTGTTGTATTGCTCTATTCCTTCCTGTTGTAGTTCCTGTACACGGTAGAGGCTTCCTTCTTATAGTGCCTGCCGCGACCGAATTTTACTATTTTACCCCTTAACCACCTTTGTCTGGTCTGGGCGTACTTGTTGACCATCACTGTTTCGTCTGCGGGTTCCCCTGTTACAGACAAAGACCACTTTTTTGTCTGTTAGTCTTCCGCGGCACCTCTTCCTACCGCGGTGATGTTTCTCTCTCTCTATCCCTCATGGCATGCACCTATTGGTTCCAACTCAACCTTGCCTCTTTTGGGTGGTATGTTATCCTAACAGGACGTATCCCTCAAAAGAGCTTGAGTAGGAACTTCAAAATAGGTCTTCCCCTCTCCCTACCTCCAAACCATGCACGTGCATATGTCTGAAATCTGCTTGCTGTTCATGCATCTGCCGTGGACTGGAGACTTTGCTTGTATTGCCTGCCATTCGTTTTTGGCTTTTCACGAGCTGCTACTCTGATTTTCAGCTCCCATAGGGTCTGGGCTTTACCGCATACTGGGCTTTGCGTTCTCTTCAACCCAATTCTTTAATTGCCTTGGCTTCCTACCGCGTTACTTAGCCTTTCCTGCCGCGGCGATTTGTTCTTGCTGAGCCTCTTTTCAAGCCTGCCGTTCCTTTTTTTTTTTCCCCCAGTGGCTTAATATGGTCACCGGTGTTCTCACTTATGGGCTCTAGTGTCCCTTTCTTTTCACTTGGGCCTATCCGGCCCATTCACTTCCTTTGGACTTCCTCGGTCCATTTACTAACTCCGCATCCCATGAGTATTTACTAACTCAATTGAGCTTCCTTGGCCCAATTTCCTCATTTTCATTCTTGGAGTTAATGGGCTCGCCATTATTCCCTACTTTCTTTGTTTACATTTTTTTGGGCCTGCCATGGCCCATTCTTGCTTTTCCGTACCACATATTCCCTATGGGTGCTGTTTTCTCTCTTTCCGGGCCTTTTAGGCCCATTTACTTTCTCAAGACCCTTTTATTTATATTAAGGGCCTGTGATCCATTATTCCTGCCGCTTGGGCCTAATGGTTTTACTTAGTTTGCCGCTTCTCTGCTGCTCGTATTTTTGGGTTGGACCGCCTTCTACCTATTTCAAGAAAAATGACCCTCAACAGACAGTTAGGTGAGCATACATCAACACATGTAAAATCTTGTGATGGCAAAATCACATTGTACCTGCACATGTATCAAGAGTAACAAAGAATATTGCGTGTTGTGTGTGAAAAACATTGCAAGATTGCATAAGTGTATACATGTTATGACAATTTGAGATATGAGAAAATCACTTTAACTCACACACAATCTTAACAACAATTTTAAGCACATTGATCCCAAAAACACACATACACATACACACACTAAACAAGTCTAACCAATTTTATATTTCAAAAACAAGTTAAGACAGTTAGGTGAGCATACATCAACACATGTAAAATCTTGTGATGGCGAAATCACATTGTACCTGCACATGTATCAAGAATAGCAAAGAATATTGCGTGTTGTGTGTGAAAAACATCGCAAGATTGCATAAGTGTATACATGTTATGACGATTTGAGATATGAGAAAATCACTTTAACTCACACACAATCATAACTGTTTGATGGGGACTATCACCTTTGAGGTACATTCTATAACTCCCACATCTCCTAGAATACACGCTTGCAATTATATATAAAGCATTTTTATTCTTTTTGCTTTTGATTTTTCTCTGCATATTTTTCTAGTCCTTCCCGTAAAAAAGAGTGATATGAGTGTTAATTACAAGAGATTACTTAATCTTACTCATCACAAATACGAGCCACAAAGCTCACTTGCTTAGTTGTACATAGAGATTCTCTCATCCAAGATACCCAAGTACCAATGTACACATAACACACTATTTTTGTATTTTTCTGATTTTTCAAATTTTTTAAAAATTTTTATATCAAAAACAAAGTAAACAAAACTGAAAACAAACAAACAAAAACATGTTAATCAAAACAAAGCATAAAACTAGACTGACTCAAAATAAAAGCCAAACACACAAGTTATGCAAAAACAAAAACACGAAGAGAGAGAAGAAAGTGATAGAATCACTTGGAGCCCTTTTCCTTCCACACCTTGGAAGAACCTTTCCATCTAGCAAATCTTTGATCAGGTGGTAAGGGAGAAGAATTGAAACAGTTCAAGTTCGAAAGGAACATGAGGGCTTTGAGAGGATCTCCAAGGGGAGCAAGAGAGGATTGAAGCTGATTCTAGCTTCCAGATGTTATCATGCCATTGCTCTATTGAGTGGCTAACCACCTATAGCAATTTGGTCGAGTATGACCGGCAACTTCACAATGATGACAGAAATGCTGCTTCTTCTGTTTAGGCTTTTGAGAGTTATCTTTCTTAGCCCTATGGTTTTCAACTTCTTTCTTATCCTACTCAGGGGTGCTCCTAAGATAGATTTACCCTTGTCTATGTTCTCATTAGTTAAATCAGTTTTAACATTATTGTTTTCAATTTCAACATTATTACTAGAAGGAATAAAAATAGTAGTACTAGTAGAAGTAATACTAGGAGAAGAGAAATCATACCCTAAACCGGTTCGATTTGAAGCAGATTTTTGAATGCTAAGCATTTCATCAAGCTTCGCACTTGAAGTCCTTTCCAACTAAGCTATGACTTGGAATAGTTCTGTCTCAAGTTTCTTAATCTTCTCAACCAAAATGTTGTTCTCAAACCTCAGTGCTCTAATAGTCTGATAAGATTCATCAAACTTTGTGGAAAGCTCTTCACGCTCAAGCTCCAAAAACTAAGCTTCTTGGTGGCCAACCTATAAAGTTTCTTATGCTTCTCAGAAACTTTGTACAATTTCTCATAGGCTGTATAGATATTGTCTTGATCATCCATCTTCTCAAATTTGGACTTTACCAATTCCTCTTCTTCATCTACATCTTCAACAATCCCCTCAGTAGGATTGACTGTAGCAGTGAAGGCATTAAGGATTTTGTCGTCCTCATTGTCGGAATCATCCACAGGCTCGGTGTCACTCAAGGTAGTAGCAAGTACCTTGCTCTTCCCAATGGTCTTGAGATATGTAGGGCACTCTTGTTTCATATGACCGAAATCTTGACACCTAAAGCACTTTGGTCCTGAAGGAACAGTATACTGACCGCCATCCCTAGCAACCTTCTTCCTTTTATCTTGGCTCTTAAACTGTGAGGAGTTAGATTGCCTATGGTCCTTGTCGAAGCCCGCCTCATTGGCATTCTTCATGAACTTCTTGAATTGCCTTGTAATGTAGGACTTTATCTTAGAATCCTCATCATCTAATGACTCATCAGTGTCACTGCTCTTGGCCTTCAATGCCATGCTCTTGCCCTTACTTGACTTGCCAATTCTTTTTAACCCTAGCTCGTAGGTTTGTAAATTACCAACTAGCTCTGTCAAAGGAATCTTGTCAATATCTTTTGATTTCTCTATCGCCGTAATCTTGGCATGGAATCTCTCAAGTAGAGATCTGAGCACCTTTCTCATAATCTAGGGTTTAGGAATGGTTTCCCCAAGATTAAAAGCTGAGTTCACTATGTCCTTGAGCTTGGCATAGAACTCATCAAACGACTCATCCTCTTCCATCTTTATATCTTTGAAGCTAGTAGTGAGCCTTTGAAGTTTTGAGTTCTTGACAGCCTTTGTTTCTTCATAGGTTGTTTGGAGGATGGTCCATGCTTACTTAGTAGTTTTAGTAGAGGATATCTTCTTGAATTCCTCATTGGTGACCGCACTGAATAAGGCATTCAATGCTCTGCTGTTGAAATTTGTTGCATTGATCTTAGCATCATCCCAATCAGCTGGCGCTTTCTTTGGCTTGGTCCAACTAATCTCTACGACTTGCCATACCTTCTCATCTAAAGACTGCAAGAAAACTCTCGTGCATACTTTCCATTATGCATAGTTAGTGCCATCAAATAAAGGAGGTATAATTAATGACCGTTCTCTATCCATGAAAAACATGGGTCAATGGATCAACACAACAAAGATTAACCCTAATCAGAGTGTGCCTGCTCTGATACCACTTGATAGGCCAAAAACATGTTAACCCATTATGATGAATTAATTGATTAATTAGCCAAGTTTAATTAATTAATCAAATTAACATGCAAACACATGGTAGCACAAACAAATCACCAATTAAACTAAGTATACAGCGGAAAATAAATTGACATGGTGATTTGTTTACA
Source organism: Quercus variabilis (assembly GCA_030445155.1). Classification (NCBI taxonomy): domain Eukaryota; kingdom Viridiplantae; phylum Streptophyta; class Magnoliopsida; order Fagales; family Fagaceae; genus Quercus; species Quercus variabilis. The sequence continues at coordinate 48,943,301 of CP129447.1, read as the reverse complement.
AATGGGGAAAACCAACACGGCAAAAACCCCACCGGGTGATTTTAAGGTCACCACTCCTGAGAATCCACTATTATTACAACAAGCGGTTACAAGTAAAGGAATCCCAGTACCTTATATCAACTTACAATTGAACCCTTACCTCAATACCTAATTGGACTTGTTCTGTAGTGACAATCTCTCCTTTTGATGCACAGCTCCCAGTACGTGACTAACCAATTGCGCGGATCCTGGTATGCGACTTCAATCACCAACTAGAGAAGGTTGTTGGCTGTAAAGTTTTTCAATTCATCTAGACGATGAAGATCAAGAAGATGCTTGGTTACAAAACCCTAAGGTGCACAAACACAGTAACTTTTTCACAAGAAAGACGAATTAGGGAAAATTCTATTTCCGGTCACAATTTGCTTGAACAAACTTTGCTCAACACTTATGCACCTTGTGTCCATTTTGACGGCCCTTAAAATAATCCTTTTATATGTTTAGGATTGTGAAAAAAAAAAAGCCTAAATACATAATCACAGATTAGAGTCAAAACAGAATTGAAATTCTGTTTTTCATAAATCTCGACAGATAGCCATCTATTGAGTAGCGGGGCTAGAACAGCTCTTCAAGCTCAATAGATGCTAGCTGTCGAGCTTTAATGAACTTGCACTTTTCAGCTTGAATCTTGGATAGACTTGCATGGTTTCAACACTTGATCTTGAAACAAAGTTTTTTGAAGTTTTAAACATATCCTAGATCTACCCAAATACAAGTAAAGTGCATTTTGTCAAAGGATTAACCAATTACATAAAATAGTGACATATGTTCCTAATAAATGAATTACATATGTCCAGCACAGGTTGTGCACAAAATGTGAATCCTACAATACATACATACTAAAACATAGAAACTATATACGTATTGTACAGTAAGGAATAGTAAAAAATGATATAAGTAAAGGGAAAATGAAGTAAAACGTTAGGGATCCTCAGGATGGTAAGAAACACTTCATTATTTTCTTAAGTTTTTCAATACATTATGCTCTTATTGCACTAGGATGTCCAAATAAGTTCAAAAATTACAAATTTAGATAGCTCTTTTAGGCTTCCAAGACTTGTGAAATTTGAATCCCTTTGAATCCAAATGTATTCTCTAGTGTCTGTCTTAGGATCCCGAGCGATGTTTTCCCTCTTTCCTTTTCTTTTGAACTCTGAAGGAGTTTTCTAAAGGATATTTCCTCTTTGATCCACTATTGCTGAATGATTTTACTGTTGGCTCCCCCTCTTTTTATGGTGCCCTCTGTGAGGGTCCTTTTTTGGATAGTGTCCAAGCCCAAGTGAAAGTAAGGACCCTGGGCTTTTGAGTTGTTGTTTTAAGGGACTAGACTTAGTTCACCATAGCAAAATGGGTTGATTACGAACTAGGTGGTGCACAGAGCAGGAATCCTACAACATATACATACTAACAAACAAAAAATATATGCATTGAACAGCAAGAAACAATAAAGGGGGCAATGCGATAGAGAAAAATACAAAGTAAACATTAAGAGTCCTCAAAATACTGTGTAATATTTCATTAATTTCTCAATTATGTAATACATCATGCTCACTAGGATGTTTACAAGGTTCAAACAAGTTCAAAAATCACAGACTTAGATGGCTCTTCAGGCCTCTATAACTTGCAAAGTTTTAATCCTTTTGAATCCAAGTGTATTTCCTAGTGGCTGTTTGAGGATACCGGGGCGGTATTTTTCCTTTCTCTTCTTACTTTTTTTGAATTTTAACAAATTTTTTTTAATGATTCTACTCTAATTCACTGTTGTTAAATGCCCCTCACTGTTGGCTACTTCTCCTTTTTATAGTGTCATTCTAGGGCTTCAGGGTACCACTGATTCCCTCCATTTGCTCCCCTAAGTACCTGAACGAATGTTGTGCCAACAACATTGATGGCTAGTTCTTTCCTTATTTCTCATAATTTTCTCCTTTGGTGCTTCTTCCTCGAAAGTCTCCTACTGACTTTCCATTCTGAGGCATCCTTAAAGAGTTGACCTTTGGTCCTTCTCCCTCTAAGGCCTTTTACTTTTTTCAGACTCAGCTTTTGGTTGCCTTTCCTCTTGTCATTTTTCCCAAGTGAGCTGATTCCTTCCTACCAGGTTGAAAGTCTTCCTAGTTGCTTCCTTTCATGGTTCTTCATTTTAGGTTCCTCGAGGTACCGGCCCTTTGCTCATGAATTGTTGGTTTCCAAGCTTTCTGGTTCTTTTCTACATCATTAGGGTGGCTGATAGGGACGTATCTATTCTCATTCTTTGTGTTTCTTGGCACTCCTTTTGACCTGTTATAATCTCATCTTGGCTTTACTGCATGTCCCGAGGATCTCGAGCCCCTGGCTGTCCCTAGGTATCCCGGTCCAATTCTTACCACTAGACTACCTGGTGATTTTCTCCCTTCAGTGGGCTGGGCTTTTTCCTTCTTCCCTTTGATTCGTGAATTCTAAAACCTATCCATTCGTGGGTCTGGTCTCTTCCCTAAATTCCTTAATAGGGTTGGGCCTACTATCTTTTTTCTTTTTTGCGGGCTCGAGTCTTTTATTTTTTCATGGAGTTCAATCCTTTGTGCCACTTTAGGCCTTGGTGCAATATGGTGACCTTTTTTAGACCTTAACATTTAGCCCCCCCCCCCCCCCCCAAAGCTCATGGGTTACCTACAGCCCACACATTAGTAAACCAGAGCCTTATTTACTGTAAGAATTCCTTCTTTACTTTTTTTTTTTTTAATGAACCTTAGGGTCCTTCCTCTTATTTCTTTAGGGCCCTGTTTTTCCTGCTACTTTTAGGCATCCTGGTTTTTTGCGTGTTGCACTTCTTTTTTTGTAACTCCTTATTTTTGCATGGAATGTGGCAGTTGAATGTTGGAGTGAAAATTCCCCACCCACTTCTCACGTTCCCTATAACTTCCATTAATAACTGCCAATAACTCTCCTCTTTTAAAATTAAATTTTAGCAACTAGCGTGCCTTTCCATACATCATCTTCTCCAACTGCTCTTTGTGCCATTATTGTAGTCACCTCATACTTTTTTTTTTACTTTCTAGAGACCTTCGTTTTCCACACTTATCTCCTCTCTTTGAACCAATTGGTTTCTCTATTTCTTTTTTCGTGTTCTTCACTCTTTTGACATTTCTATTTCCAAGTGCACTTGCTTTCCATGGCTTCTTCTTCCTCACGAAATAGGAGGGAGCGCACTCCCAGTCCTTCTGAGGTTGAAAGCTTCTTTGGGTCTGCACGGGGCAAGACGCAGGAGGTCATGGAGTGCCTAGCTTTCCCTTTACGGGACCCCTGGTACACCCCTAGCCTATTTTTTCCTCAGGTATCTCGTGGTGAGGCTCCTTCTTCCCCTCACACTTGGGTGTTCTCTGGCTAGTCGGGGTTCACCAGTTTTGCCCAGGTTCCAGATCCAAGGGAGATTTTAGATCTCCAGATTAGGTGGGGATCTCAAGAGGCAATCCTTATTTTCTTTGACTTCGTTCCGGGAAAGATCACTTGTTAGCCTATTTGGGTGGATAGGGAGCTTTTCGATGGTGAATTTTTTAGTTGTTTGGAGCACGCTAGAATCCTAAAATCAGTAGCAATTTCTAGGAACCTTGAAGGTTTTAGAGACGCCAAGGGCCTTAGACACTTGGTATGTTGTTGGTGCCTTTCTTTTTACACCTTTTTCTTTTCCATTGGCGAGCTCACTATCACCTTGGAGGATGTGGTCAATAACTTCCTTCTCCTTATGTTTGGCAAAGAGAATCTTTTCGACATCAGTCTTTTTAGTGAGGATCTTGAAGTGGAAGACAAACTATTCAGCCATTTTGGTGGGCGTACTGCTTCTCCTGGTGGGAAACCAGCCAGAATGGGTAAGTGAGTCATGAACCTTTCTCGAGAGAAGAAAAAGGCAGTTAGGCGAGCTGGATTCTTGGCACTTTAGCTTAGTAAGTTTTTATTTAGTGAGTTCCTCGGGTATGGGGTGAAGTCTATTTTCTTTCCTTTGGTAATCAGACTGGCTCAGGGTGCTTAGTATCCTTTAGCTCCCATGTTCTTAGGCCATGTTTACTCCCAATTATATTTGCTTCATGGTGATGAAGTCGAGGGTGATTCTTGCTATGCAATTACTTTGTCCCTTTATTGTGCCATTCTCCAAGTATTCATGTGGGATCGCTCTTCTGTTACTTTGACGAAGTGTAGGAGTTTGAAATTTGTAAAAGATAAGTTTCAAGGATCTCCAGATGTGATTAAGGGTCTGTGCGGTAGTTCTACTGATAGCCATCCCATCATTTTTTATTGGGCCAACTTGAAGGGTGGCAGCCTTAATTCGGTTGAGTTGTTTGATTAAGCAGGGCACTTGAGTTGGCATTTACGCCAAGAGTTCAGTCTTGGGTTTGTTTGTGATTTTGTGTTGGCCTTTTTTTACATTTCCCCAGGGAATACCTTTGACCTGCACCATGGGGATGAAAGCAGTTTGGTGTACCTAGCTTGCATCAATCCTTCATGGCTTCTAGTGCCCTCATTGAGTGGTCCTAGGTGCACCCACTACTCGGCACACTGGGTATTCTAGCAATTTGGCTTTGATCAAGATATCCCATCGGTGTTTAAAGATATAGTACCTTCTTTCCTTTCTCTGGATCCATTCCTGAGGCTTCAGGCCTTTACTTATTAGTTGCAGAGGAGCTCCTAGTTTGTGGTGCCAAAATCCCGGAGAGGAGTCTTTGCTTCCAGTGGTTTTGTTGGTTTCAGAGTTTAGAAGTCCTTCTCGGATTACATTGGTTCTAGTAAGATTGGGAGAGTTCTTGATCCTGATATCCTCTCTACTCCTACCTCCAACAGATGCCAGTCCTTCCCTACTGTTGGTATTGTGTCTACTGTTATAAGTAGTAAGACCGGATTTGTGGAGTGGCATGCTTCTAGGGGTGGTTAGGTATGCTATATGTAAGATTTTCTTGAGGCTTGGTTAGGGTGTGACCTTATTGTGGGTACCTCTTCTATTGTGCCAATCAAGAGAGGGGCGGTAAAGGCAATTGGTGCTGCCACTCCTATATGCAAAGGTAAAGAGAAAAAGATCAAACAGGAAGCTATCAAAAGAGCCAAGCTTGAAAAAAGTGTTGAGGGAACTGAAGTTGGTCTTGAGACTAAGAAAAGGAAGATTTCCAAATCCCAGAAATAGTTGGTCATTTCTGAGGAATTTGAGACAGTGGATCCCTCTACAGTTGGAAAGGCAGTTGGCCACCCCTTAATCCCAAAGATCCAAGTGAAGACTAAGGTAGAGTCTTCTCTCTCTTAGGTTCTTGTGAGTTCCTCAGCCTAGGGTTCTTTGAGGTCTTTTGATTTCATACCCCAGTCTCCCTTAGGACCCTCTGAGTGTACCTGTAGTAGACAAAAGACCATTGGAGAGTTAGTAGTTCATTGTTCTTGTTGTGTCTCTCCTTCTCTCTTTTAACTGATGGAAGGTTATTCCTTTCTTGCAGTCCAAACGTAAGTCAGACCTTAAGAGAGGCAAGAGTTAGTCATTTGGTGATGATGTGGTACGACCCCCTTCCATTTATGCCTTTTACTGCTTGCTTTCATTCTTTTCCTTTGTTGTGTTCATATGCATTATGTGATGCTCTGCCACACATCCTTCTTCTTCTTTTTGCAAGTTGAGGTACCTCCTCCCACCACTGGTAAAACTTTGGTGAAAGACGTGATGACAGCCTCGTCTGCTGTTTCCCTAGGCATGGAAAAGGAGCCCCTTAGTGGTGATGTGACCAAGGAAGTCGAGTAGGCAGTGAAGGATGCCCAGCCCACCTTGCCTTTTGCCGCCCTAGCTGTTCAGTACCCTGAAGCTTCTCAGCCTCCTGTTCCCCAAGATCCCAGTTCCGTGCAGACTCCCAATCCTACCAAAACTATGTCACTTAAGCCCATGACTAAGCCTGCGTTGAGCAAGTCCTTGGGGGGCGACCTTTCATCCATACAAGTAGGTGAGCCTCATCCGCTTTTTATTAATGCTTAAACTTTATCTCTCTTTTCCTTTCTTCCTGAGGGTTCTTATTTTCTCTTCCTTTTTTTTTTTTTAGGCCAAACCAGTGCCTAATCTGTTCCTGAGGCCGCTTTTTCTTTGGAGTCAGAGGGTTCTGAAGGTGCTAATTGCTCATTATCATTATATTTCCCCCTTCCTCCTCTTTTTTTTTTTTTTTTTTTTTTTTTTAAACTCTTTCCTCCCTCTATTCCATGCTTCACTCTTGCCTTTTCCTTCTATGGTGAAGCTCCCAGTCTCCTTCCCTTCCTTTAGCAACTTTGCCAAAGTTTCCTCACATTTTCTCCAATGTGCTATGTGTTCTTTCATAGAGTCCTCCAGGAAATCAGAGGGGCAAGAAGAGGAGGCCCCGCCACAGGAAGTTGATACTAGTTCTTTAACTTTCTTTAGCTCTCCCAATTTTCTTTTCTTCTTTCCCTTTCTGACTCTGTTTGCTTTTGCAGATGTTGACAGAGGTGCTAAGGATCTTGAGCCTGTAATTGCTGAGGTAGTTGAGGAAATTGCTCCTGGTGTCCAAGCCGTTGAAGCTCAGGCAGGGATTTCCCAAACCATCCAGAGGGTCGTAGGTTCTTTAATTCCTGAGAGTGGAGACACAACAATGGAGGAAGCTCTGGGGGTGATTGTCTCAGATCCTAGCTCAGGGCTCCCTACTTTCTTATCGCGCTTTGATTCCTTGGAGTTCAATAGCCTCCCTGCGAGCCATTTTCATAGTTTTAGGCCTCCCTTTGGCAATTTCCTGGAATTTTCTATGCCTGTTGAAGGTCTGCCATTGCTGGAAGGGTTGTTCAAGACCTATGGGGACTTCACCAGTGGGTTTAGGGGAGGTGTATTTTTGGGCAACATCTTGATGGAGCTATTATGTGCTGTGCTGACCTCTTTAAGGGATTCCTCTCTTGACTCCTTATCTGAGGAGGAGCTTTTAAAGTGGAGGGGAGTGGTGCAGGATCTCATAGAATCCAAATTCAATCTATCCTTCTTGTTGGAGTATTTGCATTCCTTGGCCCACCTGCTATTCCAGAGACAGGCCTCCAAGAATCTTGATGCTGTAACTGCTGCTGAGGAGGCTTTAGCTTGTGCCCACAAGGTGTTGCAGGACTTGAAAGTTAAAAGGCACCGGGTTCTTTCTTCCTTAACTGTCCCTGCCATCTCCCTAGAAAGCTCTTTGCTTGCCGGCCTTATGCCTTAGCTTCTTGCCTCTTTTTTTTTTTTTAGATAGTTCAGATGTATAAGTTTTCTTTTTAGACAATTGGGGCTGTATAAGTTCTATCTCTCCCTTTTGAACACTTCTTTTGACTTTTCCCTCTTTTTTTCTTATGGTAATGTGGATTTTTTTTTTTTTAAGATTTCTTCAAATTTTTTAAACAGCATGTGGATTTGTTCTTCTTATTTTGTTGCTCCTTTCTTTTTTTCTTTTGAACTGAGTCCTGGGCCATGGTCCCTGCAAGTTTTGCAGTAGGTCTTAGATCAGGTATCCTGGTGGTTGTGTTGCTGCGTAGGTACTAAACTGGGTACATTAGATTTTATTTTATTTTATTTTTAATTTTTTTTTAAGTCCCAGGTCATGAACCAGGCAGATCCTTTTGGTCAAGTACTGGGCTAGGTATCCCAGGCACTTACTTCTGCTTGTGGTCCTAGGTCATCTACTTGAACTAAATGTGGTGTAAGCCTTGGGTCATGTGCTAAGGTGTTTTTTTTTTTTTTTTTTTTTTTTTTTTTTTTTTTTTTTTTGCATTGGCCCAGGTACTCCCCCAAATCTGCCAATATTCGGGCTATGTAATGTTTTGCAATTGTACATTTTAGCTGTAGCTTAAAAGAAAAAAAAAAAAAGAAAAAAGAAAAAAGAAAAAGAGATTTCATTAAAATACAAGATAATCACCATCCAAGGAACACCAAAGGATTGACAAAGATAGGAAGGATCATAGACTGCTCTTCTACTGTGGGTTCCTAAACAAAAGGGGGATAAAATTCATGACATAAAAAATAATAAAAAAAGGTAGGGGACGATGAAACACTTAGCAGATTGGAGAGCTGGCAAAAAGGAGGTCTCGGTGTACTAAAATCTCTCTCTTTTCATGCGTAGTACTGTTTTAGCCACTTCCCATTTATAGGATTTGTTAGGGCCGTTCCATCTTTCTTTGTGAGGTAGTAATATCCGCTACCATGGGCTTTCCTGATGATGTAGGGCCCTTCCCATTTCAGGGCAAATTTGGAGGGTCCCGGGACATTTCTCCTTACATGCTCTGGTGTTCTTAATACTAGCTGCCCCTCTATGAAGGCTCTTGGGTATACTATCTGTGCATATGCCTTAGCCATTATTTGCTGGTACCTTTGGCTTCTTCTTTTAGTCACTTCTCTTTCTTCTTCTAACCCCTCCAGATCCGCCAACCTTTTTTCACTGTTTGTGTCCAATGTGTCTTCCTGGTTTTCCTTAAGCATTACTCTTGGCGTAGGGATGACTAGCTCCACGGGGCTGATGGTCTCTGTCCCATAAACTAGGAAAAATGATGAAAATCTCGTGGCTATTTTCACAGAGCTCTTACATGCCTAGAGTACATTTGCCAAATGGTCACTCCATTTTCCCCCATACTCATGTTTCATTTTTTTAAGGATCTTCAGTATCACTCTGTTAGTTGCCTCAGCCTAACCATTTCCTTGTGGATAGTATGGTGTAGACCTCCCATGCTTGATGTAATATGTCTTGGTTAGGTTTTTCATGTCTTTGTTTATGAACGAGGTCTCATTGTCACTGATTAGTCTCCTAAGGATCTCGAACCTCGTAATGATGTGCTCTCGAATGAAGTTTGCCACGGCTGCTCTAGTGGCTTTTTTCAAAGGGATGGCCTCCACCCATTTTGTAAAATACTTGGTGGCTACCAAGATCCATATATGGCAGTTGGAGGGAGGGTTCATAGGCGCTACAAGGTCAAGCCCCCAAGTGTGGAAAGGCCATGGTGTTGTCATATCTTGCAGCACATTTGGATGGGTATGAATTGCATCTCCCAGTAATTGGCATGTCTTCTTTTCCCTGGGTGACTTCCATAGTCATTGGAATGGACTTCCCTGACTACTTCTTTAACTTCCCTAGGTCCTAGGCATCTTAGGGGATCCCCGCTGTACCCCTTTTTGAACAGGATCCCGTTCTGCATGAAGTATCTGACTGTGAGCTTCTTAAGCTGGTGGGCTAAGGTCCTATCAGTTAGCAAGGTCCTTTGAACCAAGTGTTCCATGAATGGGGTCCTCCAGTTTTTCGTAACAAATACAACATAACTTTCTTCCTTGTCTACTAAAAGTCAACACTTTTGGCATTCCTCCTGTACAGTTGCAACTTCTTTGTTCATATTTGGCCAGTAGTACCCCGTACGCAACATCCTTCTGTATAGGCTGATTTTCTTTGCAATCCCACAGATCTGGTTGTGTAATTCTTCTAATCTAAGCTTTCCTTCTTTCTCGTTGATACATCTGGATAGGATACCTACGGGCAACCTTCTATACAGCTCTCCTTCTATCAAAGTGTAATCCTTTAGCTCCTTGATACTTCCTCTAAGTCTCGACTTTTTCATTTTTCCTTTTACTTCATTTCTCCAGTCTTGCTACTCTGGTTCTCCAGGGAACATCTTTTTAAGGATCCCTAAGATGGAATGTTCTTACTTCTAACTCTTATCAGAGTACCTCTTCCTTTGAACGGTACATGGGATCCTAGGGTGGCTAGTGCATCAGCGAACCTATTCTCATACCTTTGGGCATACTCCACACTAAAAGTATGGAATTCTTGCTCCAGATTTTGCGCCCAAGTTCTATAGGTTGCCAAACTCTGCTTTTTTAGTGCAAAGTCACACTTTACCTGAGAGGCCACAAGATTGGAGTCTCCTAAAACTCTCATATGCTATATTCCCATGCCAAGTGCTATGGCTAACCCAGTCAAGTATGCCTCGTACTCAGCAGCATTATTTAAATACGAAAATCCAAGCTTGAAAGATAATGGCATGGTATCCCCATCTTTTCAACTTAGCACAATTCTCAACCTGTTTGAAGTTGTCGTTGTTGACCCATCAAACCTCATTGTCCACTTCTTTCTAGGAAGCTTCGCCATTGCCACTTCCCCAGGGATCTCCTTGCTTAGTGAGCATTCTTCTTTTCTTGGGAACTGGGCTAGCAGATCTGCTATGGCTTGGCTTTTGACAGCTTTGGGGGTCTTGAGGCCAATGTCATATTAAGAGAGTAAAACTAGCCGCTGTGCTATCCTTTCCGTTAGGAGATGCTAATGTAGGACTGCCTTAATGGGATGTGACTTAGTTACCAAAAGGATCTGGTGGGCTGAGAAGTATCATTTTAGCCTTTAGGATGCGTAGATAACTACTAGGCATGCCCTTTCTATCCTAGGGTATCTGGTTTTTGTATCTTTAAGTGTCCTGTTCACATAATAAATGGGTTGCTCATTTCTATCATTGCCTTCTTGTGCTAGCAGAGCTCCTATAGCCTAGGAATTTGATGCCAAATATAGCAACAGGTGCTACCCACGTACTGGTGGTTGTAAGGTGATCTGCTGGATCCTTTAAAAGGCTTCTTGTTGTTCAACCCCCCAAGGGAACTCAGTCCCCTTTTTCAATAGTTTGGATAAACTATTTGTGACTGAAGCTAATCCTGGCATAAATCTCCTGATGTAGGAGACCCTTCTTATGGAACTTTTGAGCTCTCTAACTGTTGTAGGCCTTTTCATTGTTGCGATAGCTGTGGCTTTGGTTGGATCTACACTTATGCCTCTGTGATATACTAGGAACCCTAGGAATTTTCCAGCAGACACTCCGAAGGCACATTTCATGGGGTTCATGTGTAGTTTGTACTTCCTACACCTTTTAAAGACTTGCTCAAGTGTTTGGAAGTGTTCTACCCTGGCCTTTGACTTTACCATGATATCATCCACATAATCTTGCATTTCCTTATGCATCATATCATAGAAGATGGCTGTTATGGTTCTTTGGTATGTGGCTCCTACATTTTTAAGGCCAAAGGGCATCACAATGTAATAAAAATTTCTGATTGATGTCCTGAATGTTGTCCTTTCTGCATCCTTGGTAGTTATGCGGATTTGGTTATACCCACTGTATCCATCCATAAATGAAAACATAGAGTTTCTTGCAGCTGAATCTACAAAGAGATCAATATTAGGCAGTGGAAACTCATCTTTTGGACATGCCTTGTTCAGATTGCAAAAGTCCACACAGCATCAAATTTGGCCATGCTTTTTCTTCATGGGTACTATGTTGGAAAGCCATTTGGGATGAACCCAGTTGCTAGCAGTTTCTTGACTTCCTGAGTTATTTGAGCCTCTACATTAGTGTAAAAGACCTTAGCTGGCTGAACTACTAGCTTGACTCCTGGGTCCACATTGAGAGAATGGACCACTAGTGTTGGGTCCAGACCAGACATCTCATTATACATCCATTCGAACATATCCACATATTTTGTGAGTAAAGCTACTAACTGCTCCTTTTCTCGTGCTGCCAACTGACTGCTAATGAAAACAGGCCTCTAGGATCCCAGACCAGCCCCCAAGTTTATCTCTTCCAACTCTTCCTCCAACTGGATTTGTGTTTCCTTGACTGGTTCCTCTAGGATTTCTTCTTGAGCCATCATATAATCTGGTGGTCCAAGACCCTCCTGCACAATGCATTAAGGCTCCGTGCACCTTCATAAATGATAAATTAACCTTCCTTCTGGCTCCCGTACTACCACGCATTCTTGGGATCCTAAGGAGGTTCCTCAAGTCATGGGTACCCTTTCATTCTTCTTCCTCCAAGACAGGTGCTTCTAGGGTCCCTGGCGTAGGGCTTTCATCATCTGGTTCCAACTCATCGTAAAACATTGTTTCCACAAAGTTCACTTCTCCTTGGCTGAAAGGTTTATGATTGGCAAGGATCCTTACGGGCCTCCCATTCAATCTCCTTTTAACATATTGATGGTACATGGAAGGAATAAGGCGATGCTTATGGAGCCATGGGTATCCTAGCAGAACATGGTAAGAAACTTCTGAGTTAATCACATGAACTCTGGTCAGGGTTACTATTGGGCCTACCTTTAAGGCCAGCTGCACATATCCTTTAGTTGATTTTGCTGATCCTCCAAATCTTGTTATCTCCATCAGAGCCCTCAGGATCCTCTTGCCAGTCAGGCCCACGGCCTCCAAGGTACTCAAGGCTATGAGGTTGAGTGAAGCTCCAGTGTCTACCAATGCTCTTCTAATTTAGACATCGTTTGTGGTGACCATTAGATAAAAGGGTCTGCAATGGTCTGGGTGCTCAACCTCCATGTCCTCATTAGTGAAGGTTATCGCATTAGTAGTCTCCAAGTAAGCTTGGTTGGCATGAGATTCTGCTGTGAAACATTCTACTCCTGAATCTGCTGCTATGCTCATAAGGGATTCTGTGGCCATCCTTCTTGTTTCTGGCCTAAATTCCAGCTGATTGAATAGTGTTCTGAATTTGGGGTTTTCTAAAGGGCTTTGACTGTGTTTGGATGGAAGGATCCCTTAGATTCTTCTGCCTCTATCGGGTTCCCATGGATTACTACAGCCACCATTCCCTTTTCCTTGTGGTTGGGTAAAGGGTTCCTTTGTACTTTAGGTTCCTTCTGTGTGAGCTCCAGGGTTCCTTCCTTAAGCTTCTTGTGAAAGAGCTTACGGAGGGTCCAGCAGTCCTTAGTAGAGTGCTCGACATAGTTATGAATTTTGCAAAACAAAGTATTCTTCTTTTCTTCTTTAGTAGGTGGCCTAGCTACAGTAAATGGCTTGACAATTCCATCTCCAATACATTTATCCAAAACACAATTCAATTCTTCTGCAGTACATGGGATCATAGGTGGTTCCTCGACCATCTTTCCTTTAGGCCTCTTCTTTTTTTCTCCAACTGACGCTGTCATGGCCTGAGGTACTGGCACCCTCTTTGTTCTCATAGTCTGCGTGGTCCTTTTAGTTTTTTGCAGTAGGTCAACAAACTGGGTTATGCATAGATTTTCGAGATTAAGCCTGTAATCAAAGAGCATGATGGATATGCAGGTCTCCATGAGCTTATTTTCTTCATGGTCTCCATAATAGTCCAGGGAAACATCTTTAAATCTTTTGATGAATTGGACAGGATCCTCTCTAGGCCTCTGTCTTGCCATTTGAAGGCTTTGGAAGGTGACTTGTCTTCACCTAGATAGTACTTTGCGCAAAACCTTTCTATCATCTTGTCCTAGATCCTGATGGACCTAGGCCTCAGAGTGGTGTACCATGTATATGCTCTGTCCACTAGAGACTTAGCAAACTCTCTTAGACATGACTCCTTGTCTCCCACATAGGGGCCCATGGTATGAATGAACCTACTCATGTGCTCCACAACACTTCCATTTCTTTCATCAAAAGGATGGAACTTCAGGGGTTCATATCTCTTAGGATAGGGCTTGCCAAGGAGTTTTGGTGGAATGGGGGATCTCGAGAAAATTGCTTGGGGACCCCCAAGAGTTTTTCCCTTTCTTGTTCCAAAAGGGCATTGACATCTGCTAGCATGAGATATTGGGAGTTGGCTCCCCCTCCTACTGTTGACCCTCTCTTCGGTTGGGCTTGGTCTTGGTTGGCCACAGGGGGGACGTTATCCCTGATTTCTTGGGTCCTACCCTCTTTGAGAAGGCAAATTTCTTGCTGCATATCTTTTAGCACTTCTGCCATTCAAGCCATAGGGTCTAGCTCTTGCCTTGTGCACCTTTGTCCTAATACGACCTCCTATTCTACCAGTGGTACCTCGTTCCTTTGTTTGGAGGCCACTTCATTTTCTACTACAAGCTTAGAGGTTGCAGGTGGCACATTGGTACCTTTGTTGTTCCTTGGTCTTGGAGCCATGCTCTGTGAAGGGACTACTTCTTCCCCTCTCCTTTACCCAGTCTCCAGTTGAGTGGCCAAAATGTGAGGGTCCTTTTTTGAATAGTGTCCAAGCGCAAGTGAAAGCAAGGACCCTGGGCCTTTAAGTTGTTGTTTTAAGGGATTGGACTTGGTTTACCGCAGTTAAATGGGCTGATTACGAACCAGGTGGTGCACAGAGCAGGAATTTTACAACAATACATACTAATAAACAAGAAATATATGCATTGAACAATAAGAAAAAATAAATGGGGCAATGCGATAGAAAAAAACACAAAGTAAATGTTAGGGGTCCTCAAAATACTGTGTAATATTTCATTAATTTCTTAATTATGTAATACATCATGCTCACTAGGACGTATCACAAGTTCAAAAATCATAGACTTAGATAGCTCTTCAAGCCTCTATGACTTGCAAAATTTGAATTTTTATGAATCCAAGTGTATTCCCTAGTGGCTATTTGAGGATACTGGGTGGTATTTTTCCTTTCTCTTCTTACTTTCTTTGAATTTTAACAAAGTTTTCTTAAAGATTCTACTCTAATTCATTGTTGCTGAATGCCCCTCACTATTGGCTACTTCTCCCTTTTATAGTGTCATTCTAAGGCTCCGGGGTACCACTAATTCCCCCTATTTGCTCCCTTGGGTATTAGAACCAATGTTGTGCCAGCAACATTGGTGGCTGGTCCCTTCCTTATTTCTCATAATTTTTTCCTTTTAGTGCTTCTTCCCCGAAAGTCTCCTGTTGACTTTACATTCTGGGGCGTCCTTAAAGAGCTGACCTTTGGTCCTTCTTCCTCTAAGGCCTTTTACCTTTTTTAGACTTAGCTTTTGGTTGCTTTTTCTCTTGTCATTTTTCCCAAGTGAGCTAATTCCTTCCTGCCAGGTTGAAAGTCTTCCCAGCTGCTTCCCTTCATGGTTCTTCATTCTAGGTTCCTCGAGGTACCAGCCCTTTGCTCATGAATGATTAGTTTCCAAGCTCTCTGGTTCTTTTCTACATCATTAGGGTGGCTTATAGGGACGTATCTGTTCTCATTCTTTGTGTTTCTTGGCACTCATTTTGGGCTGTCCCAATCTCATCCTAGCTTTACTGCACGTCCCGAGGATCCTAAGCCCTTGGCTGTCCCTGGGTATTCCAATCCAGTTTTTACCATTGGACTACTTGGTGAATTTCTCCCCTCGGCGGACTGGGCTTTTTCCTTCTTCCCTTTGTTTCATGAATTCTAAATCCTATCCATTCGTGGGTCTGGTTTCTTCCCTAAATCCCTAATAGGGTTGGACCTACTATCTTTTTTCTTTATTACGGGCTCGAGTCTTTTATATTTTCATGGAGTTCAATTATCTATGCCACTTTGGGCCTTGGTGCAACATGGTGACCTTTTTTAGACCTCAACACCTTCTTAGGGTTTTTTGTGTACCATTGATTCCTTCTATTTGCTACTCTGAGTACCAAAACCAATGTTATGTCAGCAACATTGGTGACTAGTCCCTTTGTTATTTTCTCATTATTTTCTCCTTTTGAGGTTCCCTCTCCAAAATTGCCTAGTTGACCTTCCTCCTCTAGGAGGTCCTAAGGGCTGACTTCTAATTCTTCCTTTCCCAAAGCTTTTAGATACTACTTTTCAGATCCACTTTTTTGGTTGCTTTACCTTTTTTCATTTTCTCTAAGTAGGCAGATTCCTTTCTATCTGGCTGAAAAATCCGCAGCCACCTTCCTTCATGGTCCATCTCCCTGGGTTCCCTAAGGTACCAGACATTTTTTCATGAAATGCTAGTTCCCAAGTCCTCTACCTTTCTTTTGCATCATTGGGTGGCTGATGGGAAATATCTGCTCTTCTTCTTTGTGTTCCTAGGCATGCTCCCTTGAGCTGTGTTAATCCCAACTTGGCCTCCTGCTACATATCCCGAGGATCCCAAGTTTCTGGGAATCCCCAAGTATCTTGGTTCAGCTTTCTCTTTGAGTTCTCCAATGATTCTCTTTTAAGGGCTAGGCTGAATTTCTCTTTTTCTTTGTTTCATAAGACCTAAAGCTTAACCGTTCTTGGGTTTGGGCCCCTTCCTACTTATTTTTAGTGAATTTGGGCCTTACCCTTTCCTTGAAAGCCTAAATGGTTCTTAGATTTCAATTTTTGTATTGTTTTGGGCTTTAATACAATATTGTGATATTTTGGACCTCGACACCTTTAAAATGATAAAAAAAAATAAAAAAAAAATACCCCTAGATCTCCAAAATGACAAAAATACACTCAAAACCTCCTAAACTATATAATGTCAAAATTACCCGAGAAATGTCTAAAATGAAAAAAAAAAAAAAGTATTTCTAAAACCTATAAAATGATCAAAATACTTTTAAAACCTTTAAAATGATAGATATAACCCTAAAATATCTAAAATTCCCTAAATACCCCAAATAAAAAAAAAAAAAAACACTCTAAAATAATTAAAAATTCACCTAAAACTACAAAATGATTAAAATAACCTTAAAACCTTTGAATGAACAAAGTACTTTCAAAACCAATAATATGATTTAAATTCCTCTAAAACTTTGAGAATCACTTCCAATATTTTAAAAGTTGCACCACCCCCACCCCCCCCCCCCTCCCCCAAAAAAAAAAAAAAAAAAAAAAAAAAAAACCCAAAACCAAAACCAAATTCAACTATCATTAGGAGGTTTCATGTGCTTGAAATTATGCATTTGAATGTGCTAGTTTAGTTGATATTTTTGTTAATCATTTTGTTTATTTATTTTTGTTATTGCATTTTTTTTTATATATAAATATTTACTTGTAATTCACAAGTAAACATTGAATAAAGAATAACTATTTTTTTTTCTCTCTTAATCTTTAAATTTCTTTCTTATATCTATATTGTTTGGAGGCTGATTACCATGAATTTAGTCAAATCAAATGTAATTCCCATTCATTTCCAAACAATCCCCATTCATCCACCTTAGGAACTATTGGTTCCTAACACAGGGCTCTTGGCCTTAATAATGTTGTGTAGCAAAATATAGGACAAAATTGCCCTTTGTCTTTTTTGGGCAAATTATATAACTTTATGCCTCCCTTTCCAAACTAATTAGGGAAATGCCCATTTTTTAAAACTCGATTTATGATCAATCGAGTTAAGCCTTATAGTGGTGTTTTTAAGGAGCTTATAGTTACGTTTTAAGGACCGATAGTGATGTTTTTTAACTCGACTTCAATGAAATCAAGTTATTGGCAATGAAATTGACCTATAGTGGCGTTTTTTTTTTTTTATCTATAACTCGATTTCATTGAAGTTGAGTTAAAAAACGTCATTATAGGTCCTTAAAAACGTCACTATAGGCTCATTAAAACGTTATGATAGAGCTTCAATTTTTTTTTTTCTAACTCGATTTATCATAAATCGAGTTTTAAAAGAGGGGCATTTCCTTACTTAATTTGAGAAAGAAGGTATAAAGCTAATTAATTTGCCTGAAAAGGGCAAAAGCCCATTTTGTCCCAAAATATAAACAAAATACCCAAATAGTTTGGTGGCATACGTCCCATGCTATAACACATGCACCAAGCCTAATACATGGGGCTTGATAATAATAGTTTAGGTTTGGGAAAAAACATAATAGTTTTGGTTTTGAAGTTCATTTTGAAAACTCATGAATTAGCAAAGGGATACCGTCACGAATTCACGATAGACTTGAAATCTAAACATAATCCAATTCAGTCACGTTTTGGGTTGGGATCCTAACCATCATCATAATCCCATCATTTCCTAGTGAATGATGTGATCCATTGATTGATAAAGATTTGTCCCAAATAGGATTATACAAGGGGGACATCCTTTGTGATCTCGTTCACTAACACAATCGTGTTTAGGAAAATATTTTGAACGATACTTTTGATGTGGAAATCAGAAAACCAGAGTTTTGTACTTGAAAATCTTTTTGACGTGGAAAACCAAAACATTAGGGTGTCATGGGTCTTAGTCTTGGCAGTTCATGGATAAGATATCGCAAAAACATAAATTCTTTGATTAAAAGCTTTAACCTTTTTTGTGATGTGTGATTATAATTTAATTTCAATTAATTATAATCAAATGACCACCAATTAGTTCGAGCAAGTAGTCAATGGAAAGGTCTTATGATGAAATGCGAATTGAAATGCTTGAATGGCCAAAAAACCCCACTGGAATATTAAAAAAAATTTACAATATATATATATATATATATATTAAAGAAGGAATTTTACATAAAAACATGGTTTTTCCACCATTTTTTAAGGCCTTCAACTTGTAAAATCCGAAGATTTGGACAATAAAGCAAGCATATTTAGAAAGTAGACATCACAATTATTCTTAAGACATGTTACTTGACCAAAACAAAGGTAGGAGAGATGATAAGGTAAGTTCACAAAGTTAGAAGGAATGCACAAAATATTATTTTTCAGGTCAAACCCCACTTGAATATAAAATAATAATAAAAAAATTTAGAATATATATATATATATATATATATATTGTTGGAAAAATACATGTTTGTATCACATACAAGACATATGCAGCGGAAAATTAACAGATATATTTCATTCACAATTGATAACATGTACTATGCAAATTTCAAAATTCAAGAACAAGTGAGCGTACCTTAGTGCGGTGACATTCAAAACTGAAGATTAGAAGTACTTGAGAATACTTCTAATCTTCACTCAAATTCCATTTTATACCTAGGAAGTGTGGTCTCTCAATCAGTTTCCAAGGGGAGAATAAGAGAGTGTCTTACACTCACATACACACCATTTCATTCCTTACGAAAAACTCTTATGAAATTCTGTATGTTTTTCTCATAATCTCTAGCCTTTGGGGCCATTCCAATTAGGCTTTAGTATGCGGCTTGGAGTGGGACCAAAAGAGGAACAAATAATACTCTAACTCCAATGGGCTTTGGGCTTTTTTGTCAACTCTAGACAAGTCTAAAGTTACCATTAATTATATTTAATACCACTATATAAATATAATTGCACTCTAGGCCTTATTAATAAATTATATCCCAAGAATTTATTATACATGCTATCCCTTCATAAAATATTTGTAATAATACAAAGTCATGAATGTAGATTGCTACTTTGAATATTATTACATTTTAATCCTTGAGTACCCAGTTTAATCTTTTAAATTATTCATCATATATTTATGAAGTCCAATTAAAAAAATATATACTTTAGTAACTCCATACTAAAGTAGTTAGCCCTAACATTCTAAATAACCAAACTCATTAAACTTATCTCAAGGAAATATCTTATATCTTCGTTAAGGGATTAAGAATTTCATCTTAAGTATATATGTTCCATTAATACTAAATGTAGCTGTCCAACATACTAAGGTTTTGATTGTGGCTTTATATCTCACTTCTGATATATCAAAACAACTTACACCTCATGATCAGGTCTATTATTCTCTTAGGATTAAGAGTTCTTGTAAATAAAAGTTGTGAGATTAATTATTTATTTGACAGTTGTTAGGAGAATAATAAATTTCACAACGGTCCAGTTTAATATGTCTTAATTCTTTAAACATATCAACATATCAACTAGAAGTCTCCACTTCCATGATCAAGACAAATTATCTTAGTTGATATGTTATAGTTTTCACAGATGAAATGCCCAATTTCATCATCGACTACGAACTAAAATTCTGAATTTACAAAAAACTTGTGATTTATATCGTCTGTGACTAAATCACATAAATCACATACTATGCATCTCATGGACTATATGATAATGTCCAAATATTCATGTTACCATTATTTTAAATAATAATAAAAAAATTTTATTAATTACAACATTAAGTTATATGTAATGTCATACATAGATACAATAGGATTTAAGGGTATTAATCCTAATATATATATATATATATATATTAAAGAGGGAATTTTACATATAAGTGTGGGTTTTCCTCCATTTTTTGAGGCATCCAACATATAAAATTAGAAGATTTGGACAATAAAGAAAGCGTATTTAGAGCATCTTTATCAGATGTTGCAAAAATTATGCCATTTTGCCACACTAAAAGCCTACTTTATTATTTTATCACATCATTTTACAACATCCCATTTATCAGATGCTTTATAATTCAATTCTATACATTAAAATAATATATTATCCTCTCCCCCGTTATCATCAACAATAGCAACAACATCAACGACACAACCAACTATCCAACCCAATCATAGCCTCGCCAAACTAGCCACGGCCACAGCTCCGCCGAATTAGCCACAACCACCATCCTCTACACATCCTAGAAAAACTGAAGTCCACCCACTACACAAACCAAAACCCACACACGACACAAATCAAAACCCACAAAAGCCACACAAACTGAAACACAAGCCACCACACACAGCACAAACTGAAATGCAAGCCACCACACACGGCACAAACCAAAACCCATCAAATCCTAGCCAAATCCTCCACGACCCAAACAAATCCCAGCCAAACCCCAACCTAAACAAATCCAGCCAAACCCTAGTCAAATCCTCTGCGACCCATCAACTGCCTCAACTAATCATCGACCCAAAACCTTCATCACCACCACCCATTGACCTTCAATTGAAAACCTAGCTTCAAACGAAAACCCATTAAACCAAAAACTCACCTTCAGCTGAAAGCCCCTTCCATCGAAAACCCAACAAAAAAACTCACCTTTAACTGAAAACCCTTCCACCAAAAACTCACCTTCAACCACCCCACCTTCAACTGAAAACCCACTATAAGAAAAAAACCACCTTCAATCAGAAACCCACCTCTGCCAGCGTGGAAAAACGGTGAGGGTTGGGGTTCAGAGGAGAGGATTGGGGTGAGAGAGAGGAGAGGATTGGGGTGAGAGATGGGGTGAGAGAGAGGAGAGGATTAGGCTGAGAGAGTGTGACTAACGGAGACATGACAGAGAAAGAGGAATAAAAAAATAATAAAAGCATTTGCCACATCTGTCCGTACAATGGCAAATATGTGAGGATACTGTAGCATGTTGCAAAAATTATAGCATTTGGAACATCTGATAAAGGGGGTTTTTTGCGTTTAGTGTGCCAAATGTGCCAAATATTTGGCATTTGGCACATTTAGCACATCTGATGCGGGTGCTCTTAGAAAGTAGACATCACAATCATTCTAATGATATCTTACTTGGCCAAAACAAAGGTCAGCAAGACGATAAAGTAAGTTCAAAAAGTTCAAAGGAATTCACAAAGTATTATTTTTCAAGTCAAAAGTTGATTTTTAGGGCATCTTCACACAATAAAATGTACTAATCCAGACCTAATTTATGTGAAAGGCTTGGGATTTCTTGAATTATGATTAATTATCTACACTACCAAAAACCCAATTTTGGAAAAGAATTTTTGAAAATATGTACACATTTCTTTTTGAAAATGGTTTACTAAAGATATAGTAAAAACATTTTCGAAAAGAAGGCCTCGAAAATTAATGCCAATTGCAACCTTTATAAGCCAACGACCAAATTAAAAGTAAACCAAAAGCTCTAAGGTTAAACTCTCTAAGTTTCCCTAGTGGGATTGCCAATTTGTTGATGCCTCGCAACCTATGACCACCCTGAAACGACGTGTATGCTCTCAATCATGTGAAAGGAAATGGGTGTGCGCGATGGGTGTGAATTATGACAGTGAGCCATTTTAATTATAGTTCGGACTTTTTAGGCATGGGCTTGGTTTCTACTTCATAGTTAGGCTTGGGCTTGAATTGTATTGGGCCACTTTTAGGGTTCTCATCCTCGTTGAACCATACAGACGATGCTGATCATTTTGGTAACAATTTGATTTCTCGTGATTAGGACCGGAGAGCTCAGATATAGGTGGGAATGAAATAGGGCATCTACAATCATAAATAAACTCCATCCCTATTTTATTGATAATATTAAAATCAAACAGATTTATGGTTTAAAATTTTTTTACAAGGACATTAATAATTGAATTTGGTCCAATGTACTAGGAATTGTACATTTTAACATATAATAAATAACTTATTCAGCAAATAAAAAAAAAAACATTTGATAAATAACAAAAAAAAAAAAAAAAAACTCTAAAATTAAGCTGGTGGCCAATAGTTTGTTTAGTCTATCTATTGGTTATTGCTTGTCTCTGTCAATTATGACATTGTAAGGCCTTATAAGTCAGCGACAACTTCCAGAGCACCCGGTTTCAACTTTCAAGGTTGGACCTTGAAACCAAGAACTTATATAAATTTCTGACTACCCCAAAAATTCAACTTTACAGGGTATGGTATCAAGTTTTACCATGGAGTGATTGAATAGTCGGTGTCTAATGTCAACTTTTGCATCTATCCAAGTGTCATCACATGGTGTGATTAAATTATTCAAGGAAAAGCCATTTATTTTACTTTATGTTAACCTTTCTGATAATATAGTAAAACCCAGAATTCTACATAAGTTAGATTATATAAATGTTTGTTTCAAACGACTGTGTCTTTTGACATTGATGATTTTTTTTTGCTCTCTAAATTTGTGCAGTGCAATCGAACCAGAAATCTAAGGAACTGGGCGTCACACATTCTCAAATATCAATGTGATGTGGTTTTTTAAAAGGAGCAAAAATTATACCAATTTCACCTGAAAATTCACAAAAAGATACATTCCAAACCTTTGTATTTTTTCTTTAAGCTAGAATATTCTGCTAGGAAGAAACAGCGTGAGAGGGCATAAACTTATTTATTACATTTTCACTTGAGAATTTATAAATCGACACTTTCCGTACCTTTGAATTTAATCTAAGGAACTCGGCGTCACACATTGTCAAATATCAATGTAGTGTGGTTTATTAAAATGAACAAATTATACCAGTTTCACTTCAGAATTCACAAAACGACACTTTCTAAACCTTTGTATTTTTTCTTTAAGCTAGAATATTTTGTAAGAAGGAAACGGAGTGAGAGGGCATGAACTTATTTATTACATTTTCACTTGAGTGTTCACAAAACGACACTTTCCAAACCTTTGAATTTAATATAAGGAACTGGGCATCACACATTGTCAAATATTAATGTAGTGTAGTTTATTAAAAGGAGTAAATTATAACAGTTTCACTTTAAAATTCACAAAATGACACTTTCTAAACCTTTGTATTTTTTCTTTAAGCTAGAATATTCCGTAATGAAGAAACGGTGTGAAAGGGCATGAACTTATTTATTACATTTTCACTTGAGAATTCACAAAACGACACTTTCCGAACTTCTGTATTTTTTCTTTAAACTAGAATATTCCGTTAGGAAGAACGGTTAGGAAGAAATGGCGTTAGGGGAATGAATTTATTTATTATATTTACTAAAACCTCTTAACAGTGTTATTTCTTGAAACGTTTTAGAGGAATGTTATTTTATTTTATTTTTTTATCCGAAATAAAAATCCTACTATAGCATAATTTAAGTGTATATGTGTGTGAACCTCTCTCTTGAAGATTTGTGTTGGGTTAAAATAAATTGACCTCGGTAAATTAATTCAATTATTAAAATTGATTAATTAGGTCAAATTACATGCAAATTGTGGAGGTACCAACAAATCATCAAATAAACTGAATGTAGTAGAAAATAAACTAACACGGTGATTAGTTGACAAATGAAAAAAACCTCTCGCAAGAAAAAAACTCCACCGGGTGAATTTAAGATCACCATTCCTAAGAATCCACTAATAAATAATCAAGCGATTACAAGTATGAGAAATCTTACCATTACCCTGGCCTATCCCAAAATACCAACCTACAATTGAATCTTTTCTCCAATACCCAATTGGAGTTGATTTTGTAGAAGACTTCTTTCTTTTGTTGCCCAAAAGTCCAATATGTGACTAATTCCTTTGCACGGATTTCAGTGCATGATTAACTTTAGCAACTTGATTGATTGTTGTTGGATGTAAAGTTCTTCACTTCATAAACGATGAAGATCAGGAAGCACTTGGTTACAAAACCCTAAGGCGTATATATGCAGTAGCTTTTCACAGAGTATATGAGTTCTAAGTCTCTGTTTTTGTACTTGATGACTTTTAAAATAAACCTTATATATGGGTTGTAAGAAGAGAAGCCCTAATCATTCAACTCATCACGGACCAAATTTCAGATATGAGATTTCTAAAATCGTAGATCTCGATAGATCGAGCTTGTGCCAAGCTTCTCCATTAATCTTCAATAGCATCATATGTCGGGATTGTGTTGAGCTTTAATGAAATAGCTTTTCTTCACTTGTTTCTTGAATCAACCTTCATGTCTTTAATGATACCACTTGATATGTTTGAACAACATATTACTTGATACATTAAACCCAACTTAGATCTACCCAATTACATGTAAAGTGCATTTTGTAAAAGGATTAGCCAATTACATAGAAAATATGACTCTAACAACTTGAATCTTGGCCTTTGCCCCTTACCTTACAAAAACTTATACTTATAAAGTGACCATCATGCCAATGGTGTGTGCAATGGTGAAAACTGTTATTTCTTGAAACCTCAAGAGAAGCCAATTATATTATCTATCTAATCTAAAAATTAAGTTATATAAAAATATAATTTTACCTAAAAATGAGATTTTAACAAGCTCAATATAAATAAAATTGTAGGAAGTGAAAAACAATTAAAAAAATTACAACATGTCTCATTAAAATTTTAGTGACAAATCCTAAATTTATATGTGTTACTAAACTAATTAAATAAAATAAATCAAATAGTGCTTTGTGTCATCCAAGTTGACATCATACTAGTAAATTAAAAATTGCAATGTGTCACTTGCACCCACAAGATGGAAACAAGTCTTCCAATAAAATTAGTTAATAATTATTTTTAATAAAATAAATAAAATTAGAGATAATTCAACATACATGAGTCCTAGTGAGACTGTTTATTTTAAGTCAATCAAAATAAACAACTTATCTTTAATTTAAAGTGGGAGATCACTATGAATAAAGGGCCACCCATAGCTCATTCTTGACCAATTTTGAAAGTGTTTTAGAAGTTTTAGCTTATAAGTTTAGAGGTTCATCTGGAATCAAGTTTCAAAAGCCTCCAAAATTTTCAAAAAAAAAAAAAAAAAAAAACCTCAAATTATCAAAACTATGGAATCAAGCCTTTAAAGTTTTGAAGAATTTCCTCACAAAGCTTGTGAATACAAAGAACGTTCGAAGAAAACAAAGAATAAGGAGTCTTTGACAAACTCATGGCTAGAGATTCATCATACTTCCATTGTAAAAACCGTTCAATCAATTTTCCAACCAAAGTGGAGAAAACATTTTGTGTTTGAATCAAAACTTCATTTGAATAGCCCCTGGATTAAATAACTTTTCAAGGAGATTTAATTGAAAGAGTTGTAAACACCTCATTTTTTACCCCTTACGACTCAAGCCCTTGTCCCCTAATGACGATAACACTAGAAGGTAGGGCTGATTTAAGGGCCTAGCTATGGAAAATATTTAGCTGAAAGACGCTTTTGGAAGAAAGAGAAACCTTGTAGAAACCCTAAGGGTGCGTACGTGGCCTTGAGCCTACGTACGCATCCTTAACCCCATGAAGAAAGAAAAACATTGCAAAACCCTAAGGGTGTGTATGCAGGCTTGAGCTAGTGTACACATCCTAAACCCCATGCGTATGCAGCCACGAGCATGCATATGTAGCTAGGTTTTTAGGATTTCTATAAGAAAGGTTTTTTTACTCAAAATTGTGCCAGAGGCAATCCCATATCGCTTGGGATTGCCTCCGCTCCTTTTCTATGAACACTATAAAAATGCCCCACGGCCCTTTTCCCAAAAAACATAGAATCTACTCCAACAAAGTGATTCAAGAGAAGCTTTTTACTTTGAAAAGCATCCTAAACTAAAAGTTTCTTCGTTGGGACTTATTTTAGTCCAAAGCCTTCTATTTAAACTTACTAACTCTCTAGGTATTTTGTTTTGTAGATTCATCGAGGGGAATAGTCAAAATCAAGCTGTAGAAGTTTTTGTGTGAGTTCTTGTTCTTGCCTTTATCTCTTTCTTTGTTTGCTTTTATATATTTTTTTTCTACTTTAATATTCTTCTGTGTAGTTAGGTTTATTGCTTTGATAATTAGAAGGCATGTTAGGTTGTTTAGGTTAGGTTTTGATTGGTGTTGCATATTATGTTTCTGGGAAGGGATATGTATGTAGGCTCGTGCATGCGTACGCACCTCCATGATCCTACGTACGCAGTCTTCTACATGCGTATGCAAGCTTAAACTAGAAACCCAGAACTTGTTTGTTCTTTTTTTCTTTTATGCTTAAATGCATGTTTTAGCTTATGTTTAGTTAGATTTTGAATGATTAGGTCTTAGAATAGTAGGAATAACATGTTTACTTGCTTTAGCTTAGATGACATGATTAGGGTTTTAAGCTTGATGAACACTATGAACATGCATATGAACATTGTTGAGGTCCAAAATTTCACAACAAAGCCCATTCCATAAAAAAAAAAAATAATAAAGAAAGCCCAATTCGTTTAGCAAGAAGAATCGACGTCAAGGCCCTATGTATGTTCAGATTTCCAGCAAAAAAGGCCATTAAAAAGTCCAGCAAATTCCAGTGAAAGAGCTGGGACGGGATCCCCAGAGGCTCGGGATCCTCAGGATGTGCAGCACAGCTAAAGTGAATTAAAGCAGATTTGAAGAGAGAAAAGAGACAAAAGGCACGCAGACCTTATGACCCAGACACGCAGTGGAAGTACAAAGCAAAACGCAGGAGCTTTGGTTCCAACCATTTGAAGAAAGAGACAAGGAAAAGTACGACTGGAAAAGCTGGAGCAAAAGCCAAAAAGCCTCAGGTCAGCCAACGGGAAAATCTGGAAATAGGAAGCTAGCTGGGAGACTTTCATCTGGTCGTAACAAAAAGAAAGAAACTATGGAGAAAAGGAAACAACATGATCCTGAAGCAACCAGGCACGGGACAAACTCTAAGGGGCAAAAGGGAGAAATCACCAGTACCCTAGAGCTCGATTTATGCTATAAAAGAAGGCATGATGCAGAATAGAAGGGGGAATGGGATCGTTAAGAAAACTCTGTAAAACACAAGAAAAACAGAGGAACTGCTCCCGATATCCCAGAAACAGCCACTATAGCACATACTCAGATTCAACAAATTCAAACTTTGCAAGTCTTGGAAGCTTGAATAGCTATCAAAGTCTGTAACTTTTGAACTTAGCTGAACCTTGTATCATGTGAATATAGAACTATAGGAAAAGCTCTGTAAAATTAAAAGAAAACAGAGGAACCGCTCCCGGTATCCCAGAGACAGCCACTATAGCACATACTCGGATTCAACAAATTCAAACTTTGCAAGTCTTGGAAGCTTGAATAGCTATCAAAGTCTGTAACTTTTGAACTTAGCTGAACCTTGTATCATGTGAATATAGAACTATAGGAAAAGCTCTGTAAAATCAAAAGAAACCTTGTATCACGTCTTAGTGAGCATATTGTAATCCACAATTAAGAAAATAATGAAATACCTCATATTGATTTGAGGATCTCTAACAATTATTTCGTGTATTTCTTTATTACATTGTCTTTCTTTACTATTTCTTGCTAAAATCCTTCTCACCTAACTATCTTGGAAGGCAAAGCCCAAGCAAAGCCACTCGGACTTGAGTTCCAAATCCCACAAAGAAACAGACTATGAGATTTGTGAAGACAGCCTTCAACGAGCATGCCTAGAGGAATCCTTCCTCTTCCAGGATCCCCGTAAGAGGATCACCCACTTGAAGAAAACACCATGACAGAATCATCTTGGTGGAACTCCTGGCCACCAATTCACCAGTGAAAGCAACCTTAGATGACTCATAAAAGAAGTTTATTTTCATAAAAGATTTGTTCACAGCCAAGAGAGGATATTATAGAAGATCCTCGGAGAAGGAAACAAATCCTCAACCCTTTAAAGAAAAGAAAAGAAATCAGTTCAGTGAGTCCACTTGAGAACGAGGGGCTACGAAGGAACTTTCTCTGAAAATTGAAAAAATTCAATGGTCATGAACGAATTTTCCAAGTAGCATGGCCTAGGACTTGGGAAAGGGAAAACTTTCCATGTACCTAGCCCAAGACTTGAACAAAACAGAATTTTCCAAGTGACATGGCCTAGGACTTGGGAAAGGGAAAATTAAAATTTTCCATGTACCTAGCCTAGGACTTGAACAAAATAGAGTTTTCCAAGTGGCATGGCCTAGGACTTAGGAAAGGGAAAATTTTCTATGTACCTAGCCCAGGACTTGATCAAAGCAAAAATTTTCCAAGTGACATGGCCTAGGACTTGGGAAGAGCAAACTTTCCATGTACCTAGCCCAGGACTTGGCCTAGAACAAATTTTCTAAATACATGGCTCAAATATTGGCCAAGACCAAAAGTTTCCAAGTACAACCAAGAAAATGGTCAAAAACAAAAGTTTATGGGTATAAGCTATAGCATGTACCAACAATAGGTACAAGTGCAGATTGTAAGCATATCCCAATCATGGCTGCAACTTGTAGCACGTACCAGCAATAGGTACAAGCCATAGCACGTCCTAGCTAAGGGTGCAAATTGTAAGCAAGTCCCAGCGAGGGGTACAAAGAGAAAGAGCCTCGAGTGGGTATGAAAACCCAAAAGTGACTGTATAAAGTACACAAGATTGACCTCGTTGAAAGAAATTGGCTCAAGGGAGCCTAAGGAAACAAGGAAAAGCATGGATACTTTTGCAAATCTCTATACAAAGAGGTTAGTCAATGACATTGCAAACCAGCTAGTAACATTTCCCTCCTCCTACAAGGTGTAAACTCACCAAAGGCTTGGAGGTACTTCAATTCAACAAAAGAAAGGTACCCTTTCGGTAAGCCGACTCATTAATATCATGTTTGAATATATCAAAACACTACAGAAAGTTGTGCAAGAGGTATCACCCATGCACTAATACTTTATGCATATAGATTAAAGTGAAAATTCTAATATTTTGGTTTTTCTTACTTGACCAATTATCAAAAATCAAAATTTGGAATTCTTGTATGGTTGAAATCCTCACATGGTTTCATATACATGAAATAATTTTATTGCTATGTCTTATTTGGCAATTGGCTTTTCCAGTGCATACACTGGGGGCTAAGATAAGATTAAAAATTTTCATTAGATATATCTTTCACTTGATAAAAATTGAGAAGCCTAGTGCAAACTTTACTATTCTAATTTCAACCATTGTTATTTTCTTTGGCTCATGAACTATATGGTATATAGCAATATAATTGGTGGCACGATATGTGAATAATTTGCTGCAATCTGAAATATTACACAATCTCTCACAATTTGGAAAAAAGAAATAAGGCAAAGATCAAGAGCATCCACAAGAAGAGCAAGGTCTTTAGCTAAAGCAAGGCATGGAGATGTTTTTAAGCATTCTAAGCCATGTCCTCAGGGAAGTTTCTATCTCTTAATACATTTTGAGAAGAATAGCTAGCCTTGATTAGACTTTAAATCAGCATGTTTATATGATTCAATGACTTATTATATCATGGCCTCATTAGTAAGTCACTATTCATGGACAAAAATCTCATGTGGCGAACATTTGGGTATTATTCACCTTAGCCATAGCAAGCATGTACTACAATGCATAGAATATCTTTGGCAAAGTTCATGGGGGCTGCCCTCACTCAACCTATTTTGTAAAACAAACAAAATCTTGTTGACAAAGCAATGCAATCTGATATTGATATTTAATTTTTGTATGCTACTTTCAAAAAGCATATCCTAGAATTACTAGCAAAAAACACTAGTGCTAGAAATATACTTTTGGCATCAAATGCAATACCAATATAATTTTGGCTATATATGAATATCTCATTTTTGGCTTGACAAAATTGACTTGTTTTATGGAAAATTGAATACCAATCTACAGCTTAATATTAACATGAAGGTGAATTCTAATCTTTGGCAACATGTTAGTTCATTCCATGAAGGAAGTGTAGCAATTCATTTGGAGTTTCCCTCAAGAATTATTTGATCTACACATTGGTTCTACAAAACAGGAAAGTGTCCAAAAACAATTTATTTTCTCGCGCGTGGGCTACAGGTAACCCACGAGCTCGGGGGGCTAATGTTGAGGTCCAAAATTTCACAACAAAGCCCATTCCATAAAAAAAATAATAATAAAGAAGGCCCAATTTGTTTAGCAAGAAGAATCGACGTCAAGGCCCTATGTATGTTCAGATTTCCAGCAAAAAAGGCCATTAAAAAGTCCAGCAAATTCTAGTGAAAGAGCTGGGTCGGGATCCCCAGAGGCTACCAGAGGCTCGGGATCCTCAGGACGTGCAGCACAGCTAAAGTGAATTAAAGCAGATTTGAAGAGAGAAAAGAGACAAAAGGCACGCGAACCTTATGACCCAGACACGCAGTGGAAGTACAAAGCAAAACGCAGGAGCTTTGGTTCCAACCATTTGAAGAAAGAGACAAGGAAAAGTACGATTGGAAAAGCTAGAGCAAAAGCCAAAAAGCCTCAGGTCAGCTAACGGGAAAATCTGGAAATAGGAAGCTAGCTGGGAGACTTGCATCTGGTCGCAACAAAAAGAAAGAAACTATGGAGAAAAGGAAACAACATGATCCTGAATCAATTAGGCACAGGACAAACTCTAAGGGGCAAAAAGGAGAAATCACCAGTACCCCAGAGCTCGATTTGTGCTATAAAAGAAGGCATGATGCAAAATAGAAGGGGGAATGGGATTGTTAAGAAAACTCTGTAAAACTCAAGAAAAACAGAGGAACTGCTCCCGATATCCTAGAAACAGCCACTATAGCACATACTCGGATTCAACAAATTCAAACTTTGCAAGTTTTGGAAGCTTGAATAGCTATCAAAGTCTGTAACTTTTGAACTTAGCTGAACCTTGTATCATGTGAATATAGAACTATAGGAAAAGCTCTGTAAAATTAAAAGAAAACAGAGGAACCGCTCCCGGTATCCCAGAGACAGCCACTATAGCACATACTCGGATTCAACAAATTCAAACTTTGCAAGTCTTGGAAGCTTGAATAGCTATCAAAGTCTGTAACTTTTGAACTTAGCTGAACCTTGTATCATGTGAATATAGAACTATAGGAAAAGCTCTGTAAAATCAAAAGAAACCTTGTATCACGTCTTAGTGAGCATATTGTAATCCACAATCAAGAAAATAATGAAATACCTCATATTGATTTGAGGATCTCTAACAATCATTTCGTGTATTTCTTCATTATATTGTCTTCCTTTACTGTTTCTTGCTAAAATCCTTCTCACCTAACTATCTTGGAAGGCAAAGCCCAAGCAAAACCACTCGGACTTGAGTTCCAAATCCCACAAGTCTTGTGCAAAAGCACCAAGTCTATGAGAATTGGGGCCAGGATCCTCGTGGCAGAATCATCCTCATGAAACTCATTTACATATATGTATATGTATTAAAATGTATATCCTAATCTAAGAAACTAACAATTATTTAGAGATATGTGTATTGTATAGTGTGTTTTTTTATGAAGCACCCATAGAGGTAAAGGGAGAGGACAAAGCTCTATCGGATAATAAAACATGAAAAAAGACCATATAGTTCAGAAAACCAGAGCTTCTGGGTTCTTACAGGCCTAGTACGCCCCGGGATCCCACGATAGCACGCCCCAGGGTACTAAGAGGAATTGCATTTTTCATCTTGAGGAGCTTTATATGACTTGCGCACAACTTGGTTCGTAATCAGCCCCATTTAGCTGCGGTGAATCAAGCCTAGTCCACCAAAACAACAAGTATTTGGGCCGGGATCCTTGTCTCTACTTGGGCCTGTGTGCTAGGAAAAAAAAGCACTCTCACAAACATGAACATGCATTAATAATGCATAGGTGTTGTCATGTTGCAAGGTAAGTGAGGTAGGTCATGCATGCGAATATGCATATGCATTTAATTATTTAACATGAGTTGTTGGATGAACATCATGAATATGTTTAATGGATGTCATAATGACATGCTTGAATACTTGAATGTTTGTGTTAATGCTTTATTGATGCTACTACCTTGTGATGTGCCTGCTGCCCTTGGATAAATGAATATGAATGCCATGATAGATGAATGCTAGACTCTTGGGATGATATGCCATGTTGTGTGTTTAGATGCATGTTAGTGTGTGAGTTTAGAATAACCTATTAAAAGACCCTTTGATGGGATTAGGATTTGGAACACAATGAGTGGAGGCCAACCTAAGGGTCAGGTGGGGTTGGGTGCCTAACACCTTCCCATCCCCATACCTAAACTCCAAATACGTGCTCTGCTATAGATCAGTTCTTCCACAAGGGCACTATGTATATGGTTCCTAGACCTAATCTAGGTGGCGACTCCATTTTCACCCTCTGCTCGATCGGTCCACCATAGGCTGAGGTGTACTTCCCACGAGGAAACCACTCATTCACGGGCACTTGTGCCCACAAAAGCATTCTATTGTAAAAGAATTATACACATAGAATTGTACTCACTCATTCATCAATACAACTTTATATTTGAAATTTATTTTCAATTGTTTGATTCCTAAACTTGAGATATTATGTTTACAAAAATAAACTAATTAATTTTTTTCGGATAACTTATTTTTATTAGCTTATTTTTCCCCCCCAAAAAAAAAGTCAAATAAAAATACATTGTACCTAAAAGAAATGAAACTTTCAAACATGGGCGGTTGTACATATTGTTCAAGGGTTCAAATGAACCCCTTGACTTGAATGTATATATATATATATATATTTATATACATACATTGTTGAACTAATTTAAGAGTATCATACAAAAAATATGAAGAGTTTGAGGGGCTAACTATATTTCTTATGAAATGTTTTTGTAAATTTAGGGGTAAAAATATAATATTTGAGAAGTTGGGAGGCCAACCATACATATTTTAAAAATTTTAGGAAAATTTAGTCGTAATTTTCTAATATTGGAAAAGTTTGGGGTGGCTGTGCCCTTGCCCGCCCACCCATCTAAGTGGTTTTGCCCCTACCTTGACTTAAATCTTCCATACCCTAATCACATATTAGCATAGCCCAAAACCAAACAAGAACGCAAATCAGTTCATCTCAAAACCAAACAACAACACATCACATCTGTATGTGTGTGTGTGTGTGTGTGTGAGAGAGAGAGAGATATGATCTCATTATCATGAATCTCATCTCATTTATCTTCTCTATTACACTTTCTTAGTATCTCCGTATCTTAGAGTGAGTGTTTGTGAATTGTGAATATCCTTCTCTTTATTATAAGTTAATAATATATGCAAAAAAAAAAAAAGTGAATATGTATCTGATATTGATTGTGTGCGTTATTTTATTTTTATTTTTTATATTTCTGTTCTAATGTTATTTGTGTGAATTGTGGTGTCTGTGAATGTGTTCGTGTATAATATAAATATAATTTAACTTTATATAATTTAAAAATTATGAAATATAGAGAGTTTGTTACATGTGTGTATTGTTATTATGTTATAATAACTTTTTATTATAATGTTAGTGATATAAGAAAACAAAAGTAAAATTAGTGATTGTTCAAGAATTTGATTGGTTAAAAAGACATTTAGTGTATTATTTATATATGGATGAATGTGGTTATGTGG
The DNA here is from genome assembly GCA_030445155.1 of Quercus variabilis. NCBI lineage: Eukaryota > Viridiplantae > Streptophyta > Magnoliopsida > Fagales > Fagaceae > Quercus > Quercus variabilis. Next base: position 48,909,758 of record CP129447.1, on the reverse strand, counting down.
TTCAGTAATTAATATAGTTTCGTTGGGTTGAGTTTTCTCATTTAGTTTAAAATATTTTTATATAAAAAAATAGATAATGACCCATCAAAAAAAAAAAAAAAAAAAAAAGATAACGACAATTGCATAAAAATTTAAATGTTATATAAACTTAACAAAATAAAATGCTCACATTTACCCAAATTGACAATAGATAATAACAACTGATAATGAATTATCATGAAATAATTTTAAAATATGAAAACTTGTAAAAGAAAATTATAAAACTTCATATATTCACATGTGTGTGTGTTTTGTTTATGTCAATAACTCGATATATTTAAGTTTTTTTTTTCTTAATTAAATTTTGTTTAATTTAAATTTTTTAATGATCTCTTAGAAAAAAAAAAAAATTTGGAGTCACCGCTTTCAAAGATTATATAAATAAACAAGAGAAAAAAAGATCATCCAGATTCGAGATAGACCTAATTAATAAGATAGAAAGAAGCTTAACCAATCAAGCACAACAGAATGTTCACATATAAGTTGAAGCTGAGCTAATGGAGCTGCTGTGGCCATCAAAGATACTTAAAGAACTTTGCGTGTTGGTTATTTAATTAATACGTATTAGTATATATATAATGAGAGAGAAAGAGAGACAGAAGAGTTGAGTGCATTGCACGAGTAAACCAAGAATGCAAAATTGGATTTAGATGTTAACATCTCAAATATAATTACTAATGAAATGTACGTATTTATAAGATTTGAGCCTTTACTTCTTAGGGCAAGACGCCAACCCAACCCAAGCCCTTCCACTATTGATGTGCATTCGAATTAGTTTTTATTTATTTATTTATTTATTAAAAGTAGGTAAAAAAAAAAGTCCCATTAATTATAGTTAAAAATAATTTGAAACAACTGTACATAAACAAATAAATTAAGATCTTAAAAAAAAAAAATCCCAAACTGGCATTCAAATATACATGCTTGTAGGTAGGCACCAAAACCCTTCCACCATTGATTTGCATTTGAATTAATTTTTTATGAAAAGCTTGTTAAAGTATCATTATAGCTATCATTAACTTTTAAAAGCCGTACATAAACAAATGAATTAAGATTTGTCTTTATCTTTAAAAAAAAAAAAAAAAAAAAAAAAAAAAAATCAAACTGGCCTCCAAATATGCTTTTACGTACTAAGAGTGGCCCATGCTAGGTGGGTAGGATAGAAGTCATGTGCGCTCGTGAACATTCCCTGCGGTGCTATCTTTCAAGGTGACAAGGATCACGTGGTGATGGAGTAGGAGAGATGTGTAAATCTGAGACTAGTCAATCGGAGAATCTCAGACAAATGATTTTGACGTCGTTTTGTTTGTTGTTTCTTACTAATTCCTTCCAAACAACAGAATCAACAAAAACCCATACAATTCAAATGCATTTATTGAGCATTTTATCACAATTAGCGGAATCAACAATGACATTGAATTTTTAATCCTTAAGCTAAACAAAAAAAAAAAAAAAAACCTATATAATAATAATTAAAGATTTACTAATATGCTTTTATTATATATCCTATGTATATATGCTAATCAACAAAAAGTTATAAAATCTTGTCGATTTTAGTTTGTTTAACTAATAAAGTTTTTTGTCATTTAACAATGGGTCATGTTAACGAATACTTTTAGAACATTTATTAATAATTCATTTTAGGAAAGTTTTGATACTAATTTTATGAGAAATGAAAAAAATTGTCAAAATATTAATTTTTTTTTTTCATTTCCTATAAAAATTTTCTTTAAATGAATTATTAATGAGTGCCCTAAGGACACTCGTTAGCATTTTTCTTTAACAATTAAGTCGGAGTTTGAATCTCACTCACACCACCAACTGATTGGTCTTTTAAACCGATGACAAAAAACGACCATCTTGAACTGAGCATGAGAAGTTAAGAATCTATCTATTTATCTTTAAATAAAAAAGTTAGAAAAACTTTCCGTCTTAAAGCACTGAGCCGATAAGAAGATATGACATGCATGCGGGGGACAATCAGTCTTGATTCACATGTTCCGCCCCGTGCGAAAAATGTGATATTTAGTATGTGAAGTTAAGAGACTTGGAGACGAGGACATTCCTCAACCGTTAGTTGAAGAAGGACGTATTGAGAGTGAGACATACACGTGGTTTGTTTTTGTTCGCATAGTAGGGTTTCATGATGTCTTCGTCTATACACCTCCCAAAAGCAAAGAAGTTTTATCAATTATCATCTCATGTGGACGTCCTTGTCTGCATCTGCATATGCAAGTAACTTTATTTTCTTCATCCTCGTAGTCAGATAGGTCCTCCTGCCTAATAAGCAAGCAATAACGTTCATGTACCTGTCAGATTGTGAAAGAGAGAGGTGTTGACAAATTATAGGGCTGGTTCAGAGCTCTCCGATTTTCAACCAGATTTTAAATGAAATCAAATCAGATTTGAACAGGCATTGTTTCATATTTTGATTAGTTTGTTTAAACTAAAGAAACTAGTTTTGTAAACCCAAAAAAAAAAAAAAAATGTCAATTCTTTTAACTTAAAACTCAATGAAAATATTTGGTAAATCATAAATATCCATTGATCAGTCGTTTATAAGACAACCCATTTCGAGACATAAATGCTATCACAGGATGATTAGCTAACAACAAATTTTTTTATTTTTTTTAAGGTTGTTTAATTTGGGGAGATTACTTATGGAATTACTAAGTGAGATACCTCCTCAAGAGAGGGAGGGATGGTGGGGTGAAGTAGTATTGAGTATGTTGAGTCCATAGTATTAGATTGGTAAATCTTGAATGATCTTACAGGAGTATTGTCTTGTGTTTTTTTTTTTTTTTTTGGCAGTTGTTATGAAGAGTGAAGATCAAGACAAGTCCAAATTTATTCTAGAATAAGTGAAGTTTTCAGAATCTCGATACTTTCTTGACATCAAGTTGATTGTTCGAGAATCGCTTAGGTTGACCTATCAAGAATTAGAATACAAATCCTTTGTTTCACTTTTTATGCTCTTTTTTTATACTCTACTAATAACAATTTGTCATGTATTCCTTTTTGCTCTTCGTATTTTTAAATAATCCAAGTTTAAAATAGGAAAAAATCGTACCCATGAAATACCGTAATTGATGGAGCATAAAATGGGATACAAAAACTAGGACATGAGATTCGTATTCTTGAGAACAATGCTAACAAAATCCTATTTTAACTTAATCAACCGTTGTGCATTATGGCTTTGTAAATTTCAAGCCAAAGTATAAAAGGAGACCTAGGGCATGTTGTTTGAGATGTTTTGAGAGTCGTGCATTGTACACACAAGGTTGGAGATTTCCAAGCTCTCTCAAAGCAACAACTAGAGTTCAAAGTGAAGAATTCTAAAGATTCAGTGATCTAGTTGAAGTTGATTCATTCGATAGATAAACAAGTTGCTTAGTGAATCTTCAGGAGGTTCTTGAATTGAAGTCATGAATGCTTCCCATTCGATAGAGTCCAACAAGGGTTTGGAGTTGTGTGGGGTCACATCAGTAAGTTTACATGAGATAGCAATAGATTTATGGTTAACTTTGTTGTAAGCTTCCATTTTATTATAGTGCCTCTAGGGTTGGTGGTTAAGTCATTAGAGAATTTTTCTCAACTTAAGTCTGTTCGTCACCAAATCGCTTGTGTTCTTTGCTTTTGCTTTGCTTATTGCAATATGGTGTGCATGTTTTTAATCCAACCTTGAATCATTAAGCATAACTGATATTAATTGAACTTGGCTTATGTGAGAGACTGCATCCCCTTAGGCCTAAAGCCTCTCAAATGGTTTTGGCCATTAACACATGCGAATAGGGTGGAGTTGTGTTATTGCCTCTCAAGAGACTCGGGTACATTTTCATCCAAAATTTGACCGAATTTTTTTCGTGAAAAGACATTGTCTTATGTTTCTAGGTTCTATTGATGCTATTATCCCTCATAGATTAAGGATTTTACAATGGAGTTGCCACTCATTTAATTGGAAAAAAAATCAAAAAAATTGAAAAATAAGATTACAAAAATTACATCACTTTGGTCTAAAATACAATCTAAAACAAAAGTACAGTGCTTCATTTGCTAGTTACAATCTAGAAAGAGAAGATTACAAGGGAAAAGCCTAATCTACTAACCTTTGATCTAAGTTCGGAAGCTAGGTTACAGGATTGGGAAGGTGTTAGACACCCAACTTACCGAGTGAAACTAGTCTTTTAGATTGTGATGTCCAATGATTATATCATATCATTTAAGAATTTATATTATCCAAGAACATATGATTGCAAAGATATTAAAACAAACATTGATAAGCATGATGAAGCTTTATTCTAGGCATGGTTTAAAAACCGATACAGTCAATGAACTGCTTTTGCACCCAGTTCTCGATTTTGATCGGTTCTAGCTGATTTTTGACTAGTTTTGGGTGATTTTAGGAGTTTTGACCAGATTGTACCTAGTTCTCAGTTAAATAGGTTTGACTAGTCGGTATGATCCTGTTTTTTAAACTATGATTCTAGGCATGTATAGATTTGATATTGAAAGATATGGTGAATATGTGTGTGATTTGTGAAAAACCCTAAATTTAAGAGTACATGAACATGTTATTTGAATTGGAAAACCCTAGTCTAAAAGCATGGGGACACATTATTTGAATTGAAAAGCTCTAATTCATGCAAGACTAAGAACAACCAAGATCTAACATGCTAGCAAACAAGAACATGTGAATAACTAAGAAACTAAAGCATGCTTTAATCTAAAAATTCGGCGCACAAAATAAAGACAAGGGGTTAATAAACCTTACATGTGTGGACGCCCCAAAAAATGGAAAGAAAAAGCTTGGTTAGGGCCATTCTTCCTTTTTTCTTTTTTCTTTTTTGTTTATCTCACATTGGGTCCTTAGCGACGTAACTCTTTGTATGCATGTATTTCTAGAGTGAAGTGTATGTGTGTGTGAGTCCCTTTTTCTTATTTTTATTTTAGGAGTCATCACCAACCACTAGTTTTATATTAGGTGTAATTGTTTACCTATTTGTCTAATTCTTTTTAAGTTATCTAATTTACTAAACCAAATTTAAGGGTTTATTAATTAAGGTAAACCAAAAGTCTCAAACCAAAGATTTTGAACTCAAAAGTTCGGTAACGTCTGGGAAAGGTATTAGGTACTCTACATCACCTATCCAAAAGATAGTACCCCATTTTAATTTAATTCTAAAATTATCTTTTAGTGAAGAAGTAAGATACTTGGCATTTTGGTTTTTGAAAAAGTTTGGTACAAGCAATATATATACACATGTGAGTATTTATTTATTTATAACATAGCATGTGAATATTTATTTCAAGAATTTATTTACAAACAAAGCATGTGAAGTATAAATGCATAGCATTTGAGAAAATTTTTATCACATTCCAAGAACTAATATATACAATAGCAATTGAATATTTATTTATTATATATTTAGCATGTGAATATTTATATACTATACATATTTATCATGAACTTACACAACCAATTTTTGTCATCCACCATATTTTTCTCATTTATCATGAAAAAACACAAAGGAAGAACATTAGTGCCAAAAAAAAAAAAAAAAAGAAGGGATCATGTAAGCTTGATTGGTGCCTATTGGTTCAATGAAATTGAACCATAGGCACAAACCTCTAAAGATGCAATCCTAAGAAAATGTTTTAAACAACAACGCTAAAAAAAGATGCATGAATTATTTCGAAAAGATTGTTAAGTATGCTTGAAGAAGAAACAAGTTTGCACATTTTTTGTAAAATGGGTTTCTCTTTTTCTTGAAAATGTTAATTTTTAGAGAATAGAAAGTTTTGGAAAAACATTTTTTGGTGAGGAAAAGGTTTTATTACAATTATTACTATTATTATTATTTAGATAAAAGAGAGGAAGTTTTAAAAACTATTTTATTTATGAGAAAAAGGATTTATTTTGAATAGTCAAAGTTTGAAATAGGGAGTTTCCTTACGAAAATAAGTTTTTGTTTTTGAAAAGGTTTTTGAAAAGAATTTATTTAGAGAAAAAAAAAGAATGCCCATGCTTTTTTAGAGTGGGATCTGAAAATTTCATGGCATTTATGAAATTTTTTTTTTTGAAAATCTTTTGTTGTTGTTGTTGTTGTTGTAAAAATACCAATTTTGAGAAAAACAAAGAAGAATGGAATTTTGGAAGAAGTTGATTAGAATTTCATGGGTTTTTCTTTTAAAGAAAGAGATTTGATTTTAAAAAGTCCCATAATTCTTACTTTGATGATAAAGTTTTAAGAAAAGGGGCTTTGTTTTGAAAGACTTTTTTTTTTTGGGTAAAAAAAATGGTAATTCTTAAAAAAAAAAAAAAAAGATTTGAGGAGAAGATTTTTTGTTTTTGAAAAGTTTCATTGGTTTTTAGTTGTAATAAAAAGAAATTATTTGAATTAAAAAACCATGATTTTTATACTAAAAAGAAACTTGTATTGTAAATATTTTTTGTAAGGAAAAGAATTTTGAGGAAAGAATTATTTAAAAAAAAAAAGAAGTGTATCCATGGGTTTTATTTTTAAAGAAGAAAAGTTTTGGATCCCAAAAGTCCCATGGCTTTTTTTGAAAAGATTATTCCTTTTTAGAAACTTTGCTCGTTCAAAAGACTTCTTTTTTTTAAAGAAAGGTTTTTTAACGTAACAAAAGGAAACCAATTTTTTGAAAGAAGAAAGATTTTTCTTTAGAAAAGACCCTTTTCCGGGTTTGAGAAAAAACAATAAAGATTTTTGAAAGCAGTTTCTTGAAAAGAGACAAATTTTTCAAAATCATTTTCATTTAGAAAGCACCTTCAGAGATTTGTTTACCCAAACTTTTATTTTGTGGCAACAATGTATATGAGAAAGAATAAAGAGCAACAATTATAAATAATTGCTAGAAATTAAAAAAAGTAAGAAAGTAAAGTGCATAAAAGTAAAGGAATGTAAATACAAGACATAAAAATAAATTGCTTGGAATTTAAATGACAAGAAAAGTAAAGTGCTAGGAATTTAAATGACAAGAAAATTAAATAACTTAGAATTTAAATGACAAGGAAAGTAAATAATTTGGAATTTAAATGACAAGAAGAGTAAATAACTTGGAATTTAAATGTTTATTGGGAGTACAAGCCATCACCATTCTCTAAGGTAACATACCCATATTGTGATTAAAGCAAGATTTAGAACCCTGTAAGGTTGAAATTTATCAACCATCTTGTTGGCTTTATTACGTGCCAATACCCTGTATTTAGGTGGGATTCTTGTAAGGGTAGTGTGTGAAGAGAGTGTGAAGAATTGCTCATCCTTGTGCAAAGAAGCAGAAATTCGCGGCTAGGACTCATGACTGACTCGCAGCTTGCAAACCGCCAAATGCTATGCACGCGAGAAGCATGCGAGAAGGTGAAGGGTCATGCTAACTGTCGCACTATAGGACAAAAGTCCCAGGCTGGCCAGGCCGTTAGCTTGTGACTTAAACTCGCGACTTGGACAAGTCGCGAGGTCAAGCCGCCAACTTACCCTGTTTGGCAAAAACTGACTCTTCGTATTCTAAACATACACCACTATATATAGACCCTTATACCCACGAAATTAAGAGAGCTTCTAGAGAGAATTTTGTGAGAGAAACCCTAGAGAAAAACAAGATTGCCTCATCCCTAATCTTCACTAAGAGACTCTACAAATTCCTTTACTCTCTTCCTCTCCATTGATACATCCTTGAGAGGCTATTGACCAAATCATTTTCTCATTACACTCACGTCTATGAGAAGGTACATTTGGTGCTAAGGGATGTAGTTTGGAAGGGACCAATTACTATTAGTTGATGCTATGGTTTAGTAGCGGAATCTGGTAAGTTAAAGAAGAAATAGGTTCAGCGCAACCTTATTGGAGAAAGAAGCTTGGAAGGCTTAGGTATATTGCGTAGATTAGGCTTGAAGGGTCTTTTACTGTTCATGTATCCCAACTACATTCTTTAGTGGATTATTTACCGCTTGGAGGGTGGCGGAGAGTTTTTACGCCGAGGGCTTTGGTTTCCTCTTCGATAACACATCACGTGTTGTTCTTGTATTTGCATCTCTCTTCCTTTATCTTTGCCTTTTATTTTCTGTTGTAGATGTAATTATATTTGGCTTAAATTGTTTATCAATTCTGTGTTTGGCTTATGTTCATATTCCGCACATTAATTGTTTGATAATAAGCTTGAACTGATATTTTGTAATTTGAGGTCTAAACGTTCAAAAGTGTTTTACACACATATTGAACTTTTAATTAGTATCAGAGCGGGTACACTTGTTGTGGTTTAAATGCATAAGTGTGATCCTTGACCCCTTGTGTTATTAGCCATGGATTGTGCTTTTTATGTCTCTTTGTATGATTTGGTTGGTGATGAATGTAACATACCACGTGTTTGTAAAAATGCCTTTATGAGTGATAATCATCATGATCGTGATGCTATGTTACATGAACCTTTGGATGTTGTTGATATTCCTAACATCAAACCCTTGAAGAAAAATGCTAAGAAGTTTCAAACGAGTTTGAGCAAATTATTTTGTGAAAATGATGATTTGATTGCTAAGCTCAAAGAATCCAACAAATTGATTGAAAAATATATGAAACTTGCTGAAATTTCTCTTCAAAAGCTGAAAGAGTTTGAATGTTTGAATATGGACCTGGATGCTAAACTTGTTTTGTCTAACAAACTTGTTGATGATCTTAAATATGAAAATGAATCTCTTAAGATGCATGCCAAGTATTTGATTGCTGAACCTATTACTAAAATAGATGATAATATATGTTGCAATCATGTTGTGGTATATGATTTTGTACCTAATGTGTGTTCGACCTTTAAGGACAAATCGGTGTACATTCCTCTACATAAAAGAAACCAAAAGGTGGAGAGAAAGGCTATTAAGTCAAAGCCTTCGTTTAGGTCTCGACCTAAGGTTTTGGATGGATCTAAGTTTGTTCCAAATTGCCACCATTGTGGTGTGATTGGTCATATAAGATCTCAATGTCATAAGTTGAAGAGAGAACAAAACCATGTTGTTGGGTCCCTTCCTAAAAGGCCTAGTGGACCTAAACACATTGTTTGTCATCATTGTAGTGCCTTTGGTCATCTAAGACCTCATTACTCTAAGTTTCATGCTTTTAAAAGAACCAAAAGAAAAGAGAAACTTGAGTTTTTTGGAAGTTATGCTAAAAAGAGTAAACTGGATTTGCGTGAAAATAGCATGTTGTTAAAGAAAGTGTTTAATGCTCTTAACTCATTGACTATGTGCATCTCTGATTCTTATTCTTTCAACCCTCATCTCACTTCTCATGAGACACTCATTCCGTTGGATATAGAAGGGTTCCTATGGTTAAGCTTTTGCTTTTTTAGTCCTTGATCTAATTCTTTCGATCTTTGTAAGATTCTTCATGCATTAGATGCTTCATGGTCGTGCATTTGTGCATCATGCATCTCTTTATTTGCATTGGTTTGTTTTTGTTTGTGATCTTACTTTTTGTCTTTGTTTTGTGTAAGTAAAAAATCCAAAACAACATAAAAAGTGAAAAATTCAAAAAGTTTGATTGTATATGTTTGAGCATATATCACATGTGAGTTTTACCTTGTACCTTCGTACAAATGGTTTTATGCATTTACGAGCTTAGCTTGTTCTTTATGCACTTATATCTTTGTGGGAAAAATCTTAACATCTTTGTGCGATTGTTGTAAATTGATCTTCAAGCTTGTCATGAATGATTAGTCAATAGTTTTATTGGTTTTGAGACATGCATAGACTTGTACTTATATATCTTCCCACTCTTTATTTTTTTGTTTTTGCTTAAAGAGCTTACCAAATGTAAATCTCCAAATGAAAAGAGATATTGAGCTACAAAAGCCTGTCATACATACTAATATTTGACTAGGAAAAAGGGAAAGCGACCAAAATAAAATGTATGATGCCCTAAAAAGCTAAAGGCTTGTTCATCAAATTGAAATATAAAAAATTTCAGGCATCTATCTCAAAATGAGATGTATTAATTCAAAATGATCAAATGTTATGATTTGTAAAGAAGTCAAATGAAAAGCTTCAAAGATATGTAATCATTTTCTTGTGGGAGGTCATATATGTTCATTTCTATAATTGAGATAGACCACTTGACTTAGTATTAGTTGTGTATGACTTGATTGAATTGATCAATGAAGCTTCATTCTAGACTAAGGACTATTCCACACTTGACACACACACACAACACATGTCTAATGCTTAATGAATACCTTATTCATTTGTTCGATTGTACTCGTTTAAATGTGATGTGTGTATGCTCAACTATATATGGATCAATCCAAAAAGATTTTTGATCATTTTATATGTTTTTAGAAGTGATTTTTATCATTTTTTGTGTTCATGTTTAGTGCTTACATTGTTTTTCAGTGTTTAAACATGTTTTGTTGTGTTGAAAAACAGGTATCAGAGTTTTTCGCAACTCGCCAGTCGCCAACCCTAGTCGCGAGTTTCATCTAGAAGCTTTGGCGACTTACTCGCGACTCACAAAATTTTCGCGATTGAACTTCGTGACTTGCCCAGTCACGAAATGCCCAAAAACAGCTTTTTAAAGGGCTTTTCATGGGAAACTAGTTTTAAACCTCTCCCATCCTCTGTTAAACACCTCTTTTACTATTTTTACATCAAAACTCAATCAAATTGAATGATTTTTCATTCCATTAACATCTCTAAGGTAATTATGAACTATTTTCATTATTTTTGATCCTCAGACTTTGTTTTGGAGAGTTTTGTACTCTTGGTTGAGTTTTTCATCATAGGGGTTGGGAAAACTTATTTTTTTTGGTCATATTTTTGTATGGGATTGGTTTCTTTTAATGATTTGCTTTGGATGTTGGCCACTCGTGGCAAATAGAACATGTATTGGGGGTGGATTTCATATTGTTCATGCATTGTTTCTCATTGTTGTTCATAGTGTGCATGCTAGGTGTTTGATAAAATGCCTCTTAGGCATTTTCTCGCTTGTTTGGACTCTAATGAGTATCAAACTTTGGAGTTTTTCATGTTTCCCCATTAGGAACATGTTTGGTTCATTGGTTGTGTATTTAACACACCTTGCCCCACATGTCCATTTTTCATGCATTGGTCATGCATTGCACAAAGCCACCTCTTGCACACACCTTGCTACCATTGTCATGCATTGGTTCATACATTGTTTCTTCATCCAAGCATGTCATGTCTTAGGATTGAGCTTTATTTTCTCATTCATCTTGCACTCCTCATGCATCATTATCATTGTTCATACTTTCATCTCTTGCCCTTATTTTTTCTTGACCCTTTATCTATTCCAGACAAAAAGAGAGAGAGTATACTTTAGAGAGTATATCAGAGAGTTTTTGTTATTTCTATATAACCCTTGTGCACATTCTTAGGGGGAGAAATTCTATTTCTCGTGCACATTTATAGGGGGAGAGATATTCTATAGGGGAGATGCATATACTAAGAGGGAGAAGACTTTGAGCTAATAAGAAAATTTTGTTTTGGTGTTTTGTGTTTGATCAAGTTGCTCACATATTTCACATCTTGTTCTTGATCACTTTTTTACTTGTTTCATTGTGCTTATTCGTTTATTACTTGCTTTACCTTGAGGGTCTAATGTGGTTTGTGCAAGTGTTTCAGGTTACAGGTATATATGTTCCAAGTTCATCACAGCTCCTATGATTCATGATAGGGGGAGTGATATGATAAGGGAAGTACTTTTTACTGTTTGTACTTGGTACCTTTGTAGGTTTTTAAGGTTTCTGTTTTTGCTTTGTACCCATATTGTTTTTGTAAGCTTTTAGGGTTATTTCTATGCACTTGTAGGCCTTTGTGGTTTGTACCATGCTTTATGTAGCTTGTGTGCTTTGCTAAATCAGTACTTATAACTAAGTGTTATGCATTTCCTTCTAAGTACTGTTGCTCTTATACCCGTGTAGGATTTTTCCTAGATGCACATACTTCATGTACTGTGCATTGGTTGAGTGTTGGTCATTCAAGTGATTTGCCTTATGTTTGTCTATTTGAATGTCCGGATGTTCATTCCAAGTGTGAATGAACATTGTGATCACTTGTATGTAGTGATTGCTTGTTTTGGTCTTGTCATGGTCTATTGTTTTATTCTATTGTGCTTGATCGCATTGTGCTTGCTCCATATGTATTACAAGTTTTCTGCATACAATGAACTTATTGTATTGTTGTGTTTCAGGAGTTCT